>BSBK01002532.1:20000-1220000 GCA_027943335.1 Chamaecyparis obtusa
ACTCCCTCTTTAGCTAGGGAGGGTCTTCTCGTCCAATGTCGCCAGAAGCCACTTACTCATGCATATAAGTGTGAAGTATAATTGTGCTCAGAACAACAAGTAAGGACGTAGATGCTATTATTTCCAACCAGAAACAAAGTCCACATCCCAGACAGCTCACATTAGGCCCAGCAACATATGGATTCAATGTGAGAACTGATGAGGATTCTCTATGAAAAAATTCATGTATGAGAAAGCTGGACATTCTTCCATAGAGTGAATGAGCACTAAATATGGCCTTGTTTACAAATGTGGTTCACACCAATAATGGTGCAGACTGCATTCATTTACATAAACTAAAGCCCAAATGCTCCACGTAAACATTTTGAAAGCTATTTTCCCATAAGAATACAGTAGTTTGCAGGAATCCATCAAGAGCATTCAAGACAACTTTTCTCTTCATGCTCAAGTTTCCATTAGCATCTTGCCCTCTGAAATTCAAAAACAGAAAAATGAACTACCCTCCAGTCAAAAATTATCTCCTCTTAACAGAAGATTAACCTGTAAGGCAGAGAATTGAGAAGATCCTCTCAAGGCTGCATATTATAACATTGACGTACTCATTGGATTGGCATAGTAATGACTGCTTTTTTTTTTTGAAATTTGGTCCAATCAGACATTTCAATATGTTTGGTGGAGTTCTCTTTGACTGGCACATTTCCTTCAGATGAAGATGGTTATCCAACTCAAGTAACTGTAGCAACTTTCTGGCACTCTGTGGATTCAAAATATCCAATTGCTTAATGAGATCATCCTCCAAAATTTCAGAATGTTGCATGACAATACCCAAGACTCGTCGTGTTAATGCTTTCAGCATAACTGTATTTGTTTCTCCATCTAGTCCCAGCCAAGGCAAGATAGGTAGAAATTGGCTTTGAGCATTTACAGGTAAATTATGTTCCCTTTGTGTTGTCTCCTGGTCCAAGTTCAATTTTGGAACAACAGGAGAATTCAAAAACGTTTCTAGATGTGCCTTGTGTTCCTCTCAAACAAAGGCCTGGCCTAGTCTCCACAAAGCTCTCAACTGTACTCACCTTCCATCGTCGGTGGACAAGTTCTCAGTCCGCCAGAGGCTCTTCAATCTCTGCCCATTTTCAAGGTCTCATACGCAGCAGCAAACCAGGGCATAATGGAAGCCATGGAAGGGGAAGATTTTGTCCACGTCATCGATCTCAATGACTGTGATCCAATCCAATGGGCATGGCTAATGCATTCTCTAAGAGCCCGCAATGGCGTCCGCCCAATCTGAGAATCACAGCCGTTAGTGAACACAAACAGGCATTGGATCAGACAGCGCGGGTGCTCGCAGGGGAAGCAGATAAGCTCAACGTTCCATTCCAATTTCACCCAGTTCACTCAACCCTGGAAAACCTTCGAACAAGATGAATGACGCAAAAGGTTTGGCTATGACGTGCAACCAATGCGATCATGTAATTTAGCCGAAGCTCGAATCAAATTGGACTGTGCCCACACTCCAAAGCCTGTCGTTTATATCAAAGATGGCTTCCCTTACTAAATTATACATCATTTATTCTGCTCTCTCTCCGCCATTGTCTTTTCTTAGCACATGCCGACTCTAATTGACTACAGTTTGAACTGACTGTGGAAGAATTACAAACTAACAGAATTAACAGGCTACAGACCATCAAAGCTGAAAAGCTTCCAAGTTTTATTCATTAAGTAATCAAATGTCTTATCCATCACCATACTCGCATCAAACATAATTAGAAATAACGAACACATGCTGGAACATTCTAGAGATATGTGGTAATTTCTACCATAGACATATACTTTTAAACTATTGCTAGTATGTGGGCAATAGGTGAGACTTATAGAAAACTCTAGAGGATTCACTATCAATCTAGAATGGCCTATTATGGAAGCATTTTATCATCAATATGGATCATGAGTGAAGGAAGAATGCTATAGCATTAGAAGATGTAAGAATTCATTACAGAAGAATGGCGCTGTAGCACTGAATTTATAAATCTGTCTATTTATTTTAGAGTCTGTCTAAATTATCTCCACTCTATCCACCTACAAAATAAACATATCAATCATTTAAGTGTGGAAGCTTTATTGCTGAATATTCTGTAATTTTTTTCCCGTAAGAACAGCAAAAGACAAGACTGCAGAACAAAAACGAAACAGTAAAAGCACTAAACGGAATGATCAGAAAAATTAAAAATACCTTGAATAAGAGAAAGTGGTGGGTAGAAAATATAATATGAATGATTCGCTGAATCATTAAAATTTAGTCTTCGCTGAACAAGTTCATATAAAATTTGATACATACTTCCTCGCCTTTATTTCAAAATTAATCAAAATAAGCTGTATAGAGAAACATTAAATAAACCCAGAGAGATATCTGTGTTCTTCTTCACCAACACATATCAAATAAATTCCTTAAGATTGCAGTTGAGGCATCTCCCTTCCTTTACAGTATCTCGCGATAAGAAAATCTTGATGTCTTTAAATTCTCGCTGAAACTTCAATACCTTGTTGAAAATTCGCTGAGCCTTAGTGCCATCGAATCCTTTTTTTCGGAAAATCAATAAACTCTTCATGGCAGGAGCGCGTGGAAGTAAATAGTCAAGAAAAGGAGTAGGATCGTAAAATCGGGTCATATTCAGATGAACTTGCTTTAGGTTTTCCAGTGATGAAGATGCTGAGATTTCTGGAATTAGGGCATTATCCCACGGCTGCATTACATCCATAGAGCAAAGCAAGAATTTCAAATACAAAAATCAAACATAATAACCAGAAATGCATGAGTTCCAATGTTCCAATGATTTTCCTCAACTCTAATATTAAAATGAAAATGCAGTAGCGCAAGAAATCGATGTCATGCTGGAAGCAATAAATCAGAAATAACCAATGCAGAATATGATTTAAAAACTTACCAATTTAGAATAGTTGGCGTTGTTTATGCACATTTGTTCTAAGTTGGGAAATTCGCTTAGAAACGATACATCGTGCCTAAGAATCAAGTTCACCAAAGTAATTGTGTCTGTAGATAAGCTTAAACATGCCGGCAAGCAGAATTCCATCTCAACCGTATAACCGTATCTTTTTATTAATACAAGGTTCACCAATCTTGGGCAATTTGCTATTATTGCATCGATCTGAGAGGAGATTTTTAGGGAAATCAGATTGTCTGAACATATCTTTAATCTCCCGAGTCCATAGCAATTAAGAATGCTTAAAACCTTCAACACTGGACACAACTGCAACATGATTTCAAAGATTTTGTCATTTAGGTTAACTTTCTCAAAATTGAGTGTTTGGAGGCAAGTGAAGCCATCAAAATTGTTGGGTACATTTCTGAGAAGAAAATCCTTGACAGTCAAAGATGTGAGGCTGCGGCATAGAAAAATTGACGTGGGAAACTTAACACACAAGAAATTTAAGCTGTTCTTTTCAATTTTAATCTCTTTCACATCTTTCAAAGCAGCGAGGCCAATCCACTCACAAATCTTGTTTCTAATTTCATATGACAAGGTAGCGCTAAACTCAAAAAGTTCAAGGGAACCTGAGTGATGCTCAAAAATATTATCAATAATGCAGCTGCATGAAGCGGAAGGGAAATCAGTTGATGAGAACTTAAGACTGGGTAAGGATTTCCAAAGAAATTTCCATCTCTTACAAACAAGGGAGGAACGCACTGCTTGCTTCAAGGGAATTTCGCTCAAAACAATGAGCAGAAAGCTATCTGGGAGATCATTTAGTCCTAATCCATTTCTTTTAGCGGCCATCACTTAACTTTTTCCTTTGTAAATTCTGGAGTATTTGAGGGAAGTTGGTGCTGTAAAAGAAATAACTTTGTAAATATTAATGAAAATGAAAATAACTGAAAGGAAAATGGATAAACATGAAACCTCAAAGCATCTCAACGCTTCCTGATGAGCTAACTTAGTTCTAAAAATCAAACCTCAAACCATCTCCACGCCTCTTAATGAGCTAAACTAGTTTTATTTGGTTTGCTTCTTTGGACTTAAACCACTACACAATGATAGGTTTGATATGGTGAGAGATCACAGACTACTGATATTAGGTTTGATATGGTGAGAGGTCACAGACTACTGATATGAACAGAATGAAATTCTGCAGCATAAGATTATGATGAAAGGAGATTTCTGAATTGAAGGAGAAACTTATAATTTATAGAATGTTCAAAATAAAAATCAATGGTCAGGATGGATTTGGTAATGGATGGTTAGGATTAAATGAGGATTAGGGCTTTGGATCAAAGTTGAGGTATGTGTCACTTGAAGGATAAAGGCTAGGGCTAGAATAAGCATTAGGGCAACATCCTTATGTGAATGGCTAGGATTGAGAGGCTAATTTAAAACGACGCGGCTATCCTCCAGACAGAATGCACCATTGACCAAATTTGAAAAATCCAAAAACACAACAGATTTTTATGAAAATTTCTGCATCTGTTTTGAATTGAAAACATCCAAAAAATTTCGGATAAAAATCACAACTAAAATGGAAATCTAGAAAAAAAAATCAGTTTATGGTGCATTTAAAATGAGTGGATGATATGAAAAATTTGTTTGACTTTTGGCAAGTATTTGAATTCAATGACTTTAGACAAGATCTTAGTTAGACATTGGAAAGGGACACTTCTTTGATGATGCCAAGTTTTGGATACAACTACCGAATAGGTAAAAAGGATAGAAAATGTTCTTTTTTACTAGACAATACCAACCATGTGTTTTTGGGTCTACATATGGTGACAACAATATGAACAAACATGTATACATTACTGAGGGCACCAAACCATGCATACATGTACTACCCTTAAGTTGACAACTATTGATTAAAAAACTAATAGACACTAATTAACTGAAATTAATTAATTATTTAATGAATAAAAATAACAAATTAATTTAATTGTAAGAATAATAGTGATAGATCAGCGATAACTCTAAAGAAAAAATGTTTACCCCTCTTTAAAAAAGAATAAATGTAATAGAAAAAGAAAAAATGTATACTTAATATTTATTTACTTAAAGAATAAATTAAGTTAAAATAAATTAATTAATTAAACAAACATTTATTTAATTAATAACTAAAATAAAAGTATGATTAAAACATACCTAAATCTAATGTAGCAATTAAAAACTACCTGTAATCTTATCTCCCAACTAATTTTATTATTTATACATTTAATATCATTTTCCTCTCAAATCTCCATTTACTCAAATAATTTAAATTGAGATTTTTTATTAAAAATAGAAATCAATTAAATAAGTGGGAGGGAGTGTAGCCATTAAGCTTGACCTTTCTTTAGAGATGTTTTGTCTATATCATAATAGATGGTAGCCATCGAAATTAAATATTAAGTTTGACCTTTCTTTCGAAATACAAGTCTAATAATAAGCATTCTTCACATAGTTCAATTATTTTACCTTATAATTTTAATAACTATCAAATCTTCAAAATATAATATTTAATAATAAATATATATTTTAATAAGTAACACGTAAAAATGAATATTTCTATTTTCTATTAAATACATGATTATTGTTTTAGAATTATGGCATGTATTTTATTTAAAATGTGCTAAATAAATGTATAAATATTATTTATTTAATTAATAAAGTAAATAAATGAGTAGAATAATTATAAAAATTAATATATATTTCATAATTAAAATTTTATCATTGATTTTTTAGAAAATATTTTTGGTTAAATAATTAAGGTTTTGTAAGGACCTTAATCTCTATAAAAGCATAAAATGACTAACTAGAAAACAAAAAAAAATTAAAATAGATTAAGAAACATTCAAGTTTAAATTAAAACTTAGCTAAGATTTATCAATCAACAAAACCTCAAAGAGAGTTGTTTTCATTGCAAGACATTTTTTTCTTTGTTGTGTAGCTATCCTTGAAGAGTAAGCAGGGTTTTCATAACTAGCTCTTGGAAATTTTTAGAAATCTGCACCCAATTGAACATGATTAGGAGTTTCAAGATCATTAAAAATAACACCTAGTTGTAAGGGATCAACATAGGAGTTGATTTTAAGAGAAACACAAGTAGAAGGAGAGGGTGGGGAAGTTATTGACTCAATAGAATCTCATCCAAGTTACCATGATATATTTTCATATGATTGCAAAGATCTTTCATTCAATAGGTTGATAAAGACAGTTTTGTGTGAGTTGCGAGGATAAAGTAGGACCAAGTGTCCATTAGAAAAATAGTTCCTATAATGAAAATGAATGTTCTCATAACCAATAAATTATAAATGTTAAAAAATAACAACTCAAAATCCCTAAGGCATTTGAATAATATGTTCATAGAAAAAAAGTGGATGGGGATAAAGGAATTGTAGGCTTACATGTATTTAATAATTTTGTGTTTCATATCTCTCTAGTATAATACGACTAAACAGGTTTGGCATAAAATTGCCAAGCCAAGAAAAGGTATCCTAATCATATCCTATCAAAAGTTTAAAGCCTAGATAATAGCTATTTTATCCTAAGATAATCCTTTAGGATCCACTTTGACTGTTATTCCTAAGGATCCTTCAATATAGATATGGATATCAAAGTAGCTCTTCTTTACCCTCGATTAATGAGTGAACCACATCTTGGAACAAGAATCCTCCCTACTCCTACTATTGCTAGAATACATGTTGTGGTTTTTCCTTTTCCCTTCTATAAAGGGAAAAGATGCTAATACCTAGCAACATCTATAAATATTATAAAAGTTGTTACAAAGGCTAATGGGTCATAAATCTATTATTTTATTCACTCCACATTTTTTAGGCACTTGGGAAACATAGGTATTGTTCAGATATTTCACGATACCTCCATTAGAGAATAAATCCCTAACAGGTAAGAATATATCAGCTCCAATAATATCCTATAAGTTTTTGAAGAAATGGGAAGGAAAACCATCGAAGCCCAGAGCCTTACATGGACTAAGAGAAAAAATTTCTTTCTTGACTTCATATATAGAGATATTTTTACACATACTCTTGATATCCTCTAGAGAAAGAACTTTTGGAATGTTTTACAATAGAGAATCAAAAGTTTGGGAAACAAGAGGGATAGATACTAAAGAAAGGTTTAGAATAGAACAAAAGTAATTAAATACCTCTTTATTAATATCTTCTTTTGTATTGAGAATAAATCCATTCGTGTGAATTCATGGGTATATATGCAAAGATGGGGGACCAAAAAGGTGCCACTTTCCTTTTTGGCCCCCCAACGGCCATAGTGTGTATGCGCTAAAGTGTGTGTGCCCTATAGTGCACATGTGAGATGGCTTGGGTTGCCCAAGCCTTAGGCTTGGGCAATTCAAAACATAGTGTGTGCGCACTATAGGGTGCACGTGCTATGTAAAAAGCTATAAAATTTTATGGTTTCCTTTCAAAGGCCCATTTTCATGCAACAAACCCATGTTTGCTATGAAAGAGGTCTTCCCAAAGTGCATGTGCAAAGACATTTTGCTGGTTCAATTCATCAAATTTGATAAAGAATGGCTCCACGACATCATCGAGTTTGAACTGGAAGATGAGGTAAGTGGTTTTATAGCCCATGCCTCTTATTTGTATTGAAATTTCAATTTTGAAGCAATTTGTTTTTTAAAATTTCCTTTCTTACATTTTAAGTGTAGTTAAGATTTTAAAATTGCTTTTGTTTTAATTGCCAGGAAGAAATGATCTTCCTAAACAAAACCATCAAACAAATCCCCCATCTTCTCCTCATGAACAAATGAATGAAGTAAATAACCAAGAATATGAACCTCAACCACCTCCACCAATCAAGAAACCTCCTCCTGGAATACAGGAAAATTTGATGAACCAAGTTGAAAGAGGGAAAAAAGAATTAGAATCTTTAATTAGGAGGTTAAAAGATTCTATAGTTGCAAATCCTAGAAGGGAAAGACTTCCAAAATCATTGGAATCAATGTTGACCCACGTAGGCTCAGTTAGTGGGCAACTTAATTTATGGCATGATAAAGGAGAAGAAAAAAAATATATTATGCATATAAATTGTCATATAAGGACATAAAAATGAAAAAATCACAAAAAGATGACATTTGAAAACTATTTAAAAAACCAGGGGACACTGATACTCTTAGAACTACAACAAGGAGGTTCCCAATTCATTGGTGCTTGAATGAAGACATAAAAAACAACTTTTGGGAGAGATGGTGGATGATCTTTGATTCCCCTCCCTGTAACAATCATGAGGTTCCTATATATTTCTTGAGGAAATTCTATTGCGAGTTTGTACTCAAGGAGGTGCCAAATTATTTTGACTTTCTAGATTCTCAGGGTAGAGGAGGGAGGCCATCATTTGATAGCGAGTGGACACATCGTGACCCTAACACACCTAGGGTTCCTATTGGCAAGCCATAGGTGGATCATGTTAGTATTCCTTCCACTATGAAGGAACATGTAGAGGTGGATACACTAGGCACGATTAGTGCTCTGACAGAGACTCTCATTCAGTGTGCCACTCCTTTAGTTGAGGGTCACCATGGTCAATCTTTGAGGGGGCATATTTGTCAATCATGTGGATCTTTGTGCACATTTGGTACTGTCAAAAGAGAGGAAGAGGATCATGGAATAATGTTAAAATAATAATAACAAAATATAGAGTTAGGAAATTCTTTAATGAATGAGCAAGGAAAAGAAGTGTTACCATGAATAATCACAAAAACTAGGAGCATTCACCAAGCACAATGAAACAAGGAGACAATATTTTGAAGGGGGAAAAGCATAAAAAACCTCTGTGATATTAATGAAAGTGGCAAAAAATATGCCTAAGAATGAGAGAGAGAGAGAGAGAGCTTAACTCATACAATATTCAAAAAGAAGAAGAATCTCATGAGATGAGAGAAAGAGAGCCATCTCTTAATAGAGATGTGAGAAAGGAGCTACATTGTAACTCCCATTTCTATGTATGCCACATTACACTAGTGTGTGAGACAAGTGTAGGATTCCTCATAAGGAGGAATATCTATTTTCCTTAATAAAGGAAATTACAAATATTACATGCCCTCCCACTTGGACTAGAGGATGAAAACATTAGGATACCTTGGTTTATCCTTTAAATACAAATATACCAAGGAAATATTAAATTCTAACACCCCCCTTTAATCTTTACTTGGGGTAATTACATCAATAGGTATCAAACCCAAATGTTTACAATGAATTTGAGATGTTTCTTTTGAAAGAGTCTTCACTAGGATGTCTTTGGCTTGATCATCTTGCATGTCTTCAACTTGTGCTTCGGAGCTTGAATGGTACATAGGACTTTTGGCAAAGTGAATAGCATGTTGAGGAGAGCCCAAATCTTTAAGAGACCATTGAAATTCTTGAGATGTATTTGTACATTCTAAATGTTTATTTCCCATAGAAAATAGAGATGAAGATGGATCAACACTTGAGAGCCTGCAATAAGGCAAAAAACACTAGTAGAGTGCCCATCATTGGGATCACCTAGTGCTGAATCAATAACACTTAGGGAAAAATCATATTGTGAATCATGGGTCATAGAATCATAAATACAATCTTCAGTTGCATAAACCAAATTTGTAACATGTTCATCAGAATGTGAATCATGAGTCATAGAATAAAAAATGCAATCGTTAGTTTCATAAGACAAATCTGTAGTGTATTCATCATAATATGAAGCATTAATATGAGAGTTAATATAAGCATCATTATCATTAACCTCCATAGCAATCATAGGATTAGTACTATCATCATGAATCTCAACTTGAGTAATAAACATATCTTGTAAAGTAACATCAATAAAGTTAGATATAATTTCCTCTTCTTGGTCAAACATATCATCAACATCAGAGCAAGGAGGAGTAAATAGATTATTACCATTATCATTATCATCATTGCTAGGAGGAACAAAATCATTAGGAGTATCATTACTATCTTCATGTTCATCATTATCCTTTTGAAGAGTATCGGTATTATCCTTAATGTTAGGAGTGGAAACAGAAGTATGGTTATCTTTCAAATCAGGAACATAAAGCACATCATGGAATTTACCATTTGGAACAGAAACATTACCAGTTCCTTCAACTTGACAGCAATAATTATCAGCTAAAGAAACAAGAATGTGCATAGAATCAGGTTGCAAAGAATCCAAGACTTCCTTATGGGATTGAACATGTTGAGATGCATTACTATCAATATTCCATTTAAGTGGTTTAGAAGCATTAAAACTAACAGTAAAAGCAGAACGAGATTGATTTCCATTAGGTTTTCCATTTGAGTAATTTTGAGCATTACGTTGATCATCTTTCTATTTCTTAAAATAGTTATGAATTAAATGACCATCTTTACCACAATAGGTGCAATGAGGCCTATTTGACTGATTATTGCTATGATAGTTATTGGACAGCCTAGAATTGTAATGATCATTAAATTGTTGACCTGAGTTATTATTCAAATTATTTGTATTATTAGATTGTTGATAGTTTTGGTTATTTTGATTAGTGTTAGAAGATCTATTGTTATTTTGATTAGTGTTAAAAGATCTATTGTTAGAGACATATGCATGTTTGTGAGTTTTAAGTATGCCAAACTGAATTAATTTAGCTTCCTCTTGATGCAACATATTTTGAAAAATAACATAAGTTAGTTGAGATGCTAAAGAAGGAATAGCTAATTGAGAGTAAGTATTAGTAATAAACTGTTGGAACTGTCTAGGCAAACATTTACAAATAATTATATGGATTATCCTTAAATTAGAAAGAGGAATTTGTAAACCAGTTAGTAAGACTTTAATGGAATCAAACTTGAGCTAGAAATCATCAACAGAGTTGAAATCAGTATACCTGAGGTCTTCAAGTTGGTCTTGAAGCTGAATTTTTTGAGTCTCATCTGCACTGTCATAGGTATTTTTCAGGATGTCCCAATCCTGATGGGCTTCTATACAAGTAGAAATTAAGACATACAACTCGAGACTTAGGGAAATTCTGATTAAGCCAAGTGCTTCCTCATTTTTTGTCTGCCAAGCAGTTTGGTCAGCTTGAGGAGTAGAGGCTGCTGGTTTAGAATTGGCATCAGTGGCAATATCTAAAATGTGTCTAAATCTAAATATGAAAGTCATGTGTGTTTTCCATGCATGGTAGTTTGTACTAGTTAATTTCATTTCTGGCATTAGGTTAGTCATGATGAAAAATGAAGATATAAACTAGGGATAAATAGAGAAACCTGCAATAGGGAATAAAAAAGAACTGAAATCAAACTATATACACTTGCATGCAATGACAGAAAGCTATAAAAGCTTACACCAATGAGGCATGCAAGGAAAAGAAATAAACAAAAAATAAGATAACTAAGAGCACTAAGAGCAACCAGTTCTCAGTTAAGCTGTTATTAATTAACAGATAACAATGAGCATCTCTTGCATACAAAGGAAAAGAACACTAAATCTAGTGCATGCAAAGGAAAAGAGAACTGAAGGAAAACTGAAATATTAAAAAGTTAATAGAAGAGATTCAAACCTACAAAGAAATGTTAGAAAACTGATAATAGTGGGTAAGTATGATGCTAGATCTGGAATAAATAAATAAAGAGGAATCTAACTAAAAAAACTTTAATTAAAAAACTTGAGCTAAAACCGAATTAAAAAAAACACAACCAGATTAAATGAACTCACACTTATACTTTTAATACAAGAAAAAAAAAGAATAAACTAACAGACATATGCACTTATTAAATAGAGATAAACAGCTACCAAAAACTAGAAACCCTTATTAGAATGAATCTCTTCATAGCTTGCCTTGAACCAAAGAAATCAAACAGAAGTAATGTTTAAAAAGAAATGAAGCAAAAAATGATGCAAGAAGAAATGCGGTGCTAAACTTTCTTCCTTATAAGGGAAGCAATGTTAATCATTTGCTGCTAAAGCTTATATCGAAAAGAACTAAACATACATATACTCAAATGTGCTAAGCTGAGCAGATTACTTTATTCAATGAGAAAATAAACTTTGATTTCATGATGGGCGCCAAACCCATAAAGAGAAATTAAACTAACCTGAAATATAAATTGTACCCCTGAAATTAATCGAATAAAAAAAAGATATATCTAAATGAAAGAGAGTGCACAGAATCAGACAAAAAACTTGTAAGAGCTTGCGGTATCTGATGGGATCCAGTGTCGGCAGTCACACACTCCCACCAGCAGCGTAACCAGCCCTGGAAAGGTGAGTCAGGCTATACATACAATGACAAATAAGGGAAAAAAACCAACAAGATGCCCACTAAAAGCACCAGGGCCGTCCACGGGTTTAGAAGACTAGAAGAAGCCAAAATAAATCGCTCAACGAGAGCAACCGAAACAAATGAAAGAAACTAAACCTGAAACCCAAATAACAAGCAAACTGCACTAAGTGACCATCGGTCAAAGAAAGTAGGTCAAGCAAAGAATGAAAATAAAAGGCGATCAGAATATATCCCAATTGAAGAGACAGTGAAGGAAGGAAAAAAGATTTGATAAAGCTAAACAATGAATTCCTAAACACGCAAACAGAGGCAAAAAAAAACTAAAAAAGGAAAGATCCAGAGAGGATAGCAAGGAATAAAACACGGTGGCGTTCGATTCAGGCCACGAGAACATGCCCTTGAAAAAAAACAAAAAACTCTAAGATTAAATAGCAGCTAAGGAAAAAGGAACAGAGCTAAAGCGCAGAGAGCCAAAGGCGGTGCTGAAAAAACTTTAAAAAATTGAATAAACCTTTAAAACTCGATTAAATGAACCAAAAGCTTTTTAAAGCAAAAATTAATCCAAAACCACCATACACAAAGCAAAGACTGATAAGGATCTGACCTTTATGCACATAAATGCATACACAGGAAAATGAAAAGGCAAAGCTAAAGCTTTGCTATTAGAAACAAAGTGAAGGATGAAGAAAGAACAAGTCGTCTACCAAATGCTAACAGAGATATAAAAAATGAACCAGCAAAAAACAAAATAGCAAGCAATAAAATTGTGCCCAAGTTTGAATATTCCCCCAAGGTGGAGTGCTTTGTAGATCAGATTAAAAAAACTAACAAAGGAGACCAAAGCCGATAAGAAGAAACAAAGATCTAACAGCAAACATTTCACAAGGAAACGAGATCTAATAGCACACACGGCCGAGGAGGGTATGGACATAGAGGTAGTGGAGGTAGGCAGAGTTCTTGATAGGGGTGGAAATGATGGTGGTGGCAGTGGTTAAGGAGGTGTGGATAGCAAAAAAAAAAAACCAAACTTTACGAAACACCAGAGAGCTTTATAAAAGATGATAGTGCACTTTGGAAAATGAAGATAAAAAAAAATGCAGATAGAAGTAAGGGACTTAAATGGAGATAGAAGAAACACACAGGAGTAGGGATGGTGTTCCCAACGATATCAGGATTACCAGCACGAAGCTGCCTTAGTGACACGTCACAATGGCCGCGTTTAAACAGAGGAAACAAAGCATGAGAAAGAGAAGGAAAGAACACTAAAAAACAAACAAAAAAGCTTAGAAGATTGTTAGACAATCATTGTCTATGTGTATCTCTAAACTGAAGATGAAATGACGAAGCAAACCAAACGGAAAGAAAAAAAAACTCAACCAAATATACAAAGCTGCTATCGCCTTTAAACGAAGAAGGAAAAGAGATAAAAAGAAAGAATAAGATGTCGATCTGAAAAAAACTTGAAGACGAAAAAAAAGCAACAGAGCCGTGAATCTCTACTAGATGCTATGAAAAACAATAAGCACAGCAAAGATGGAACCTTTTTCGATAGATGGTTGAAGGCACATAGGAACCTTCTTGCTCCACTATCGACCAATGTAACGAGAAGATGATGTTACAAATGAAGATTCAGAACCACGTGAAGGCACCTTATCTATTGAAAAGAAGCAAAGGAAAAAAAAACCTTCAGCACAGATGACCTTTGGAGAGATCTTAGTCACTACTACCAAGTTAACAATAGATTAATGAGACGCAGGACACGCAAGACTCTTAGTTATAGTCCATCATACACATAACCTGACCGAGAAAGGGAGTAAAGATTGCACTTTCAAGCTTTTCTTGGGAAAGTTAAAAAAAAGAATCGTTCATGAAAATGCACATGGAATGAGCGCATGCATGAAGAAAAGATTGAGAGCCGCCCACGATAACTAAAAAACTAAACCACCATGCTATGCAAAGGAACCAAATCAATTGTGAACAGAAAACCAAAAAAAATGCAATGCTAAACCTTCAGATCATCAAAGGCGGAAGCTGGACAGCTTCCCATTTAGTCATACAAAGGTACCACTGACGAAGCAAAAAGAACCCGCTTCTTGGATGAAATCTCATGCAGATTGAGGGTGAGAAGATCAATAAAAAAGAGAGGAAAGGTGGTGGGGCACTATCAGTTAGATGGGTGAAAAGGTGAATAGTTTCCTCGATAACAACAATAAGGCAAAATCAAACAGGACTGATATATCAAAAATAGCGCATGCATAAAATCAAACTTGAGGCCGCATACAAACGAAACCACAAAATGCTTATGAAGAAACCGAATCGCTTACAGTGCAATCTAAAATCTGTAAAAACAATAATGCTACTTCGATAAGAGATTATTCTAAATAAATAAAAACCGAAATACTAATAAGATAGAGAGACAGAGATATTACTCTAAACATGTAACCGAAATTCAGACATGAAAGACAAAAAATGCTTGCATGCATGAATTTTTAAAAGAATGCATGCAATGAAACTTGGATGCATTGATTAATGGAACAAGTAGAGCACATTCTATTTTTGAAGTAGCAAAAGAAGCACCGAAATTAGAAACAATAATATTATAACATTAAATTCTTTTAATTCTTTTAATATTATAAATTAGAATAATAAAGAATATAAATTTGTATGAGCCGAAATAAAATTCGAGGATAAAAAGAAAAAAACTTGTAATACTATTAAAATATAATATTATAATATTGAAAATATTATAATATTAAACTAAGATATTGATATAAATAATAATGTTATAAAAATTAAGATTTTGATAAAATTAACAATGTATGCAATCCTGCACAAAGGAAGTCAATAATGTAACCAAAGATTAATCGGGTTTGGCGGTAAACCAACCAAACCTAAAAAAAAATTGATTTTTTTTCCTTAAATAGATTAGTCAAGCAAAAAAAATACTAACAAAGAACTCTCTCAGGAGTCTTTGATATTGGAGTGCTCCAAGATATGGTAGCTCCTTCACCTGTACACTCAATAAACGATTAAACCAACTTGCTCTGATACCATGTTAAAATAATAATAACAAAATATAGAGTTAGGAAATTGTTTAATCAATGAGCAACGAAAAGAAGTGTTACCATGAATAATCACAAAAACTAGGAGCATTCACCAAGCACGATGAAACAAGGAGACAATATTTTGAAGGGGGAAAAGCATAAAAAAAACCCTGTGATATTAATGAAAGTGGCAAAAAATATGCCTAAGAATGAGAGAGAGAGAGAGCTTAGCTCATACAATATTCGAAAAGAAGAAGAATCACATGAGATGAGAGAAAGAGAGCCATCTCTTAATAGAGATGTGAGAAAGGAGTTACATTGTAACTCTCATTTCTGTGTATGCCACATTTCACTAGTGTGTGAGACAAGTGTAGGATTCCTCATAAGGAGGAATATCTATTTTCTTTAATAAAAGAAATTACAAATATTACATGTCCTCCCACTTGGACTAGAGGACGAAAACATTAGGATACCTTGGTTTATCCTTTAAATACAAATATACCAAGGAAAGATTAAATTCTAACAAATGATCACTAATACATTTGGGGGCATTTTGCGATGGCTATGTGTCGCAATAGCAACACCCATAGACGTCGCTATTTTTTAGTCGCAAATTGCGACGTCTATGGGTAGCCGTCGCAATTGCAGCGCCCTCCCGTCGCAATGTGGCTAAGATTTGTTAGCGACATGGGCGTCACCCCCCCGTCGCATGGCTTCAGAGGGCCATCGCAATTGCGACGGGCATCCCAAGCAATTGTGACGGGCGCCTGCATCGCATTACGACAAGTTCCCATCGCAATTGCGACGCCCGTGGGTGGATTAAAAAAAAAAAATTATTTAATACATTGCTAATGAACCACATTAATGCTTTTTTCTTTCAACAAATGAGGACAGCCACTGTAAAGACAACATGATAATGTACACTCACTGTAAGGATAGTCACAAATGAGGACATCTCACAGTGACTGTCCCTTGTGTAATTGCCACTTGAATGTATTGCTATTCAGCCACATTAATGCTTTTATTCTTCAACAAATGAGGATAGTCACTCTAAAGACAACATGATAATGTACACTCACAGTGAGTGTACATTATCATGTTGTCTTTACAGTGACTATCCTCATTTGTTGAAGAAGAAAAGCATTAATGTGGCTAAATAGCAATACATTCAAGTGGCAATTACACTAGGGATAGTCACTGTGAGATGTCCTCATTTGTGACTGTCCTTATAGTGAGTGTACATTATCATGTTGTCTTTACAGTGAGTGTACATTATCATGTTGTCTTTACAGTGTCAATATATGCATTATTACTTAAACTGAAGAGTACTCTAAATAATATGTCATTGTGGAGTTCTGATTCCTTCCAATTTGATATACGCTTGTTCTACTTATGTATCCAGCATCATGTAAGAAAAGTTGATGCTTTTAAAATAGATTCATTTAGCCATGAAATGCCTGTGCATGTTACATACAAGATTCCAAGGCCCAAAACTGATTACTCATTATAATTCATGTACAGAATGATAATCAACCACAACGAGGCATGCATAGGCGCTGCTTAGATTTTGAGGCATCAGAAGCTCGTAGAAGAAACTTGACCAATGGCTCATGGAATGCAACAAACTTATTGCCTAAAACAGGAGCATTGGTAACCACAGATGATGGTTCTGAAAAGAACACTTCACCATCAATGTCACGTGAGGGAACTGCAATTTCTGATGGCAAGCAACTTGTAGTATATAAGAGAGATGCAGGTACAGATGCTGGGAGAAGTTCCCAATCTTTATCTGTTGGACAGTTTTCATCTGCAAAATAGATTATAAAAACATGAAAATATATCAGAGATGTTTGATATTGATACAAAACAACACAGATTCATTTCTTCATACACCTGTATATCATAAAAATCCTTGCACACTTCAAAAAATTGTATTGCCTTTTACTTACTCAAAAGTAATTTACATAAAGCAGTCATTTGATTAACATGGATCCTAATATTCACAAGTACATGGTCATGTGCTCCATTGTAGCATCTTATATATTTAGATCTGTTCTCTGAAATAATTCAATGTTTTGTTTACAATCCACAAAAGAAATATTTTCCCTCGTCTACTTAATCCTAAACAAAAGGCCATATAGCAATATAGATAGAACTATATAATAGAAACCATAAACAATGGTAACCTTAGCAGCAGCAAGAAATTGTTGCAAAAACTTTACCTTATCATACCCAGATTGTTGCTTTGCCTGGCGGAGGGAAATTTGATTAGTAAAATTGACACAGAGTATGCTGTCTCCATTGTCATGCTGGATAACAAAACACCAACTTTAATGGGCATGTACTGTCCCTTGTGTAATTGCCACTTGAATGCATTGCTATTGAACCACATTAATGCTTTTTTCCTTCAACAAATGAGGACAGTCACTGTAAAGACAACATGATAATGTACACTCACTGTAAGGATAGTCACAAATGAGGAAATCTCAGAGTGATTATCCCTTGTGTAATTGCCACTTGAATACATTGCTATTGAACCACATTAATGCTTTTTTCCTTCAACAAATGAGGACAGTCACTGTAAAGACAACATGATAATGTACACTCACTGTAAGGATAGTCACAAATGAGGAAATCTCAGAGTGACTATCCCTTGTGTAATTGCCACTTGAATACATTGCTAATGAACCACATTAATGCTTTTTTCCTTCAACAAATGAGGATAGTCACTATAAAGACAACATGATAATGTACACTCACTATAAGGATAGTCACAAATGAGGACATCTCACAGTGACTGTCCCTTGTGTAATTGTCACTTGAATGTATTGCTATTCAGCCACATTAATGCTTTTCCTCTTCAACAAATGAGGATAGTCACTCTAAAGACAACATGATAATGTACACGGGCTGTAAGTGTACATTATCATGTTGTCTTTACAGTGACTATCCTCCTTCAAGTGGCAATTACACAAGGGACAGTCACTATAAAGGCAACATGATAATGTAGAGAAACGTTGTCATTTGTATTTTCAACAGTGCCGAGAGAGATTCCCTCCACGAAATCACAGCTACAATTTCTGAGTATGTTGGGTTTATTTTTCTTTTGTCATTATTATGTAATCTGGTATTCAGCTGTTACAGAGCTAAAATACCCAGAAATGAGGACATATCTGTGTTGAATTTATTGTTAGCGGCTTTGGTTATTTAGAAGTTTAATTTTATTTGTTCATCTTTCAAGCACAAACGTTTTGTGGACCATAACATCTTCATTGTTTCGGGTATGCAATGAAACAGCCCTAACTTGCAACTACCTTCACGGTACTTGTGTACATTATCATGTTGTCTTTACAGTGACTGTCCTCATTCAAGTGGCAATTACACAAGGGACAGTCACTGTGAGATGTCCTCATTTGTGACAAGGACAGTCACACATGAGGACATCTCACAGTGACTGTCCCTTGTGTAATTGCCACTTGAATGTATTGCTATTCAACCACATTTATGGGCCTGTTTGGACCACAGCACATAGTAGCATCTATAGAGAAGAATATCCCAGGTGTAACAAGTTGTAAGAATATACCAACAGTTCTAAGAAGTTCCCTAGCACATAGTAGCATCTACAGAGAAGAATATACAACATGAGGGCAGCCACTATAAAGACAACATGATAATGTACACTCATTGTATGTGTACATTATCATGTTGTCTTTACAGTGACTGTCCTCATTCAAGTGGAAATTACACAAGGGACAGTCACTGTGAGATGTCCTCATTTGTGACAAGGACAGTCACACATGAGGACATCTCACAGTGACTGTCCCTTGTGTAATTCCCACTTGAATGTATTGCTATTCAACCACATTTATGGGCCCGTTTGGACCGCGGCACATAGTAGCATCTACAGAGAAGAATATCCCAGGTGTAACAAGTTGTAAGAATATACCAACAGTTCTAAGAAGTTCCCTAGCACATAGTAGCATCTACAGAGAAGAATATGGGTCAACGAGGTTGACTTCAAAGCCATGCAATCTAATGGTAATAGTAATATCATAATTTGACATACTATCAGAAATACTTCCTAAATAGACTATTCAATCTTATAAGAGATGGATTCATGAGAACTATTATTTATGAAATATGAGTCAATGACTTTAATTAAAAAAATTACACAATCTAATTCTTGTAAAAATATCAAAATTTGACACATTGAAAATACCTTCCAAAAGTATCGTTAATTGATTAATATGAATCACTACTCATGAAATATAATTTTATAAACCTAATCTAAAAACTACACAATAAAAATCTTAATAGCAATATTGTAAGAAACTATTCCCAAAAGCAAGCCTAACAAAATTTGATGAAAATAATTTTTGTTTCACTCAACTTTGACATTCACAACTTCCTCTTTTATTATAATAAGAAAAAAAATGTCTTTTTAGATATACCTCATGAACCATACTCGAATAATCTATCATTTTTCTTCTCAAAAACATATTTGCAGAGCCTGCTTCTTTTACTTGTTTGTACTTTTATCTCTCTGATGGAAAGGGTTCCTTCAGGACACATTTTTCCAAGTTCACTGCTTGAGATATTTGAGGAGGGTTCCCCTGCTTGAGTATCCATCCAACCCATATTCAAGTAGTTCTACAATTGCACAGTCTAAATTAATAATACTGACAATTGAATGACGAATGATGATACATAGAATTGATATAAACTAATCCTAAAAACACTAAAACATTATTAATATATTTATATTTCATAAATAAAATTGATATAAAAGATCTGGAAAGATACATTAAAAAATAGAAAAACAGTAATTTATAATAGAAGGAAACTTAAATTGCTATTTAAAAAAAAAACAAGAGTCTTAAATCTTATCATTTTGTTTCATTATCATCCATAAGTACACACCTCTAGCATAATAATTATATTTTACCACCCATAAAATGAAAAAAAGATTTTCACAAGAGAAATTGAAGCTAGATTATAAAAATGAACCATCTTATTGGAAACTGGAACTGTTATCATACCCAAAAGGACTACAAAATTTCACCTTATCATACCCAGATTGTTGCTTTGCCTGGCGGAGGGAAATTTGATCAGTAAAATTGACACAGAGTATGTTGTCTCCATTGTCATGCTGGATAACAAAACACCAACTTTAATGGGCATGTACTGTCCCTTGTGTAATTGCCACTTGAATGCATTGCTATTTGATGCAGGGGCATCCCTAATGCAAGCCAAAGACACCATGATTGAAGGAAGTTGCCATGAAGCCAAGGAGTCAAATCCTATCAATTGGAACATAAGATTTTCACCTTGGAGCTTTGAAGGATTGACTGGTGAAAGGTCCTTTTGATTAACAAATCAGAGTCTTTTTGAATGACAATAAATTAGAATAGGAGTTTTAGATGTTTTCTTGGTTTGTAATAAATATTAAGGATTGATTTTATCTCCTTATAAACATCCACTTGTTGGACACAAGACCCCTTGGTGACTTATAAACCTTGGGCATCTTTTGAGTCCTTGGATGAAATGAGCATAGTAAGTGTTTATTAGGTGTCTTTTAGATGTTGTTAAGAAGTTTGAAGGTCCAAAATAACTTTAATAAGGTTCCTAAAGTTTCACAACACATTTTTAACCTTCTCGGCAAAGTTGTTTGCAAAGTTGTAATGCAACTTTAAAAGTTGCTTAGCAAAGTTGACATTTGTTGGATAAACTGTTCTAACCACCTAGATGGTTGAACCAACATTTGGAGAGCCTATTTTAGGCTTCAAATGGTCGAAGACAGACAGAGAACCAGTATTGTAATCATTTTGCTTTCATAAAAAACCAAAATAACCCTGTTTTAGTGCATTTCTGGTGAAAAACGAACTCTGTACGGCTGTACGGATGGTGGTTGGATGATAAAATTTTCCTGGAAGTTGTAATAGTGACATCTGATGCTTTGGAAGTTGGTTTGATTAATTCTCTTTGTTTTATATCTAAGTTATTTCAAATTTTCTGTGCATTGTTTACAAACCCTCATTTTCAGGGTTTGACTGATGTAAAGACCTTAACTCACGTTTCAACCATTGGAATTCCTTCTTCCTTGGTGGAATGAGAGTTAAGGATGTATATTTGTATATTCTAAAAGCCCTGACTACTCTGCATCACTATTGAACCACATTAATGCTTTTTTCCTTCAACAAATGAGGACAGTCACTGTAAAGACAACATGATAATGTACACTCACTGTAAGGATAGTCACAAATGAGGAAATCTCAGAGTGATTATCCCTTGTGTAATTGCCGCTTGAATACATTGCTATTGAACCACATTAATGATTTTTTCCTTCAAGTGGCAATTACACAAGGGACAGTCACTGTGAGATGTCCTCATTTGTGACAAGGACAGTCACACATGAGGACATCTCATAGTGACTATCCCTTGTGTAATTTCCACTTGAATGTATTGCTATTCAACCACATTTATGGGCCTGTTTGGACCACGGCACACAATAGCATCTACAGAGAAGAATATCCCAGGTGTAACAAGTTGTAAGAATATACCAACAGTTCTAAGAAGTTCCCTAGCACATAGTAGCATCTACAGAGAAGAATATACAACATGAGGGCAGCCACTGTAAAGACAACATGATAATGTACACTCATTGTATGTGTACATTATCATGTTGTCTTTACAGTGACTGTCCTCATTCAAGTGGCAATTACAGAAGGGACAATCATTGTGAGATGTCCTCATTTGTGACAAGGATAGTCACACATGAGGACATCTCACAGTGATCGATTGTCCCTTGTGTAATTGCCACTTGAATGTATTGCTATTGAACCACATTAATGCTTTTCTTCTTCAACAAATGAGGACAGTCACTCTAAAGACAACATGATAATGTACACTCACTGTAAGGACAGTCACAAATGAGGACATCTCACAGTGACTGTCCCTTGTGTGATTGCCACTTGAATGTATTGCTATTCAGCCACATTAATGCTTTTCTTCTTCAACAAATGAGGATAGTCACTCTAAAGACAACATGATAATGTACACTCATTGTAAGTGTACATTATCATGTTGTCTTTACAGTGACTGTCCTCCTTCAAGTGGCAATTACACAAGGGATTTGTGTTTTCATTTGTGTTTTCAACAGTGCCGTAACCCTCCGCGAAATCACATCGGGATATAAGGGCAAAACAAACAAGAACGTTGTCATTTGTATTTTCAACAGCGCCGAGAGAGATAAACAAACTTAAAACTCAGACTTAAGAAAGATGAAGGCAATGCTTCAAAAGGTCGATGCCCTAAACACGGGAAAACACAATACCACCATTAAACGATGCCCTAGTCACCGTATCAATGCTGCCAGCTCCGTACCAGTATGCTGACTGCTCACTTTCATCCTGTGATAAAGGTAACTTCATTAATCATACTTGAAATGGCAGCATACGAACTAAAGCTGATGAACATTTATAAACTAAAAGTTTAAAACTAAAAGTTTAAAACTATAGATTACAAATGTAGTAGTTTCATACGAAAAGAACTTGATGTCTGAAATTTACCATTAGAAGTATCCAAAGGAATACCACAGTACTATTGAACTTGGAGAATCGGAGATGATCTACACAACAAGGTTCAACAGCTGTAAGGACTGTTACACCATCTTTAGCATTTGAATACATTTTCTCCTTGGCTTCTGGTGGATCCTCAAAGACCCCCAATGATGTTTTCCCTACAATTATCAATTGTTTGTCAGTATGAGATATTAATAAATAAACATTAATCACAATATTAGGCAAACAATGTTCTTGATGTCTGAATCTAAATCACAGAAAGCTCTAATAAAGTAGTTCTCAGTTTCACATTAAACTAAGTTTCAATTTCAAATGGTTATAATAATTTTTGCAAGTTATAAGTAGCTGGTTACAGTATATGACATAAAAAGAAAAAAAATCATTTCTATTCTTTTCTTCTTTTTCTCTTTCAACGAAGCTTTTGCACCACACAAATGCATACCAAGAATTTCTCAGGAGGTTTCAAGACCATTGCATACCAAACTTCTTCTCTGTAGATGCTACTGTGTGTCGTGGTCCAAACAGGTCCAAATAGACCTAGTGACTCTAGTAGGTCTCCAAAACCTATTCTGCAGCAATAACTCTTCAATTTGACAAAGGACCTTATGAACTTATATGTTTTTTGAGTACCCTTTTTGATGTTCTAACAATCCTCCAACTCCCAGACCCTGACTCCACTCCAGCATATCAATGTCCTTATTGAGTCCGCAGACCTAATGCATGCCTTTGGGTGTGGGTTCCAAAACAAGGCATTGAAAATGGGTGCATGAAACCAAGATCAGAGTTTGAAGATGTCCACCATGCTCTAAAGATCTAGATTCAACAAGGTTTGAGGTCCTTTACTTGCCGCTACCCTCTGATCTTGCATAATCCATCAACTCCTTGTCAAGAACATTGAGATTCTTGACCTAGGGCTTGCTCTCAAAATTCTCTGGCTTAGTATCCTGTTCCAAAGCTTTTAAAATATGAAAATAAACCCCCTTAACTTGTATTTTACAAAGAACAGAGGATATCCTATGGTTTATTTGCAAGTTAAGGCCATTTGAATGCAATAACCCAAAAAATGAGGGTTTGACAGAACAACAGATAAGAAAAAGGAATAACTTTGATATAAGGTGTCTTGAATCTACCAAATAAACTCTCAAAGCATAAGATATAAATACTCTAACTTCCACACTGGTCTACCCTCCCTTTCACATCCGTACACTGTACAGTGCTTGAAGGAAATGCACAGAAAAGGCTCTGAAATAGTGGCTCTATCTGACAGAGAGTCCATGCTAGGCTTCATGACTAACCTAGAGCACATTCCTTGTTATAGAGGAAGTTTGAATGGTGAAGAACTTATGGAATGGATAGAGGACCTAGATAACCATTTTGACTACAAGTATCTTATTAATAACCATTTTGACTACAAGTATCTTATGGATAGAGGACCTTGATAACCATTTTGACTCATTTAGTATCTTATTGAGCTTCACTTTGTTTCGAGAATATAGTTTAATATTCTCTACTAAACAGGGCCAACCACGTGAAGGTGGAAGCTCATTTGGCCCCACCCCCCTCCCCCTAACATCACTCTACATTCCCCGTTAACATCTAACATTCATTCTTTCTTTCAATTATTAATAAAATGTAACATTCAATCAATATCACATGATAACATTCATTAACACATTAGATTTGTTAACACACAACATTCATCAATATGAAAATAAACACATAATTCATGAACATTCATTAGCACATAATTAAATTCATTGAGACATAAAATTCAGTCATTATCAATTAAGGTATTTAGATGACAATCATTTCTTTTTTCTCTTTCTAATTTTTTTTTCTATGTAAGCTCTAAGAGGAGCATCAGTGTTATCATCAATACCCCCCTCATCAGTTGTTTTGTTCTCTGTTCTTGATGATCTCAAATTCCTATGCTGCTGCAAAGGGGGTTCCTCTACAATAACAAATAAAAGAGTTAAATTTAAAATATTTAATTATAATTGTTACAAGTATTTAATTATTTTAAAGAACATAACTGTGGTGCTCTTTAATTACCTGATCTGGCCACATCATTTTGTCTAGACTCAACCTCAACATGCTCATGAGAACCGACCCCTCGATCCTCTACAGTTGCTATACAAAATGTTACATTAATCCAAACACCAATTGTAATTACATATAAAAATTTTAATAGCAAATGTATACCTCCACCACTAGGATGCACATCATGCGAACCTTCATTATGCATAGATTGTGTAGAAGGATTGTCAGGCTGCATTCCAATATCCTACACATTGTTATCATTGCTTTCTTAAAACAGATATACTCACTTTATATTAGAACTTAACATCAAATAGACTAATTGGTAAAGTATTCAATTTGAAATAAATTTCATTTAGCTTATTTACCTGTGGCTCAGATGCATCATTATTTGAACCTTGCACACTGATTTCAGCTTGTAGCCGTTCAGCCACGGCTCTATAGCCTTGTTGGAAGCCAATTCTCTTGTCCTCTTCTGTGAGGCATCTATTGAACTCTGACCCCTACATTTTTGCTTGGTATGGTGAATTTTACTTGCATTGTTTGATCAAAAAAAATTTCCTTGCAATATATAAAAAAATTGATACAAGTTTTCATTTACTAATACTTACAACTCGTGCTTGAAGTTTGGAAAAACCACCAGAGCCGAGCTTGTGTGTCCCGTGCTTTTCTAATCTTGCCTTTGTTGCCTTTGATGTGTCAGGCAATCTATGAAAAGTTTGAAATATGTTAGAGACCAGTACAGGAAAAATTTAGAGGTTAATTAGTACATAATTACATTCTCAAAAGTATCACATACCTTGCTCTACTCTCTACTGGCGTAATTCCTTTTTTCATGTCGGCTTTATACTTTCCATCCAAAATCAAAGCCTGCCACTCAGCCTCAAGAACACGGGGCGGACGCTCGTGCCTTGGGTTAACCTCTAAATATTTCCTGTACTGGTCCCTAATATACTTCAAACATAAACCAGCTCTTTCAAGGAGCTTGTTTCTCTCGAATGCACGAGGTCCAAAAAGCTGGGTCATACTATGTACAAGATCATCCTTCAACTTTTTATCTTGGTTATTCCACCTTTTAAGTAAAAAAAAACATGTTAGACTCATAAATGAAGAGAAGCTACCTTTAATATAGTTCAAGAAATTGATGAAAAGGAAAACTATTCTAGCAATGATATGAAATCAAAATAGTGGTTTGGGGTTTTAGTTAGGATATGATGTTCCACCATGTACGTAGGGTGGGCCCGAATATCCGCAAACACTCGTCACCAAGTTTTCGCCAAAAAATATCATTCCCTACAAAATAATCATGGGATCATTAGTCGATGAAGAGTGATCAAAAACTAAATTACTATTATATCACTATAGAATAATAATAACTTTAAAGTACCTGGAACTTTGGCTACTTTTAAGGGAATGCCTTCATCGTCGCTGATGATCAATACACAATCCTTCACCGTTCCCGTACTAGGAACACGGGAACATCCAGGAAATGATGTTGCATCGGGACTTGTTGCATCTCCTATTGCAAAAAATGAAAACCATTATCAAATGCCTCCAAGAAATAATACTTCAAGGGAAATAAATTGGTGCAGAGCACCCATGGCACAAACACAATCAAGGGATCTACATCGTAAACACATAACACTTAAACACATAACAAAAGAGAGAAAAAGAGGGATTTGTGTACCAGTAGATGGTGCAACAGTTGGTGCATTTAGGCTGTGTGTTGTTGACATGGCAGTCGGCAAGACATTTGTGGCTGTCCTGGATGGAGGCGGCGTTGTCATATCATCATGGAAAGGAGCTGAAGAATAAAATTGTTAGAGCATGCATAAATATAGAACGCGTGGACTAGCATGGACAAGATTGTTAGAGCATTAAAAAAAAAGATTGTTCGAGCATGTATTGTCAATGATTATGATCATTCCTATATATATTCAGTGGAAAACACAAGTGGGGAATGGAACATGTGATCTACCTAAACCACTTGCAGTACCGGCCTCATCATGGGAATGGGGTTCAAAATTACGCAAATAACTCTGTAAAGACAATGCATCCATATTTTAATTAATGTCATAAAAGAGCATAACATAAAAACCATTATTGAACTCTTGTAATAATTAAAAATTTCATTAATACTTACTTTAAAGTTTTCAGAAGTGCGCAACAACTCAGCTGCCCTGTCTTTTATTTCCTGAGTCTGAGGATGTATGGATACCAAACGTAGAAGTTCTTTCCCAATTTTCTTTAGCAGCTTTTTAATGGAACTGATCGGGTCATCGGTCTCTGCTAAATCAATAAAAAAAGGGTCCACAAGGGGGGACTCCTGAGGGACTGCAGGTTGCTTTCCCTCTCTCCGACCACCGGCCCTCTGTGACAACAATAGTATTAGTATTATCAAAATTACTCCAAAACAATGAAGAAAATAACATTAAAAAAAATAACATTTTGCTTCTATCTAGTTTGCACAATTACAATGAGTTTTACCTGCTCATGTGTAGATGAGCTAGGAATATCGTCACCATCACCTTCGGGCGGTTGCTCCATATTGTGCCCCTGTGTCAAAGATCAAGTATAAAAATGTTAGCCAAAAATTTAATAACTAAATGGTATGTTGGAGTCATTGATTAGAAGTTGGTTTAATAGTATGTACCACCCCCATGATAGTAGCCTCGTTTGTAGTTGAAACTTGTAGCTTTTAAATAGATAATGAATAAACTATGTAACCATTTAAGACAAATATATTTCTATCAAGAAATGAATATTAAATACATTAAGGATTGATGGCATACCTTTAAATTTCTTCATCATCATCCTCATCATCATCATCATCATCATCATCATCATCCTCATCATCGTCGTCATCATCGTCGTCGTCGTCGTCGTCGTTGTCGTCATTGTCGTCATCATCAACATCAACATCATCTTCATCATCATCATCAGTAGCAGCATCATCGTCATCATCTTCTTCTTCTTCTTCATGAAAATTTGTCTCAGGAACATCATCCAATAATTGTCGATCGTGATCATCATCTACATCATCTTCTACTTCTTCGGTATCTTCTTCTTCCATCGCATTATACTTTATCGGCCTTCCTCTCGGTTCATGTCTAACAACAAATGACCAACCCGGTTTATGTGAAACCTCTGAGTAAAATACCTGCTCACATTGGCTTGGAAGAACATAGGGCTCATCCCCAACTGGCTCAAACGACCTTGTATTAACCATTGTAAATCCATTATCATGTTCAATAACAGTTCTATTAGGATCATTTGGATTAAGTCGTAACCTGTACCATTTGACAACGAAGAGTACTAATTTGAAGGAACTAAAGTCGCACTCAAGTATATCATCCAAAATGCCATAGTATTGATTTTTAGACTCTTGAGGATCTAAGTCATTTCTAGATGAAATATTAGTCACTTGAAAGACTGCAGTTATTCCAGAATCACAAGTTTTCTTCGTGTCATCCAACACTTTGACGCGAAATTTTTGACCATTACAGAACATACCCTTGTGGTGTTTAACCTACAATAATATGTGAAACATGTCAAAATTATTATATCGTGAGTTGATAAACATACGGGTGATTAATAATTTTGTACGTACCTGGAAATCTCTTAAACCATATGCTAAATCTATTTCCCTTTGCGTAACATTAGAATCTCCATTACAATGAGCTTCTTTAACCAATGAAGATACACCTTCCCATGTTAATGTGTGACCAGAATGTTGACATTGTTCAATCCATACCGTCATCCAATCAAGATTGTTTGCAATATACAAATGTAGTGCATCCCACTCTCGAGCAACTGTCAAAAAAAAAATAGATGACTTACAACCGATTTATTTTGAAGATTAAGAAATAATTTATTACAATAACATCTTATAATTTATTACCTGTCACTTTCCTCAATCTACCTTTCCCCATCAAGTACTCCCCTTTGAATTTTTTAAAAGGGTCGAGATCCCAAATGCGATCTACATGGATATTTGAAGCAAACTTAGGAAGATATTCAGTAATGTACACCATAGTCTGGTATACCATGTATCCCTCTACCATAGAACCCTCAGGATGTGCTCTTTTTTGAACCAAAGCCTTCAAAGATTTCAAGTGCCTCTCAACCATCCACATTGACCTAGTGTGTGCAGGTCCACACAATTCAATCTCCTCAACTTGGTGTATGAGGTAGTGTTCTTGTGCATTGAAAAAAGTTGGAGGTAGACACTTTTGCATTTCATACAGTAAATGAGGAATTCTTCTCTTCCAATAGTTTATATCTTCTTTATGGATTTCTTTAGATGACAACCACCTACATTAAGAGATTCAAGTCACAAAAAATATATAAATACAAGACTTTACAAAATAATATACAATAGATTACATACCAAGAAAAACAAATCGCGAATATAATAAATATATACAACAAATTGAACAGATATTACTGCTTACCTCATGTATTTTCCAAGATCATATATCACTTGTTTGATGTTATTGTTGAAGTGCTCTGGGAGAGATAGAGGTAGCACGTATTGCAGTAATTATAAACCAATCATTTCATTATTTTCTAACATAACATAATGAATAGTACACGTAGTTTATGAATATATTGTAAATACAGAAGAACATAACTTACCTTGATGAAAGTATGCCAATCATGCGTTTTGAGCCCTGGCCCAAATTCACTTTTCTTTGATATGAGATTGCTTATGTTCCCAGCAAATCCTGTGGGAAATCAAATTTTTCGTATGACTTCTTTTATGGCATCACTTTGCTGCTCCGTTAATAACCAAGGAAGGGCACTTATATTAATCTGATCTCTATTTCTATTTGAGTGAATGAAATTCTTCAGTGCATGATTGGATTCATGAATGTCATTACAAATTTTGACAATTTTTTCTTTGTCACGCCTTCCATCCAGTATTTTCCACAATGTCTCTGTTATATTCTTTCCAACATGCATAAGATCAAACAAATGCACAATTTGTAGGTCCTCGTAGTAGGGCAACCTACTAAATTGTCTGGGATAGCTTTTTAGTCCCTTTGGAAGGTTGTCAGTAGTGCCTTGACGACCTTCACGATCATCAATTACATAATTAGTAAACAAAAATCACAATAGAAATATATAAATTACAAACATAAACCATTAAGTGGAACGACATTACCTCGACAATTAATTCTATTATATTCCAACTTCCATAGGCGAGGTGTCATTCTTCGTGGCTTTGATGTAGTCTCTTCTTTCCCATTGAAAAGATGTTTTTCCATACTTCGATACTTATGATTCTTGTGGAGGAAGTGTCTGTACTCATCAAACACATGCTTTCCTAAACTTTTTGAATGACGAGATTTCATCTTTGGACCACAAATTATGCATGCAAATTTTCCCTTTGTTTGAAGACCTACAAGATAATGATATAATTGGATTATTAAATATGTTGATTTTTATAATTAGAATTATCATGCGCAACTTGAATTCACTATAACATACCACAAAAATGTGTTAGCCCTGGGGCATCATGTATTGTCCATACAAGTATTGCATGGAATTAAAATTGTCTTTGTCTTATTGGTCTAGACACGTCATACATAGTGACACCGTTCCATAACTCCACCAACTCGTCAATAAGAGGCTCAATATATACATTCATATCTTTAACTTGATATTTACCTACTTGAATGAACAGTAACATTACATAATTATTGTGACCATTTTACTATAAGATTTGTAAGTACATGTAAATTAATAACTATCAAATGATAAAATACCTGGAACAATCATTGCCAACATAATGTGCTCCCTCTTTATTGACATCCATGGAGGAATGTTATTGTTGATAACAAAAACAGGCCACACCGAGCAAACAGATCTCATCTCTCCAAATGGATTGACACCATCCGCTGCCAATGAAAGCCTGAGATTACGAGGTTCTTCTTTGAAGTGTTGCCACTTTTCCTCTATGTGCATAAATGCCGAACCATCCGCAGGGATTCGAATAATGTCATCTCAACTTCTATTGCGTGCATGGTAATCCATAAATTGTGCCAAGCTAGTACACCTGAATAATTGTCGCATCCGTGGAATAATGGGGATGTAACGAAGAACCTTGTGAGGCACCTTTTTTGTTATTCGATCTGTTCGATATCTACTCGTATGACATACAGGGCATTGTGTTGCAAATTCATGTTCTTTATAATATATAATATGATCATTGGGACAAGCATGTATTGCTTGATACTCCATTCCAATATCTTTCATAATAGCAGATAATTCTCGATATGAGCGAGGTAGAATATTTGATGGTGGTAACAAAAACTCGCCTATCAATCTACAGCAAAAAATATAAGTTGTTAATATAAACAATATTAGTGGTACATTATTCACCCTTTGTTAACTATAAAGACATATATGACATACCTTAACATACGTGACATTGTTATGTTGGATAAACCATTCATAACCTTCAAGTTCAACAACAACAATACAGCAAAGAGAAGAGTTGTTTGGGAGTCTTTGTATAGGGGCTCGTATGCCTTCTCAAGTAGAGGTACATCGAGGCTATCATCATCATCATGATCAGATCCGCTTGGACTAAATGTGTCATGGATCAATGTATTTATACCATCATCTTCAATTGTGTTTTCTGGCGCATGATCATCATCTTCCATGGGATCATTATCTTCACCTTGGATATTCGCACCCCCATGTTCCTCCATATCATGTACTTCCCTGGGGAGATCAACCTATATAAAATTGATTAACATAAATAAACCATGATCTTCAACTCATCATCAAGTGATTTCATATGTATATAAATTGTTAAAATGATATAATGAACAACTTACCAGTGGATGATAGTCATGCCCCCCTTCAATGTGACCATTCTCCCTACAATGTCTCTTAACTGTTTTGATTAGCAGTCTTCTACGGTTTAAGCCCTTACAAATTTTGCAGGGACAATAACATTTTCCATCACCTTTTCTTTTCAAGTTAGACCACAATCTAGCAATTGTCTCCCTATTTTGTTCTTCACTTATATTATCTGACATGATCGTTCTTCGCAGGAAGCAAAAATTGGGCTATGAAAACTTCGGTCTACAACTTTCAGTGACTAAGCAAAATTGTCAAAAGTACACAAATCTTCTTAGACCTAGTTAAATCCTTTAATATTTTAAAAGTCTAGTTAAAATATACATTAGATTAAAAAATATACAATTTTCATGCCTGAGCGCGCGGCTACGACTAGTGCAATGGTCTTCTTGCTTAGCTCTAGAAGCTCTCTAGCAATCAAAACATATAAGCTACAAGGCCTAACAACAATTTCAAAACATATAAGCTACAAGGCAAGACATATTACATGACATGGCAAAAGGATTAAAATATACATTAGATTAAAATATATACAATTTTCAAACCTGAGCGCGCGGCTATAACTCGTGCAATGGTCTTCTTGCTTAGCTCTAGAAGCTCTCCAGCAATCAAAACATATAAGCTATTAGAATTCATTAACTTTCTGTAATTGGAAAACTCTATTTGATATTAGACCGTAAACTACTACTATTCTCTCCATAAGAACTAAGTACAAAATTCTTTCAAGTTCACATCCATGATTCCCTTTAGATTAAAATATACAGCAAAAATAAGCTAAAAGTCTAGTTAAAATATACATTAGATTAAAAAATATACAATTTTCAAACCTGAGCGCGCGGCTATAACTCGTGCAATGGTCTTCTTGCTTAGCTTTAGAAGCTCTCCAGCAATCAAAACATATAAGCTACAAGGCCTAATAGCAATTTCAAAACAAGGGTCATCAAAAGAACCAAAAACAATGTGTGCAAACAATACCTTGTGAAGTGGTATAGACAATTAGAAGATGCTACTATGTGCTAGGGAACTTCTTAGAACTGTTGGTATATTCTTACAACTTGTTACACCTGGGATATTCTTCTTTGTAGATGCTACTGTGTGCCGTGGTCCAAACGGGCCCATAAATGTGGTTGAATAGCAATACATTCAAGTGGCAATTACACAAGGGACAGTCACTGTGAGATATCCTCATGTGTGACTGTCCTTGTCACAAATGAGGATATCTCACAGTGACTGTCCCTTGTGTAATTGCCACTTGAATGAGGTCAGTCACTATAAAGGCAACATGATAATGTACACATACAATGAGTGTACATTATCATGTTGTCTTTACAGTGGCTGCCCTCATGTTGTATATTCTTCTCTGTAGATGCTACTACGTGCTAGGGAACTTCTTAGAACTGTTGGTATATTCTTACAACTTGTTACACCTGGGATATTCTTCTCTGTAGATGCTACTGTGTGTCATGGTCCAAACGGGCCCATAAATGTGGTTGAATAGCAATACATTCAAGTGGCAATTACACAAGGGAAAGTCACTGTGAGATGTCCTCATGTGTGACTGTCCTTGTCACAAATGAGGACATCTCACAGTGACTGTCCCTTGTGTAATTAAGTATTGTGGGGAAGCATTCTAAATAACCAAAGCTGCTAACAATAAATTCAACACAGATATGTCCTCATTTCTGGGTATTTTAGCTCTCTAACAGCTGAATACCAGATTAAATAATAATGACAAAAGAAAAATAAACCCAACGTACTCAGAAATTGTAGCTGTGATTTTGCGGAGGGAATCTCTCTCGGCGCTATTGAAAACACAAATGACAACCCGCTTGATTTCGCGGAGGGAATCTCTCTCGGTGCTATTCAAAACACAAATGACAACCCGCTTTGTTCAAAACACAAATGATAACCTACTTGATTTCACGGAGGGAATCTCTCTCGACACTGTTGAAAACATAAATGACAACGTTCCTTTTTTTTTTTGCACTTATATCCCGACCAACATAAGGTCCATTTGTAATACAACATGATAATGTACACTTACAGTGAGTGTACATTATCATGTTGTCCTTAGAGTGACTATCCTCATTTGTTGAAGAAGAAAAGCATTAATGTGGCTGAATAGCAATACATTCAAGTGGAAATTACACAAGGGACAATCACTATGAGATGTCCTCATTTGTGACTGTCCTTACAGTGAGTGTACATTATCATGGTGTCTTTAGAGTGACTGTCCTCATTTGTTGAAGAAGAAAAGCATTAATGTGGTTCAATAGCAATACATTCAAGTGGCAATTACACAAGGGACAATCACTGTGAGATGTCCTCATGTGTGACTGTCCTTGTCACAAATGAGGACATCTCACAATGACTATCCCTTGTGTAATTCAAGTGGCAATTACACAAGGGACAGTCACTGTGAGATGTCCTCATTTGTGACTGTCCTTACAATGAGTGTACATTATCATGTTGTCTTTAGAGTGACTATCCTCATTTGTTGAAGAAGGAAAGCATTAATGTGGTTCAATAGCAATACATTCAAGTGGCAATTACACAAGGGACAATGTCATGAGCCGTGACATATTGAACTTAGTATAATAATAAAATGATTAGATGATATATAATAATCTATTATTAACGGTATATAACAATAATATATAATTATTATCAAAAGATAATAATAATATATAGTTAGCATAATAAGTAATATGTTAATTAAATAATATTAAAATATTAATAAATAATATAATTATGATTATAATTATAATATAAATTAATAATAAATAATTATTAATAAATTATATATATTATATTATAATAATATATTAAGTAATAATATTAAATCAATTATTGATATAATAATTTTAATATATAAATAATATTAATAAACCTCTCAATATAAAACAATATGTTATCACTATAATAATATTTATTATAATATTATTAATATTACTAACATCATTAATTATAATATTTAATAATAACAATAACATTAATAATAATAATAATAATAATAACGTTTAAAGCAATATCGAATATCTGTAATCGATATACATCTACATTAAACATCTGCATTATCTATCACGATGAGGAATGAAGAAGTGATACAACAATCACTAGTCATTACACATCGATACCATGAGAGGATGATTAATGAACCAAATACTATGAAGTCAAGATCAACATGATATGAATAAGGGATAGGTCGCTATGTGTTTCAGAAGATGTATTGATAAGCAAGAAGGATAACCATTCATATATTATAAATAATCATTAATTGCACAAGTTTAGACAATGACATATCTGATAAAGCAATATCAAACATGAAGACCCGCTAGCAAATATGCACCATCACTTCCTATGTTATCATGACAATAACATAAACTAGATTGAATTCTACTATCTATATCAATAGACACCACATAGGAGGATATCGACTAAAGGATTGAAAGATTATCGATTGTCTGAGATAAACCACATCTTGTAGAAACACAAAAGCATCAGTGATTATATCACAAGCTATTGATGAATGAGGCATCAGTCATGGATAATAAGTACAATGTATCCTTAAGTATTAACAGGAATGGAAGTCAATTTGAAGATCGAACTCCATTACCAGCAATCAACCAATAAATGGACAATTATCAGAAAATGATATCGACTTATATCAGAGTAGAAAGATTGGATATAATCATAACAATATGGGATAAGGCAAGAGTTAATATCGATTGACTAAATACTAATGATAGTTAGACCAAACTAATACAAACACAATGGATGTTAACTACTGGTTGCACTACCAATTAGGGAAGATTACCTTCATAAAAAGATTTGATATTGAGTCAATCTGGAGTTATCTATGATCAGAAAATAATGAAATAATATTATGTGAACTGTCGGATTATGGAAAGGTGTGATTAACAAAGGGACATGGAGGAAGAAACAAGACACGTCTCATTCATAGCATCTCTTCATTTGTTAAAGACAATATAAGAATGCATTCTCGTCAGTCACTCAAGGCATCATTAGAACTTTATTTACTTATCCATATTTGGATATACTCAATAGAGCATCTGCCTTTGGTAGTTTGGTTTCAAGTTTATCATTGCAGATCAGAGACAACACCATGATTGCACAGATAGAAAGGATAGTCAGAAACAGCATCAATATTTGAAGTTGCAAGCATATAATTCAGAATCTGAAATAGCAACATATCACTCATAGCGATATTACACATTTGCATAATTACATCATCATATCAGACACAGCAAATACATTGCTGTAAGCAATACTTATTGATTGTATATCGATATTGTTTATATCAGACATAGCATCATTATAATATCACTATAAGTGATAGGAAACATCATATTCATAGCATATTTCATATCATTATATCCGACAGTGCTATTAAACATATTGGTATCAATATCATCTTGCACACATATTGTGATTGAATCTGAAATAGCGGTTGATATCTTAAGTAACCTCCATTACTTAGTTTAATTGTAAGTATCTGATAGAGTAAGTCTGAGAAGTGGAGTAATTGTTCCTGTTTTCCAAGTTAGCCAAAAAGGGGACATTACAGACAATCACTGTGAGATGTCCTCATGTGTGACTGTCCTTGTCACAAATGAGGACATCTCACAATGACTGTCCCTTGTGTAATTCAAGCGGCAATTACACAAGGGACAGTCACTGTGAGATGTCCTCATTTGTGACTGTCCTTACAGTGAGTGTACATTATCATGTTGTCTTTAGAGTGACTGTCCTCATTTGTTGAAGAAGAAAAGCATTAATGTGGTTCAATAGCAATACATTCAAGTGACAATTACACAAGGGACAATCACTGTGAGATGTCCTCATGTGTGACTATCCTTGTCACAAATGAGGACATCTCACAATGACTGTCCCTTATGTAATTCAAGTGGAAATTACACAAGGGACAGTCACTGTGAGATGTCCTCATTTGTGACTGTCCTTACAGTGAGTGTACATTATCATGTTGTCTTTAGAGTGACTGTCCTCATTTGTTGAAGAAGAAAAGCATTAATGTGGTTCAATAGCAATACATTCAAGTGGCAATTACACAAGGGACAATCACTGTGAGATGTCCTCATGTGTGACTGTCCTTGTCACAAATGAGGACATCTCACAATGACTGTCCCTTGTGTAATTCAAGCAGCAATTACACAAGGGACAGTCACTGTGAGATGTCCTCATTTGTGACTATCCTTACAGTGAGTGTACATTATCATGTTGTCTTTAGAGTGACTGTCCTCATTTGTTGAAGAAGAAAAGCATTAATGTGGTTCAATAGCAATACATTCAAGCGGCAATTACACAAGGGACAGTCACTGTGAGATGTCCACATTTGTGACTGTCCTTACAGTGAGTGTACATTATCATGTTGTCTTTAGAGTGACTGTCCTCATTTGTTGAAGAAGAAAAGCATTAATGTGGTTCAATAGAAATACATTCAAGTGGCAATTACACAAGGGACAATCGATCACTGTGAGATGTCCTCATGTGTGACCTTTGTGAAGGCAAGTGCCAATTTGTACCCAAGTTACCAATATTGTGGCAAAAGTGGGAATGAAGCATTTAGGGGTCAAATTGGGCAAAGAAGTGTAGAAGTGGCCTATGTGAGGTCTAAATAGCCTAACTAAGTCATGGTTAGGGTCTTATGGTGTTTGAACAATAAGTTTTGAACCAAAATCCCAAAGGTTGTAACAAGTTGTCAATGTTGTCATTCACAACATTGACAACATTTGTGCAAGGGAGCATTTTCGAGTAAGATGGTTATGTAACTATATGAAACCATTGAATTAGGCATCAGATCAACTATAAGAGGCCTCCATCGATCTATGCAAAAGGTTGGGGGGAAAAAATTTGGAATTAAGAAGATTTGTAGAGTAACACGGTTTTAGTGAATTCTTGAATTTTTTTGTTTCTTTGTTTTCAGTTGATTAATGGATTAGATAGCTCGCAGTGTCTATTGGAAAAGTTAGTACAAGTTGTTTTTTTATTCTGTGTTGTGTTTTTTTTGAGTTTTGAAGCATTCCAACTAGTTTGTTAATTCTTTTGTTAAGTACCCTATCATTGGTTTGAACCAGGCAAGTTGAACAAATGGAGTCTTAGCTCATCATTCCATTGTCAATTTTGTACGGGCTCTTGGAATGGGTGAGGAGACTCCATGTACTATATGTTTGGAAGGAGGGGCCCTGGGAAGCTCATTTTCTATGTTTGCAATGATGTCCTAGGTGAGTCAGTTGAGCACAGTTAGGGATGACAAATCATTACAAGAAGATTACAACAAGTTGAATGCATTGGTTGCTTCAACTAAAATCTCATGGAGAGGTAGACACACATCTAAAGAAGCCCCAAGTCAAATTAGAAGATTGGGTGAGTTTCTTTGGCTGCTAAGAAAACAAACTCTTAGTCAGACTGTCCAAGTTGTGTCAAAATACTTATTTTCAGGCATGGTTGTAGCAGTTGGTGTACAAAAAATCTAGGAGGAGAAGACCTTAGATATCTTGGAGTTCTCAATAAAGGGCATCCGAATCCTAAGCCCTTTAGGTGGCTTAATATAAACAAAAAGGCTTGACAAAGGCCTAATTGCTAGCAGCCTATTTTTGGGTGCAATTGGCATGGTTTGATGAACCGGATTGAAGTACTGATGAAAAGTATAGGTGAAGGAGTAATATTGAAACCAATAGAGGTCCTAGTGGCCAGCCTCTCCATGGAGTAAAGTTCTAGTTGAATGTGTTTCAATTTGTGAAGACAAGACTAGGAGTGTCCTAGTAGCTAGATTGGTATTGAGCAGAGTTCGTTGTATTTCTTGTTGGTGTGCACTAGTTGAAGGAGTGGGATCTTGGGTAGAGATACCTAAAGAGTGTAGGGATAGTTAAGTACCCTATCAAGTCAAAACATTGGCCTAAAGAGACCCTAGTGAAGGATAGGGAGTGAGCAAGACAAAGTGTTACATCAATTAACAAGATCATTTTTTGGTAATTGTGTACATTATCATGTTGTCTTTACAGTGACTGTCCTCATTTGTTGAAGAAGAAAAGCATTAATGTGGTTCAATAGCAATACATTCAAGTGGAAATTACACAAGGGAATATCACTATGAGATGTCCTAAGTGTGACTGTCCTTGTCACAAATGAGGACATCTCACAGTGACTGTCCCTTGTGTAATTGCCACTTGAATGAGGACAGTCACTGTAAAGACAACATGATAATGTACACAAGTACCGTGAAGGTAGTCGCAAGTTAGGGCTATTTCATTGCATACCCGAAACAATGAAGACATTACAGTCCACAAAACGTTTGTGCTTGAAAGATGAACAAATAAAATTAAACTTCTAAATAACCAAAGCCGCTAACAATAAATTCAACACAGATATGTCCTCATTTCTAGGTATTTTAGCTCTCTAACAGCTGAATACCAGATTACATAATAATGACAAAAGAAAAATAAACCCAACGTACTCAGAAATTGTAGCTGTGATTTTGCGGAGGGAATCTCTCTCGGCGCTGTTGAAAACACAAATGACAACGTTCTTGTTTTTTTTGCCCTTATATCCCGATGTGATTTCGCGGAGGGTTACGGTGCTGTTGAAAACACAAATGACAACGTTCCTTTTTTTTTTTGCCCTTATATCCCGACAACATCGCAATTGCAAGTTAGGGTTGTTTCACTGCATACCCGAAACAATGAAGACGTTACGGTCCACAAAATGTTTGTGGTTGAAAGATGAACAAATAAAATTAAACTTCTAAATAACCAAAGTCGCTAACAATAAATTCAACATAGATATGTCCTCATTTCTGGGTATTTTAGCTCTCTAACAGCTGAATACCAGATTACATAATAATGACAAAAGAAAAATAAACCCAATGTACTCAGAAATTGTAGCTGTGATTTCGCGGAGGGTTACGGCGCTGTTGAAAACACAAATGACAACGTTCTTGTTTTTTTTGCCCTTATATCCCGATGTGATTCCGCGGAGGGTTACGGCGCTGTTGAAAACACAAATGACAACGTTCTTGTTTTTTTTGCCCTTATATCCTGATGTGATTTCGCAGAGGGTTACGGCGCTGTTGAAAACATAAATGACAACGTTCCTTTTTAATTTTGTGCTTATATCCTGACAATGTCGCAATTGTGACAGTGCCAAATGTATTGTCATCGCAATTGCAATGGTGTCGGGCTATATTTGAAAAAAAAAAAAGCCAAAACCGCATGACATTTGCCTGCCGTCGCAATTTCACCCCAAATGTATTAGTGGATGACTGATGATTTTCTAAATATTGCATTTGGCATTGACACAAAGATAAATATTTCCAAGTTCATGTTAAATTTATTTGATCATATTTCATTTATAAAAGAATAACTAATTAATTTAGTATCTATTGATTATGATCAAAATTCAAGGCAAGAGTGTCGGTGGCGTGGAAGTGGCAATGATCCTCCAGTCCCCTTCTACTCATCGTCATCAACTCCACAAGTATGTATCGAATAAATCATTTTAATTAATATATTTGATTATTATGTAATTACATGAATGATTGTATCATAACTTATTATGCATGTACATTAGCTCACTGGTGGACCATCGACATTCACAATAGACAGTGAAGGGCATCGTGCCACTTTCCTTGAGGTATCTTTATTTGCATGTTAGTTTGATTTACTTGATTATATTTAATTGATAAATGAATGAATAACTAAATTACTAGACAAATTATGATCAAAATCTAGAGGCAAAGTGGTCAATGCGGTAATCACATTCTTTCACTTGGCTTTGTGATGTCATCATTGAGTCCACAATTATATATGTAATAATGCATTATAATTAATATGTTAGTAGTATGTTCTTATATGAATGGTTGTCTTATAAATTGCCATGTACATGTGCACTAGTTGAATGTTGGAGCTTCGACATCGACACCGCACACCAAAGGATGCAGTGGAACCTTCACGAAGGTATCATTTATTCATTAGTAGGGTTGTAAAAAATATATGTAATCTTGATAACTACATAATACTTTTGTTGTTTCATTTTCATTTATTGACATCAGAGACTCCTCCTTATGTTCATGATACTTTGGATCGTGGAGTAGCTGCAGCAATAGCTAGTTCTAAAGCACTAACTGAGGTATGAAAGAGATCACTTAATTTTAATTGTTATTTTAATAGTTTGTATTGAATTCTATAATGATACTCATGTATGTATTTTAACAATTATTTTGATCATTTCTGTAGGGACTAATTACTCCAGATCATCAGCATGTGCCTTCGGTGGATGTACATAGTGACTATTTGCTAGCGGTGAGAGAATATTCTATTTTATGTGATTATATAACTCAATTTTGATGTATATTAGTTATTGATGCTTAAATTTTTTTTTATCAACTCGAGTTGTAGAAGAGTCTAGATAGGAGGACTAGTGAGCACACTCAAAAGACTACAGCATCTACTGCATCTCCGTCGATGTGACAAACGAAGATAGCTCATGATTTGTTTTCTTCCCCTAGCGGGAAAGGAGTGGATTAGGGATATAGATTGTATGCCTATATGGCATTAGTGGACATGTTTTTTGTATATTGTATTAAAGTGACATGTTGTACATCCATTTGTCTTTGAGGAAGCCAGTTTAACTGTATTGGATATTATTTGATGTGTGACATTATTGGACATATATATTTGGCTTCATGCCCTATGAATATATTTTTTTTTATGTTTTAGGTATGCAATTAATGTGTTTGGTGTATTGATGTATACTAATTTATGTTTATGTGGATGTCTTAAGCTTTGTAAATTTCTCATGCCTTATAGTTATGCTTGTATGTTTATCGATCTATATTGTTACTATATGATTTATACTTTATTAGAATATGAATGTGATGCAGAGGTGGTGTGTGAGACACTTTGAACCCATACCCTTATAGAAATACAAGAACAATCATTAACAAGTGAGACAATCTTCTCACATCAAACATCCTTCATAAGGATCCATTATCTAGGCTTCACCCAATGCACTTGCATTGGTTGGCTCCAAAGTATCAAACTGTCATTCTAGGACTGCTCCTAGTAACCTTCACCAGTCATAAAATGGAATTTTTCTCCACATCTTCCCAAAAGACTTCAAAAAATAATCAATGATCTAGATACCCTTTTGGAAGTTTTAAAACATATCCCAAATTTGACCCAACTTGTTTTGAGACAAACTACTTTAAAATTGTTGATTATGTTTTGCTAGAGAGGCCTAATTCACCCATTTAACCAAGGAACCCTATCATGGGTAATATCCAAGACCTTTCCCTCTTCAAAAATACTATGAAATGGATCTAATTAGAAGAATATTCCATCAGTTTGACTCTATGACACTTCTGGATATGAAAGCCCCAAATTGGTCTTAAAAACCCCTATAAACTAGGGCCCTCTCAATGTATGACCTCCCAACACCATACTGACCAAATGAAAGTTGTTCCACCATTCTTATACATCCTCAGATGGATTCAATCATAAAATGACCATCTCTAAGGGCTTGATTATCCGCTGTTATACCTATGGCTTCATCTCAATGACCCTTGGTCACTCCTCATGTAACGCCCCGCCAGGCAACCCAAGAGGACAAGACATAAAACCTCTATAAAAAGAAAGTAGTGAATTTTTTTATTTATTTATTTATTTATTTTAACTAGAATAATATTCATCATTACACTTCATATTTCTAAAAGAAGAAATAATTTTCTACTACTTGAATGTAAGATTTATACAACTTAAGTCCTCCCGGGTTCCCTAACGTCGCTACCTAAGCAACATCATATAAACCATTTACATGCATAAGATATTCATGGAATCATGAGCTTAAAAGATCTACATTCATTTTAATGCACCAAGTTAAATGTCCCTAACTTATTTCTTTTATTAAACATAGGTTAATCATCCAACATCATTATTCCTTTTATCAACTCATTCCATAAATTCATATTGATTTCATCTACATCTACTATCCTTTATATCACTTTTCTCTAATAATTTAGGTAAGAGATTAATATTCATTAAGGTAGGCATTATCCTAGGTATTTCATTAACATGAACCAAGTATTAACATTATAATCAAGTTACTATTTTATTGCATTGTTTTATAACCATTCATTGTTAATAATTCCAATCACTAACCTATCATTTCTCAATAATTTCTTTGGATCCTTTCATCAAGAGAGAATACATTATTTTTGTGATACATCATTATATATAACTATATTTAAGATTATTTCCTTTACATATGGACAACATAAGAGGATAGGAGAAATAACATAAACACTTTCTTTTAATGCTAGTAACATGTCCAATATTCCACATTATTTTCCCTTTCTTTTACCTAGAACTACCCATTCCCTTATGCATTGCTTTGAATTGAGATTACATCAATACTACAAGACTCCTTTTAGGAGATGAAAAATTACATGAATTCAAATACATAAGTACATCTCAACATATTAAAATATCCAATAAGAAATCTTCAACTGTAGATCTGGAAAGGAATATGTGCTAGGATCATCCAGAGAATCACGAACAATACCTCGATATAAATATTAACCACCCAACCACGCGGAACCAATAGGCCCACTCCCCCGAGCTAGGAGATAGAACCAAAGGCCCATACAAGAGGTAACAACTAGAAAATTCCTAAGGTGGTGATAAAAGTTTCCCAAAGTCACAACAAAAAAAGAAAAGACAAGAAGACCACAAGGAATACCAGAGGCATGATCAAATTTGATAGAGACTCTAAGCTACAAGCTAGGTGAGTGTCATCGCATAGCCCTCACCCCTTGGGTTGTCCTGGTACTAGCCACTCTTGGCCCCGGCCCCCAAGTAGGCACATGCGGAACCGAATGCCTCTCGTACAGACAAGGTCATTCAGTTGTACCTACGCATAGGTACCTTCTCCCACTCCCATCCTTAGTCTTTACTAGCACTAAAGGCATGGGCAAGGCACAATTAATCTTGATTAATGTGTAATTTCCCATTCCAATAATCTCCCATTCCCAATTCATTTATTTAGGTTATCACTTGATTAAATAACTCATAGTAGGTTATCCTGGTACTAGCCACTTAGGGCCCCAGCCCCTCACTATGAGCCACTCACCTAGTGTACTTAGGTTCCGTAACATACATATAAAAATCATAAGAACATAATAGATTCATCATCAAGAATTCATATCAATTCCATAACAATATTTGATTGAGTTTAGGAAAACATATGTTGTCCCTAGTCCACTTGACAACCCTAAACCCAATATGGCATTCAGAATGTTCCAAACATATAAGAAGACATCCAAGTGATATTATAAACATATTCAGAGTATAAATAGATCCAATTAACCAAAAATAAATTCTAATAGCCTCTGGTAACCATACGAAACCTTAAAACTTAATGATGTTCTTAAATTGAATTATTTCAAGCAAGGATTAAATGCAAAGAATAGTCATCATAGAACAGTCATCCATATCTTCCACAAAACATAAAATAAATAAAATCTCTTTGGTGGAGATTTAGATAACATAATTATGGACTCTCAATTTTATTTTTAGGAAGATCCAATGGTGGGAAAGAAAGTTATGACTTCTGGTTTAAAACAGAAAATTCTAGTTAGGGTTCAGACCTGCCTTCACTAAAACGGTTGTAATTTTCACAAAACATAATTAAAATTCACCAAACTAATTGGAAATGAAAGATAAGACTTAATAGAATCTCTGATATCAAATTTAGACTTTTATATAATCATATCAGCCTGTAGCATACGAATACATTTGACAGAAAATTCAGAATCAAGAATGGACAGGCATAGTCTGCCAAAATGTCAAAAATAAGGCATTAATTCAACCTTAAAAATAAAATTAGAGAGATACCCATTTGAGATCTGTGAATTTTACTTCCAGAAAATCAATTTAGTAAAATCATAGATGCAATTTAAATTTTTATAATAACAGATCTCCAAAAATGGGTTTCTAAAAACCCTAGGAAAACACATGCCAATTCTTACAAACAAAAACTCAAAACTTTAAAATAACCATACAAATGAAAAGTACAGATATAATAAATAATGATAATATATAAATAGATCTATAATCTATCAGATACATCAAGTAACTAAAATATTCAATCCATACCTTATGTCTTACGAAGGTTGAATCGAAGAAGGAAGGAAACAAAAGAGAAGACAAATCCAAACTTGAGATGCATCCTTCAAACCCCATCCACTTTCAGAAATATCCATGAAAGAAAGAAATAATTCCACAGCAAAGAATCCCTCTCTCAACTACTGAAATTCTCACAAAAATGTCTCTCTCCCAAAAGCAAAGATAACCAAAAATTCTTAAAGACATATGCTTACAAACTCTCCTTCACATCTCCAAGTTTTCTCTCCAAAATCTCCATGAAAAGTAAGGCCATCCTCTCCTCAATGCTTCAGCCCCCAAAATCCCCTCTCTTCAAATGAGAAAGTAGTGCATATAAATATATTTCCAAAGGTTGAGAGGAAAAGTAACCAATTCCCAACTAACTCTTAACTAAAGGGTATTATAAAATAACTTAATATCATACAACTATATTACTCAAATATACAATAAAAGATTATTTGTATTCATTCATACACACATGTAATATTATCCTAACATATATGCATATGCCATCATTAATTACATCAATATCTATATATATAACCTATCCTCATTATTAATAATTAACAATTGAGAATAATATACCTTGCATTATTTAATATTTAATTATTAATAATATTATACTTTACATTAATCCTAAAATATACACCATCAACAATATCTACAATAATTAACATATAATCACATATAAATTATATATATATAAATACATATATGTGTGCACCCATATATATATTTCCATATATATATATATATATATATATATATATATATATATATATATATATATATATATATATATATATATATATATATATATATATATATATATATATATATATATATATATATATATATATATATATACATACATGCCAAATACCAAACACTATAATCTATAAGATTATGAAGTAATAGATCACAATATTATTACCTATTTATAATTACTATAGGATATAACACTGAGGTAGAATAAAATCACATGCCTCAAAATAAATCTAATCATCGAAAGAGGCCATAAAAATCAACTATGAAACATATTGAGAAAACTATAAGATCAAACAAGGTCAACCAAAGTCAACAAGGAAAGTCAAGCCAAACTCCTGAAACACAACATAGAAAGATTAACTAAGAATCATACTAAGAAGGAGAAATAAATAAAATGAGTAAACAAATCATACAACCAAATGAATTCAAGTGGCCACAAGGCACTAACTACAACCATGCCCAACCGGGTGCGTTGGATCTGGGTTTTTGACCCAAAGGTTGACTGACAAAGAAGGAACCCTAATATTCCCAAATTGGAATAATGACAAAGGAAGACTCATGTAGGGGCCTTAGTACTATCTCCATAACAATAACCATCGAGGATTTGAGGGCATGCTCATACCTGTGAAGCCAGGTGAAGTCGATGCCCGGTACTTGCAAGCCTGCATCACAAAGAAGAAATACATATGCACGGATATACGTATAAAAGAAAACATTGTAGACAGATGACCAGGATCGATACATCGTGTGGACCTCAGCTATGTGAGTAACTACGACTTCGTCCTGAATCATGAAAACACATCATGTATATATATACACTCAAAGCATGTAGCATCATCATAACGAAGGTTAGAGTCTCAAGCATTGTGTTAGTCTCTTATCAATACTAATAATAAATCAACATAATCAAATCATCAAGTGAGATACAAGATTCATCCAAAGTAACCTTAATAGAAGAAAATATAAATAACCACTTATATATATCTATCAAGTACATATCATATAACATCCTAACTATGTTCATAAAGGTCTTGTAGGTACTCAATACATACATGGAGATAAATACATACAAAAGTGATACCTTTAGATAGTATGTCTGATATTAGAATCATTGAGTACTAGCTTATGAAATTATTATAAACAACTATAGGAATAGATCAAACAAGTATCATGTACAACTTAAGCTATAAGAAAACATCGAAGGATTTTAATTCTTTCAAAAACACAAAACTTATATTAGGGTTAGAGGGGTATTACACCTCAACCCCAACAACTCCTCCAATCAATGCCCACCCGCAAACTCCTTCTCATTCCTAAATTCAAATTGTTATAATTTTCTATAATAAAATGATTGGATCCATCCCCAAGTGACATTAATTACAAAAAGGGGATGGATCATTCTATTTACAACTTAAAATAAGACAATTCCCAGCACTATTTCAGACCAGTCAAAAGGAAATGCACCAAATCAATGAAATGACTATAAAATTGATTCAAAATAGGTTTTTACAATGTATCTAAACCATGCACAAGTATGGATTTCAATGATACATCCAAAACTATGAGAAATTGTAAGAAATCTGAATTTTATTGCTCAAAAAAGACACAGTCCATATAACTCTTGTCTCCAGTCTGTACCATCTGAAATAACAGACCTCCAAGAACTTAACTAAAGTCCTATCAACCTCCTCAATTTATCCAAATCAGTTGGAACTCCAAACATCACAAACTAAACTTATTTTAGGCTTTTCCCTCCTTTGGTAACTAGTTGTTACATCAATATGTGCACCAAGTACATTATTACAAGTTTTCCATCCTTTATGGATCAAATCATTACATAAAATGGCTTAATAGCCATGTTACAACATTGCAAAGACCTTATAGGTCTTGTATCTTCTTTAAACTAATTAGTCACCCAAGTGACCCTCCTTCCTTCATAGGGTTCCCTGCACCATTTCTTCCATACAAACCACACCACTAGCCCTTTAGGCTTGTAGCCTTCACTAGTCACAAAATTGCCTCTCTCTCCCAATCTTCTCAAACAACTTTAGAAATCAATTAATGTTTTAGATACCCTTTTGGATTCCTTAAATCCTCACCAAGTCTCAAGGTAGACCCTTTTGGACCATATACTAGATCCAATACCCTAGCACCCACCAACTAGTCCTAATCCCTTATCCCTTAGATTCATTCTTGGATCAATCAAGTGACCCCAAGGTTACATCCTCAACCCCTATGCCATTCAACTCCTATTACATCAATTCAACAATGTCATGCCTTTATACATTTAGGCTTATAAAATTCCATTACATAAAAACACAAAATTGACTTCAAGACAAATTACATTCAATATAATGATCCTTTAGATCATTCAGTCTTCATGAGCCAACCAAGTGACTCATTTGAATGTATTTGTTAGGGTTCCCTACACCATACTCCAAAGGATCAAATCAATCCAAGTCCCTTGGATTGGTGAGCTTCTTTCTTTTCCTTCAGTCTCTATCCACTACTTGTTGAGGACCTGCAACACAATTGTATCCTCTGCTCATTAGCATCATGTACCTGCAAACAAAGACCATGTGCTAAGCACTAACTCTGTCACCCATCATATCTATATTCCATAGATATTTGCAACATCACCATTCACATGATCGACAAGATAACATCCATGCAATTCTGTCATGTAACAGTGTTAGAAATAAAAATAATCCAATCTTTCTTATTTACCAAAACATATGTTTGGTACTCCACTCCTTCATCCATTAGCTTCAATACTTCATCCTCCTGCTCGTACGAGCTCCAAGATATGACTCTTTAAAGATCGATGATTTCATGATGAGTGCAACATGAGGGACACTTCGGCCTGGAGTGGTTGGCAGCGTTCGAGAGACTCTGTGTGCCAAAAAAGCTGTCAATAGAATTTATCTGGCCATTTGGAGCTATTGGAACAGATGATTTGATGCTACAACTGATGGTTTGAAAGATACACAATGTTTCTCATTTTAACTGAGGAACGCTTTGAGTTTTGACATCAACCGAGAATGTGGTGCCAAATATAAATGAACTTGAATCTCTGAAAACCAAGATAGGATATTCTAGGCCTGGGCAAAATGGTCATGTAGCACTTAATGGTTTGATGCTACCTCTCACAAACTCTGAGATATGACCCTATAAATATCATCGATTTTATGTTGAAGGGACCTTGAGGGACACTTCGGCCCATAGTGGTTGGCAGTGTTCGAGCCACTCTATGTACCAAATGAGGTTTCCACTAGTGTTTACTGGGCCATTTGGAGCTGTTGGAATAGATGGTTTGATGCTATGACTGACGGTTTGAGAGATACACAATGTTTCCCATTTCAACTAAGGAACACTTCGAGTTTTGACATCAACCGAGAATGTGGTGCCAAATATAAACAAGCTTGAATCTCTAAAAATCGAGATAGGTTATTGTAGGCCTTGGAAAAATGGTCTTGTAGCACCTAACAATTTGATGCTACCTCACACAAGCTCTAAGATATGACCCTGTAAAGATTTCCAATTTCATGTTGAAGGGATCTTGAGGGAAACTTTAGTCCAGAGTGGTCGGCAGCATTCGATCGACTCTGTGTGCCAAATGAGGTTTCCACTAGCATTTACCCATCCATTTGGAACTATTGGAATAGACGGTTTGATGCTATGATCGACGGTTTGAAAGATGCGCAATGTTGCCCATTTCAATTAAGGAACACTTCAAGTTTTGACATCAACCAAGAAGGTGGTACCAAATATAAATGAACTTGAATCTTTGGAAACTAAGATAGTTTATTATAGGCCTCAAAAACATGGTCCTATAGCACCTAATGGTTCAATGCTACCTCGCATGAGCTCTGAAATATGACCCCTTAAAGATCACCGATTTCATGTTGAAGGGACCTTGAGGGACACTTCGGCCCAAAGTGGTTGGCAGTGTTCAAGCAACTCTGTGTGCCAAATGAGGTTGCCACTAGTGTTTACCCAGTCATTCAGAGCTGTTGGAACAAACGGTTTGATGCTACGATTGATGGTTTGAAAGATACACAATATTGCCCATTTTAACTGAGGAACACTTCGAGTTTTGACATCAACCGAGAATGTGGTTCCAAATATAAATGAACTTGAATCTCTAAAAACCAAGATAGGTTATTGTATACCTTAGCAACACAGTCCTCTAACACCTATCGGTTTGATGCTACCTCACACGAGCTCTGAGATATGGCCTCATAAAGATCATTGATTTCATGTTGAACGGACCTTGAGGGACACTTCAGCCCAGAGTGGTCGGTAGTGTTTGAGTGACTCTGTGTGCAAAACAAGATTTCCACTAGAGTTTACCTGGCCATTCAGAGATTTTGGAATAGACAGTTCAATGCTACAACCGGCGGTTTGAAAGATATGCAATGTTTCTCATTTCAACTAAGGAACACTTCGAGTTTTGACATCAACCAAGAATGTGTTGCCAAATATAAACGAACTTGAATCTCTGAAAATCAAGATAGGTTATTGTAGGCCTCAACAAAATAGTCATGTAGCACCTGATGGTTTGATGCTACCTCGCATGAGCTCCGAGATATGAACCCACAAAGATCGCTGATTTCATGTTGAGTGCACCTTGAGGGACACTTTGACCCGAAGTGGTCAGTAGTGTTTGAGCGACTCTGTGTACCAAATGAGGTTTCCACTAGCATTTACCCATCCATTTAGAGTTGTTGGCATACATGGTTTGATGCTACGACCGACGGTTTGAAAGATACGCAATGATATGGTCATAGGGACTTAAGCCATGATACACAAAAGATGTAATGTAAGCCATTGAATGGCATAGGGGTTTAAGGATGTAACCTTGGGGTCACTTGGTTGATCCAAGGACATATGAAAAGGTCAAGGACCTAGAAGGATACCTATGTTTTTATATGGCCATTGACACCATTAAAATATGTAAATGCACTCAAAAGTGCAAAGATACCAAAAGAAGATGTGAAATTGCATTCATGCAATTATGGCCTAGAAGGGTCATCTAGGGGTTAGAAGGTTAGTATGGATTGAAAGGGTTGTTCTAAGCCTTTAGAAAAGTCTTAAGAGGGGTTTTAGACTCATGTTTTCTATTTGAAAACATTAGTTTTCAACTTGACAACAAATATTAGTCATGCTTTGTTAAGACAATCAGTTTTCGACCGTTTGGGGACAATTTTTTGGGTAGATAAATAGTTACAGTCAATTTTTTGGGTGTTTGAGTCTATTTTAAGATTTATCCATGTGAGTGGAAGAGGAGAAGTGGAGTTGGGTTTGGAATGAAGGATCATTGTAATAGTTTTCAATCAATAAACAATAATATTCTCTGCATAATGTGACAATGTCTCGTGGTACAATCTAAGACCAGTGAATTAAAATATTTGCATAAAATGTGATTTGGATTGGTCTATGATGTAAGGAAATTGCCTTGGTTTTTATTTATCTTTCCATGCATTCATTTCAATGTTTTTATTGTATTTAAGACAGAGGAAAATATTGGTGTTCTTGACAGTGACTAGATTTGGGGTCACAGTCAATGATTGGGATTGAGGTCTCCTTATGAGGATTGAATCTCTCACCCCTTGTGATCACTATGATTGGTGGGAGAGGTTTGAATGTATATTATATCCTTGTAATATAATGGCTGGTCCAGGGATATGATGGATTGTGTTGGAGAGATCACTAAATGAAGGAGTTTGTTGTGTGAGGAGTGCCTTGTTTTGGCACCAGTCATTTTGGTGAGTGTAAATCCTTAAGAGTGGATGTTTTTATGGTGGATTATGGATTTTGGGATCCATATTGATGTATTTGATCAACTATTTTGATCAACTATTATCATCCAATCAAAATCAAACAAGGAGACCCTATCTGAAAGAAGTGAGGCCTAGAGATTTATTCTTAGAGACTAATTATCAGTAGCATATGTTAACAAAGATTCTTAACCCCAAGTGATGGTGATGATGATGAAGACTAAGATCAGAGGGAAACAAGATTGTAGAAGGATTAGATCAGTTGTTATTTTGTCATTGATGTCAAGAAATTGATTTTTGGTTTATATTGAAGTTGCCATATCATTTGGAGTATGATATAAGTTGAGTAAGTTAAGAAAAGAGAGGAAGTGAAAAGGTGGTGATGTTGAAGAATTTAATGGAGAAGCTAACACAGATTAGGCAATGATAAGGTAATAATTATTTAGTTTATTTATAATTTACATTTGATGATATCAAGTTGGTAAAGGAGATTGGACAAGTCAGCAAATAAAATAGTTTAGTTTTCGAGAAGGAAGAAATCATTCGATGAAAGGAAAGAAATTGTCGGTAAAGATAAAGGAAGTCAAGACACTGAGTGTAAGGAGGTACTTACTAAGAGAAGTAAATAAAAATTTGGTTGAAGAAAAAGGAAGGGCACCAAACAAGTAACAAAAATTAAATAAAAGGATCAGAACAACATTTAATGAAGACCATAGTGATCTAAAAGATTCCAAGGATGAAGAAGAGTTAGTTAAAGAGATCTATGATTGGGAAAATTCAAAGTGATGATTTATCGTAAAGATTTAAGTAGAAAAAAGTGAAGATACAAGTTCTAAGAAAAGTTCACTTGGTTTTGAGGTGATGATAACACATTTTACCAAGTGCAAAATTCATTGAATCGGTTCAAGAGGATGATCTAACAATTTAGAATAAATAGAGGAAAACCTAATCAAGGAGATTAAGAGGAAAAATAGATTATGTACAAAGGATGAAATTGAATGAAAACAAGATGGCTAGTTGAAGTGTGGATGTGTAACTGAGTGATGTAGTGAAGAAGAAAAATGTGGAAATCAGAGTCTACAAAAGAGATTAATGAAGTGTTGAGGCCAATGAATAGTGAAGGAAAGAAGTGAAGACAAAGATCGGACAAGGGATCTGACTAAGGAAGAGGTAGTTGCAAATTTACAAATCAAATTTTATAGTATTTCTTATTAACATTTGCAATGGAAAATCTCTTAACTGAGTGGACTTAACAGTCTTATTGTAAATCCTTGAGAGAGGTGACATTCTAGAAGATTGTTCAAAGACCTTTAACTAAACCACTCCTAACAGTGTGAAGATCCTAACAGATCTTAGGTAAATCCCCTAATAGGGTCACATTTAACAACGTGCATTGTAATATTTAACATGATTGACTCTTAACTAGGTATACTTTAGAAGAGTATTTTGATTAGTGGGTGGTAATTCCTACAGTGGTTTTTCCCAAATTGGGTTTCTGTGTTAAATACTAGTGTCAAATGTGTTGAAGTTTTATTGTGCATGTTATTTGGTGATTTGAATGAAAAAGTTTAGTTAGTACTTTTGAAGTTTGTGTTACCAAGTTGAATAAGAGATAAAAAAATTTAAGGTTTAAAGAATCATTGATTACTTATTCACCCCCTCTCAGCAATCCAACAATTGGTATCAAAGTGAAGGTACTATAAAGGGATAAGTTTAAAAGACTTGAGTAAAAGATTTGAAGATGTATAGGAGGGAGGCACCAAAGTTGAATAGGGATAAATTCTCTACATGGAAAACCAGGATGATGTAGCACATATCTGGAATTGGAGAGTGTGCAATATACTATCTTGACAATGAGTATTTACCACTTCTATTTGGGCCTATGACAATTGAACAAGTAAGAGAAAGGCAAGATCACACACAAGTCATGATTGAGATATCTGCTGCTCTCACCGACCTAGAGTTCAATGATCTTAAAGGATGTGATACATCAAAACAGATGTAGAACAAGCTTACATTGGTATATGGTGGAGATCAACATGTTCAAAAGGCAAAAGCTGAAAGTCTGAAAGGAAAATTTGATTCTATGAGAATGAAAGAAGGTGAAGATGTTACATGGTATAGTACAAGATTGAAGGAAGTTGTGAGTGCTATCAAAGGTGCTGGATGACATGTTGAAGAAGAAGATGTAACAAGTAAACTGCTGAGGACATTGTTTCCTATATATGCTATCCGAGTGTCTGCAATTCAAGAACTAAGATCCAATCCTCAATTGCATGTTTCACTAGATGCTACAATTGGTAATTTGATTTCTTTTGAGCTAAATGATTTTGACAAATAATTTACCTACCACTACTAAGATTGAGTCTACATTCAAGTCATCTTTGAACATTATAAATTCTAGAGAGTCTAGATCAAGTGATGGTTATGCAAGCAGTGCAAGTGAAAAGTTTCAAATTTTCAAGAGTAATCTAGAGAGTCTCTTTGAAGAGGAAATACAAAAAGAAGAGTATGAAGCTCTACTAGTTAGGAGACTACAGATAGGTAAAGGAAAATACCGAGGTAATTTACCTTTAAAATGTTTCAATTGCAACAAAATTATTCATATTTCATATAGATGTCCTAATAACAATAGTGATGAGAAGAAAGAAAACTGGGATAATAACAAAAGAGAGAACATATTCAGGAGATACCGAGATTTTAAGAACAAAGGTAAGAAGTCATGCTACATTGCTGAAGAAGGACTAACCAAAGATGATTCAGATAATGATGAAGGTGAAGAGGTTGTGTATGTTGTTATCATGGATGGTTTTAATGAAGAAAGGTATGAAGAAGAAAAATCCATGATTTCTCATGTTAGTAAGAATGATACATGGATAATATATAGTGGATGTTCATGTCATATGACAAGTGACACACATAAGTTCAATACTATGGAAGATAATGATGGAGGTTATGTTAGATTTGGTAATGATGCTCCATATCTTGTGAGAGGTAAAGTTTGTATAATTATGTTGGATAATACACAATGTGATGATGTTTATTGGGTTGAAGGACTAAAGTACAATCTATTAAGTGTGGCACAACTAAATAACATAGGTCACTAACTGGAATTTCAAAATGGAAAGGTAAGAGTATTTGATTAGAATGGAGGTGTGATTGCCACTGGTGAACAGTTAAAAGGCAACTTATTCTACCTTGATACTACAACAAAGAGTTTCTTATTTGCTAAAGTTGAGGATGTATGGTTATTGCATAAGAGATTTTTTCATGTGAATTTTGAAAACTTAATTAACGTGAGAAAAAAAATAGAACAAGAGGTCTACTGAGAATGGACAAACCTAAAAATGTCATGTGCAAAGGATGTCAAGTTAGTAAGATGACAAAGTCAAGTTTTACAAGCAATCTTACACTACACAAGGAATTTTGGAGTTAGTGCACATTGACCTATGTGGACCTATGAGAACAAAAGTTATTATGGTGATAGATATTTTATTTTATGTATTGATGATTATTTAAGAATGATGTCTATCATGTTTTTGAAGGATAAATATGAAGCTTTTCAAATGTTTAAGTGGTACAAAGAAATAGTTGAAAAGGAGACCGGAAGACAATTGAAGTGTCTGAAATCTTATGGAGGAGGTGATTTTACATCTGATGAGTTGACACTTTTCTACAATGAACATGGAATAAAGAGACAAATGTCTACACTAAAGACACCACGACAAAATGGTATAGTAGAGAGAAGAAAAAGATCCATTATTTATTGTCTAAGGACACCAATGATTGAGAAGGGTGTATGTCAAACATTTTGGAGAGAGGAAGTAACTATTTCTGCTTATACACTAAAATGACTACAACTGAAGAAACATACAAACAAGACTCCATATGAAATCTGGTATGTACACAAAGCGAGTGTAAGTTATTTCAAAGTATTTGGAAGTAGATGTTACCTTTAAAGGGATGATAGAGATGGAAAGTTTGATCATAAAGGTGATGAAGGAATATTATTGGGATATTATAGAAAGGGCGAGGCTTGCAAGTGTTTAAACAACTCTACTAACAAAATTATAGAAAGTGAAAATGTAAGGATTGATGAATTTGTAGAGAAAAATGATGAAGATAGCAAAAAGGAACCTGAGGACTATCAAAGATTTGTATATGTTCAACTTGAAGTTCCTGACACTTTACCTATAGTACAAAATAAGGAGGAAGCTAGAGAGAGAGAGTCACCACGGAATGCTGAAAATGAAGAACTTCCACAACCAACCTAGCCTGTTCTAGAAAAGTATGTGAGAAGACACCATTCACCGAGCAAGATTATTGGATACAAGAATGTTGGAGTTATGCAAAGAAGTAAGTTAAGAGATAATAGATGTTTAATCTCTAAATTTGAGCCAAGAATAGTAAAAGATGCACTAGATAATAAAGATTGGGTAAAAGCTATGAAAGAAGAGATAGAGAAAATTGAAAAGAACAACACATGGACTTTGGTACCAAGAATTAAAGATAAAAATGTTATTGGTACTAAGAGGATTTTTAGAAACAAAATGAATGAATTGCATGGAGATGTCATCAGAAACAAACCTAGATTGGTTTGCAAAGGGTATACACAAGAACAAGGTATTGATTATGCTGAGACTTTTGCACATGTTACTAGATTAGAGGGAGTTAGAATTCTACTAGCATATGAAGCTTATAAAGGATTTAAATTTTATCAAATGGATGTTAAGTCTGCATTTCTTAATGGTATTCTTGAAGAAGAATTCTATACTTAACATCCTAAAGGATTGGTTGAGAATACTAACAAGGACATGGTATGTAAACTGCACAAGGCACTATATGCTTTGAAACAAGCACCCCGAGCATGGTATGAAAGGTTACATTAATATTTAATCAAGATTGGATTTAAAATAATAAGTGACAACAACAATGTGTATCTGAAATGTGACAGTAATGATAGAATTTTGATTGCTAAAATATTTTTTGATGACATTATTTTTGGAGGAAATAACACATTAAGGAGATCTTTTTCTAAGGAGGTGAGAAAGGAATTTGAGTGTCTATGAAAGGAGAAATAAAATTATTTATTGGACTAAAAATTCAACAAGTCAAAGATGGGATCTACATCACACAATAAAATTACATCAAGGCAATCCTAAAGACATTTGGTATGGAAGAATCAAGACTGGTTGGAACATTGATGGCTACTAGTTGTAAATTGTCAAAGAAAGATGAGTCAAAGGAAGTGAATGAGACACTCTATCGATCAATGATTGGTAAGCTACAATATGTTGTACATAGAAGACCTGATATTACTCATGCAATAGGTATTGTTACAATATTTTCCACCAATCCAAAAGAATCACACATGTCTACAGTCAAAAGAATATTTAGATATTAGAATGGTACTGAAGACTTCAATATACTATACAAGAAAGAAGGAGATTTTGATTTGAAGGTTTACATTGATGCTAATTGGACTGGAAACATTGATGATAGGAAAAATAAAAGTGGAGGAGCTTTCTTTTTAGGAGAAATATTAGTGACATGGCTGAGTAATAAAATAGAGTTGTATATCACAATCTACAACCAAGGCAGAGTATATAGCAGTAGCTCTATGAATTGTGCAAACATTGTATGGATCAAACAACTACTTGAAGGCATGCAAGAGGATATTACCAATTGAGTTACTATTTTATGTGATAATACAAATGCTATCAACATATCAAAGAACTTATTGATGTATTCCAAGACCAAGAACATTTCTATCAAGTATCATTACTTGAGAGAACAAGTTCAAGATAAGAATGTGATATTGGAATATGTGAATTAAAAGGATCAGATAGTAGATATATTCACCAAGATACTATCGAAGGATGCTTTTGAGTATCTTAGAGGTAAATTAGTGGTACTTCCCCTATCCAAATTCACTAAATCAAGATGCATGCTACATCAATTCAAGGATTCATTAGAATATCTAGTTTATGAGTTGATGCTAGTGTTTACTCTTTAGGTGATGCCTAAAGTTGTGAAAAATGATTATGTATGCAATGAGATATCTGTACATGCTAGGTATGATCCACTACTTGAACAAATTTTTTAGGAGTATGTATCTTTGGCATTGTTGTCAAAGAGGGAGAATAAACTATTGATGATTATAGAGAAAGAGGGACAATAAGATATTGATGATGAACACAAATAAGTCTAGAAGATGGAGAGTTGATGATAAGAATCAAAGAAAGATGATAAAGTTCAGAGTGAAGAAGAACAGAACATAGATATTAGAGTATTACCATCATCAATTGATAATGTTGTCATCAATGCCAAAGAGGGAAATTTGTAACCCCAACTAATGGTGATGATGATTAAAAGACTGAAATCAGAGGTATGCAAGATTGTAGAAGGATTAGATTAGTTGTTATTTTTTATAATTAGTTGCTAACATGTTTCTACTGATATACTTTGCTTTGATATTTCAGAGTTCCCTAATGAGGGAAGACATGTTTCTACTAAAGATTGCAAGACAAGATGTCCTAATTACATATTAGGAGACCTTAGATTTTGCAAATAAGGATAAAACAGGAACATCAAAAGTTATTGAATTCAAAGGTAAACCTTGACTTTTATTCTTCACTAGAGGTAGAACTACTGGATGAAACCCAAAATCAAAAGGTTGGATTGAACATTAAAGGTGAGCTTCCACCTCTTGAAAATTATGCTTTTATGTCTAGTTTTAGAAACAAAAAAATGCAAGGAGGGATTCTTTTATCATTTTATGAATGTTCATGCAAATACCAATTATTTTTCTTCCTTCTTTTTTATTTAATAAGTTTTCCTAATTAGATTTTTTAAACTAACTTGATCTTCTTTAAAATCTTAGTTACAAATAGAACTAGTCAACATAAAAACACAAATTAAGAAGCTCAGATGGCTATTAAAGGTAAGCTTTTGTACTAAAAAGATGTTTTAATTCTACAATTTTTAAAACTTAGGGAGGGGTCCCATTAGGTGGCGTAAGCTCTATTTTTCATAAAGAGGGTGGTCCCATGAACAAATTTTTGTTTAGCTATAGGATTATTTAGAATCTTCTCCTTCAAAATAGGAGTTCCTACTTTTTAGTATTGCATATTTAATTAGGTGAAAAAGGGGTGAGGCTAGAAATTGCCCCACCAGCTTACGAATAATTTTTGCCACTCGTAAAATATTTAATTTCAAATTTTTCTTAAAAAATAATTTTGGAGGGAAAATCTTTTTTTAACTTATTTTTAATGCACAAATTGTGTAATACAATGTTATTTATGTATGGTTATCTAATTTTAGGGTTAATTGGATATTGAATTTGAAAAGAGAGCTTTACAAGTTGGTGCACTCTGAGTGATCAAACACCACCCTTAGAGTTTGCACCCACTATTTACACTCTATTCAACCATGTTGGTCTTGATTTGTGTGCTTGCCTATATGTCTTTGTGTATGTTTGTGGCTTTTTTTATTGTGTTTATTATTAGTCTTTTCTTTATCCCTCTTGCATGTGTTAATCCCACCCTCTAGCCTTTGGCTTTGCCAAGGAGCCCTAGGAAGCATTTAATTTTGTTGTACTAAGGTTTATGGGCGAAAATATTAACCCATCCAACAATGAGAATCAAACATTGTGCAAAATAATTGTGGTGTTTCTGAGGAGGGAGAAAAACTAGTGTAAAAACCCTCGCACAAAGCCATTTTTCTATCGAAGAAGCTGGGAGAATTGAGTGTCCATTTTTTGCATCTTTTGATGGGAGAGTCATGTCTATTGATGGAGTGGAGTCAGCAGAACTATTGGGGACCCACAAAGATAGATGTGGAGATGGAAGCATCTTCAACCATGGAGGCACCAGAGGGAGAAAGGATGGTAAGTCTTCTTCCTCTGCTATGAAAAAGGTCATTTCTCTTACCCTAAATAAAGACACGATTAAAGAAATTAAAAGTGAGCAATCTAGACTTAGAAATTCTATAATTTTTCTTTTGTGGATGGATTCAAATGTCTTATCATTGAGAAATTCTTTTGATGAATGGGTGTCAAATGTTTGGGGAAAGAAACTTTGTATGTATAAGGGTATTTTTGTTGTGGTTTATAAAACCCATAGTATGAAGGAGAGAGTCTTGAAGAAGGGTTTTTGGAATATCAAGCAATCCATGTTTAGGTATTTCCCGTGGTCTCCCAAAGGTTATATTAATTAAGTCATTGTCTATTCGACCCCTAATTGGTTCAAGGTCAAGGGTCTTCTGGAATATAAATCTGGTCTTTTATTCCTCAAATTTTGAAGCCTTTGGGTAATGTATTACAATTTGAGGAGTTGAGGGTCACCCTACCTCACCTTAATGCAAGGGTACTTATTGCACTTAATCCAAAAATAGATATCCCTAAGAAAATTTTGTTGTGATTTGAGAATGAAACCCTTTGTTGGGATATAGAACTTTTGGGTAACCTTAGTGCTTGTTTTCATTGCAAATAGAATGGACATAATAGAAGAAACTGTCTTGTGCTTAAGAATTCCAGTAATGAATCATTTGAGATTATTTCTAATAATGTTGCTCAGACCAGTAAATTTCTTGGTAACACTAATACTGCCAAAAAATCTACCAGTCATCACCCTGTGAATAATTCTAATAACCTTTCAAATCTTGTGAATGGAATAGTGATTGCTTGTGAGAGTGTGGATATCCTAGATAAATTTGTTTTATTAACTAATCCTCTTTTTGAGGATGAATAGGATATTATCTTGGTTGGTTCCTCTAACAAGAAGTAGTACACATCAGTTATCCATCAGGATAACACCAATGATGGTAAGATGGTAATGGGCCCATGAGACCAAATACCCAATAGTTAGCTTTAGCCATTGTCAATGAAAGGGTTAAAACAAACAAGAAGGGTGTATCTCAAACCACTAGTGTGAATACTGAGAATGGTATTTTGAATGTTGTTGGAAAGGAGTTAGCGATTATTAATTAGGAGGTTGAGATGTGTGAAGTTCCCCCTAATGAGGATTCTCCCCTAATTTGTAGAAGTCACAAAGAATAAAAAGAGGAAACCTCAAATAGATCTTCCATATCAGGAGGAGGTAAGGGTAAATCTTAAAAATATAGAGACATCCCTGAGTTTTTTAATAGACTTTATAGTAACCAGAAAAAAACTCCCTTGTTGTGACAATTGATGATACACCTATCTAGTTGGAATGTGAGATGCCTCGAGATGAGGGATAGAAAACTATCTATGAGAGATTGGTGCAATAAATTAAGGAATAAGGATGTTATCTATCTACAAGAGGTGAGAGTTACTAGATATCAAGCTTCTACCACCCTCAATTTTATTTGGCCCCATGCTAAAACTTTTATTTCTAAACACAATAAGGGCAAGGGGGGTTTCTATTTTGGTCACTCCAACCTAGGCTAATTAGGTTTGTAAATTCAAGCATCTCGCCCTGCAACAAAGTTTGTTGGATCTCTTACCAACATCTAGGAAAAAATATTGGTACATATGTAAAATTTATGCCCCAAATGACTATAGAGAAAGAGTTGTGTTATCGGGATGTTGAAAGCATGTTGGATTCTTCTTGGCAACTTTAACATGATTGAACTTAGTGAAGATAAATAGGGTGGCAATAAACATGAATGGAAAGGGAATGAGCAATTTTTGGGGGAAAAATGTAAAACAAGTTTGAATCTGTCTGATCCACTAGAGAGGAAGAAATGTATGTCATGATGAATGTGGTACACTTGGTGTAACAATCAGGGTAAAAAAAAAAGGATATATTTTAGATTAGACAGAATTTACGCCAACATGTCTTATTCTCCTTTGATGAGCATCCAAATAGAAACCATGTTATTGTCAACCCTGCTACAACTTTGGATCATTCACCAATCTCTACTTCTATCAGGATTGATTTTGCTTCACAGGCCACCAATGGAGTTGGAGATTAAAAAAAATTGCTTAAACTTAATGTATCCCTATTGGAGGATTGATATAATATAGAGGCCATTAAAATAGCTACTTGCCTTGCTAAGTTGTGTAATCAAGGCATGTCTTATGTCGACAAGTGGGAGTCCTTCACTACTATGTGGAAGAAGATGTTTCAATTCATTGGAGAGAAAGTAGCGAAAGATAGAAATATAATGGAGGAGGCACTGCAAGCCAGACTTAATAATGTTGAAGGCCTACTCCAAGATGACATCCAAAATGATGAAATGAAATTAGAATTTATTTTAATACTAAAGGAAAATTGAGAAGGATTCAAAAATATAAATGTAAAGGAAAAACTATAAGAGCTAGGATGAACTGGATTAGAGAAGGTGACACAAGTACTAAATACTTTTTTGATCTCATCAAACATAAGCAAAAAAGGACAAGAATTTATGAAATCAACATGGATAATGTTGTCTATAATGATACAAATGATATTTATAGATATTTTTTCGAATTCTACTCATCTCTTTTTAGATTTGAATTCAACACCAAGAATAGGAACGCTTTGCAATAATGTTTGAAGCGTATCCCCAAGAAATTAGATAAGATAAAATGTTCACAATTATCTATGAATATTGTAGTTGGTGAAATTGAGAAGACTATCAGGTGCCTTTCAAATGACAAATCCCTAGGTTTGGATGGACTCCTAGCTGAGTGGTTGGCCTTCTATACAACATTTTCTCAGTTACTCAAACTGGTTTTATCTAAGGAAGGTATATTCTTGAGAATCTTATTACTAATTGGGAAACCATGAACTAGGGCAAAGAAGATGGATAGTTTATTGCTATGATTCTTTTGGATTTTGATAAGGCCTATGACAGAGTGGGATGTCCCTTTGTCACTGATATGTTGCAAGTGTATGGTTTTCCTCATTACTTCTGCAAATAGGCGGAGATCCTTTTTAGGGATTCCTCAACGATTATTGATGTTAATGGTAAGTTGTTAGATCCTATTGTGTTGTAGAGACCGATCAAACAAGGAAGCCATATTGCACCATCCTTATTTGTCCTTGTTGTAGATGCATTATTTTATATCCTGAGATCTTTTATGTTTGGTCCACTTGTTAGAGGCATTACTCACCTTAATAAGGATGAGCTTATTAATGCCCAATTTACTAATGATATTTCTCTTTTTGTGGAGTTGTCAAAGGTTAATTTTGATTTTACTATGGATAAATTATAGTTCTTTTGTAGGGCATCAGGAACTAATATTTCTCCTTAGAAATCTATTATTATTGGGTGGTCTGATTCTCCACTTAAGTGGTTAGCTACTAATAATTGGGGTTAGGATGGGCCACATTCCATTAATAGATACTTGCACAGATTCCCTTTTTTCTTAGCCCCTCCATAAAGGATATGTGTAATTGGTTATTTAATAAAATTGAAAATAAACATCATAAATGGTAAACACATCTTTTTTCATTAGCTAGGAGGATGTAGGTACTGCAGAAAGTTTTATCTTCCCATGCTATCTATTCACCTCCACATGGTTTTTCTTTGATTACCAAGTTAACAAGTTAGAGAAGATTCTCAAGGATTTTCTTTGGTTTGATGGCCAAGGTAAAAGAAAGAGACATAATGTCTCTTGTGAATGGTGTTCTGTTCTTACACATTTGGAAGCCCTGTGGATGAGAGATTTGAAAGCCCATGGGGTGGCCCTGGCCTCCAGGTGGATCTTCAAATCTTTATTAGGTAATGAACTATGGAAGGTACTTACTAGAAATAATATCATATAGTCAAGGCTAAAGAAAGGAATATTATAGAAAGACATTGGATTGCATGATATGTTTTTGGGAAGCTTTAAAGTTAAAAATTTTGGTTCCCCAATCTTTTCTTCAATTTGGAAAGCATGGATAAAGGTGAAGTAGTTATTGTTGCAGAAAGAAGATATTGGCCAATTCCCTGCATATTTTGTTCTGGATAGGTCTCTTTGGCAGGGGGTGATTCTTAATGATAAACCATTGGCTCTTACACGGTCATGTTCTACCAAAGCATAGTTCTCTATGCATTAATGCTAATATTGGTGATGTCATGGTGAATAATCAATTGAGTTCTTGGGAAGAATTGTGCAATAAATTTAATATCCCTAGCTCTCATAAGAAAACCTACTCACTGATTTGTAAGGTTGTCAAATCCTTTTCCCCTGGCAAAATCATGAACACTACTCAATTTCTAGAATAGTTGAGATGGTCAGATGGGAAATTGTTGCAAGATATTAAAGTGAAATAGATTTATCAGGTGTTGAAAGATGTCTGCCGGATTATTGGATAGATTAATGCTTCTTGGGGTTGTCTCTAGTCTGAGTCAAAGTGGTAGTTTTGTCTTTCTAGAATCTAGAAGAGTCCCCTTGAACCTAAGAAAACTTGTCTTAGATGGTAGATCCTCCTAAAAAATATTATTTTTGGTGATGTCCTTTTTACGTTAGGGTTGAGTCCTATTGTTTGTTCTATATGTGGTTGGCCTGAGTTAGTTAGTCACATTTTCTTTGATTGCCTCTTTGCTGCTAGAGTGTGTTCATTATTCTTTGGTCACCCAGTCCTATGGAACTCTTCCCCTGGTCAATCATGGTTTGAAGTGTTGGCTAGTTTTGTTGACTGTCTTGATGACAAGATTAATAGATCTTTATCAGACCTTTTCAGTGAAATTATTTGGTTTCTTTGGTCAAAGTGAAATGAGGATATTTTTAAGAGAAAAGAAAGGAGACTTACTATGTTTAATGATAAACTCGCATTCACTTTTCTAATATTTTAGGTTTCAACAATTATTGAGATTCCTAAAGATAGATTTATGCTCCTAGTACAACAAGGAGTCATGCTCCTCTTTAAATCTGATGTGAGATCCACACACTTTTAATGCCTACAAAGACATGCTTGAAAAAGATAAACTACATGTATTGGAGAGGGTATTGAGGAATGAGAATATTTCCAAAGTAGATATTGATGTAAAGAACAATGAGCCTAAACCCAAAGATGCACCTAGATGGGAGAAACGAGCTGAACCTAATATAGTACCACCTCTAGGTACTTATGAAATAGACCAAGCAAAATGCATCAATAATATTATAGGGTCATGGGAATGAAAATGACGAGTGCTCTCTTTCATAGTTATATGTTTTAAAACTCTTCGATACTATTTTTTTGTTGTGGTGTAATATGTAAGTAGCTATATGCTCACATTGGAAATTGCTCATAGTCTTATTTTTGACCTACTAACTAGTTGGTTCCTAAATTGATACAATGTTGTATTTCATAAACTATCTTAATAGAAAAAGATAATGTTATTTATTCATGAGACCACAAACCTAATTAAATTTTGGAGCTTAATGTTTTAAGCTAACCTCATGTCCTCATGTTGTTGCTTATATACAATTTCTGCTTAAATTTAAGTAGTTAGAGTGTTCCCATCTAAATTTTTAATTTGGGGAAAGGGATAAATTGGAATCTTTGCCTAGTTTCTTAAGCAACTACTGCTTATAACTTAAAATTAAACTTTGAAAAAAAGGGAGGGGCTAAAAATAAGAAGCACTACTTATAGAGAAAAAAAATGGAAAAAATGACACTTGGCATCACTATTTTAATTCTTTCCTTTTATTTTCTTAAAGTTTGCCTCCAAAATTTTAATAAATTTTATATAAAAAATACTATTTACAAGCATTGCTTAAAAATAAGCAGCAAATTTTTGCATCTATGGGGACACCTGCTCCATAAATTATTGTTCAAAAAGTTGAGCAACACCTGCTAGCTAAAATAAGCTAAGAAACTACATGGGGACCTCCCCTAAGTGCAAGTCCCTATGTCGTTGCTTAGCATATTTTGGCTAGCAACCATTACTCAACATTTTAGGGAGCAATTTTTGGAGCGAGTGACCCCATGAATATTTTAAATTGGCTACTTATTTTGTATTCAATTGTCTTTTAGAATAAAATTATTAATAATTTTTTTACACTTAAAATTTGGAGAAAAAAAAGGCCAAGAAAAAAAGGAGGGAAAGAAATATGTGGAGCCACCTCACATTTTTTCAACAAGCAGTTGCTACTTATTTTCATCCCCCCACTTTTTCCCAAAGCTTAATTTCAATTACTAAACTATAGTTGCTCCACTAAAATAGGGAAAGATTTTGATTTATCCATTTCCCATGATTTAAATTTTGCATGGGAACACAAAATTGATTAAATTTAAGTAGAAAATGCACTTAAGAAGCTGCATGGGGACATGGGGTAAGCTGGACTACAAAAGTTTTGGGTCCATAGCTTTAAAATATTCCTAAAAAATAGCAAGCAACTCTAACTCTACTTTTTAGGAAGCCCCCTTTGATGAGACCCTAGCCTTAGCATATTGATGCCAAATGCTAAATTTTAGTGTTGATCCAAATACCTTTTCCCCTCTTTCTTAAAAGATTACATCATTTTTTGTGATTCTTTATAATTAGCTGCAAACAGAAAATTTCTATACTAAGGCCTGATATACTCTTCTTTGATATTTCAGTGTTGCTTGAGGAGGGTAAACACATTATTGCCAAAGATTGCAGGACAAGAAGTGATAATTGCATATTAGATGACATTAAAATATGCAATTTGTGCATGCTCGATCTGTGCTCTGCTAGGGCTTTTTTCACCTTGCATCTTTCTCTGCATTTTCATCCTTCACACATACCGCAGTTATTGTGGGAAATAGTTTAGTATTTATGGCTCCAACCACTTCCCACCAAGCAGTTGATGCTAGTGTTGGTGTGGTTTCGGATAGCAATGCTGCCGCCAAGCAAATGCCCCCGCAAGTTTGTACCCAAAGTATTCCATGAGGTATGGCCCAGCCTGATATTGTTTTACCCATGAATGAATTCAACGATGCATGCACTTGGCTTGATTCGTACACCCTGATTGGCTATTTTCTGGGTTGCAACCCCCTTGAACATGTTCTCAAGGATTGGGTTGCGAAGAACTGGACTCCTCACGAAATCCACCTGGAAGGCATTCAAAGCCTTACCAAAGGCTTTTTTCTTTTTGATTTTTCTAACCCCTCCCATGTGGATGCTATCTTTGCTAAAGGTCCCTACAATATCAGGGCCTCATTGTTAATTTTCCAGCGTTGGTCTCGTGACTTCTCTATCTCTGATGACAAGAAGCTCAAGGTCCCAGTGTGGGTCGAGTTCCCTGGTCTCCCCTTATCTTGTTGGCCTTTCATGCAAGCCATAGCGCAAAAGCTTTGTAGGGTTATATGTCTCGACCATGACTATTTTCTTAATCTGCACCCTCACAAGAGGCTCTGTGTTGAGGTTGACCTTTCTAGGGACCTCAAAGAATCCATAGAGATTCAGGTTGGTGATACCACCTTCACCCAGAAGGTGCTCTATCTTAATCTTCCCAATACTTGTTACCGGTGTCAATCTACGGAGCATAAGATTAAGGACTGCCCTTTGGTAGTGCCTTGTCCCAAGCCTCCTTCCAAGGATGCTAGTTCACAGCCGGTTGAGGCTGGCAAAAAAGAGGTTGGCAAAAAAGAAGATGGCAAAAAAGATGAATGGGTCACTGTCGGTCACCGTAACAAGCCCCACAAGTAGCTTGTTTTGGCTCCCATCTCCCATCCGCCACCAGCTGATAACTTAGTTTTGTTGGAAACCCCAGTTATCGAAGCTTCAAACCCTGTTGAACAAGGGAAAAATGTTTCCACCACCCAAGTTTCTGTTCCTACAGCCAGCTTGCCTTTTACGACTACTGAAATTATTTCCTCCAGCTCTTTCTGCCGCTCTCGTAGCCCTTCTAGGTGGGCTGAGGCTAAGCTTAATGGCATGCAAGACAAGCAGCGTAATCTTGCTCTAGATTTTCCTGGGTCTAGTTTCACCCCAGGATATTTGTCTAATAGTTTTGACTCCCTTGGGGATGAGGATGGAATGGACGACACTGTTATTCCATGAAGTACATCTCATGGAATGTTCATGGGTTGACAGACCTACACAGAAAATATTTTGTCAGGGATTTTCATAAGCGGTTTTGTCACCTGGATGTTTTATGCCTCTAGGAAGTTAATATTTTTGGTTTCATGCTCAAGGCTGCTTGTAAAGTTATTTGGTCTAAGAGTCTTGCTCTTTGTTCTCAGCACGAGGCTCACCAAGGTGGAGTTGTTACTCTGCTCTCTCCTCATTAGCATTCTATGCTGGTTAGCCATGGTTCAGATCCCATGCAACGAGTGGTTTGGGCCACTTTCATTATTAAGAATCATTCCTTCGGCATAGTTAATGTTTATGCTCCCAATGATGCTGTTGAAAGATCTCACCTCTGGCGTTGGCTTGCGGATTCTCTGCCACCTGCAACTTGGCTTGTTTGTTGGGATTTCAATATGGTGGAGATGGCGGCTGACAAGGATGGTTTCATACCATTTCGATGGATAGCTGGTGAGAGAGAAGCTTGGTACTATATGCGTAATAAATTAGGGCTTTTTGATCCCAATGTGGGTTGCCACTATTCTGATGGGGCCTGGCACACTTGGTCTAATTACAGGGCTTCTTCTGATAGAATTCATAAAATTTTGGATCGTGCCATGATCTCGGCTCAATCTTTTTTTTCCTTCTCTGATAAGCAAGCCTTACCTGTCATTCCTCTTGTTGATGTGACCTTGTCAGACCACTATCCCATCCAATTTAATATTGTTTGGTAGACAGCTAAGGCTAGGCCTCCCACCACACAATTCTACTTTAATACTTCTGTCCTTCATCATCCTTCCACTGTGGCCCACATTCATTGGGTTTGGAACCTGGAGCCTAGACCCACTTGCTTGACAGGTTGGATTCAATGGTGGAATGACGCCATCAGGCATACGGCTTGCTTCCTGCGCATTTATGGCAAGCAATTGGCCAATTGTCATCACAGAGCCTCTGATGCCAACACCAAAGCTTTATGTGTTGCCACTGAAGCCTTAGCTCGGGACCCATTCAATCAAGAGTTACAATTCAATCTTGCCAAGTTACGTCACCAGAAGCAGGTGCCCAACAACCATGCTGCCAGAGGAGCTCAGATCAAAGCTCAACTGCACTAGTTAAAGGTTGGAGATCAAGTCTCCAAAGAATTTTTTACTGCCCTCCGGCCTCTTCATACCAGTACGGGCATAGCCAGAATCCATGAAGGTCCTTCCCTTTTCACAGAGCTTCTTGATGTTTTGCAAGCCTTTGTTCACCATTATGAACAAGTCTTTGCTACTCAGGGCCACTCCCCTGCTAGTGAGAAAGCTCTCACAAATTGCATCGTGGTGGTTCCTTAGTGTCTCTCCCCTACTTAGCGGGTCTTTTGTGACCAACTGCTTTCCTTGCAGGATCTTCATGAAGCTGTGTTCGCCATGGCTGATGATAAAGCCCCTGGTTGTGATGGCTTTCCCTGTAAGTTTTACAAAACCCTCTAGGATGCCATCGGTCTGAATCTTCACCAAGTTTACTTGGAGGCCTTTCATACCCAATCTCTTGGGGAAATTATCAATCAGGGGAATATCAAGTTCATTCCCATGTCTGGGGATCCTGAAGATATTTGTAACTGGTGGCCCATCACTTTGCTCAATGTCTCCTACAAGATCATTGCGAAAGCACTGGCTCTTAAGATTCGACACATGCTTCTGTAAATTGTCCGGCCTGAGCAAACAAGGTTTATTAAGTCAAGATTTATTCTTGACAACATCATTATTGTTTGGGAAGGTATGGAATGGGCTCGTAAGTCTCACCAGAAAGCCCTTTTTCTCAAAATTGATTTTGCTAAAGCTTATGACCGTATTGAATGGCATTTTATCCTTGCGATGCTTCATGTTATGGGTTTCGGCCCAAGATTTCTTCAATCTGTGAAGATGCTCTTCAATAATGCATCCGCCTACATTACCATCAATGGCCACCAGTCCTCCACCTTCGGGCTTTTCCATTCCATTCGTCAGGGCTGCCCTCTGGCTCCAGCTCTTTATGTGTTGGCGGCTGAAGGGTTTGGTTATTTTCTTGCTCATTCCATTTCTATGGGAACTGTTAGGGGAATCTCCTTGCCAAATTCCTCTCAACAACTGGTCAATGGCCATTTCGCTGATGATTCCTTCCTCACTCTAGCTGAGGATGAAGAGAATATCAAGGCAGCCTTGCAGTGTTTAGACACTTTCTGCTTGGCCTATGGCTCTACCATTCAATGGCACAAAACCCTTTGTTATAGACAGTCGGCTCTTCCCGAGCCTCCCTGGCTTTTTCAGTTTGGCGGGACAAGAATTCAGCATGGGGAGATATTTTGGTTCTTGTGTATCCCCTTTGCTTTTCAAGGCAATCCTACTAACTTATGGAATGCAATGCTTACTAAGATTGAAAAAAAGCTTACTTACTAGATCACGAAGCCGCTCTCCCTCGCAGGAAAATTCCAGATCTGCTCCAAAGTTTTGGCTGCCACGCATGTTTACTATTCTTCTTGTTGGGCCCCTTCCAAAGCCTCTTACAAATGGCTTGAGAAACTTCTTCGGGATTTTCTTTGGGCCTTTGGCATTGATCATCAGGGCTTTCACAGAGTTACTTGGGACTTTTGTTGCCTTCCTAAGTCCTCTGGCGAGCTCAGTTTAATTGATACCTAGAAGCAAGGACATGCCCTTTGTGCCAAATGGGTTGTGCAATGCATCACAGGTGAAGAATCTTGGAAAATTCTGCTTCGGCACTGCATTTCCTTAGGATTTCCTCTTCACAAGCCTGCCTGGAAGGGGATTGGATTTCAAACCCTTCTGGTTATGAGGGAACCTGTCCAGATCCAGGGTACTTTTGTCACCAAAAGTATCTGGAGAGCTTGGGAGTCTATTAAGCCTTGGCTTCGGTGGGCTGGAAATGGATTTCATGATGGTCTTTCTTTCAACCAGTAGAACATCTGGTGGTCTCCTTTTTTTGCCCAGCAAGGGATTCCTCTTGCCAGAATGCAAGGAGTTAGTGCTCTTCGATTTCACAAGTGAGGTATTCAGACCCCTAAAGATGTCTTTTCCAGAGCCACCATGAGTCTTCGATCCTGGGATGATCTCCGAGTTTAATTTCGACTCATCCGCCCAGATCGTCAGAATTTTGACTTGCTGGTTTCTGCCATTCCGCCTCACCTCTTGCACAAATTGGGAATTCAATTCATCAGACCGTGGTGGAAGGATTGAAGTGGTATCCTGCCACTCCATTCACCAGTTACAAACTGAAGCTTGGGTATTCTTGGCTTATACCTCATTTTCCCATGATTGACTCTCTCAATCATCGCTGGCATCTTTCCTCTTCTCAAAAGAGCTAGGGATGGAGATTTCGCATCGTTTGGGATGTTGTTACTAAGCCCAAAATTGCTCATTTTTCCTAGTGTTTGTTATACCAGGGCTTACCTTTGGGAGTTAGGCTCAGGCATATGGGGTTTCCTGACCCTAAATGCCCTTTTTGTGGTCACTCATGCATATATTATGGTTTTTTCATCGTGCTCAAAATTACTAGAATTGGATTCATGACTTTTTTGCTCCCTTTAGGCCAGAACCCTTTTCTTGGCACATGGTTCTTCTTGGTGACTCTCCCAGAATGCCTTCCAAATTCACCCAGATATGGCATTCCTTTCGGCTGGAAATTTTATTTACTCTGTGGAAAGACAGAAACACTGTGCTTTTTTCTCATAGTTCTCGGGATAATCATGTTTCTTTGTTTGATAAAGCTTGTATTTGTAATAATGTTATGATGCAGATCCAGGTGCAAGCTGATAAGGTGGCCTTAGAGGTTGCCCACTTACAGGAGTTACTCCAGCATTGGAGCAATGCCCCTTACACTGTTGCCCAGGTGCCTCCAGATTCTCTCTTAGCTAATTGTACGCCGCCCAGGGGGTGCCGTCGTAGCCAGAGCTCCTCTGCCAGACACTCCAGGACTCCATGACAATGGCATTGCCGCTCCCCCTCCCTGCCTCCTCGGAGGGATGCGGGCTCTAGGTGGCCTCCTGTGCTTGCTTCCATTGTTGCTGTTGTTGCTCGGCCTTCGGCCTCTGCTCCTATTATTCAAGGAAAATTCCCTCACTTGGCGTTGGCTATTTCACCCAGGCGGGAGGAAGGAGAAGTTGAGAAAGAAGATCCTGAAGATGGCTAGGCCATTCCTGATCAGGCTCCTATGCTCAATATCTAGGGCAATCCGAATGATAAAGATCTTCCTCCCTCTTCTGCTACTGCTCTCGCAGCCTGAGGGTTTCTAGTTTTATAAGTTTTTTTTGATAAATAGTTGTTTGATTCCGGCCTAAGTGATGTGTGAACTTGCAGGGTGAAATTTTTTTCCCCCAGCCCCTTTTTTCTGAATATTGTTCTTTAATATTTCTTTTAATAGTGAAGGCCTCTATTCATAAAAAATATATATATATATGCAATTTTGCTCTTCACTAAAGAAAGAAAACTTAAGGATTTTCCTCACTTGTTTTTCAAGCTCTTTAATAGCTAATCATTTAATAGCCTTAATTGCAAGAAAGAGTGAAGTGCAGATTATGTACTCGCGAGCTTTGTTCACTATGTATCAGATGCATTATCGAGATTTTAACGATGTTTTCTTGAATATCTATGATGGATATGATGTAGTTATTTAGTATAGATGTCGAGATGAAAAGCGTTCATTTTTATATCGATAAAAAGCTGAAGTTAAATCTTATATTACTGAATTTTTTTAACGTCCATATACTAAGATCATGTTCATGTTCAGATTTCTGTTTATTGGAGTTGCATTGTTGCATTTCATATACTAAGAACATTGGGGAATGAATGCCCTCAATAGGGAAAAAATGGTGGGACTTATTTTTCATATTATTTTGTGGCCTATACTAATTTTCTTTTATTAATAAAATATTTTTATTTTTATTTATAATAATATTGTTTTACATGTTAAGAAAAATTGGTTGGAACACATTTTGAGAGTCAAGACTTACAAAATCATAAAATAAAGTCTAAAGCATATGAAAGTAATCTTTTTTATCTAATTTGCACTATTTTTAAAAAAAAATTTGTATTGATTAATGAAAATAGAACAATTTTAAAGAAAAAGCATTGTGGTAGAAAGGTATACTCACAAGTCTAATGTAAGGGTCTCATCTTCAATTTATTCTAAAACTAATATTAAGAGTGGCTATATTAATTTCTTTCAAACATTAAGTACAACATGCAATGTGTGCAACTAAAATTTATTATACAATCATATGGTTCTAATCTTTTATAAAGATTTTTCTTACAACTTTCTTTCTCCATCAAGATGACTACAATTAATAAAAATTATGAATATCAGTGAAGATGAAAATGATTCAGTTAATCTCTTCCAAATTATATAACTTGTTGTGTTTTGATTTAACTTGATCTATCATATGGCATTTTTATAAGTCCCTTTACAAATTGTAGAATCCCAAAAATCTTATCTACTAGATTTTCTCATAAATTGCCTATGATACTCCACCAATCCTAATTACACTGCATCTAGCAATGACAAATCATGACAAAGATATGAGCACATGACTTTTTTTTTACTTATGCAAGCATGAGATAGATGAATAATAAATTTTAGTCACATCTCACATATAATATAATGCAAAATAATAATAATTATATAAGTTTTGTATTTGAGAAAAAATATATTCATATGATTGATCTTCAAGAATAATGAATTAAATTTAAATAAAAAAATTGATCAAAGATAAAACATAAAATAATATTTTTGTTCAATTTAAATAAAAAATATGAGGAACAACTCATTTTATTATTGAAAATATAAAGTATGAATATTTAAAAAAAAACATGTTATGATTGAGAGAGGCAGATCCAAAGCCAGTAGCTTACCTAGGAGCATACTTAACTTCATCTAAATCTACTACTTAAATATTACTTAAATATTATTTGATAAGAAAGAGTAATCAAAACAATATACTACAAGATATGCATTGCATCAATTTCCTACCTCTAGTTTTACATATGGTAGTTATTGCTAGGTAGAGTAGTTGATGATTGTAGTTAGATTAGTAAAAACATAGAGCCCATGTAGTTTCTTTCTCTTTGTGATGTTTTATATTAGTCGCATGACTTATTGGTAGGTATTGTTTTTGCTAGATAATGTGCAACATGGCTCGAATAGATTATCCCTTGATTGCAAAAAACCTCCATTTTAGAACTACCCTAAAACAAAATATCCTCTCTCCTTTTACAACTAGGCCCCAAATGGCCATCCAAAACATATAAAGGGCAACTAGAGTTATGACATGTTTTTCTGTGAACATCACTAAACTAAAACAAATCCCCAACATATCTATAATTCTATAAAATGATTTAGATCGATATGGAGTAGATAGTGGTTAACAACACAATCTAGATCAGTATTCTCTTTTAAGTACTTTCTCTTTGTCCCTTGGAAAAGGCCTCATACAACATCCCACCATTCCTAGCTAGGTTCTTGTTACACCTTGTCAACCATATCCAATGGCTCTTTCCTTCATCTCCATGCCAAATTGATCCTCCTCCTCCTCCTCATTGTCACTATCAAGCCCCTCTTTTTACTTATAATTTTTATTTCATTCACCACCATTGTTCATCTTCAATCCCGTTATCTTTTGCAGGAATTGTATATTTCTCCTAATTATTGGTTTCTTGAACTTGAAGGCTTCCATGTCTCATATTGTAAGCATTGAACATTTTGGTATTGCTAGACCTCCTTATCTAACCACAAAGTAATCATGTGGACTAGGGATTCTCAGTCGTTCATTGACATTGGCAAGAACTAGGTCTAGTTCACCCAAAAAAGATTCCCTTTTCCAACAAAGCAACTTGGTAGCTACTTTTAGCTCCCCATCCATTGACAATGTCTCTACAATAGTGGTTTGAGAATAAAATTTCTCCACCTAAAATCCTCTTCACAACATGGACTATCAGCCCATGTGAATAATTAATAATCGCATTGAGCCACTTCACCTTAATTTCCCCTATGAAAGACATCTATCTTTTATTTGATACAAGCCTAATGGGTGAATCCATGCTCAGTCTTATTGGTAGGTATTGTTAATGATTTAAAAAAATGACTTTGTCTACACATTGTAGCTCCCCTTTTTTTATGATGTGTAGGAAGACAAATGGTTATAGCAATAAGAACTTGAACATAGAAATTTCATAAAAATTAATGTATTTTTTTCATATATGAAACAAAAGTAAGTTAAGTATGATTAGTAAAAAGTTATTATTTAGATTTATTATATAAAAAATTTAAATATGTGTATCTATTTATTTTTACACATTAATACTATATTGTATATTATACAAATAATATATGCATAAACATTGAACAAATCCTTAAAAATAAATAAAACATTAAATAGATCAATTGTTAGACAATACATAATGCAAGTAGGTTATTTTTAAAATCATAGTATTTAAGATTTTTCAAAAAATGTATATTTAATTGGATAGACATGAATGCCATCACAAATATCATGTCATTGAGACAACATAATGTTAAAACAATACACATTTATTATGATGTATATAATATTGTATATGTCAAAAAAGATAAATTATATTTTTATATTATATAATTATAAGTTATAAAATTATTACTTAAAATTTCTTTCAAGCCAATGTGAGCAAGTGTTTTACTCAGAGGTTCCACATAAACAGGGTTGGTCATTTGTTGTTAGACATGATCCAAGAGGAATGCCGATAAAGTATAATGTTATTGAAGAAGAAGATATTGAAGATGATGAAGAAGAAGAAGATGATGAAGATCAAGATGATGGTGATGATGATGATGATGATGATGATGATGATGATGGATGAAGAAGATGATCAATGACATGATTGAAATGTACAAGGTATATATGTGATTTAATTATTTATATATATTTATATTGATTAGTATATATGTTTAATATTGATTTATTGATTTCAATTCTAATGATTACATATTTATTGTGTTCAATTCTAACGATTACAACATATGTGATTAATAATTACCAATGTTTTGCTTACGATGCTCAATTAATTGTTGCTGATACATGTCTATATTGTGTTTGATTGTCACCCTTTTTGCAAATAGACAATTGACTACAGACATCGTCACCCCTTTTGTTGACGATATTGCATTCCATATATAAGGTAAATTTGTTTATTTATTTTTGCTTCAATCATTTTGACAGTCGTGACCCTTATTGATACCCCTGTGACAAGGAATGGCACTACTTTGTGACCCTCTTCACTTCCCTTAATTCATTTATTGTTTGCATTGAACAATGTTTGGCCCAATCATGCACTATAGCAACAAAACTATTGTTTTGATCTTTCTTGCTTTGTCAATAATAGTGTTTTTATCTTTGAATCATTGTCTTAATTGTTTCATAAATGTATCCCTTTGACTTAGGGGATGAGTTTCTTGTCCTTTTGACAGTGACTATCAATTCTCAACTAATGAAAATTTAAACAGCTAATTAATGAATGATCTCGTATTATTACCTTTTTAGTTTTTAAAGCACAATGTCATGTTTTAATATTGTGTAGTTTTTTTCTTACGTCAAAGTATTCTTTTACTATAAGAACATAATTTATGACCATTTTAGTAACTATTATAACATCGCTATATGCTTGTGATTTGTTTATCTTGTTTCTTTGCAGTCCTTGGTGCAATTGGGGAAAAGTATGATGAGGCAATGAGAATAAATGATGTGAGGGAAATTGTTGTTACTAGTATGTATGCACTTTTAATATCGACATCATATTCAAGTTCAAGTGTTTTTGAGTTTTATAATTAGAAACATGAAAAATGACCATGTGTTCTTTCCCTGTTCTTGTTTTCTTATCCACTAGGGCAGGGAGGCAAATTATTAGGTGGTTTTGACATTTGTGCTCTCCAGGACTGTCAAAAGACTGGTATGAGTTTCTGAAGGACTATTACCAAAATTTTATTTGATCTGTTGTTTCATATAATTTCACAAGCTCTAAATTTTCTTAGTGTTTAATTATTTTTAACTGTTTTCTAACAGGGGACATATCTAGGTTGGTAATGTGTATTTAAGTTTTTAATATAACTTTTTTTCATTGAAAAGCTAAATTTGATATTGTGAGCCTGATGGTGAATTTGTACTTTGGAGATGTTATTTTTCAAGATAATGTAAGTGTACAAGAAAACATGTCTTTTTATCTCATTAGTATTGTTTCGTTGCATTATTAAGAACATAAAATGTTAGAAAAGAATTTTACTTGTTTTTATCGATTTGACTTGTGCCTCATAACACTGATTTGTGTTCTGATGTAGATGCTAAGAAGCCCTTCGTTGCTTCTATTCAAGGGCTTGCACTTGGTGGAGGGTTAGAATTAGCAATGGTGTGGACTATGGAGCAATGACACTCAGTTTCTTATTTTATATTTCCAAAGGTTCATTGCATTACATGATCTGTCTTAAGTTTCCAATTCATTTTGTTTGTGAAGTCTTGTCATGCTCGTATTTCAACGCCAAAAGCATAACTTGGATTGTTAGAGCTTTCTCTTGGAGTTATTCCTGGTATTGGTGATAAGTGTTGGCACCTTTCTCTTGATTGTGTTTGTATGTGCCATATGTAATCCTTAATAGTTTGAATTTCTGAATATTGTTCAAAAACAAGGTTTGAATCATTGAATTTCCAAAGCATTATATTTTTTAATATTTATGAGTAAGGATTAGCACTTTTCTCTTAGATATTCGGGCATGTCTTACATCATTCTTCATTATTTGAATATATTTATAAAAAGATGAGGAAATGCTGTAATTGTACAACATTTAGAAAATTAGTACTAGCCTTGGGGTTTTTTAGGTGGTTTGTAAACATATATTGAAATTTTTATCTCAAATGTCAATTTACTGTTTGGTCATTTGAAAATGTTTTCTATCTTGACATTTGTCACAACTCCCAATAATCTTGACATTTACAAAAGTGTAATTATCTTACTCAGTATTAGATTCAACTTATCTTACCTGAAGTATTTTGTCTTTACATAGTTTCACTCGACTTAACTATAATGCATACACTACCCAAAATGACTCCTAGTTGCCCATATGCTTACATATAGTATATAAGTCTGACTACAAAAATGAAACAATGACAGGAAAGAAAAACACTACAAGAAGATTAACATCAATACTTAATAAGCTGTAAGTTGACAAAACCTATACAACAGAATTGACTTTGTCTTCATCAGCACTAGTGGTATAGTAATAGAAAAGGTAAAAGAGAGTCTAACCAGCCCGGTAATGGTTAGAATGGTTTGGTGTTGTCAAAGAGCAATGTTTGAACTGATATAGTTGGCAGATAAAACAAAGCACGCCAAAAAAGTCTCTGATATAGTAAGGCAATGTAGCAGATACAAGTATACTTGAATACATAATGCAAAGATATTGTCCAATTTTACACTAGAAAATTTGGGATGGCATCGTCAGTAGACTATTGTGTGATAGGAGAATCAAAATTTCCTTCTGCCTGTAAAGAAAATAACTATAAGTAAGCGTTATGTCTTCGTATATGAGTTACCATGAATCAAGAGACATTAAATAGACTTATCCCCATGATAATGATTTATAATTATGCTCCTTAGTCTCAAGAAAACAATTCACAAAAAAGGAAAATGTAGAACATTGTTGGTCATCTACCAATTACTTGTTTGGAGGAATACTCGGTGACTTTTCTCAGTCAAATGTCCATATTTTTAACCTAGACATGATAAATAGCCCTCTCTGCAATGTACATTATTCTTGATGATCAAAGACTTTGCACAATCTTTTCTGTCAAACAAAAGTTAGTAAATGGATATAACATAGACATAATGATAATACATTAAAAGATTACATTAAGGGATTCATTGGCCAATATTTAATGTAGTAGAATAATAAAAATATAAGTTGATATTAATTAATGGCTTGAATATTATGCTTTTCTCTAGACTAATGTTTTATGTGATATTTAGGATATGATAAGGAAAGGTGGATTTAGTGATCTATAATTAAATTATGCCATTGGACATGATTACTATGTAAATAATTAAAGCATAATATTAGTATGCTTAATTTGATAATATATTTTAATTTTTTAACCAAAAATTATTATTGGTCGCTTTTTCGACGTATGAATAATAGTCCTTTCGACAAGAATGCTATGTATTTGACGTCTATTCCGACCAAATGTTGTTGAAAGAGAGACAAACATTCTTTGGCATTTCGACGAGAATGTCGAACCCTCGACGACAGTTTGGACCCTAACTCATCACAATTTAGACGCACTTTGGTCGCATAGATAAAAGGTATGGTCGATAATTCTTCCAGGTTGAAGCGATTATTTCGACGAAGGGTCCATCGATAATTCAACCACCACGGACGTCGTACATTCGATGATGGTTTTGCATGTCGTATAATCGACGAAAAAACTACGACAACAGTTTTGGTCATTTGGTCGACCAATGGGTATCGAAAATTCAACTAATCCTCGTCGAAAAATAAGCTAAAATTTACTAGTGGCTAACTAAAACAAACCACCAACATATTCTATAATCCTATAAGATCGGTTTGTAGTAGATAGTGGATAATAACACAATCTAGATCCTTATTCTCTTTGTCCCTTGGCAGAGGCCTCATAGAGCATCCCACCATTCCCTAGCTAGGTTCTTGTTACACCTTGTCAACCATCTCTAATGTCTCTTTCCTTCATCTCCATGCTAAATCCACCCTCCTCCTCCTCATTGTCACTATCAAGGCCCTCTTCTTACTTATAATTTTTATTTCATTCACCACCTTTGTTCATCTTCTACCCCATTACCTTTTGGAGGAATTCTACATTTCTCCTAATTATTGGTTTCTTGAACTCGAAGGCTTCCATGTCTCATATCGTAAGTATTGACCATTTTGGTATTGCTAGATCTCCTTATCTAACCACAAAGTAAACATGTGGACTAGGGATTCTCAGTCATTCATCGACATTGGCCAGGACTAGGTCCAGTTCAACTCTATAGCGGTGGTTTGAGAATAAAATTTCTCCACCTAAAATCCTCTTCACAACATGGATTATCAGCCCATGCGAATAATTCATAATCGCATTGAGCCACTTCACCTTAATTTCCACTATGAAAGTCATCTATCTTTTATTTGACACAAGCCTCATAGGTAAATCCATGCTTAGACAAGTATTGGTAGGTATTGTTAATGATATAGTAAATGAACAAATCATTAAAAATAATTAAAACATTGAATAGATCAATTGTTAGACAATACATAATGCAAGTAGGTTATTTTTAAAATTATAATATTTAAGATTTTTAAAAAATTGTATATTTAATTAGATAGAGAAGAATGACATCACAAATGTCATGTCATTGAGACAACATAATGTTAAAACAATACACATTTATTATGATGTATATAATATTATATATGTCAAAAAAGATAAATGATATTTTTGTATTATATAATTATAAGTTATAAAATTATTACTTAAAATTTCTTTCAAAAAATATAAAAAAGAAAAAAAAAACAAAAAAACAAAAAAAAACCAAAATATATTTGTGCTATTGAGATTTATACTTTTACACGTTACTATTTTATATATAGAAAATAACCAAAATTAAAAATTTCAATTCTACACAATAATTGATTGAACTAATTTAAAAACTAGATCCAATAGATATATTAATATTTGTCAATAAAGAAACACCTGATTTCACCAACGATCTGTCAACTGACGTTTTGAAATAAATGAAATCAGCTACAGAAAACCGTACAATCAACAAATGTAAGGAAAAACCCCAGTCAAGTTCCCCAACTAGAAAGGATGAAAATAGCGACATGCAATTGGGATATAGCCTACAGTTCGAATATGACTTTGTAAAAAATTTGCGGTGCTTAAAATAAATCAAATTGCATAAAAAGGTTCAAATTTTGTACGGGCACGGTCGACTGTCTGTCTGGAATGCTGTCGCACATTGAACTCCAGTAGTGAAAACGGGACGAAACTCTCGGAAAATATAAAGATCATCATTTGAGAAAAAAAAGCAAGATTGATTTTCTATCATATCATTTGTGGAGATTTTCATAGTTACCCGAGTTCAGGCATGGAGTCTGTTGCTGATGCTCAACATTTAAACATGAGAACAGAGTTTCTAAATGTTCTGGCTGAAAGAAGATCAAAATTGGGTAAGCCCATCTTCAGTATCTCCGAGCATTAATATTAACATAAATTCTTTTTGATGTTGGTGATGATGTTTTGCTCCAGTTGGATGGAGTGTGGAGCCAGCTCATCCTGTGACAAATCCTATGTACCAGTTAGATTCCATTCCACAGTTCTGTGAGGTGTTTATCATTTTGCTTGATTTGTTTTATATAATCCAATATATATGGGTCATGGATTTGAATTCTCAGAATTCTCTGAGGTTTTCTTTTGATTCATTTGTCTTATTACTTTAAGATTTGTGGGCCATTGATTTAATTTGATTATGTTGTCATGGAAATGCATTTGTAGGCAATGGCAGCCTGCCCAAGGAAAGATATTCCTAATTTGAAGGAAGCTCTAGAAGAAGAGAATTTCTACTTGATTACAGAGGCGAGTTTTAATGCTTGTCCTTTTTTCACTTCTCACGATTTGATGTTTTCGAACATACATTATATGCTTCTTTCCCGAAGGTGACATGTCTTGCTTCTCTTTATTAAGTGTTATAATTTGCCACTCAAATGATCTGATGGCATCAAGTCAGTGGTGTTGATTTTTAGTCTTGAATATTTTAGGATTGTTGTTTCAAGCTGAAATGTTTCCTCTGTAAGGGCCAGCCTCATTTGATAATTATAATAGTTTACCGTTAAGATAATCTGATGACATAAAGACAGTGACATACAATTTTAGCCTTGATCTGTAGTTTGCCAAAGCTTATACCTTCTGTGTTGGTAAATTTTTATACTGCTTCCGATCAGACGGCTTAGTCACCTTGCCTCTCAAATTTAGCATGGCAGCAAGCAATCTTTTATGTCATAGTACCAAAGCGTGATAATCTGAATGCGAAGGATTAAGAAAAATCTTAGGGTATGCTAGAAGAAAACCTAGGGTTGGGCTTGGGTTCCATATAAGGTTATATGTATACTTCTGGGTGTCTCTGGCAATACATGGTTTGGTGTTTTAAAAGGATTGTGTAGTGCACATAGATAAATGAGGAAACATGACATGAAAAATGGCTGGGAATTTGTATGGAAGAAATGGCCTTACAGTGGCCATGAATGCATGCAAAATATGAAAATTCTTTGAGGCTTGAGCAACCCTGCAATGCCTTGATACAGCCCTGACAATTAAAACGAATGTCCCCAAAATGGTAAATAGCCACTATCAACAGGCAGCCTTTGTGGAGGGGAATAGTTCTCATGGGGGTTGGGGCGTGACCTGTAAACAACCATTTGTGTTGCAGTATTATTTCAGGCCTTTTAAATTTGAGCAGTGAAAATAAAAACACAATTGTTTGCGTTTTGGCTGCATTGTGTTTTATTTGAACAAACAACAATAGCATCCCATTGCATTTCTGGAAATATGCATTGCCCTATGTTTGATCCCTATTTCTAGCCGTCTGAATAACTTCTTGAGGACCTGACCGGACCCACAGGGCCAATTCCGGACCCTGTCCGGACCCAGCTCGGATCCGGGCGGATCCGGGCGGACCCGGGCGGACCACGCAAGGACCCAGCTCGGACCCGGACGGACCCGCGGAGTTATGGGTCTTTGGTGGGGTCAAAACTTTAAAAAATAACATTTTTTTATTGTTTTTTCAATTGGGAACCCTAATCCATCCCTTATACTTGCTTCCAAACCCCATTTGCACTCACTTTGCTCTTTCATTTTGTTGTTGTGTTTTGCTCTCCCATTTTGCAAGCTTGAAGAGAGGTGAAGAGTTTCAGCTGTGGAGTGCTAGATAGGATCCACAAAAGAGATTTAACTCATTCAAGTGTTTAAGGTATGCATTTGAGATTGATTTTGTAGAAGTTTCAAGTAAGCATTTGGATTGTTTTTAAATTTTTTTTCCAAACTTTCATGTTTTTGTAGAAGTTTGAAGTATGTTTTTTTTCCATTTTATTATAGATTGCATCTATCAAAATCAGCAATGAGTAGTCAAGGCTCAAGGGCTGAGGGGTCTCAAACTTTCAAAATTGATAAACAATCTCCTTTGTGGAAATACACTAGTAGAGCTGCTCAATGTCCTGGAGGTGGGGGGTTTGTTTGGACATGTAATTTTTGCAATACACAATATAGGAGCTCCTACTATCGAGTAAAACTTCATTTTTTAGGCCCTTTAGGTAAGGGGATCAATATGTGTGTGGGAAAAGACAAGAAGGGGTTACCACCTAGACAAATAGCTGCACTAAGGAAAGAACAAGCAGATGCAGACAAACTATGTGCAAAAGGGAAACAAGGTGGCAATACCGGGATACAACAAACAACATCACCACCCACTCAAACAACCTCTAGACATCCCTTCCTGCCTATGCCTTCTTCAGAAGATGAAGATGTGAATCAACCAGAAATCAGCCCCCGCAAGAGAGGCCCATTAGACAAGGCATTTCAAAATGAGTTAAGGGATATTGCTGATGAAAAAATGGGACGTTGCCTCTTTGGGAATGGTCTTTCATTCAACTTAGTGAGATCACCCTATTGGAGGGAGATGGTTCAAGCAGTTAATGCAGCACCTTCCGGATACCAATGCCCTGGATATGAAAAGTTGCGCACCACCTTATTGAATAATGAGAGGAGAAATGTAGATAACCGATTAAAACCAATAAGAGATTCCTGGGTTCAAACGGGTGTATCTATTGTTTCTGATGGCTGGAAAGATTGCAAAAACCGTCCTCTAATCAATGTAATTGCTGTATCCCCCAAAGGTGCAATGTTTTTGAAGGCAGTTGACTGTGGAGGGGAAAAAAAAGATGCAGAGTTTATTGCTCAAATTCTCATTGATGGCATAGAATTAGTGGGTAGTGACAATGTTGTCCAAGTAATTACGGACAATGCAAAAAATTGCAGGGCTGCTGGTCTTTTGATAGAGGCTAGATATGATCACATCTTCTGGACACCATGCACCGTCCACTCCCTCAATCTCATTTTGAAAGCAATTGGCACCCAAATAGAATGGGTGAAAAAAATATATGATGAGGTTGAGGAGATTCAAATGTTTGTGACAAATCACCATATGTCACAAGCAATTTTCAGAAGTTTCTCACACTTGGAATTATTGAAGGTAAATTTAAACTTTAATTTATTTAGTTTCATTTATCATTTAGAGTTCTATTTCATGTTTTACATATTTTAAATGTGTTATTAACTCACTATTGACATGTGTTTAGGTGGCTGAAACCCGATTTGCATCCCACATAATCGTGCTTCGACGACTTGTGAGGGTCAAGGAAGCATTGTGTCAAATGGTTATTAGCAACCAATGGAGTATTTGGAAGCAATCCAATACAGAGAGGGCTCAAAAGGTGAAGGCTACAATACTCGATGATGATTATTGGACTCTTGTGGATTATTTATTGGAATTCATTGAACCTGCCATGTCTATGCTTCGGTTTGCTGACACCGATGAGCCTTGCTTGGGGGATGTCTATGATGGCATGGACACCATGCTGGAGAAAATGAAAATGGTAAGTTACAACTTACAAGTTTATAAACATTAAATTTACATAAGTTCATAATTTGGTAATTTTAAATTTACATAAAGATAACTTACATGAACACCATTTGATATCCCAGGTCATACAAAGGAAAGAGAATGATCCTGATGACATCTTCTACAAAAAGATTGAATCAATTGTGCACCATCGGTGGAACAAGATGACTACATCCTTGCACCTACTTGCATATGCCCTATCTCCTAGATATTATAGCTTAGAAGTACTTTCTATTCCAGGGAGAGTGGCACCATTTAGAGATGCTGAGGTATCCAATGGGTGTAAGAAGGCCTTGGGTAAAATGTTCCGTGATCCAGAATTGGGGGCACATGTTAGAAGTGAATTTGGGTCATTCGTCTCAGGACAAGAGCTTGATGACATTGCTGAAGAAGACAGGGGTAGAATAAATGCAATCAAATGGTGGCACCTCCATGGGCAAGAATTCAAATACCTCCAACCCCTTGCAATTAAAATATTGTCACAAGTAAGTTTTTAATATTTCAGATTTCTTTTTCTTTTTTTGGGCCACTAACACTCTTGAATTTATTATTTTAATTTATCTTGTATTTATAGTTTAAACTTTATACTATTTGTTATTGTAGGTTGCAAGCTCTTCTGCTGCTGAGCGGAATTGGAGTACTTACTCCTTTATCCACTCTGTAAAGCGTAACCGGTTGGCGGCAAAAAAAGCAGAGGACTTGGTTTACGTACACAACAATTTGCGCCTTTGTCATGGAAAGATCCGAGATACAAGAAAGGCCCAGAGATGCTATGGGATGTAGCACCCGAGTCTGCTGACTTGGAGATGACCATTCAGGATCTTGCTCGAGCCACATTGCTTGATGTGGATGATGAAAATGTAGATGACATGGTACCCAGTAGTGCTAGTGGAACCGATTTGGGCTCTACTGATGGTGTTGATCTTACACTCGCAGCCGCTGAAGACCCCGTTGATACTGATTATTTTAATAATCCATTTGATGATTGATGAACAATGAACATTGAACTATATTTCTGATTTCATGTTTCAAACTTTAGTCTTTATTGAACTATAGTATGCTACCTACATTTTCGTTTTATGGCAATGTGAATGGATGATCAAGTATTTAATTTGTTTATGAGTATGACATATGTTTATGAGCGTTGATCAATGAATGAGGCTAGATTCATAGTATGAAGCATTGAAATATTTAGAAATTCTGAAATTATGTATATTTCTCTTATTTTCTTGTATATATATATATATATATATATATATATACACACGTATCCCCCACGAACCCAAAATAGGGGAAAAAAAAAATCCACGAATCCACGAACCGGGTTCTCGTACCCGAATCCGTCCCCAAACCCGAATCGGTAACTTAGGCTCCATGGGCTATACCTTTCTGTTGTTACAAAACCCGTACTTACTCATATAATCAGAGAAAATAAAACATAAATTACTACTTGGATATAAGGTTCAGTTTGTTTCCTTCTCAGTAATTTAATGCCAAATATAATATGAATTTGTAGTATCCTTAAGCCAAACTCTTACAGAATCAAAGTGTACCTTCTTGTTTAGATTGCCTGTCCATTTATATAATAATTATTTTAAGACATGAGTATCTTCTTAGTTTTATCGAATGCCATTATATATTGGATAAGTTAGAACTTAGAAGAAAGAGATTTTCTTAACTACCAACCTGAGGCTCTAAGTTACACCCTTTACATTGATTCCAAAGCATTCTTTGTTGGATGTACCAGTTTGACTGTGTTTTTGTGTCTCAATGCTGTTTGTTTGTCGCAACATGTCTGTATATGTATGCTGCAGAAGATAGAAATGGAAGGATTAGTCTACTTTCAGAACTTGAGCTATACAATGTGTTTTCAGTTGAACTCTTTTCTCATGTGCTGAGTTTTGCAGTTACTCTGTGTCATATTTGGGGCATTTATAGTTTCTGACAAATTGAGTGCGGAAGGTTATTCATCATCAACTAGGGTTTTGATTAGACACTCTACATTCACTCTATGTTGTTCCCTTGGGTTTGGCCATACTCTATAATATACTAGTTATGAGTTAATGGTTAATACTATTATTTTTCCTCATATCAATACACCTTAAAGGATATCTTAATTGATCAAGCAACTTTTATCCAGCTTAGAAGTGCTAGCTTCATAACCTACCTGCCATAGCCATGGCATTAACTTTGTGCTGCAATCTTAGATACTCACACTAAATATGGTAAGCTCCCACAAAATCAAGGTCATCCTTAGACCTAGATCTATACCTTGACAACATTCGTAGTGGCCCTACCCATGTTTCCATTCCTGAGACTGAGATCTATAAAGTTTCTTTTGGCACGAACAATTCTTGAGGCATACTCGAGATAGGGGCAATGTGATATCCATTAGATCTTCACATGAAGATGTACACTTTCTAGTACTAATTGCATTCTTAATATTTTGATATCATTTGCCTTATGGTGCAACCCAATATTCCCATAATTGTCTAGTTCACTAGCTAGACAATATATGCAGTTTCCATCCATGAGTAAATAGGATCTCAGTTGTACATCACTGACTCACAATACATCATTCAAAATCCAACATCATGTGACTAGCAAGCAACCAGATACAACAACAATATAGATGCAGGGTCTTTAAACTAGAACAGTCCTCACAAATCAGTACCTACTAATGGTATGAGAGTTCAAGAATTTTAGGAGGTAGAGCATAAGGGCATCAAGCCTCAAATTAATCAATAATTCTCATTAAATCCATCACAAGATTTCCTGAATTCTGCTGCAGAGAGATTCTCAAATCTACTCTGCTCTTGTCTCTCACATTTGCTGATCTGTTCTAAACAGAAATACGTTGAAGAGAACCTTAACTACCGTGAGATACATTAAATCTTAATTAAAATGAACAATGAACTCATACTTGCATGATCAGAGAATCACATGTATTTGCAAACAGGAAATTCACAGAATAACAGAGTCATGCATAACTGGAACATATTATTCAAACAAAAGATATTCTCAGAACTCCCAAAACTCCGTAACATCAGTCTCTTACCCCCAAAAACCAAAACCAAAAAATATACCCACAAAAACCACTTCCCACACTTTAAAAGGGAAAGCACAAGCCAAAAAGGGAATCTGTCCATAATGGAGAGTTACAAGCCAAAGTAGGCTACAGACAGTGAGGAAAGGTCAGCAGTCAGGTAGTGGGCCCATCTTTTATATGGCAGTTACATTATCTTCCCAGCCTTTGAAAGGTTTTGAATCTCCTGATTCAGAAGAGTCTAATCTTGTATACTTCATGATATCTTCTTCGGTGATCCATGTGTTGTTGGAATCAGGCAAACCCACCCATTTGACCATATACATCTTAGCTCTTGTGGCAGCAATCTTAGTATCCACTATCCTTTCAATGTGTTTTCTCTTTTTTTTGTGGCAATGTTCTGGTCAAGTCTCTCAGCACATCTTCATTAGGAACTTGTTTAGGAACAACATGATAAAGGTAAAGATCAGCAACATTGAAACTAGGACTAATATCCAAATGTTCAGGCAAATCTAACAAATAGGCATTCTCACTAATTTTCTCTAGTATTTTGCATGGTCCCACTTTTCAGGACTAATATCCACATGTTCTGGCAAATCTAACAAATAGGCATTCTCACTAATTTTCTTGAGTATATTGCATGGTTCCACTTTTCTGGGTTTCAATTTGGTATAAGTGCCTTAGTAAATCTTTTTTTACGTAACTACACCATGCCTTGTTCACCTTCTTCATATATTTTCTCCCTTCAATGCAAATCAGCGTTTCTTTTATATTGTTCATTGGTTAATTGTAGCTTGTGCTTCACTTGTTGTATCTCTTGTATATGAATTGCAAAATCTTTAGCATTTTGACGAATCCATTTCGCATTCGTAAGATCAATAAGATCCAAATTCCCCTTGGGATTCCTTCCTAAAACAACTTGGAAGGGATACTTACCAATGGACCTATTGATGCATGAATTAGAAGCAAACATAGCTTGTGCCAAAACCAAATCCCACTGCCTTGGGTTCTCACCAACTAAACAATGTAGCAAATTACGAAATGTCTGGTTTACCACTTCGGTTTGCCCATTTGTTTGAGGGTGATAGACTGAACTATATTGTAGTTTTCTATTGGGCTTCTTCCATAAGTTCCTCCTAAGGTGGCTCAAAAGCTTTGTATCTCGATCACTAGTAATGGTTTTGGGCAATCCATGTAAGTGGACAATTTCTTTCAAGAACAAATCAGTAACCTTACTTGCATCTGCAGTCTTTTTGCATCTAATAAAGTGTGGCTATCTTTGAGAACCGATCCACAACAACAAAACTAGAATCATTTCCTTGCTGAGTACGAGGTAATCCCAACACAAAATCCATGGAGATGTAAACCCATGGTCCTTTAGGAATAGGTAAAGGTTTGTATTAACCTGTGTTTTACTGTCCTTTGGAAATTTGACAAACTCTACATGTAGAAACAAACTTATTTACATCCTTCCTTAATTGAGGCCAAAAAAAATTCTTACTTACCAAAGTGTAAGTTTTGTCTCTTCCAAAGTGTCCCCCCAAACCATATGAATGCATTTCTCGAATCAGTTTTTCTCTCTTACATCCTGTGGTAATACAAAGTTGGATTCCTTTAAATAAAAATCCAATTACCAACAAATAATCTTCAGATATTTTATTCCTTGCAGCAGTGGGGCTGTGGAGGGCAGTAATAACTTCGCTCAAATAAGGATCAGTTGCATATTTGTCTGTCATTTCCTCAAACCCAACAATCTTATTGGTCATTGAGATGATTTGGTGGCGTCTTCTACTTAGAGCATCAGTGGCAACCTTAGTTTTACCACTCAAATGTTGGACAACAAAAGTATAATTCTGCAAGAAGGATACCCATTTGGCACGTTTATGTGACACTTTGACTTGAGAATGAATATATTAAAATATTTCAGTGCTTAATTGTATGTCAACAAGATGAATTCTTTATGTAACCAGTAATGCCTCCATTGTTTCAAAACACGAATAATAGCATATAATTCTTTATCATAAGTACCATACCTCTTTTTGGCATCATTTAATTTCTCACTAAAGTAAGCAATTGGCTTGCCCTCTTAACTCAAAAGCCCGCTAATGGCTATTGCAGAAGCATCACTTAACGATAAAAATTCTCTCAAATTCTGGTATGGCAAGCATATGGGGGGCCTTGGTCACCTTCCTTTTAAGCTGATCAAAACTCATATTGGCTGCTTGAGTCCAAGGAAAAGACTTGCCTTTAATTCAATCAGTCAAGGGAACACTTATTCCACTTAAGTTTCTGATAAACCTCATGTAGAAGTTTACTAACGCATGAAAAATTTGTATTTATGTAATGCTTTGAGGGGTAGGGCATTTCAAATTTTTAAGTATAGCCTTAACTGTTTCAGGATCCATGCTTACTTATTTTGCTGAAATCATATTTCCAAGGAAAACCAAATTGTCTGTACAAAAGTCAGTTTTTCCAAGATTTATAAATAATCTCCCCCTTCTAAGAGTATCAAAAACCATTTGAAGGTGTTTTAAAGTTCCATGCTTTTTCTGAAAATCAGAATATCATCAAAATAGATTATAACAAACTTTCTAATGTAGGATCTTAATACCTGGTTCATGGTGCGCATAAAAGTGGCAAGGGCATTAGACATTCCAAAAGACCTCACCAACCATCATATAACCTATTCTTGACCTTGATTTCTGTTTGTCATTCATCCCCTTCTCGAATTTGAATTTGATGGTAGCCACTCCTCAAATCAAAAAAACTTGCCACCAGCTAAACCATACTTAACCACAATCTTGTTGATAACTCTAGGGTCCACAGACTCCACACACTTCTCCATTTGCCCCCCTTTTTAGGTGAAAGTAAAGCAGGTGTGGCACAAGGGCGCATGCTCTCCCTTATGAATCCATTTTCCAATAATTTACAAATTTGCCTTCTCATTTCTTCATTTTCTTTTGGAGATAATCAATATGCAGCTTAATTAGGAAGCTTGGACCTCGGTACTAAATCAATATGGTGTGTAATACCTCGTGAAGGAGGTAAACCAACTGGCAGCTCGGTTGGAGTTATATCAGAATACTCTTCCAACAATGTTTGCATCTATGGAGGAACTTGTATCTTACAAGGTTCCCTTGTCTTTATTGGGCATAATAAGTAACTAGTTGAGCCCTTGATCTTGTTATAAAACTTGTTATAGCTGGTTGAAATAAGAGACAAGGCTGACATTTCAAATGCATCCTCTTCTTTCCATGGCTTTAAGAGTGTTCTCTTTCCTTTATGCTGAACTTAATTAGTATTCCCCCAATCCTGATGGATGACATTTCATTCATGCTGCTAAGGCCTGCCCAACAGAAAATGACATGTAATAATTGGCACTACATCACAGAGCACTTCATCTACAGGAGGGCCAATTTTGAATGCTATCAGACAAGACTTATCTACCACTACTCTCTGATCCTACTTTACCCAAGAAATCTTGTAGGGATTAGATTTTGGAACACAGGGTGGTTGTAGTTTGTCAACCATTTTAGTACTCACCAAATTATTAGTAGATCCAGCATCTATGATAACCTTAAGTACCCTAACCTTGCATTTGCATTTTGTTCAAAAGACACTTTTCCTTCTCCAATCAGCTTTAGGAGTTTCCTTGTCTCCAGATATTAAGGTTCTTCTCAACATTAAGTTTTACTTTTCTCCAGATTCAGCTTCAACTTCTTCTGACCAATTTTCTTCTTCTTGGGCTACTGTCACCCTTTTGGGGTTTTGAGGGCAATCTATAGCCTTGCGGGCTTCATCACAAGTAAAACATTTCAAGGGTCTCTGCTCCCCCAAAGGAGGTTGTCCACATCTTCTACCTAACTTCCCCTTCCTTGAGAATCTGGCTTCACATTTTCATCTGGGTCTTCTTCTTTAGTAGGCTTAGAGGAACTTCCTTTCCTTCTATTTTGGTACTTATCAGCCTTCTTACTCATGTATTTGCCCTTTCAATTTAGCTTCTCTTCTGCTCTTAATGCATATTCATAAGCTTCATCCACCGTAGACACTTTCAGCATGCAAGCTCATCCTGAAGTTGAAACTTCAGCCCATTCACATAACAAGCAGCAACTTGTCCTTCATTCTCTTGTAAATCTATTTGAATTTGAAGCCTCTTGAGTACTTCAGTATAAGCTTGTGCTGACTGATCCTCTTGTTTCAAAATTTGAAATTCTTTTAACAATTTTTGTTGATAATCAAAAGGCAGAAATTGAGCTTTCAACTGTTTTAGCATTTTAGGCGAAAGCCTAATCTTATCTTTTCTTTGTCTTCTCAAAATCTGTAAATTCTACCACCACCAGGCTGGATGTTGAAGAGCACATGATTATACTGAGAGGGAGGTTAATCAGTATAACAACAATTTTTACCAATTTAAACTTTATCGATCACAATAGCATCATTCACTAACTTTCAACAATCATGCACATAAGAAGAAAACAACACCGCAATGTTTACGTGGAAACCTTAATGGGAAAAAGCATGAAAAATCAATGCTTTTATATAAGTCTTCTTTAACAATGTTTGTAGGCACCAACCCCTAACTTTTTTCGTGAGCACCAACCCACTTTTGAATTTGTAGGCACCAACTCCCACAACTGAACACCGCTCTCTTATTTGATAGGCACTGACCTACAAATTCTTCAATGACTGATATGATTTACTTCTTCACCCAAATCTGGTCCAATTACAACTTATCTTCCTCCTCAGATCTCAACACACATCATACGATATCCTTGATCAATGTCCACACAATAAACTTCTCTCATAAATCTGACCACAACTTTCTTTCATAACTTTACTCCTTACACAAATCTGATCCACAAGCAAATATTAATCTTCCTTCCAATTCTGATCACTATCATGCACACTTTTCTTTCACACTTATCTTTCATAAATCTGATCCAATCCTTATGAATATCTTCCTTCAATTTTGTCAGTAAGTATATCAATATTTTTCCTCACAAATCTGCTCACATCCTTTCCATGCATTACACATACTTTCTTTTGGAATAAATCAGAATTACACTTCTTGTTTCTCTTTCTTTATATCTGCTCAAAGTCTCACTTCTCAATCTGCCATGGTGTTGCTTTCAATCTGACCCAAAAACTTACTTCTCAATCTGCTGTGAAGATGCTTTCAATCTGCTCCAATCTTACTTCGCATTTCATTTATTAGCAATGTTCTTTTATAAATTCTTCGTGAATTTATTCATGCCAGTCTTCTTAGATCTGCACTATTTCAAACTCCTATGGATGGATTTTGAAGTACATTATGAATCAAGGTTAAAGCTCTGCCTTCACTCTCCCATAAATGGACTAGCAAGGCTGCCTAGTGATTCATTCAAAGTTCACTCAAGAGTAAGCCCTTGAGAGTTTTGTCCTCTTCTGTTGTAGAGTGTATGATTCACCTCTTACACAGGTATCGGAAATCAGACCAGCACCATTTCAAACTCCTATGGATGGATTTCGAAGTACATTATGAATCAAGGTTAAAAGCTCTGCCTTCACTCTCCCATAAATGGACTAGCAAGGCTGCCTAATGATTCATTCAAAGTTCACTCAAGAGTAAGCCCTTGAGAGTTTTGTCCTCTTCTGTTGTAGAGAGTATGATCCACCTCTTACACAGGTATCAGAAATCAGACCAGCAAGTTTGTGTTTGCATTTAATGTGTCAACTAGGTTAAGTTCCGTGATTGAGTACCCAGGCCCTTTCAACCCTGATCTATTCAGTCAACCTAAGGACAGCTACCGAAAGCTGGTGATAAAGTTAAATTAAAGATTTAAATTTACCATTTGTTCAATCTATTTAATGGAGGGACTATAGAGGCCAGTTATAAAGTAAAAAGGTGATTTGTTTTAAAGGGATGGGCCTTTATTTTACAGTGCTACATTGGGAGGTAAAAAAAAATGATTTTTTAAAAATGAAAGGCAAAAATAAAAGGCATCGAACTGGCAGGGAAATCTATAAAGGGAGTTTTGTGAAGTTCATTTGTTATGTTGAGTTTGTTAATTGATATTGTTATTTCTTCTGGGGGAGTTTGCTTCTCTTTGGTCTGTGAAGACAGAAACTCTTACAAGAAATATTGTCCACGTTGAAGACAGAAACTCTTACAAGCAATATTGTCCACATTATTGAAAGACATAATCTGGAGAATATCTTGGTGCTTTTCATTAAGAGGGCATAGATTGGCCTGACTGGAGAGTTTGTATCAACAAGATTTAGAGGAACATTGCATATCAGATTTGGTGAATGAGATTTCAAGTGTTTTTGGGGGTTTTTGCTGCTGTTCATTCCTTTCTTGCTGGCCGTACACCTTCTCTGCAGGTCGTACATGTTCATGGAGGAAGTGGGATTCTTGGAAGCTTGCTCATTAGGGTTTTGATGCTCATGGTGGTCGCCTAGGGAGAGGAGGGGCATCGATCCCATTGCAGTTGGGAGAGTTTCTTGAGCACTGTGTCCCATTTTATGAGCATCAGTTGTTGGTTTTGTATAGCAGATCCAGAGCCAACTCCCTCTTTGCTCCATTTTTTGGGTATGTTGGAATAAGATATGTAAGGAAAATTTATGATCTAGGTTGCTATTATTTTTGAAGAAAATTGTATTTCTAGATCACAAACAAAATATGGAATTCTCAGTTGTGTAATTTTTGCATATCGTCTATTTTCTAAATTGAAAAGTTGTTGCAAATTGCAATATTCCTATTTATCTGTACTATATTTGTTATTTGAAAACATTGTGAAAATAATCAAAACACATTCCAAAAACAAAAAATCAGAGCATTAAAAGGGCTGCTGTCCAGGCTTCCTGGGTTGCTGACGAATATTGTGGGTGACAGAGATAACAGGTTTCTCAGTGCATTCTGGTAGGAGCTATTTAGGTTGGCCAACACAACGTAAACCCCTAACATGTGTCATCACCTACATATGAATGGTTACACAGAGATTGTGAGTAAGTGAGTTGAAGGGTATTTATGGAATTACATTGCGGGGCAGCAGGACTGGATCAAGTGGTTGCATTTGGGGGAACATTCCTATAATACTATTACCACCTATCACATGATGATAGGGATGTCTCCATTTGGGTCTTTGTATGGGTACTATGCTCCTCCATTTCTCGATGTGGCTTTTGAGGACAACAGGGCTCCCAAAGCCAATGATTGGATTCAGGAGAGCCAACACATGGATGATTTGCAGAATGTTCAAAATCGTAGAAGATTTATGCAGACATGCATAGAGTAGAGGGTAGCTTTGAGGTTGGGGAACTTTGTCTTTTTATGATTGCAGCAGCCTTCATTAAAGAAAAATTGTACAGAAAAAATGATACCTCAATTTTATGGACCCTATAGAATTATCAGGATGGTAGGGAACCTGGCTTATGAGCTCAAGCTACTAGAGAGTAGCAAGATCCACAAAGTATTTCATGTATTTTGCCTCAAGAAGGCACTAGGGCAACAGATTACCACCTCAGTAGAAGTAGCACTACTTGATGAGGTAGACCATTAGTTTTGGTTTCTGAGATTTTGGTTGTTAGGGAGAGGAAGTTGAGGAACAGGACACTTAACGAGTGCCTTGTCAGATGGATGAACTTGCCCATGGAGGATGCCACTTGGGAGGGAGAGTAGGTTCCACAACATCGTAATTTGTAATTGCTTGAGAGCATGCAATTTTGGGAATGGAGAACTATAATGTCCCTTTTCGCATAGTTGCTTCTGGAGGATTTATCAGTCTATTTAATCCCCATAGGCTATAGTTGGGATCAAGGGAATCAATTAATTTAAATATTTAATATTATTTAGCAAAAGTAAATCATTAGGATAATATTATTTAATTAATTTAATAAAGTATTAAGGTGACTTTAATGGTTGATCAAGTGAAAACTTAATAAAGTCACTTTATTATTATTTCCCTCATTGTCAAATTAAATTAACAGAGGGAAAATCAAAAGGCAAAGAAGAGGGAAAGACGAGTTTAATCTAGTAATGATAAAGAGTTGCCTGGGCTTAATTTGAGACATGCTTGGTTTATTTCTCATTTGGAATTGGTGAGCTTTTCGAAGTTAGAACCTTAGGACAAATCCTAGTGCTTTTCTAGTTACAGTAGTGCAACTATCTGCCTTAGCCAGAGTTGGAGGTATCATCGAGGTATCTCAGTTTGATTTTGCAATATCTGTAAATTTGTGACATTGCAGTGTGGAGACAAATTTGCAAATGGTTCTATTGTCATATTTATTAATCATGGATATATTGTCGATTGATATTGTTTTGATAGTTGGAAGAGTCTCATTTTGAAAAGTGTATGTTGGTGTGGAATTATTAAATATCAGCCACTTTTTTATATCTTGGTGTTTTGAAAAAAAGAAAAAAGAAAAAGACAAATATCTTTATATTGATTTAATAAGGTGGGATTATTGTTTTGAGTTGAATATTTCATTTGGGTTCTTGATATTATCAGGAATTAATTGGCTAAATAAGGAAGATGTGGAAGCTTCTTACTGGAGCATAGATATTTCTGTGGCCTAGCTCCTAGCTTCAAAACATCTCATTTTCCTAAGTCGACGGAAGTATCTTGCCCATTTTGGTATTGCAGCTGCAACAGATGGGTTAAGAATATATGAAGTGTCCTTGGCTGTGTCTTTGAAGAGTTAGGGAGTATATCGAGCTGAGTCTCCTTTTCATTTTTCTATCAAGGAATTTGAAAGACATGATAAGGCTTTCTGGTTCCGCCATTATTATATGTGGATATGCAGAGAATCAAAGGAAGATCTTATTCATATTAGCATCACAGTTTCATCTTCAAAGAATATTCCAACAGTTGCAATCCCATGGTGGAGGTTTAGGAAATTCTATCGTTAAGGAAACTATGCTGAAGTGCCTTTCAACATTGAAGCATAATTACAATCAGATTCTCATGTGCCTGGTAGAATGAACAGGTTCCAATCGAAGGATATATCTGTGCAAATTTAAAGCTGTGAAGAATTCTATGTTAGCAATACATTATTGTGTTCTTCTGTTTTGTGAAGAAAGCTGGTCTATTTGTAATACTGCAAAAAACAATTCTTGAGACTGCAATAAAAGGTGAGAACTACATTTGAATTGTGAAGTATTTGAGTTTTCCATTTCTATGTTAATTTTGCTTCAAATTGTCTCTTTCTGGATAGCATTGTCAAACATTTAAAACAAATCCAGATCCATTGTTTCTCCCCTTTGAACCCTTATGGATAGTAGTATTGAAACTTCATATGATCAGAAATAAATTTGTTGAGTTGCAAAAAATTTGGAAATATGTTAGAAAGGTCTTTTTACACACTGTCCACTTTGCAATCAGCACCATAAGACTATGGTTCTTGGCATGCAGATGAGTTAGTAACTTTGTATCCATTTTCAGTCTAGCAGTGGAATATTTGGTGGATGGAGTTGGCAGTAGAGATAATTTGATAATTATCAGCCATTTTCATGCTTACATTGCCTATGTTTTTAGGGGAATTTCGTACCATTATCTACTGCCCTTGCATTTCCACGGCGATTATTGTGACATCATTTTAGGAGCAGATAGATTGTGGGAGATCTAGTGGGTGTTGGGAAGACATTTTCCACTTCCACTTGGGAGAGTATTGATCACTGCACTCATTTAATGGTGTTAGTATGCATGCCTCTAGGTGATGATTGGTTGATTGCAGTATGTTGGGTTTGTTGGAGCACTCGGGTTTCTTCCTTTGATACTTGGAGATTAAGTGTCAATGAAATGTTTTCAGTTGGTGGCCATAGAGGCATTCCATGCTTAGCTGATTCCAGAGTTGGTTATGCTGACATGTTCTAAAGTACTCCCTTGGTATCTAGTGTTTCTAGTGTTGTATAGGCATTGCTTGAGGACAAGCAATATTTGGGGAGAGAGGGTTGCAATGTCCAAAGTTTAGGGTTCTCTTGCACTGCAATTGATTTTGACTTTCTTAGAGTGTGTTTGTTCGGTTAGATGAGTTATATGATGATTCCAGTGAACTCAAGTGATCTAGAGGACTGATATGCATCTTTCAGATGTTATTTCAAGCTTTTGGTTTGGCATCCAAGAATCTTGGAGAGGCCTGTTATTCCTAACTGGTAACTGAGAGAGGGGGGGGGGGGGGGGGGTTGAATCAATAAATACTATTTCTATTTTAATTAAACCTTGTATATAAATTCTTGCAGAATAAACAGGATGTAATCAACCATTCATAAACAGAAATAGAAATACTTAGATCAACACATCATATATACATGGAAACCCTCGGTTAGAAGGAAAAAACCACAGTTAGACAGAGGTCACAACTTCACTATTGCAGTAATAAAAATGCCCTGTTAAGAGCTTACAAAGCACTTGTAAGAGTGCTACCCAGTAAAGGGATTTGGTAGAAGACCTGTTAAGATCTTGACTATGTTAGGAGTCGCCTTGCAAAAGGACTTTAAACACCAATTAACATGTTACCTGGTTAAGGGATTTATACAAAGAACCTATTAAGGTTCACCCTGTTACAGGGATTTGAGTATGCTTTAACAATATGAAAGCAATGATCTCTAATGACACATTATGTCTGATTAGATCATACCTAATACTCTTTTCACTCTGCTTGGCTGTTGAACCTCTCTGCCTTTCACCTCTTGTGACCGTAGCTTCTCTCAAAAAATATCTTTCTCCTACTCTGTATATTCAACAACACTTATTTTGTGTCCTATGACCTGTATTTATAAGAAATTGATCTTAATGAAAACTCAACTCATAGTATCGCCAAGTTGTAAACTCACCCATAAATCATGCAGCAAAAACAGCTTTGCGAGATGATCTTGAGTTTACCTTGAAACATCCGTGTAGAAATAAAACTATCTCCTATTAAAAAGCTAACTCCAGTTCTAAACGGTGAATGCTTCGTATAATCCGGTTTTAACTCATACAACTCTATATAATCCGGTTTGGATTAACATGCAGTCGACCAGTATCAACCTTATACCCGGTTGTTCATACATTCCCTGTATGTTCTAAAAGAGCGGTTGTAGACACTCTGTTTGGTCTACCGGTACACAGACTCTGTTTGGTCTACCGGTGCCTATTAAGGAGTATGAGTCGTCTACAGGTTTACTAGTGGGAATGATGTTTGCATCTAACTTAACCAATGACAACTTATATATGCCAACAAGGCCATCTGTTTATAGTAAATTGTCCAGTTGGCTCCGCTTGTCATTATTCTTCATTGGGATCACTCTAGTGCAATCATATTTTGATTTCGCTGTGTTCCGACAATTTTTCGCTAATTTGGTGCATTAATGGTTTATAACTTTATTCTAATTATTTTTACTAAGGATGTTAAAAATTTATTAAAATATTTTACAAGCACCTTAGTGTCATAGCTTGCTGGAACCAGGGCGAAATGTTTTAAATCATGGGCATATTTAACAAGGGATTAAATTTTTAAAATTTAAATTTAAAAGCATAGAAAGTTTACTAAACTAAAGTGACAAATTCTAAAACATGTTTAAATTTTAAACAATTGAACTTACCTTCAAGAGCTCCAATTTTGAGAATTGTCTAAATATGGCTTGCATCATATGGTGGTTCGTGACAAACATTTGGATCTCCTGTGCCTCTTCATACATTTTTTTAATCTAGTCAATCTTAGTGCCAATTTTTTGCTTCCTCGGCAATGTCTCTAGCTTCATGTTGAAATGATGTTTCCAAGGGCCCCATTGCTCTCTTCTTTGCAATTTTGCTCTCTTCTTTGCAATTAGTTCTTGAGGAGCACGTAAGAATGAATGACCCTCTACGGGTGGTTCATTGGGTGGAAGTTGAAGACATAGATGATGTTTTTGTTTTTTTCCTAACATTTTGCAAAGGATGAGAACTTGCCCTCCTAGCTGCTTCGTCTGCTTGTTTTTGCTCTTGAATATATTTGTTCACAATGTGGTTTGGAAGAAAGATTTTAGGTAATACCCCATTAACTCTTGGTCTCCCTGTACAAAATTTAATGCCCTGTTGAGGAATAAAGCACAAATGTGCTTTCACTCTACTGTAAGAGCTACTAAATTCCTCTTTGCAATGGCTGCAAATCCACACATAACCTCCTCCACCTGGCATTGGTTTAACCATTTCCACATATTTCCATAGTGGAGAGCGTCTGTCTATTTTGAAGCGGGAGTTTTCGGTGCTAGAAGCACTTGCAGCCATTCTTTGAGTCTGAATGATGAATCTATAAACAACAAACAAAGCAAATATATTATATTAATATAAAACAGTTACCTCTCTGAGAATTAGTTAATATAAAACAGTTAATATAAAATGGATTAGTCAAGTTATCGATAAACTATTAAACACTAAATCGAATACCACAAGTAAAATCTGTTGGCAACATGTAAGCACGCGTACGAGGACAGTAAAATCATGGCTTTACAAAATGGTAAGATCAACATCTTCTAGTGCTCTTCAGTATGTGTATTGCTTATTAATATTTTATTAGTGTTTGTGGATGTGCGAGTGTGTCAAAATTGTGGATGCAGTAATGAACTGTGTTGTAGTCAATATGGATACTGTGGAAGTGGAGATCCCTACTGTGGGACTGGCTGTCAAGAAGGCCCCTGTTATTTCTATAGCACAGACAAGAAATCTATATAACTGTGCAGCGAAAATCATAAAACTTGTAAGAAAGTACATATAAGTTTATAACACTGTTCTTTATACCTCACTGTGTAGAGAAACTTGTACAAATATTATAACACTGCTCTTTATACCTCTAAATCTATTGCCAAAATGAAGAATACGGTGAATACCTGATATTCGATTTGCAGTGAATACTTATATTAATAGCCAAGTCCCGCAGCAAATCATGCACACTGTAACGCATAAAATCATGCACAATGTAACGAAGGGAACTTTTGTTCTCTTCAAGCAAACACAGATTCTCTAGCTGGTGTAAATAATTCAACGCGATATCAAACCGTTCTTGTCCTTTTTTCTGTAAATAAAACATCTCCAAAACGGCGTAAATGGATTAGGCTTTAGCATAAAAAACACGCGCGGCATAAGTTTTAGGGTTTAAAACAATAAAAAACAATTTTAAAAATCATAAAAAACGGCGTTGAAAGTCAACACAAATAAAATTCGCACAAATTTGTTCCAAATTCATCCTGGGCTCGCTGGTGGTTTTCAAAATTTGCGCCAAACGTTTAAAAATTCGTCCAGGGTCCGTTTTGATGAATTTGGAACGAATTACACAGGGAAAGGGCGAATTGGAACCGAATTTGAATTTACATTGAATTGAATGGCCAGGTGAATTTGGATATGCCTAGGCGAATATGGCAACTTAGTTGTCATTTGTACAAGTCATGGCCAGAGGATAGACAAATCATTCTCTAGAAAGAAATCATGGAAATTCCCAGTGTGGGTGAGGCAGGAATTCCTCTTGCCAGGCGAATGTAATGTCATCTGCTGGGCGTGATTGTCCATACTACGACGTGAAGCAGGGTAGGGACGTGTGAGGGGGTTATCTCTTTGATTGGCTCAACACTTCAAAGAAGCGATAGACTTACCTATTGCTTTCTGTGGCTGATTCCAAGATCAACTTGATTCTCACAGCAAGAAAACTCAGAAGACTAGGAAAGGCATTTGGGTTAATAAGATACTGCTGGAAGGTACGTGGGAGTTTGGAGGATCTTTGCAATCAAAGAATACCTATCCCATTGCTGCGAGGTTGAGAAATTTATGTCTGCATTTTATATTGTTGTATTTGCCTTCAAGGGGGGTCGATTTGCTAGACATATGCACATGTCAGAAATTCACCATTGAATAATCCTGTAATCTGCTCTTCAGAATGAACACAATGGTAAATGCATTAATAAGTTTCAGTTCAATTCCTAAGTCTGTATTCATGAAGTTTGGGGCTGAAGTCATTATATGCTCTTGCATGAGAAATCAGAAATTATATATGCATACCATCTTGTATTCTGTTTGGTATCAACAACTATCTTCATCTAGAGTTCTGAAAAGCAAATATTGGTTTGTGTACCAGCAAAGAAGTGTTCCTTGAATAACTTAGTTCTTATCAGGTTTATCTCTGTTATGTTTCATGAATGGATGTTGGCATAATGATAATATCAAGCAGTATGTGAATAGAGTCATTGCTGAGAAAAGAAGTCTTCAATCACATATCAAAGCAAACCTCATTTGCAAAACTGAAAATATACAATCACAGAAGCAAGCAAACTGTTTGTCATAATTACCAAAGGGAAGTTGTGAAAAAGTAGTATAAGAACAGGACAGCCTCTTACACTTTGGATCTTATAATAAATTGTGCACTGACAAATAAAATGATCTTCATTCGTCAACTCGAAGAGATTGCAACAATCCTCAGTACTAAACCTCTGACTCTCAAACATGGGTTGGTCATCTCAACTCACTTTGCTTATTTGCCAATGAATGCAGTGCATTCTTTAGTAATTTGACAACCCTTTCATAGAGCAATGCTTTGAGTGCCTAATCCTAAAATACAAATCCTTTGCATGAATCTGGTTATTTATTATATCTATTCATTCTCTGGGTAGCGTTTTCTTGTCAAAGAGGAAATTGCTTCTTTCAGCTGTTGTTCCTTTTTGTCTTCAGGCTGAATCATTTTCTTTCAGTTTTATGTTACATGTACTCCTTAGCTCCAGTATATCTCATGCTTTTCTCCAGGTGCTTCATATTTATGCAGTACCGCTGAGTTTTTTACTCTGCATGAATGTATTTATCATCTCTCGCATTTCCCATGGTTTGGATGAGTTTTATAATTCATTTCTTCCACTTGTTTGTCACAGTGGCACAATAATGAGGTATATAATGCAAGATGCTTACATATATAATGTGGCCTCATCTCAAATGAAGTCCAAAATGTTTATTTTCTCATCTTTAAAGGTAAATATAAAGGTAATACAGGTCACTGCCAAGTGAGAAACCACATTGGTGTATGAGACTCCATTTATGGATAATGCCTACAAGGGGTTTTCTGTTTGATTTACCTTATATGTTGTCAAACAAGGTGTATAATCCTACCTCTCTTCGGAGCACCAGGCCCACTTGCGTTATATTAATATGCATATCCAAACAAAATTTCTTGCAGCATTAATTCTTGGAATGTGATATGCTCATTGGTGCCTTCATTTATATGTGGATTTAGTTTATTTAATGCTCTTTGGTATATTCTTTTACAATACTAAAACATTCAATTGAAACCTAATGAGTTTCAAGGGGAGTTGATTATTATCAAATAGGAGTTAGCTTTGTTGGTTAAAGTTTCAGAGCCATTGCTTAAAGATGCAAAGACAACGCCTCATGGAACAAAGGCCGTTTGTTACCTTTTCTGGTCTATTTTGGGAAATACCTTCTTTGAACCCTGTTAGGTTGATGTCAATTTTTTTTTTCTGGATACATTTCTTTTTCATTTTTAAAAATTCTTTTCCAATTTTTCTTCATTACACTCATTGGCTCTGAAAGCATGAAAGATATGTTGCCTGCTTCCATGTTAAAATAGATGGCTTCCTTATAGAAAGAAAAACATCGCATTATTCTGAAATTGCAGGAAATATTCAATCCAAAATCTTTTGGGCTAACTCACCAATACAAATATGTTTCATCAGCATACTAGTTTGGTAAATATTGTGCTTCTCTTCCTCTTTTTGTCAGCATCTGCAGGCAAACTTCCAATTTGATCTTTTATGTTGAACATATTCACTCTCAGGCAGGTGAGCAAGGTCATCTACCGGTATTGATTCTAAAGCTCAAAGACAGTGAAGTAAAACAAAGACCCTCTGTTGTTTTCCTGCACAGCTCATACAAATGCAAGGAATGGTTGCGGCCATTGCTGGAGGTAGAGAAACTATTCCATATTTAAATCTTGTATGCATTTGGCAATTCATCTTTCAACCTGTACTTGTATTTGCTTTTAGAAATTTGGAAAATGTTCTTTGTCCAGATGTATTATCTAAACACGTGCAGTGTATTATTCAGGCATATGCTTCCCGGGGATACATAGCAGTTGCAGTGGATTCTCGTTATCATGGTGAACGTGCAAAATACAAAACTGCATACAGAGATGTAAGGACATTTTTGCATCATTTACATTTATTTAAGTTTGTTAGATGGTTACTTGAATTTGGATGTCCTGTCTGATAATGTTTTGTTGGGTTAACTGCTATTCTCTGTTCAGGCTCTTGTTTCTTCCTGGAAATCTGGCCAAACCATGCCTTTTATATTTGACACGGTAATCCCATTCCTCACCTCTTTATGTATGCATTTCTCACTCTTAACACACATACAGATTGATGTTTACATATCTCACTTTTTCTCTGACATGTTTAGAGTCCCCACATGGTGGGACACAATATTATGTGGAAAGGAAGTTGTAGGATCAAACCAGCGGTTAGAAAGAAAAATGACATCATTAACAATAATTCCTAGATTTGCTATACAATCTGGCTAATTTTCATGTTACTGGCCACTACTAGCAGTCTGTTTGTGCGGTTGATGCGTAATAAATTCCATTTATATGAAGAGATTCTATGAGAGAGTTGTGTGGTGCTTCTGAATATCACACAAACTTTGAGCGCATCATAAAGTTATGGTGTTAAAGATGGGGTTTTCCTTTAATCAAGTCTTTTCGTATTTTCATTTTAAACTGAAAGTTGTCTTCTACGCTAACGATTCTTCTCTTCAAAGCCTTGCTAATGCTACCGTTGTGATTTTTTATACTGCTAGTTTCTTCTATTCAGGCTTAAAAGACAAGTTCATGTATTTTGCTAGTTTCATGTCTTTGGATAACTTGGTTGAGCTCTATGAAAACAAGTTTGTATTTTTTGACACTACCAAAGTGGCCATTCGAAGGCTTTTTTTTCTCCTGGGAAAACTGATGGAGTACACCTGGGAGTAAATATCATAGATTCTTGAAGCTCACATATTAGGTGTGTGTAAGAGATATGTACCTTTGGCTGTTCCTCAACTGTAGTAACCCCCTAATGAGGCTTAGCTTACAGAACTCACTTACAACAGAGATTTAACACATTCAAATTAATGAATTCATTGATCCAAATGATCACTTATTACAAACAGAAATCTGAAATAAAATAGAGTATAAAATCCTCAACTGACAGTAACACTTTATTACTAAGTTGCTGGTTCGGGTTCAGATATGGATTTGAGGAACCGGTTTGTGGGTATGGAAAAATTGTGAAATTGGGTTTGGGTTTGTTTGCACAAACACACACACACATATATGCAGCCTAGAAGCATGAATTAAGATTACAATGTCACATAGTATCATATAAACAACAAAAACACCATAAACTTGTAAATTTGTAATCATAGCATCATGATCATACCATCATAGCATCATGTACTAGTATCAAAATATTAAAATATATAAACTAATATTACTTTATGAAATATATAAACTAGCATTGTCACTATTACTTGATAGTCTACAACCACTAAATTATTTGTCTAGACAATTATTTTCTTAAACTCGATCAATAAAAACATACTTCAATAACTAAGTGCAATAGATACCTCAAAAAGGTATCTGTGAACCTATTTTATATATATTGTTGTTTACTTTTAAAGATAGATAAGCTAGTATTACTGGATATTGTACAACCTGTAATGAAGGACAAAGAGAGGCAACAGTTCGTCATCGTCATATGTTCAGCTGCCTCATTTGGGTTTCTCAAATCCACAGATTACAAAAACATCTTTGGCCATAGAAATGTTATCAGAAATAAGATGGGCTTGTTTAAGCTTTGTGAATAATCTTTTTCATTTTCTTGAAATGGTCAACATTGCACGGAAGTTTGAGAGGGCTGTTGTGGTTGAATCCGAAGGCCTCCTTTGCCACCCTCAACAACTCTGAGAAAACCTTGTTTTCTGCACTTTTTGCCCTGGTTCATCATCAATCCGCCCAAGTATGCCTAGGTTTGTCCTGGACAAGCTGGTCCACCTGAGAGCAGTTGAACCGAACCAGGATCTGTACCCGGTTCGAACCGGATCAGTACCAGGCCGTGGGACTGGCAAATCCAGTAACTTAGATCAAAATAATGAAAATAAGCCAGCTGTGGTAAAAAATGTTGTATTTAAGAAGGTCCAAGCCATACGAGTGGATCAAAAGGGTTAAACAAAATAATGATAATCCAATTTTCTGTTTGACTTTTGGTTTAGAGTTTTTTGAAATACAGAACTAGTAAATGATGCAATCAATCAAAGGCACTAAGGAGAACACAACATCACTTAAAAACAACTGAAAGGGAGAATGAGCAGGAAAGGGAGTCCAACTTTGGGAAGGACTTAGACCTACAAAAGAGTTAGGGAAGGTAGGGAATGCTTCCCATTAATGTTCTGTATCTATGAAATCATACAGAAGAATAGCTATCCACCATTTCGTAGCTATTACATTGTAAATGTTTTTAAGAGGCTGCAGTTCAAGTGATTAAGAACAGAGTCAAGAGGCAGAAGCTTCTATATGACAATGACTGAATACTTTAATCCATAGACTATCTCTAATATTATTTCATCTGAATGCAGCATTAATTATTTAGCTACATGCTAATTTGCATTATCGAACATTATGTACAGCATTGTTTCATAGCATATGGTTAATTTTCTGAAGAATGTGGCACACAGGTGTGGGATCTGATAAAGTTAATGGATTACCTTTCTGCAAGGGAGGACATTGATCCCTCTTCAATAGGAATTACTGGTGAATCACTAGGAGGTGAATAATTTCTCTCCGTTGAATATTAAATACGAAAGTAGCTCTAGTTTCTTGCTTTAATGCTTCTGAAAATGGCCATATTCGTTGAATGTTTCATAGGAGTTACTAGCTATAAAGAGCATCACAAAGCTATACTTTAGGTTGCTTGATAATTTGTGTTTGTCAAGCATTTGAAATGATTCTGTATCCACTATAAATCAAATAGAAAATTTTGATCTGATTTTATGAATGTCGACAATGGACTTTCGGCATCTGATTAGCATTGGTTTGAAACTTTGGTATATTTGTGAAGGAATGCATGCATGGTTTGCTGCTGCTGCCGATCCACGATATGCTGTGGTGGTTCCAATCATTGGGGTTCAGGTGTGAATTAAATCTGTTTAATTTAGTGTTCAGTTATTTGTTCCTTTTTGCTATAATGGTCTACTGATAGTTCAGTCTTTGTGATTATCATTCTTGTGAGACAAATAAATCTGTACAAGGAATTGATGAGACAAGATGCACAGGGTTTTGGATGGGCCATAAGGAACAACAGATGGCATGCTCGAGTTGCAAGTATAAAAGATGCATTTGAAGGTGAGCACATGAAGACAATTTATTTCATTGATTTCATTTCTAATCCATCTCAATAGTCACTATTTGTTTCTTTGATCACAGAAGCCAAAAGTGATCTTGGCAAGCCTTCTATGGATGCTGAAATGGTCACAACGGTATGTGCTACCACTTTTTCTGTCCGTTTGGGGAAAATTGTACTATTAGTTTAGTTACCACTTCATTCGATCACCTGAATGAGTCATTGATTTCTTGAATCAGGTTTGGGACAAAATAGCCCCTGGATTAAGAGATAAATTCGATGCTCCAACCTCGATACCATCAATTGTGCCACGGCCACTCTTGATTCTGAATGGTATATCTGTTTGTTTATGTATCTTGCATTATTGTATTGGCACAGAGCCTATCAAAAGGCTGCATCCTGAATAACTACTGAAGTTATAGTAGTTAATAATTACAGGTGAAAACGATCCTCGATGTCCTGTGGAAGGTTTGGAAGAAACAATATCTATAACAAAGGAGGTCTATAATAAGGCTAATATTTCAGAGAACTTCAAGGTGTATATTTCATCTTCTTAATTTCTTAAGGTTTTTCTTTTTTCTTCTTCACTTTAGTCTCTAGAGGATGCTAAATTTGTTCAATGAAAATATTTCTTCAACTGTGTTAATATAGTAATGCACATCAACTATATGTATGGTGATTAGTACTGTTTTCTTTTGTGTACCTTAAATGAGAAGATGATATGCTTATTTGTTTAGTTCCCTCTGTATTTATTTTATTTGGAGACAGTGTATTGGCATCTATTTTGTAATTGTTTTAGCAATTATAGTCTTCAAAGCCAAATGTGATAATTGGATGAGGGATACCTTGTGGAACTTTCATGACTTGGTTTACCTGTTCTGTTACATGCTCCTAATATGGTGCACTCTTTATCTTTATAAGGCCTTTATAAGGATTGTAAAACATGAATGCTAGTTCCTGAAGACTGACTGAATGTATTTCTTTTTCAGACAGGAATCTAGAAATTTTAAAGCTTTCTACGCTGGATAGCTGACAGTTCATCTGTTGTTGAATTCCAGTTTATTGCAGAATCTGGCATTGGGCACTGTATGACACCTTTCATGGTTAAAGAAGCCAGTGTTTGGTTTGACAAGTTTTTGATAACAGGTATTACTCCTTGTAGCACTGAGGTTGGATACCTCATCTGAAAACAGCCATGAGATTTAGTCTAACAATATTTTCCATCCTGAATCAAATATTGGAGTAATTTCTCATCTGACTCTATGATTAGTTTTGTTTTCTGGGAAGGTGCGGGTATAGGATCTTGCTGTTGTATATTTGGGAAATGTTGTCAGCTAGAGTAGAACAAAAGTACTCATTTATGCCAACTTCGTAGGGACAGTAACTTTTTGTGAAGTATGCAAGAAGTTGTTTGTGCTCTAATAACTTAATAGGTACATTTGTGCTAAACTAAATTTGAAACCCCTGTTTTTCCAGGATGAATGGATAAAGAGTGCTTGGGTTGTCTTTTGCTTGTTTCCTGACATTTACTGCTACAATGTCAGACTGGGAAATAAATTGCATAGTGATAATTGATATTTATTGCTGAGTAATAAAATCCACAGTAGTGGTCTTTTACAAGGCAGTTGTGGTTACAGTGGGGATGCCAGATGTTACTACGATGATATGTAATTAGCTTGAAGACAATGTGGGACGAAAATATCTTGATAGTGGACAACATGCAACTCTGTCAACTCTACTCGTCTAATGGGGATCTACAATGACATCCCCATTAGAAAGATATATGTTTCTCCAAACCCTCAGATAAAAGTCACAATGGCTCAGGAAGAAAATAGGTTAACGAATGTGGCCATATTTCTTGTTGCTTTGGATTGCAATAAAATTCCTACAAAATAGTAGATGGACGAATGGTTTAATAACATCCGACTTTAAAAACTAGGGTTTCAAATTTTGTTTTTTATAATGATTCGACAGGGAATTTTTCTAATTTTCTTCAAACAACAGTTGATGCAAGAAAAAGTTGTATGGAGGCAGGCAAAACCATGTTCATGGTGCTTACCTGGTTCTTGGAGGCCCTAAACAAGGAGATTTTAGCCCTTTGTTACCCTAGATGAGTAATTGTAAAGGAGACCCCTACACAATTATGGGCTTTTCTACCACAATCTCTTTCCTTGATAGGAAATATTATGAAGATTGAGGAAACTAGAACCACACTTATGCATCTGGATGCAAGCGTATCTTTATCCTTATCCACAAAAGTAGATTTTCCAGAGTTCTTTTGAATTTGAGCATAGAGAGAGTTCTCTTGCAAAATTGAAAATCTAGGGGGTGTAAATGTGTCCTTCCTATGCAAAATAGAAGGCCACATCATAAGAAATTGTTGAATCTTCAAAAAATAAATCAAGAGAGCCCAAACTCAGCAAGAAACCTATAACCCCTAACCCTAGGGATGTTACATAGGTAAGGTTAATGTTGAGAATTTCAAAGATCCTATTTCACCCTCTTTTGTGCCAACATAAAATAAGGCTATAAAAAGTGCTAATATAGTTAACCTTGATAGAATTGTTTTAGACCCTAATTGAGAGGACCCTTGCAAGAAAGATGCAAATTTTAGCACATAAAAATATCTTCTAGAAATCCATATTTAATGAGAACACTAATAAAATAATCTAAAGCTTAATCTCGAAAGCCCTAGCAAAAATGGTGCAAACTTTGATACAAAGGAAAATGTTTGTAAAAAGCCCTAAAAGTGTAGCCAAAATTGCTAATACCAATGTGGTAAAAAATAACTTAGAGAATCTAACTACCGATACTAATAAGCAACTTAAAGATATCTCTCCCCAAATCGAGGAGGAAATTATTCTATTACATGTGTGTAATACTTGTCTCAAACATAAGCAAATATTATCCAAGAGCTAGCCTTAGACAAGATTAAACAAAGAATTTTGCAAATCAATAAAAATATAAGTTGCAAAAATATGGTGGAGCCTTGAAAAGATGAAGATCCCTTATCTAATAAGGAACTAATGAGAATGGAAAATTGGTAAATGAACCAGTGAGAGAGGATAAAATAGCCATCATAGGGCCAAAGTGAGGTCCTTAAAAAAATATGGATATTACACACACTTTTGAAGCTAAAGATGCGTAGGCAAAATATACAAAAGGTTGTTCATGATTCTTCTAATAGAATAAACTCAAACTTGAAACAAAAATATGCATCCTAATTCTAATCATGGACAAAATGATACTCATGGGTTAGTCTTTGACGAGAGTAAGCATAGGGAATCCAATAGTAGCGGTTTTAAGATAGACAACATTGAGGAGATTACAAATCAAAGTGTTTAACTCCAAACCTAGCATGATCTCCCTACCTAGTTCTAATCATGGACAAGATGTAATGCCCAACTATTAGACAATGTCAATTAAAGGATTAATAATAAAATTGACAATAAATAATGAAATAAAAGGGAGGGTCTAGCAGGGAATACCTAATCATTGGACATTGATAAGACAAAAGAAAAGGGTAGTAAATATTGAATTATTTACTTCTCCGCAATCTAGTGGACATACATTTCCAAGTAAATAAGTAATTTTATCCATAGAGAATAGATGGATAAATGCGTTGAACACATCTAGATGCTGGGTTGGGGGGGGGGAGGGGAGGGTCAACATAAACCAAAATTTAAACATTCATTAACTTTTAAACCATTTGACCAAATGTGTAGAAGTAAAGAACAAACACAACATGCATCACACAAGAATATAACTTTTTACGTGGAAAATACAAGAAGGAAAAAACCATGTTGAGTATCAACTCACAATATATGTAAAAATTTTTACAAGAGGCTCACAATAGGACTTGTAGCCAAGACACACTATCTTAGAGCAAGATACAATAGACTTGCAAATTGAAGATCACTTCTTCAAAGCAAGATACAATTAGATTTTAATGAGGTACATGATATGAACTATTGTAGAAGAAGCATTTGAATAATGTTGATGGTGCAGTCCTCTTTGAAGCCCTATTCTTCTATTACACCAATTCTGCACACTTCATCATTTGATTTCTAATTAATTTTGCACATTGTAAATCTTCACATAAAACTCCCTTTTTTTCACAAATGATTTAGCCTTCCCTATATCTCCTTTCCATCATTCCAAAGCATTAGTTAGGTTGGCCCATATTAAGACCTAACAAATGAAGCTGCTAACCTAAAATAGGTTGGCTCTAAGCACATGCATCAACCACAATAATAGGTTGTAGATCAACCCAGTGCATATCTTATCCTTAAACACATCATAACACACGAAATAGGTTAGAATCAATCACAATTGAAGTAATATACACAAACAACCCAATATTAATGCCACTATCAAGATTGTTAATTGTTAACCCTTTTTTTCCATTTGGGATAGACTTCAAAAATTATTCAAACCAAGAACAAGATACTAGAAACCATATGCAACCTTTACACAATATCTCTTGAAGACATTAATCATTAAATGCTAGTGCAAAAGAACATTTTTATTGAATTGGTAAAGACTGTGCAAACTAGAGAGTTATATGACTTCAACACAATAAATACTACACACCGAAGAACCAATACACCTGAAATTCATTCCATAGGTCCAATACAGTATTCTCAACTTCTTCCCAAAACCGCAAGGTCATGCTAGTCTTCTTGGTAAAATGCAAATCATTTTAGTGAGAAAATTGAGTGGCTTTTATTCTGATAGAATGTGATCCAGAGTTCAACACTTATAACTTTTTTGTGGAAGATATCATGACTAAAAAACTTGATAGCATGCACCTGACACTTATCATATTCAAAAACATAAATCATACAACCATAGGATACAATGGGATGAAATGCCGAGTGAAATACTATCTCAAAGATGTACTAATTCAATGTTTAGACAATTTCTCCAACCACACTATCAAAAGTTTGAGCATGAACTTTAATCCCATAACATCCATACCATGTAGACAATAACCAAAGTGACTACATTAGGTACCCTTGAAAAAATCAAATGAATCAATACATTACCAAAACTCTAAACAGATATGCTTCCATCTATTGAGTCTCCGGACCCCTTTCTCTGTTTCTGACCAAACTAACATAGCACAATTTATCTCAAATATAGATCATTTGAAACATCAAACTAAATCACTAATGATCACATGTTGCAACCATCTTACATAATGAAAACACATATTGTTAGACGTTAGGTTGACATCAATGACAATACATATTGCCAACAATTTCCCCTTTGTCATTGATGGCAACACTACAATGTGGACCTGCAAAAACTATATTCGTATAAAAAGGCTATACATGTACACACTCCGCTCTTTTCACCAAATATTTTACCAATATCATCTCCCCTTTTGACATGAAGGACAAAGGGTGTAGTATCTACAACATCAAAACTACACTTTATATACTATCCCTACCAATGTGTGTATATTTTAAAACTCTCTCTCTGAGATGAAGATCTCTCATCAAAACCGATTCTATATATGTAATTGCAAAATTGTACAACCAAGACCATCTTATCTATACCTTCTTGGAAGGTAGGATGCTCTTATACTTTTTACTTAAGTTTGGTTAGAGCAACATCCCATGTAGCCTTTGTTGAGGAGATTATTCAAATTTGACATTCAATTTGTAAATTTACATTTTCAACAACATTAATGTTATCCAGAACTTTCATATTTTATTCTACATCCTCTACATCTCCCAAAACTCTAACCAAAGAGGCTAACCTCAGCTCCACTACTTCCCTTAGCATACAAATTTGTCTTTTTATATTGTCTCTTTGCTCTTGTAGAAGAGATAGCTATACATGGAATTGTTCTACTTGGGCTTTGATGGAGCCATCTTTTTCCTTCCCAAAGTCATGCGTGCAAGCCAATTGAATAATTTGTGACTCGATTGAGTCGATTTGCCCTTTGATAGCTTTGGTGAATCTGGTCATTTAAACATAATTGATACATTGCAACCGTTTCATCAATACTGTTTGTAACATTCTTTGTACCTTTTTTAAGCAAAATATATGTATTAGCACACTCATCAAAAACTTCAACTTTTCTCTTGTCATCAAACCTTCTCAAGGCTTCATCTCCTGCTTTCTTCTCCCTTTGTGATGTATGATATTTGAATCCATAAGAAATTTTATCTTGTATTCTAGAGCTAAAGATGAATCAATGTCTACCTCTGGTATGTCCTCATGTATGGATTTCACTGCATCATCAATAAGACTTGTTGTCTTCTCATGTTCTTGTAAAAATTATTTCCTAGTAGATGCATGCAGTATATCTCCCAATTGTAGATTTTGAAGAGGGGAGATGTTGGACAAATCTAGATCTATTCCTCTTTTGTGGGAATTTGTAGGAACTATAGAGTTACTATAGGATCAAACTCTTAATAAGTTTTTGAAAGATTTAGAAGAACCTTCACCAGCATTTTTGTCATTGTCTTAAAGCCATTTTAGGATTGTTCTCTTCCTTTTACTTTCCACCACCCACACTTGCAACGTTATCCTTTTCCATTTCTTCTTCTTTTGCAACTTCACCTGTACGAATAGGGTCCTTTTCAGCTTCAACATTTTCTATATCGTCTTTCTCTCATGCAGTCTCCTTTGCATTACCAATTTTTCAAGGAATAATTTATTTCTGTAGTCTGCTTAGTAGCATCAGGAAGAGAGATACACTCCTCATCCCTTTTCTATGCACTTTGTGAAACAATGGCAGGCTTCTCTAGAAGAGAAGCCTACTTAGATTGTTCATCAATTATTTTATTTTCACCGATATCTGCTAGAGGAACATCAAATGCTGGAAAATTAGTGTCTTGGATGGATGTGTCAGGAAAATCTCCAATTATTAGTTTGACCTTCTTCATTTATTCAATCATTTGAGTTGTGTTTTCGTCAGTTTCTTTCTTCATTCTTTCAATATCTCCTTTGTCTTTTCCCATGAGGGTATTTACACTTTTCTTTGTTTAGAATACCTATCCTTGCATCTGTGAGAGTTACTCTTTCCTCATGGATAAGAGATGCTCCAACCTTGTTCGATGCTTGTTCTCACTTTTTTGCTTCTCTTACGATAGTATTTTATCTCTCAACACCTAGTACTTATGCAAGACTTGTTGGATGATCGTCAAGTATTAAATTTAGAGTCATTGAAGGTAGTTAATTACATTTCTATGGAATTTTTCGTTGTTGCTTTCTCAGCTAGAGGCACATTGTTATATAATTATGTTGTTTGATCCAATGTCCCATGTTCGGCCATTAGCTCCAAAGAAACATTTTCCTTGGTTTTCTTTCTCCTCTTCAATATGAATGTCTCCTCCTCTTCCTCATTCTCAACATTTACCAACTCAAATTTATCTCTTTTTCCCTATTGTTCCTTTCTTTGTTCCTTTTTTTAGGAACCACAAGTTGCTCTAGTGTAATAGTAGCATACCTTTTTCTTCTAGAATGTATTGTGTTGTTTTTGTGGTAGTTTTAGCGGTACAAATTTTAGATCTATGAGGAGAAAAGTTAGATGTCCTATTATATCTCTTACCAAATTCTTCTTCTTTTATCTTTTCATATTTTTTTATTATTGAAAATTTTTCATAGGGGTTTCATTTAGTGAACTTGGGTCATATCAAGTGTGTTCGTGGCATATTAAAGAATATCCCTATTTTCAAAAAATATTGCCCCAAACTCTTTTTTGGTCACCCCCCTCCAATACCCCACACAACCCTTTTCCTCTATAAACCCTCTTAATCTCCCAACCTCGCTCCTCCCAATATAGGCAATATATTGCCCTGTTTTTTGTCCATTCTAAACCCCCCAATATGGAAGAACATGCTAGGATATTTCCCCATCAATAAAGTCCATGTTGAATTTCTTCATAAGTTCCAAATATCTCCACATTGGGATCTATTGGTTTCTTAAGCAATAATTCAACACGAACAACCCAATCTTCTCTAGAAAGATCATATGGCAATTTAGATACCCAGACAGTTATAGGCTCAACAACCTCCATATAGCAGTTGTCTTTGCTAATTAGGAATGTGATTACATCCTTCTATCTTTTTTGCAACTTCTATTAGTATTATATATCTCATTTGCATGATTTTTGAAGGAACCCCAAAAGCCACTATAACTAGCTTTCCCATCTAGAAAGCTATGTATATGATCCCTTATCTATGAAGCAACCAATACATATGTTCTAAAGATAACATTCCTTTCACTAGGAATTTCTCTTATGAATTATTGAATTAAAAAAATGATTAAAGATCCATATCATAAAGGATACTTAGTTTCCTTGGTTTTTGCAAATTCTTCATTATTTGTTGTCTTATTAGTTTGCACAAACCAAAATCTTTTCCTACCTTGACCATTTGATAAGCAATATGTGTGGTTGTGGTAGACAAATACCCTTCTTAGTTAGTGAAGTCGATGTTATAGGTAATTCCCATAGAGGCATACCAAACACCCAAATTAGTGATGTTATTTATTTTATGTTCCTTGTTAAATTTTACTCAGGTTAACTTAATAACCATATTATTCTTTACTAACTTTAATGCAAGGACATCTCTAATAGAACATAGTCTTGTTACAACCCTAATAGCCTCTTTTGCTATCTTATAGGGATAGTCTAGCCAAAATAATTGCTCATGTATGTGGCTCAATACAATTTCAACAATATGTTTTTTCATAAAACGTGGCGAAGTAGTTCCAGACATAATCTTTTTCTTTCTAGACAAGCATATTTAGGTTTCAACGCATACTTATTATTTTCTAAACATTTGTCCCTAAATTATGTCAGTTTCATGTGATCATTTTCTTCCATGGTGGCATGAATGTAAGCATGAACATCTTTAGTATGAATGACATTCACTGGCACATGTGAAAATGCCCCAGTAGAGTCATTGAAGATGGGTTTGTGCGGCCATTTCTTAAGAACTAGTTATGATTCATCAACAACATCTATGACCCTAGGAGAAGCCATGCTTTCACTTTTAATCTTAGGGATAACAAAAATATAAAGAAATACCCGAGAAGCTATTGGCTAGGGTTGACTCAAATGCACTTGCAAGCTTCTCTTCTCTTTAGAGCTCGTCAAACACACTTGAATGCTTTAAATGAGGTAAACAATGACCAAGTGTTGCATTTATACCCCTCTCATCTAAAATAATTATGAACAAATTATTTTGTATTGAATGATTTTACAATGAGCAACACGCTCATATATAGAACAATGGTATTTACAAAATAGCAAGTGTCTAAGAAAGACTGCTATAAAACAGGAATCTATCGTGAGCATTAAAAAGGAAAAATTCTAAATATTCTAATACCCCCCCATAATTCTCAATCTATCAACAACACCAATAGATTCCCTAAATTTTACAAATTTATCAAAACCGAGGGACTTGGTGAAGATATCTATGAGCTGCTCCAATGTAGGAACATACAACGACTGGATGGATTTGTCTTCAACCAGCTGGCAGATGTAATGACAATGAGACATGCTTGGTTCTTTCATGGAAGACCAGATTCTTTGCCAGTTTGAGCACGCCCTGATTATCACAGAATAGGGGAGTCGGTCCTATCTGAGGAACATGCATATCCACAAGCATTCACCAAAGCCAAACTGCCTTAACTGCTCCCCGATACTCTGCTTCAGTCGAAGACAGGGCCACCGCCTGTTGTTTCTTACTAGTCCATGTGACAGCACTAGATCCCAAATTAAACACATATCCAGCGGTAGACTTACGATCATCAACAAAGCCGACCCAATCTGAATCTGTGTAGCCACATAGTGTAGGATCAGGACTCCGAGTGTACAGGAGGCCATAATCATAAGTACCGCTTACATAGCGCAGGACACACTTTGCTGCTGTCCAATGATCAGCTTTGGGAGTTGTCATAAACCAGGATATGTAGCTTACTGCAAAACTAATGTCAGGTCTGGTGATAGTAAGATAAGTGAGACCATGGACTAGTTGTCTCAACAAAGATTCATCCACAATAGGTGAAGTGGATTGAGCTGACAATTTGAGCCCGGGTTCCATAGGAGTGGAGGCAGGTTTTCAATCCTACATTTTGAACTTGTCCACAAGATTTCTGGCATACTTGGACTGAGAAAGGAAGATACTGTGCTCAGTTTGCCAAACCTCAATTCTGAGGCAATAGTGCAAGAGTCCCAAATCTGTCATATCAAAAGTGTGCATAAATCCTATTTGATTTCAATGATCAAATATTCTGAATTGCCAGTAATGATCAGATCATCCACATAGACAACTATAAACAATATAGTGTCACCGACATGTTTGATATACAAATTTGAATCCGATGGACTCCGCTAAAAACCCTGATCGGTTAAGTATCTATCAATCTTCATGTACCAGGCCCGAGGGCTTGTTTCAGACCATAGAGAACTTTGACAAGTTTATAGACTTTGTGTTCCTGACCAGCAACCTTAAATCTAGGGGGTTGTGTCATGTATACCTCTTCCTGCAAGTCACCATTCAGAAAGGCACTCCTAACATCCATTTGATGGACTTTCCAACCAAACTGAGCTGCTAAAGCAAGAACAAGCCGTATGATACTCATTTTGGCTGTAGGAGCAAAGGTCTCCTCATAGGCAATGCCTTCTTTCTGTGAGAACCCACGAGCAACAAGACGAGATTTATATTTGTCTAAGGTTCCATTAGCTTTGTATTTTACCTTGTACACCCATTTGCAACTAATGGGCTTCTTCCCTGAAGGAAGATCAGGAAGAGCCCAAGTGTGATTTTTTTGAAGAGTTTGGAACTCTACTTCCATAGCTTGTTCCCACTCAGGAATACTGGTAGCCTCATAATAGGTCTGGGGCTCATAGACACTATAATTGTTAACCATAAGGGAAAAATTAACTGTAGGTTGTTGTTTGCTCTTATTTCTAGAAGCTCTCCTCTCAATGAGCTCATCATCCCTGAGATCACTAATAGTTTTAACCCACCATTTAGGCCGGAGAGTGGAGGAGCCAATGTCTGGAGGATCTGGAAGGGGCTCAGGAGCAGCAATAGGAAGAGGAAGAGGATTATGTTCTGGAGCCTCAATAGGATAAGTAATAGGAGCCTCATGGTGGGTAGCATCTACATCCTCCCTCTCATTAGGTGAAGCTAGAGGAAGAGGAACACTGTGAGGCTAATCCTCAGAGCACTGCTCAGGAGAGGAAAGAAAAGGTCCTCGAGTTTCATCAAAAACAACATCACGACTGAAGATAAGACGATCAGTGTCAATATCTACCAGTCTGTAGGCCTTATGATTGTCACTGTATTCTGTCATCATGAGTCTTTGACTCTTGGAGTCCAACTTCGAGCGCTTAGCGTCAGGAATCCAAACATAAGCAAGAGAGCCAAAAATCTTCAGGTGACTGATCTTGGGCTTACGACTAGACCACAACTCTTCTGGAGTTTTTTTCTTGATAGCCTGAGTAGGGGAATGATTAAGAAGGTAAACAACAGTAAACACTGCTTCTGCCCAATACTTATTAGGAACACTCCTGTGTTGTAACATAGAACGAGCCATCTCAACAATCGTATGATTGCGATGCTCAACAACACTTTTTTATTGAGGAGTGTAGGGTGTGGTGAACTGGCGTTTGATGCCATGTTCAACACAAAAATCGGAGAATGCAGTAGAACAAAATTCCCCTCCATTATCATTTCTAAGAGAAATGATATTGCAGCCAAACTCATTTTCAACCAAAGACTTAAAGTTCTGAAATGTACTAAAAACATCTGATTTTTGTTTAAGAAAGTACACCCACATCTTTCTACTAAAATCATCAACAATAAGCAAAAAATATTTGTAACCAGTAACTGAAGGTGTATTCATAGGACCGCAAATATCAACATGAAGTAATTGAAGTACTTGAGATGCACGCTAATAATATCCATATTTGAAGGGAGTCTGATGTTGTTTGCCAGCTTGACAAGCGTCAAATACTCCAAGATGCTGCGTCTGAATCGGAGGTAGGCCAGAAACAAGTTCCTCCTGGGATAGCTAAGAGAGATACTGGGTGTTGAGATGTCCATATCGCTAATGCCACAAAGTATTAAGAGATAAATCAGGAGCTACCATAGCTATTTCAGGAGAATCACTAGTGTCAGTAAGTTGATATAGGCCATGATCCTCTAGGCCAATAGCAACAGTAAGACGATTCTCTCAATCAGTAATGGAACATTTGTGAGCACTGAACACCACATCGAATTGAGGAGAATTTCTCATGATTTGACTCATAAAGAGCAGATTGAGTGCCATGCTAGGAACATAGCATACATTGAAAAAGATGAGCTGACACCCACCAGACTGTATCTGAACATTTCCTCTACCAATAATTTTGAACTCTTCTCCACCAAACGCAACTAAATCATTGTAGGGATATAAGTCTGCAAACCAGTCACACCGATGAGAAAAATGACATGAAGCACCAGAGTTGATATACCAAGCAGATGACGGGGCTAAATCAGAAGGGCTTTTAGCCATAAATGCATAGAAAGAAGACTCCTTTTTCTCAGAATGTTCAACAACATTTGCCTATTGGTTTAACCCTCCGAGCTTCTTTTGTTCGAAAGTGAGTCGCTGACGACAATCTTTCTTCATGTGGTCGTACTTATGACAGTAATGACACTGAACACTCTTTTGCTGAGAACTGCCTGAGGATTGATGTAAATTGCCCTGTTGTGATGACTGAGAAGGCTGAAATTTAGCTGCAAAGGCTTGTTCTGATGAGGATGAGGAAGCACAGCTACCAAATTGCTGCTTCCAACAATCCTGCTGTAGAAGTTTGGTGCACAACTCTGGGAATTTCAGATCAACATTAGTTGAGGTAATGTTGAGAGTCTTTATGAAATGCTCATAAGATGTTGGTAGACTTTTCAGAGTAATAACTACCATATCTTCTTCCTCCATCTTTCAACTGATGGCTTCAAGCTGATCACGAATGTCCTTAATCTTTGTGAGATGCTCCTGTAAGGACATACATTCATCCATCATGATGGAGAACAACTAGTTCTTTAGAAAGAACGCACGACTCTTGTCGGATCTTTCATGGAGCTCCTTCAAATATTTCTAGATGTCTGCAGCTGACTTGCAAGAGGGAATCTGAGGTAACTGATCATCTGTGATAGATAGCTTGAGAAGCATAACAATTTATCGATTCCGATCATCAAACTTATCCTGATCTGTTTGGATGGAGGTCCCACCGGGCATGCTAGTGGAGGTAGGATGCGACTCTGTGCCTAGAACAAGTGCATCCAGATGACGATACTCGAAGATAGTTAACATGCACTGCTTCCAAGTGTTATAATTGTTGGCATTAATTCGCTGATTATTTTCCAGCATCAGGTTGGTTAAAGATGCCATTTGCACAGATTTCAAGGCAATTTTTGGACCGAACCAGAGAAATATGACAAGAACCCAGAAGAGAAGACAGAAAACCCAAAAAGAATCTGAAGCCGAAATTCAAATTTGCTGGCTTGAAAATCAAGGCACAGAAAATGGGGTACCTAGAAAATTTTGACAAAGACCCAGATAGAATCTTGAAAAACTGATGTAGTCAAGAATGGTGGATCCAATGAAGGACAGTCCAAACCTTGCAGCCAATAGAATTACACAACGGATTACTCAACAATGCAACACAAAGTAATTGTTTAACACTGATTTTCATTAACATGCTCGACTGTAAGGCCTTCCGGGTTAGGGCCAATTACAATCATAAAACAATTCTGCAAGATCCACAACTAGATCTAATACAATCTCAGCTAGTTCAACTCTGAAGACAATCAGAAGCTGATGGAAACCCTAAGGCAGATCTAAACTTGAGCTAGCAAACCTCCAAGCAATCTCCTTGTTCCCAAGTATGCAAACCCCTAGCTCTGCTACAAATGACTATCAGATTACAATATGATCTACAAGAACATCAAGAACTTTTCCACAACTTTTCTCTCAAGCTTTGCATTTGACTTCCAGATCTGCTAAGTTGTTCTCTCCAAATTCCTGTCTCTAAAACATCTACCCAAGCCCTCCTTAAATACTAATCATCAGCCACAAGTCAGCAAGATGAAACCCTTAACTCCCCAAAACAATAATTAAATGCCATACAAGTCGGCTTACAAATGTATACAAACATTTAATTCTGCATGTTGGCCCAAGACAATGACTACCAACATTTAATTCACCAAGTCGGCTCAACAAATCACATAGAACTCTAGTCGGTAAGTTAGAACTACCGAGCAACAGTAAAAATTATCGAGCAGGCCAGGCATCCCCGAGCACTAGTGTTGACCGAGCACCACAGGCATGACCGAGTAACACTTTCATTGAGCGCCAGAGACTACCAAGTTCCTTCAGTGACCGAGCTTCCTTCAATGACCGAGACCATCGGTCAAGGCTGCAACTGAGTAAAATTGGCCGAAAGACAAACACTCCATGCAGTTTCACCGAGGACACATAATGCCCCTGCCTTAACCTTGGATGCCCCTGCATCAGACACCCCAAGTTCCAAAAGATGTTCATATATGAGAAGAGCATCTTTCAGGATTCAGCACATAAATCCCGAATTGATTTTTTACATACAAGTCCTCCACCTTTTCTGCTTGCAAAGTTTTCCACTTCAGTTTCCTCTATCTCTTCAAGTCTTTTCTTGACAATGTACAGGTCAGTTCTCCATACTGATCATTCATTTCCTCTGGATCCACAATCTCAACTCGGCTACCAATACTTAGGCTTCTCCTACCGAGTGTTGTATCCATCAAAGGCATCAGTGAAAACTTCCTGTCATTCTTCTCAACAGTAAACACATTCTTTACACAATCATAAATAGCTCTGCAATCATATTGCCAAGGTCTACCGAGCAATATATCACAACTATTCATCTTCACAATGTCACAAAGCACAAGATCCTTGTACTGGCCAATCTGAACATCGATGAAGCATTGTTCCCTAACTTCCAAAGCATGGACATCTTGTAACGAACAAATCCTATAAGGACAAGGATGCTTCATTCTATTCAAACCAAGTTTCTGAACCGGGTCCTCAGCAACAAGGTTATCAATACTACCACTATCAACAATAACATCACAGAGTTTACCTTTAGTCTTGCATCAGGTCCTAAACAAGTTACTCCTCTAACAAGGTTCATCCTTTGTACCGAGCAATGTTCGCCAAAGCAGCAAGTTCTCTGATTCAGGTTCATTCTGAATGTTCTCATTCATCACAGCAGTTCGTCGGTCAACCTTCTTCTGTGTACACTCAAAAGAATGGTGTCCTTCTTCTCCACAGTTATAGCAAGTACCCTTAAAGATAACTCTACCTGTATTCTTCTTTGGTTCCACAGGTTTTTGTTCATCTTCTGCATCAGTCAGTTTATCCTTTACCGAGTGATCAATCTTTTCTTTCCCTCGGGAGTTGCTAGGTTGTTTCCTCTTCAACTTATCTTCTGCCTTTAGAGCATACTGATAAGCATCTTCAATAGATTCAATCTTCAACATACCAAGCTCATCCCGAATATTGAATCTCATACCATTCACATACCGAGCTACCTTTTCCTTACCAAGCTCTTAGTGTCCAGACCGAATAGTAAGTTTGTAGAACTCCTCGGTATAATCTTCAACAAACAAATCCTTCTATTTTAGATTCTACAACTTCTTAAACAAGTCAAGCTCATAGTCAGCCGGTATGAACTTAGCTTTCAACTTAGTCACCATCAATCTCCACCGATTGATCTTTGTTTAACCTTCATCTTCTCAGCCTCTTTGTAGTTCCTTCCATAAAAGAGCAACATGTCCTTTCAACTTTGTCTATGCTACTCTCACCTGAAGAGGATCTTCAATTTCTTCCAGCTCAAAGAAATCTTCAAGTTCACCAATCCAATCAATCAGATTGTCAGGTTTCAAAGTACCAGAGAAAGTAGAAACTTCCATCCGGTAATTACTAAACCGAGCAGCAGGTCTAGGCAACCGAGCAGTTCTGTCTTCATCAGATCTGTTCTTCCAGTCATCGCCACTAGATCCAACAGTCTCAAATTCTTCAGCAGCTTCTTCATAGCCATCCTCCGTACCAACATTTCGAGGTATGCCAGCTACCGTTCTCATGATCTCGGTGACCATATCATTCTTCATCAATTCCATCTCAGATCTGAAATCTGATTTCACCTTCTCCGTGATCCGGGATTCAACAGTATCACAAAGATCTAAAATAACTCTAGGGTCTAATCTTCTCAGAGGCATCCTTAAAGATAAGAGAAACCCTCTACAACAAACCCTCATTGACCACCTTGTGACAATTTCAAAGTTGCAACAAGTCAGATCTCAACCTGCAATCTTGCAAACAACTAGGGCACAATTTCACAAGTTCAGTGCTTTGGATCTGCAATCCAGATTGCGCACAATCTCTGCTCCAACAAGATCAACTTTGCAAGATCAACCTTGCTAGGTCAAGCTTCTACTTCAACAAGATCAACTTTCACTCGGATACCACCTGATGCAGTCAAGGATGGTGGATCCAATGAAGGAAAGTCCAAACCTTGCAGCCAACAGAATTAATCAGCGAATTACTCAACAATGCAACACAAAGTAATTGCTTAACACTGATTTTCATTAACATGCCCGACTGTAAGACCTTCCGGGTTAGGGCCAATTACAATCAGAAAACAATTCTGCAAGATCCACAACTAGATCTAATACAATCTCAACTAGTTCAGCTCTGAAGACAATCAGAAGCTGATGGAAACCCTAAGGCAGATCTAAACTTGAGCTCGCAAGCCTCCAAGCAATCTCCTTGTTCCCAAGTATGCAAACCCCTAGCTCCGCTACAAATGACTATCAGATTACAATCTGATCTACAAGAACATCAAGAATTTTTGTAGAACTTCTCTCTCAAGCTTTGCATCTGACTTCTAGATCTGCTAAGTTGTTCTCTCCAAATTCTTGTCTCTAAAACATCTACCCAAGCCCTCCTTAAATACTAATCATCAGCCACAAGTCGGAAAGATGAAACCCTTAACTCCCCAAAACAATAATTAAATGCCATACAAGTCGGCTTACAAATGTATACAAATATTTAATTCTGCATGTTGGCCCAAGACAATGGCTACCAACAATTAATTCACCAAGTCGGCTCAACAAATCACACAGAACTCCAGTTGGTAAGTCAGAACTACTGAGCGATAGTAAAAATTATTGAGCATGCCAGGCATTGCCAAGCACCAGTGTTGACCGAGCACCGCAAGCATGACCGAGTAACACTTTCATCGAGCGCCAGAGACTACCAAGTTCCTTTAGTGACCGAGCTTCCTTCAATGATCGAGACCGTCAGTCAAGGCTGCAACCGAGTAAAACTGACCAAAATACAAACACTCCATGCAGTTTCACCGAGGACACAGAATGCCCCTGCCTTAACCTTGGATGCCCTTGCATCAAAAACCCACCATGAATATGTATTTGAAAAAAAATTTGGATCCCAAAAATTAGGGTTTTATAGCAAAAATGGCTCTGGTTACAAGAGACCACAAACAAGAGCAAAAAAAATAAATAAATTTAGAGTGCAGTCATGTGTGGAGATTCGAAGGTGACAGAAAGAAAATCGGAATCACAAAGCACATGACGCAAATATGCAAGCCGCGATCAGTTACAGGTCGTGTAGAGATGACAAACAAATCACACTAACAAATACAGGTCGCGCTGGAAAAAATGTAGGAAGCGAGCTTCTAAATGCGAGCACCAGTGTCACGTGTTCAAGCCTCTCTCACCCCATGCGTGTTCGTTCCACGCTCACCGCACCAGTGTTTGTAGAACCAAAGGGAAACATGTTGCGAAAGGAAAGACGTGAGCGGAGGAAGCACAGAAAGGTCGCGGACAAAGATCACAAACACATAAAACAAACAGATCCCAAACCTTGCAGAGTCGCCCAGAGGCAGCAAATTCAAAAATATTGCATAGATAATTTCAAAAGAGAAATTATAATATTTTCGGGAAAGTTTAACCTCGCTTTGATACCATAAAATAATTATGAACATATTATTTTGTATTGAATGATTTTACAATGAGCAACATGCTCATATATACAACAATGGTATTTACAAAAATAGCAAGTGTCTAAGAAAGACTGCTATAAAACAGGAAGCTATCAGGAAGCTATCGTGAGCATTAAAAAGGAAACATTCTAAATATTCTAGTATCATCCACCTCATGAAATCTACATTAAATTATCTTTGTGTTTTGGCATCTTTTAGAAACTTTTATTTCTTTAGAAGAAGCACTAGTAGAATAGATTCTCCACAATCCTATGGAAGGAATGCATTTTCTCTAGAAATAAAACTAGTTAACTCATCAATACAATGTTATCATGTCCATATCCTTTTTGGCTAATGTGCTAAAGATTCCAACATCTACACTTCATAGGAGGAACTAAAAAATATTTAGATAGAACCCTCCCTGAACCTATGCCTTTTTAAATTAGTTTTTAGAAGAACCATATGCACCATTGTTAGGTACAAATCCATCCTTCACATTCTTGTCTCTTTTCTTCTGGTTTCTTAACCCATGTCTTCTTGATTTCTATCTTTGTTTGAGTAGGATCAACCTTCTTCTATGGAAGATAAGACCAACCATTCTTTCCTCTACAAGTTTTGGCAAAATATCTTTGTTTGTTGCAATGAAAATATATAATTCCATGTTGTCGAGCATTGCCATATCTTCTTATATCAGATATATAGTCAACAACCTTATAGCCAAACTTGTTGCAAGTGTAAAAATAACCATCGAAGGATTGTGCACTCTTAGTATTGTTCATATTTATGAGATACTTAACTAAATACTTAAGAATACAATGTGATTAAGGAAATATATTTCCTTACAATTTAATAACAATAGAACATAAATTATCTGATTAATTATGAAGTGAAAGCACATGAGCATTAAATTCTTGAAATGAATGCACATAAATCTAACAATTTCATGTGAAAATAAAATTGAGAATTGAAAACCAGATGTAATAGATGGATAAAATAATCCAATTCACCAAAACGTAATGCTAGAAATAGGAGCCTTATCCTAGGAACATAAACTATGGTCTTATTCATTCACCATTTCCAACATTCATTAAAGAACAACCAATAATGTTCAACATTAGTCCTGAAGGAGAGATGAACACTTTGATGAATTGTTCCTTTTGATTGTTTCAATTTTAGTAGATACGAATATGTAGGATCTAGGTAAATTAATATGAAATTTATTATATTCAACATAAATAGGAAGATAAAAGTCATTAGATCAAAATAAAATATCAGATCTAGAGATAAGGTGCAAAGAGGAACCCGTACCTAAAATTTGGACTGGAAAGTACTTATCTATGGAGATAGATACCCCATACTTGGAGGCGTCTTTGTTGAATACAACTTTAGATTCTAAAACACGATGATTTGTATATATCTAGCTCTAAAATTCATCCTAAAAGTGTTGGTTAAGTGAGCTAATCAATGTATTTGTTGGTGTAATTAAGTATTTACCAATTACACTTTACTTAAGTTTACTTAGGATAATGCATTTGCATATTAGTTGTCATTGTGACACCTAGGAGTTTGCATTTCATTTTAGCACATGGTTAGGAGAAATTCCACTTTACATGGTGATGATTGTCATCTCATATCTCTTTGTGTGTGAGATCCACCTTTAGTACTCTTAGCACATTATCATCCTCTCATTGTTGCACATGTTGCACATACTTTGATGTACAATGGAGGATGATCCACCTTTGGTGGACATGTGATTCCACCTAGTGTGGTTGATAGCTTATCATCTCCTTATCATGTATTTAGACAGTCCTACTTTGTATTCAATTCAATGGGCTAAATCAATTATTTGATCATTTTGCCTATCTCTCTTGTGCTATCTCTTGAGCTTCTAAATCTTGGCATTTTATTCCTTGCCTTAGGAAAATTCTTACATGGTATCAGAGCGATGTCAAAATTCTTACATGGTATCAGAGCCATAGGAGTTTCATTGTATAGCTTATTTTGAGAGAATTTTGTTGCAGGTCAAAATTGGAGCTTGTTGGTGGAAATCAGAAGTTGGCATCACATTGAGGAGGTCCAAAAACCCCTAAATCAAATTCTATTTCACCCAAATTGGACATCTGAAGCCAAATCTAGACCCATTTGAATTTTCAAGGTTTGGTGACGATGATTCAGAAAAAATAATTTCAGAAGCGATTTTCAAACAACGATATCTCAGTCATTCGAACTCCTTTTTTCGAGCAATTTTTTTTAATTTTGGGGTAGAATTTCACAATCTACACAATGGTGTAGGTGGGTGCTAATATCTGCTTCTGGTATTTTCTAAAAATTGTAAATCCTAATTTTTACAACTTTAGAGGCTTCGTTCGAGTTCATATGGACACATTTTCAAGTGCTATTTTTTTTAAAGTGCATGATTTTTAGTCTACTTTCCAGATATGGTATTAGTTTGGAAAAATTCTAAATAGACATAGTACTTTCAACATTTGGTCTATTTTGGCCTATTTTTGGCATTTGTAATTTGTTAGATCCTTGAGAGATCTTGTGTCTTATTTGTTTGAGTCTATCATATAGCTTCATATTTTCTATTGTAATCATCAAAATCAGAAGTCCACTTTGGTTCATTTTGGCAACTGGCAATTGTACAAACACTATACATAAAGTGACAAAATCATGTATTTTGGGGGGGTTCTTTGATTCATTGCATTTTGGGGGGTGCATTGATTTGTTGATCTCAATTTTTATGTGATAAGTATCATTGATGTAGTCATGAAGGTAGTACTTCATCTTGATGTCATACCTTTCACTGGGGATAATAATGCATCATGGGCAAAAGGCATCATCACAAATTGTAGATGGCTTAACATCTTGGCTCATCTCTATGGACTCATTTCTGAGCCATAAGGAGAGTGGAGTCAAGCAATTTGGGAAGATAAGAACACTTATATCAAAATTCTTCTTACTGGAACCATGAGTGTGTCTCTCTTCCATTCCTTTGGCCTCAAGATCATCGATATTGAGTGCCCACGCACAATTTGGACAAAGATTTGGGAGCATTTTTCAGATCCACATGCTTCATTCCCAAAAGATCCAGCTGTTGATTGCCTCGTTCCACTTGATGATGAAAATAATATTTCCTTCAATGAAGATGCCTTAAATTTGCTACATACTTGGCGTCCTAATCCAGAGGATGATGATGATTCAAACTCTCTACCAGACAATACTTCTCCTATTGAGATCACTTCTCCTAATGATGTATGTGATTTAGTGCAACAGGATATTCCTTGTCTTCCATATTTAGTTCCTTGGGATGACTTCTTGACAGACATTACAGGTTTGTTTGTGGAGTCCTACATTGAGAATTTGGGAGACTTCATTGATGACATTCATCTTCTCTTTGTTGAGGATGATAGTTCTTCAGTTGTTGTGAGGGAACACTCTGAACCTCATCTTCACTCTCCACTTGATCCTTCTTTCAAGATTGACATGATTGTGGATCCTTTGATACAACATTTAGAGGTCTCTTTATCTTCAGAGAAGACATTCAAGTCTTTGGATATTGGTTTTCATGAGTCTCAAACTTCACTTGAGATGTCACATTGCATGGTTTAGGTTGATCATACTCATGTGTTGGAGATTCCTATTCAGTTTCCTTAGACATCATACATTTTGAGAATTATTCCTAGAGATTGGGGAGGATTCATTGGTACACCTATGGACTTATTCTTCCTAAAGGGAGGAACATCATTAAGTTTTCTTGGTACAGTTTCTACATTAATCCAGGCACATCTATCGTGGGTGTACATTCTACATTGAGGGGGCCTTTCTTGCTTCTCTTCCTACTTTTTCATTTGAGGGGGCATCTTTTTCTTTGAGGTTTGATCTAGATTCTTACTTGGACCAGTTACCATTGGTTCCTTGTTTCTCACCTTCTATTGGGCTTGTTCATGATTGGTTCATGGCATCTTCATCAACCAAGGACATGGCGACACTTGTGGATACTTCAGAGACATCATACTTCATTTGGATTCCCCTCCCTACTTCCTATCCACAATGGGAAGCCTTCTTGCCTCTATACTTGGTGTATCTTCTTCCTAAGGGGAGAAATCTTGTTTGTAGGCATGGTTCTATGTTGATGTAAGTAGGGATTGGGTTGCTATGGTGTCCTTACTGACTATAAGGTTGTGCTTAGGCTTTCTCCTAGCCTATTAGGGTTCACTTAGATACCCTACTATGTATAGGATCATAATCCTATCCTTCCCAATGCCCCACCTAGTTACACCAACTTCATTGCTTACTAAACCAATGGTTTTACCTTGATGCCCACTTTGCATATTCACACAAAATGGTTTCTTCTTTCTTCATAGTGAATGGGGAATGTATTTAAGTTTTATTTAATCCCATTCCACCTTCTGATTGCAAATCAATTGAGTTTAGTGACCCAACTCTCCAAACTTGTCCACTTTACACCGAATAGGGCTACTAGAATTAGCCCTATTTGAGAGGTTTTCTCCCTTTAACTCAAAATCATCCTTAATAGTGTACCAAATAGGATTGATATCTGGATACCCTTTTGGGAGACCTAAAATATTTTGAAGGTCCCAGCTCCTCAAGTTGTTAGTACACTGGAAAGAAACTTTTGAGCTAAGATTGAGGATTTCAAGTTGTTTTAAACGGTCTTCTCTAGGGTCACTTCAAAACCATAGAAAAATTTCTCTCAGGAACTTCTCCTTTTGGATTATGATCCTTCACACATCCCCCTTGTTGAATTCAAACTTGTATTGAAGCTTTCAATGCATTCAACCCACTGCCTTTTTCCTTTAAGCTCTGATGTTGCCTAGCTGGGTGCTATCAACTTGCCTAGGACATCATGTTAAAAATGCCAAAACTTGTTTTTGGGTCCCTCCTTCTGCACACAACACAATATACAAGTCCACTCCCATATATAAAAAACCCACAAAATTCCTATGGTGGGAATGGGAGTGGCAAGAACATTTTCATGGAAAACTCAAATAGTGGCAGCAAACTGCCAAGAAATGAATGATTTTTAAAATCTATCAAAATGAACTATTCCAAAATTTATTAATGAATGAAAAAGGTCTGTATGAGAATGCTAAACATGGATCCAATTTTAGATCATATGTTTCAATCCATTTAGCCTTGCATGCAAACAAAAAAAATCTCGGAGACTGTCCACTATGACAGCAGAACGACCCTACACAAAAGCTCTTCAAAACTTGAGAATATGACTTCCTTTCAACTTGAAATATAAATGAAAAAGACTTTAAGAACATGGAGAACATGAAATGAATACTAAAACACAACTTCTAATACATTTTATCCTCCATGCAAGCAAAAGACAACAACACTGCAAAACTGTAAAAAGTGTATCGGTTAGAGAGAAAATCCTTTAAAACATTAGTTTAATGACCTCAAATCTAACCCTGGTGTGAAGAGAAAATGTGTATCCCTATCATATGAACAAGGATCAATAGCTAATACAAGGTGTTTCTCCCTCTTTCACATACATGCATTCAAAAAGAAAAAAAAAAGTGATCTTCCAAAAAAAAACTTAGAATTTCATTCATGCAAAGTTCTTCCCCCTCTCTTGTTACAAATGCTAGCTCCTCCTTTTGGGTATGTTTTCCACATCCTAAGTAACCTACCATCATGTATTTAGGTGTTACAAAACATCATTCTTTCATCCAACTCAGTCTGCAACATATTCTTCAAAACTGTAATGCAAAATCCAAAAGTTGTCATAGGAACTTTTTGTCTTTTTGGCTTTTACTATCAAGTAGGGCTTGGGATCTTCTTGTAGCATTTCATAAGGTATTTTAATGATGTCTGGGCATGATCTAGCCTCTTGACAATCATTCTTCCTTCTTTGTCCCATTTTTGCACTTTTTGCCAAATTGACAACTTTGACAAGAATTTACAACTTTTGCAATATTAAGCCAACATTTTAGGTTTGTTCTTTAATGGTTTGCATATGACATATAACCATCCTTAAAGTCATGAAAACATAGCCTAAGATATTCGAGTCTTCTTTTCACTCTAGGACTCATCCCTACAATATCTCCTTGAAGGACACACAAACAACTTCTAAGCAAACTGACTAGACATGGATTGACCTAGTCAGATCCATCTTAGGGAAATAAAAAAAATGAATTTTCTAAGGTCCACACACACTCTCCTGACTTGGCTAGACTTAGTACATGCCAGAAATAAAGAGCTAAGGGTTTGAGCTAGGTGTGCTCCTGCACCATACTCCCCCAAACAGAAGAAAGGTTAATCCATCCTTGGATTGAGCATGTTTGGATCAATGCCCAACCTCTTGAAGTCTGTTTCTCTGATCCAAGTAGCATCAACATCCTCTTTTACATGCTATTTTACAAGTTGCTCCATGTAGTCTTTGTTCCTAGTCTTCTTGTAGACCCTTGAGTCTAGTATCTTTTCAGCTGTCATAAATGGAGTAGGGTTCAAGTTCAGATCTTTTACCTCTTGTATGACCTCTTGAAGGTTCTGATCAACATCTTGCATTGGTCCTTTGTATGCTATCAAATCTGCAATGTTAAAAACCGGTGATAGCCCAATTTCTTCAGGAAGCTCCACCTTGTATGCATTGTTTCCATACTTTACAAGTATCTTGCATGGACCTAGCCTCTTCATCTATAGCTTGTGAGGAACACCTTTTTTCAGCCTATGCTTGTTCAAGTATACCATCACAAAGTCTCCAATCTAAAACTAAACATCCCTCTTTGTTGCATCCACCTTTGTCTTCACCTTTTCAGCATTGTCCATCAAGTTCTTTCTCACACTTTCATGGACTTCTCTCATTGAATGAACAAATTCCTCAACATATCCACTACCATGCATTCCTTCCTTCAATTCTCTAAGTTCAAAAATCCCTCTTGGGTGAAAGCCATAAACAATTTCAAAAGGACTCTTACCAGTTGATCTATTCACTGTATCATTGTATGCATATTTAGCTTGTCCAATGAGTTGGTCCCATGGTTGACCATACTCCTTTGTGATTCATCTCAACAAGTTACCAAGGCTCCTATTTACCACCTCTGTTTGGCCATCTATCTATGGATGATAGGCAGGTCCAAAAGACTAGTTAGTGCCAAGTTTTTTCCATAAGGTCTTCCAAAAATGGCTCATGAATTTGGTGTCCCTGTCTGAAACAATACTAAGTGGGAGTCCATGGATCCTTACCACTCCACTGAAAAACAATTGAGCAATGTTGCAAGCATCATGAATGGTCTTACAAGGTATAAAATGTGCCATCTTACTAAATCTATCCACAACAACAAAAATACTGTCATATCCCTGCCTTGTTCTTGGCAAACCAACTACAAAATCCATGCTTATGCATTCCCATGGTCTAGTTGGGATTGGAAGTGGTTGATAAAGACCTGCATTGGAAGATGTTCCCTTTTCTTTTTGACACACTACACAACTCTCAACATACTGTCTAACATCTCTATACATTCTAGGCCAAAAATAGAACCTAGTGACTAGCTCTTGAGTCTTATTGACTCCAAAATGACCACTAAGTGCTCGATTATGTTTTTCCTGAATCAAACTCTCTCTCATAGACCCTCTAGGAACACAAAACTGACCTCCTTTAAACAATAAATCATTCTGCAAAGTATATTTAGAAAAATCACCATGAAAGTTGTTTTTAAACTCTTTGCATACCTTGTAGATTTGGGCAAAATCTTCATCTTTAGCATATAGGTCTTTGAAGCTATCAATACCTATGCTTTGTAGCTGAACTTCTTGGACCGTGAGCAACCTTGTACTCAATGCATCAACAACCTTATTTTGTACTCCCTTTTTATGCTTGATATTGAAAGTGTAGGCTTGTAGGTACTCCACCCATTTCATGTGTTTGCTGCTAAGTTTGTCTTGAGAGTTAAGGAAGCTGAGAGCTTGATTATCAATGTATACTATGAACTCCTTTTGTAGCAAGTAGTGCCTCCACTTCTTGAGTGCTTGGACTAGAGCATACAACTCTAAGTCATAAGAAGAGTACTTCTTCTTTGCATCATTTAGCTTCTCACTATGGAAAGCTACTAGTTTTCCTTCTTGGCTTATGACAGCCCCAATGGCCACATTACTTGCATCACATTGAACTGTAAAAAGCTTATCAAAGCTTGGAAGAACTAGAGTAGGCAACTTTTCTATCTTCTCCTTGAGTGTTTCAAACCCTTTGTTAGCTTGGGGTGTTGATTGAAACTTTGTCTTCATCCCACCTTTAATGGTGTCTAACATAGGTGCACAAATCCCACTGAAATGTCTAATGAACTTTCTATAATATTGAGCTAAACCATGAAAACTTCTCACCTCACTTGCAGCCTTAGGAGTAGGCCAACTTAGAATGGCATCCACCTTCTCTTGACCCATTTTGAGGTCACCCTGATACAAAACAAAACCAAGATATACCAGCTCCTGCTTCATGAAGTCACACTTCTCCAAATTGATCATTAGTTTTTCATTATGCAATTTCTCGAAAACAATTTTCAAATGCCTAATATGCTCCTCCTTAGTTCTGCTGAAAACTAAAATGTCATGTAGGTAGACGACAAAAAATTTACCAATGCATTCTACCAATACCTCATTCATGAGCCTCATAAAAGTTGAGGGAGCATTAGACAAACCAAATGGCATTACAAGCCATTCATACAAACCTTCTGTAGTTTTGAAGGCTATCTTCCATTCTTCTCCTTCATTTATTTTGATTTGGTGGTAGCCACTCTTAAGATCAATTTTGCTGAAGTACTTTGCCTCCCCTAAACAATCCATTAGGTCTTCAATTCTAGGTATTGGGAACCTATACCTAATGGTGATTCTATTAATGGCTCTAGAATCAGTACAAAGTCTCTAGGCTTCTCCTTTCTTAGGTGCTAAAATAGTAGGGACTACACATGGGCTTATGCTCTTCCTAATTAGGCCTTGGTCTAATAACTCTCTGATTTGCTTGGCTATTTCCTCATTTTGTTGAGGGGTCATCTTATAGGCAGCTTTGTTGGGTAAGGTAGCTCTTGGTATGAAGTCAATCTTGTGGCTAACAAGTCTCTTAGGAGGTAGGGGAGTGGGCTGGCCATCATTCACAATATCTCTATACTCTTCAAGTATTTCTTTTACCTCATTTGGTATCTCTAATTTCTTGACAACAACTTCATCTTTTGGCTTCAATACTAAAGCAAACCCAACTCCTTCTCCTTCTTCTAGAGCCTTCAAGAAATCCTTCTTATCAACCATGAGAACACTTGGACTTGATGTCTTCGTCTCTCTTTCTTCTATTAGGGTCTGAATTTTGAAGGTCACTCCATCTTTCTTGAATGAGTAGGCATTCTTGGTTCCATCATGCATGGCTTGCCTATCAAATTGCCATGGCCTTCCAAGTAGAAGGTGGCATGCATCCATGGGAACAATGTCATATAGAACTCTGTCTTTATACTTTCCAATGGTGAACTCTACCCATGCTTGTTCTCCTACAAACACATGTTGTCCTTTGTTGAGCCATGTAACCTTGTATGGGTTGTCATGTGGAATCCACTTCAGATTTAACTTGGTGGCTTCCTCTTCACTAATGATAATATCAGTTGAGCCTGAATCAATAATGACTCTGCACACCTTCCCTGTGATCTTGCACTTCACTCTAAAGAGTGCTCTCCTTTGGCTTGGTTCTTCTTTGGTTGGCTCTTTGATTAAGGTCCTCTTTATCACGAGGTTCTCACCTTCCTCTAATTCTAATGGTACCTCAGATGGTTTGCTGCTGCAACTTGATTCTTCTTGGGCATAGTTAACTCTCTTTCCACCTCCTTGAGAAGTAGAACCTTTCTCAGGACACCTATAGGTAGGATGCCCTAGCTGATTGCAATGGTTGCATTTCATGGTGGAAAAGTACACTACTACATTTGGGGCCAAATTTCGATGGCCATTTGTCAGATTTGCAATGCTCATTTGTCAAAATTTTGACACATGAGTCCATCATCATTTTTGCGTAGAAGATTGCGACAAAAGACCTACTTGTTGGTTTACCGACACCTTCTCACGTTGGAAAGTTTCAAATGACAACAGCTTCAAAATGACATTTCCTCCGGTTCATCCATCAGAATTTCGATAATAAGACCTATCAGAAATATACAATCTCTGTCGGAACTGATTGTCAAACCATATTAATTTCGACGGTATAACTGTTGGAATACCGACAGTTAGCATCATATTCCGACAGGTCTACCTGTTGGTGATATGGCCTCACTGTCGAAAGTTCTGTCGAAAATGTTCTCTTTATGACACTTAAATTGTCAGAATAGCGACAGTTATGCATTATTCTCCAACAGGTTCTCCTATCGAACATATAGCATTACTGTCGCACTAAATGTCAAAAATTATTTTTTTCCGACATTTTGTTTGTCGAATGCATAGCGCTTTTGTCAGAATTAATTATGAATTGTCGAAAAACTGATGGATCGGCACATTAAAGTTAACACAACTCAAGAGACCATCATAGGTTGTCTCTTTCTTCGGTCTATATTATTGACAGAATGTTTTACCTTTCATTAGCTCATCAAATTCGGGGATTTGAAAGAATTTAATAGAATATTTTCATGACAACATATATTATTTAAGTTGATGTTGCACGAATTTATCTACTTCGCGCACTTGTAGACTATGAGGACAGCGATAAAGAAGCATTGCCATGGGAGGAGATGCTTCTTTATCGCCATCTTCATAGTATACAAGTGCGTGAAGTAGATAAATTCGTGCAACGTCAACTTAAATAATATACATTGTCATGAAAATATTCTATTAAATTCTTTCAAATCCCCGGATTTGATGAGCTAATGAAAGGTAAAACATTCTGTGAATAATATAGACCGAAGAAAGAGACAACCTATGATGGTCTCTTGAGTTGTGTTATCTTTTGTCCTAGCTACCTATCGATCGTCGAGAATAATCACTGCCTTGCATTTATGTACACTGCAAAAATTGATCACAGTCTCGCAAAAACATTTTACACTTGTACATCTCATCAATAATGGAGGCCTAAAGTAATTTTATACGATCACTAGCACATTTCATGCATGGATGAGAAAACACTATCCAAAGTTTCTAGATAACCGTTTTTGAGAAGAGGAATGAGTGGAGGCCAAAGAAGGGATAATTGTGAAGGTTTTATAGATGTAGGTTACTGAATCATCATCTCTGCACTGGTACTCAATTTGGCCTCCACTCCATATACATCTTCTTAGAATCTAAAAACTCTCCATCATTGATTCTCGTCATTTTTTCAGCATCTCCGTAGACTGAGACCTTAAATTATTGAGCTTCTCTTTGTTATGAGAATAGTTTAACATTCTCTACTTAACAGGGCCAACCACGTGAAGGTGGAAGCTCACCTAGCCCCTCCTAGGAGCCTCTTATGACCCTTTACAACATTTTAAGACCTCTAAGATGTATTCTTAGGAATCATAAATGGTTGTAAAGGGTCATAAGGGGTCCTGGGACACAACAACTAAGAAACATAAATGTAGGCATCATGGTCACAATTTTTTGGAGACACAACATAATTGAGTGGTTTTCCAAGATGATGCAAAGTAGTGGTTTCTTTGCATCATCTGGGAATAGCACTCAATTATGTTGTGTCTCCAAAAAATTGTGACCATGATGCCTACATTTATGTTTCTTAGCTGTTGTGATATGTACATCGCAGTCTGTCGTTGTTGCAAAAGCAGAGCCTATATTCCACAACAAAAAGGAAGACATCTTTTTAGCCTGGGTCTTGATCCTACCCCAATTGTCAAAGGATCCAGGGCCAGACTCGAAAGATGTCTTCCCATTCTGTCTGCAACATTGTGTCCATCCATGATCTCAGGAACATCATTATCTTTCCACTCTTCATTTGCCAAAATATATCGCTTCTTCAAGTTTGCAGAGTAATCTTATTAATAAAAGAACTCTTGCCAACATTAGGGTAACCACAGATCAAAATAGTTGATGTTATTGGTGCTCGTGCTCAAGGATATCGATTCACTATTTTGAAATAGCCAAATCATTTTCATTTCGATTGTAGAGAAAAGGAGTGCAAGAAAATGAGCAGGTGAAAGTTGATCGAGAGCGAGAGAAGGCATTGCATTTTATTTGATCATAAATGCTCTTTGAAATGACCAATCATGTTTTCGATTCGATTCCTTTTGGTGCTTTTATTTCCCATATTTAGTAGATAAAAATCATGGCGGTAGCCACTTAGCCATCTTTTTGATGTTCCAGGTATTTTACAAAGATACAGGTATGTGGATTTATCGTTCAATTCCTTGCAGTTATTGGTTAAATGCAAATATTTTGTCACGTTGCAAGGGCAAGATATCAGTTTGGTGTTTTTGGTTTATGTTAAAAGTTGATTTGGTAAAATCCTCAAAAAACACACTACATGTTCTAAAATGCAAAGAAGTTGAATGTTAAATGTAAGATATATATCTCATCGATAGTAATCAAAAGAAAGAACATGAAACTTATAAGGAGATTTACCAAACCAAAAATATAAGCGAATAGGAAACATGGATTGGTACCTTATGAATTGGTTTTTGAGGTGCACAATCTTCATTAATCTCCTCAGAACAAGACCCCTCCTCACGAAAAATGCATTTAACACAAAAAAAAAATCTACAAAAATGAACCAATGGCATGTTTAGAACAAAGAAATAAATTGATAATAATATGCTGAAAATTCTATTATGTTTAATACATGCAAAAGGACCAGTCCCAACAATTCTTAAACATACTTTATCTGATATGATAATAACATGCTAATTAAACTGATAAAGGTGTTATCTGCATTTAATCTGCCAATTACTAATTACACAAAAAACAAATTTACAAAACTAAACCAATGGCATGTTCTTCGTATGTGATTTCTTCATCTTTCGAGCCTCTGGCATCATATTCGACTACAAATTTCAAATGCATTGCATTTTATTTGATCATGAATGCTCTCTGAAATGACCGCATTCTACTGGTGTCGTGCCCTAGCCCATGCTTTATCTCCATTATTTGATGTTATTGGTGCTTGTGCCCAAGGATATCGATTCACTATTTTCAAATGTTTGGATCATTTTGGTCGTGACTGTTCCTCTAGTACACAGTCTGGAAATGTAACTGTCTAATGATTATATGTAATGTTGAATGGATTAAATGCTTTATTCTTGGTAGAAGTGAATGGAAGGAATAGTGTTGGTGTTAGGTTTCATTTATTATTGAATTCAATGGTTTCCAAGATGTGTTGAGGAGTTTGCTCCTTGTTTAATGTTAACTGTTCCTGCACAATCCACTCATACAACAGTGAAATGCTATGTGATTGACAATTTCATACAACTGGTCCTTTGGTGTGTATTAAATACAATCCAATCACTTATTGAATGCTTTGGAGACTACTGGTTTGACTGTCCATGCGTTACCAGTGACTGAGATTCATTAAAGGATACAAAACCCTTCATTTTGGGGTTATTGTGTGTGGATTCAAATGTAGGTTTGATTTGGTTAATGTTTAGAAGAGATCAATAAAGGATTTAAAGACAATCTTACATGTTTGGAGAGGTTTGAGAGGCACTTATAATGAATGTACCCTCACAAACAACGACATAGACTGGTTTTACTAAGTTTCCTTTCTCTATTTTGAGGTTTCCTTTCTCTGCCGTAGGGGTACAGTCAGAGGGTTCATTGACAAAATGATCCTTTGAATGGTTACTATGAATATGAATGATTTGATATAGCATATTGCTCATTTTACTTGAAGTTTGGAATAGCTTGTGCAAGGGTGAAAGTAGTTTTGGTCATTTTGGTCGCGACTGTTCCTCTACACAGTCAGAAAATGTAACTATCTAATGATTATATGTAATGTTGAATCGATTAAATACTTTATTCTTGGTAGAAGTGAATGGAGTTTCCAAGATGTGTTGAGGAGTTTTCTCCTTGTTTAATGTTAACTGTTCATGCACAATCCACTCATACAATAGTGAAGTTACAAAACTGAACCAATGACATGTTTACAACAAAGAAATAGAATGATAATAATATGCTGAAAATTCTATATATTCTGTTTAATACACGCCAAAGGACCAGTCCCAACAATTCTTAAACATACTAGTTATTTGATATGATCAATTGTTAATAAAAGTCTAATTCTGTAGACTGCTAGCACGAAGGAAGATTTGACCTAGCCAAATTTTCCTTTTACCACACAAAAAAAATGTGTGATAACTATGTCTACTCCAACCTTAATTGTTTAAGAATTCATCATATCAGATAAAGTATGTTTAAGAATTGTTGGGAGTTTTATTAGACCTTTTGTTGTAAACATGTCATTGGTTTTCAAATGTTTGGATTCATGTTTGTTGATATTACTGGCATATATGTTTAATGACGCCATTGTATATTGTTGTCACTGAAATGATCGCATTCTACTGGTGTTGTGCCCTAGCCTGTGCTTTAACTCCATTATTTGATGTTATTGGTGCTTGTGCTCAAGGATATCCATTTTTTTGAAATGTTGATTGTGGTTATCAAATGGACAGCCCATGAGCTTCTAGCTAGGCGTCATTTGTATTGATAGCTTAGGGCATCAAATGTATTGTATAATTGATAGTTGAGACTTTGTTAAAAGGAAATAGGAAAAAAATGATTCTGATTTAGTTTCTCTATTTTGATCTCTAAGTGGCTTACAACCCTAGAGAAGTATATGCAGATTTATAAATGTAGTTGCAGGATACATAGCAGCCGATAATTCACAAGAAATCCATGCATCCAATTTGAATAGAAATTAATACAAAGAAATAGGGTCCTCCAATGGCCCAATCATCCAGACCTTGACTGTCCCCTCAACCAGTGACCCTTCAAAATTGGGTTATCATGTAATCAGTGAATGATCCTTCATTAAACTGGTCTACCCTGCATCCAAACATATTGGAAATACACAATACAATGATAACAAGTCTTTCACAATCCCCCTTCCCTCAAGGGACACTATCAACCATCCCTTCCACATAGCACTTCACTGTTGTATGAGTGGATTGTGTAGCAACAGTTAACATTAAACAAGGAGCAAACTCCTCAACACATCTTTGTTGTAAACATGCCACTGGTTCAGTTTTGTAAATTTGTTATTTGTGTTAAATGCATTTAAATGGAACATTAAGCATAGTAATAATATGCTTAATCTATTAGTAATTGCAGATTAAATGCCCATAACACCTTTATCAGTTTAGCATGTTATTATAAGATACTAAAGAAGACCTACTATTTGTCAGAGAAATCTTCACTATCCCCCACAATGAAGACAATGAAGATTGACCTCCTGCCCCACAACAAAGAACATTGTAATAAGAATAAGATATAATATAGTGTTAGAATAAACTTTGAACAAAGACATGTAATGCTTAAGTTAATGATCTAAAAAGCTGCAAATATAGGAATTGAAAAAGAAGATAGTGCCAAGAAACATTTTCACAAATATGAAATGTGAGGAAAAGTAATAACATTAACAATGCCAAGATTCACAACATTAAATTTCACCTGCGGATGAGTTTTTGCAGTGGGTTGCCCAGCATCAAAAATATGTTGAGTTGCATTTGAGCTGTAACTAAGAGTATCATGTGGAACAAACCCTAAACTTTGAAAGGGTTCTCCAACTTGGCAATTCAAAATTCAATCTAGGCAAGCATCAGTAAGTGAAATAAATTATAGACATCAACATCAACATCATCATAATCATTAGAAATAAACTTTAAAGACATATTTTGGATAGTACTATGTTTCTTGAAAGTTTTTGTGATGCTTCTAAACTTTAAAGACATATTTTATGGCTTAATGTAACATAGATTGGTGTTTCATTTTCTGATGGAATGTTGTTGATCATTCATGGTCTTGAAGAAACTTTTGATTGTTTTGATTCTCAAGTCTTGACGTTGTTTCTCAATGTGATATAGACTGACCACAAGATGGTTCAGTTGGTCCTCTCTTTCTGTTTAATCATTTGTCTTCTTCATGGTGTAAGTGTTCATTAATATTCATTAATGGCGGGTGGTGATTCCTTGGTAATAAAGGCATTGACAACATTCATAATCGTATAGCTCTTTACCTGATCTAGTCACATCATCAACATCGAGGTTAGTTTGTTTGGCCTCGGCCTCAACCTCAACCTGCTCATTAACAATGGCCTCTACACTCTCTACAGCTGCAATACAAATTGTTACATTAATCCAAACACCAATTGCAATTAAATTTGTATTACTACACCAATCAATTTAACATGTTTACTTGTATTACTATGATGCACATCCTCATTGTCATCAACACACACAAGTTGTGTATGACAAGAATCGACAGGCTCCAAAGTTTCTAGATAACCATTTTTGAGAAGAAGAAAAAGTGGAGGCCAAAGAAGGGATACTTGTGAAGGTTTTCTAGATGTAGGTTATTGAATCATCATCTCTTGTTGATATATTTTAAATTCTACTCCAGAATGAACAAACTATAGAGATCTAACACAGCTAAACATAGAATAAAGTAAACAAGAAGGGATAGAAGATACCCAGATATCAACCAAGTATACTCTAGTCTATATGCCTCCAATTGTACTAACAAAGGTGTTGAGGAGAACCTAATTAGTACCTTAGTGTTAGTGTGTTGAGGAAGAGTCCAGTCCTAACAGAGGCTTCTAGCCCTAATCAACTCGTAGTTAACATTGCCAATAATTGTTGGTTGTATGGATCAGATCATAATTTGATCTTTATTCATGCTCAGACTTGTTCTTATCTATTAGCCGAAGCTGCTTATCTTTCACACCAATATATGCTGATCTAAGTTTGCTTAAGGCAGAGAATCAAGGTTTTGGGGGAGGGAAGCACGTTATGTTTTTGGTGCTTCTCTCCCTAGAATCCAACACCATATATATATGAATTGAATTATCTTCAAGAGGGCCGACTTGGTCTTATTAAATATATTTAATTTTAAAGCCAAGAGGCCGACCTTGGGCCCTTAACTAATTCAACCAACACATATATATAAATGAAATAATAATCTCCTTATTACTATAAATCGCACAAGGGTATTTATTTGATTAGTTTGATCTTGGCCGAAAGGCTATAATTATTAACACTCTGCACTGGTACTCAATTTGGCCTCCACTCCATATACGTCTTCTCAGAATCTAAAAACTCTCCATCGTTGATTCCTGTCATTTTTTTAGCATCTCGATGGACTGAGACCTTAAATTATTGAGCTTCTCTTTGTTTCAAGAATAGTTAAACATTCTCTACTTAACAGGGCCAACCACGTGAAGGTGGAAGCTCATCTGGCCCCTCCTAGGAGCCTCTTATGATCCTTTACGACATTTTAAGACCTCTAAGATGTATTCTTAGGGATCATAAATGGTCGTAAAGGGTCATAAGGGGTCCTGGGACACAACAACTGAGAAACATAATTGTAGGCATCGTGGTCACAATTTTTTGAAGACAACATAATTGAGTTGTATACCCAGACGGCGGAGAGCAACTCTTGCACCTCCAATTTCAAGTTGACTACATCTATTGCTCATGAATACAAGGTCCTCCAATAGATGTATTCAACTTGGAATTGGGGGTGTAGAAGTTGCTCTACACCACTTGGGTACACAACTCAATTACGTTGTCTCCAAAAGATTGTGACTATGATGCCTACAATTATGTTTCTCAACTATTGTGAAATCTACATTTATGTTTCTCAGTTGTCGTGTTTATGTGCATGTTTTTTTAATGTATTTTGGATAGTAAGTCTAATTTAATTTGTCCATGGACTAAGACCTTAAATCATGTAATGAGGACGCTTAGAACACTAGTATATGCAAATTTCATTATTTAATAATAAAAATCTATTAAAATGTTTATACCTTCTCCCATTTGCTGGTGTAATTTCTCTTCGAGTATCCCCTTTCTCCTTTGCATCCAAAATGAACTCATTCCAATCCCTCATTGGAATAAAGGGAGGACGCTCAAACTTTAGCAAGACTTCATACACGCAACGTTCATAGATTACGTTCAATGCGTTATTTACATTCGTAAATCAGCGTTGCGTACAAATCTACAGATGGTGTGTGTTACGAAGTCACGCTCAAGCTTGAAAATGATAGTCAATCCATAGTCAAGGTCAAGGAACAAATGGAACAACCAAGAAAACACTATACGTTAAATCATGTGATTGATAGCAGATTGGGGCTCACCTGAGCCATAAACATGAAGAATTATTCTAAAAAAAGATGTAAACCATATATATGCGCACTTGAGGCAAAGAGAAGTTACATCATATCCATATTAAAATATTAGTTACAATATGAAAATACTAAACTAACTAATTCCTAAGTTCATCTCTGCATATGGTCGCAACAAAGATATGCGATTACAATACAGAGAAGGCATCGTAAAAATATAATTTCAGAATTTGCCCTAGCCTGACACGTTTTGCACTCAAATCCTTCATCGTGGATAAGTGGAGATGGGCGGATAGATGCAGATGAGTTTTCATCGACCCAACTAAAGTATCCGTAGCCATTATTTCCCTATGATGCCCAGTCTACATTAGTTCTTATATTATAATGAATAGTATTTACATTAGAAACATTAAATATATACACATCAGCAATCTTTTTTCTGTTTGGGTAGCACCAAAATTGTCATCCAGGGTTGTTCGGTGTCCGTGAAGTCTTCAACACACACTACCCACCACCACATCAACAGTTTGGCACATTGGCAAGAGTCATCGAGCCTATATATCAATAATGCACCGCACCATCGCTACTACATTTATTATTTTTATATGATTATTTTTATATGAAATACACCAAGGAGTACCATCAGAAATATTAACCATTTACAATAATGAAAAGTAAACCTAAATCAAATAGCTCATTTTTTTATCAGCATGTGTACTCTCTGTGTATATGAAAAATGAAAGAAATATGAAGCTGAAATAAAATAGTGAACAAAATAGTATTCGATCCACATAGACTAAATGAAATATACCATCAAAAGAAGGTGACAAAATCCTGTCACGAAGCACAGACATAGGAAATAAAAAAGGGACAAAAGACAATAAATAAGAAAAATCATTACGACTATAGAAAAATCATTTATACTACAATAAAAAAAAGAAACACTCTTTGTCAACAATTTTCAAAATCATTAGGACTATAGAAAAATAATTAAGACTATACAAAATCAAATTTTAGAAATGGACGGTTCTGATGCTTTGCCATTACAACAATTGAGCATTTATCATTTGGTATTGTGTACTCCATTTAAGTATGTCAACAATGTTCAAAATCCTGTCACCAAGCACAGACAAGAAATAAGAAAAATCATTAGGACTATAGAATAATCAAGTTCTAGAAATGGACGGTTTTGATATTGCTTTGCCATTACAACAATTGAGCATTCATCATTTGGTACTTCTTGGTGTATTCCATTTAAGTTTTTCAGTTGTCATGTTTATGTGCATGTTCTTTATGTGTTTGGCTTCTCTCCCTCGCAAGGGATGCGTCGATAGGTAATTGATTTGAAAGCATAATGATTTGACAATCTTTTTTCAAGATAGGTGTAATCATCCCACCAACCTTAATTAGAAACATTTGTGATATATGTCAAGTACTTATAATCAGTATGCCCAAAAAATAGAGACTTAGTAGTAAAAGCATGTCCTTTGGTTTACTAGTTTACTTATAATCAGTATGTCTTTTGATTTACTAGTTTAATCTGGTTTAAGAATGGTTTGTTTCATGTTTGAATGTACCATTGAATGAAGCTTGGCTATATTAAGTACAATCTTAAGACTCGTGACTCTTCAAATTCTCTTGTTTCCTTCAGACCTCCAAACATGTGTACTTTTAGTAGCCCTCCAACAAATGGACTTGTGATGATTTTCACAATAGTACATGTGTAGGAGGACTACTAAAAGTACTGCTTAAGCAAATCTGAATGTTCATCACCTGTGCATATAAGAGTTGATCATAGAAGGTATATGTTGTTGGGTAAGCTCCCAAAAGCGCTCAAGTAAATATGCATGTTCATCACCTGTGCATATGAAGTGGCTCTAATGGAAGATACAATCACTAAATTCTGCATAGTCCTTATTTTATTTTGCGTTGATATTGTCAGACATGGTCTTTCTTGAATGAAATGACTCGTTACTTGTACATTGACTAGAATGTTGGTGGAAGAAGGATGATTTGTTTGCAACCATTTTTTCAACTCTAATTTTCTCAACACAAAGGGACATTTATCATAGCCATAGAAACATGATTATTTTAAAATGAAATACACCAAGGAGTACCATCAGAAATATTGACTATTTACAATCATGAATAGTTAACCTTAATCAAATAGCTCATTTTTTTATCAGCATGTGTACTCTCTGTGTATATGAAAAATGAATGAAATATCAAGTCGAAATAAAACAGTGAACAAAAATTCAAATTCAAGGCCTAATTTATCAAGAGCAACAAACATTAGGACGAAAGAAAAATCATTAAGAGTATAGAAAAATCATTAGGACTATAGAAAAATCATTAAGACTACAAAATCAAGTTCTAGAAAAATCATTACGACTATAGAAAAATAATTTAGACTATAAAATCAAGTTCTAGAAATGGACGGTTTTGATGCTTTGCCATTACAACAATTGAGCATTCATCATTTGGTACTTCTTGGTGTATTCCATTTAAGTTTTACAGCTGTCATGTTTATGTGCATGTTCTTTATGTGTTTAGCTTCTCTCCCTCACAAGGGATATGTCGATAGGTAATTGATTTGAAAGCATAATGATTTGATTGTTCCAAGTAATGTTTTTAATCCTTTGAAGTTTCTCATGATCCTGATGTAACTTGATTGGATTAAGCAATTTGGAGATCCAATAGGACTTTAGGGGAGTTTAATAAATGTTTTGGAAGACTTAGAGGAACTATTAGCATGACTGTTCCTTCATCTACAACGAGTTAGACTGAATTTGCTAAGTTTTTCTTTTGTTTTGAAGTGTATTTTGTAATCTATTTCCTTTCCATGGACCCAAAGACCTAGGATCCATGAAAAAAGGATACTAACAATGTATTATACAACTCTAATGTTTTTGACTTGCAGAGATTTGAGAAAGTAAAGAGAACACTGGCTATGTTTAATGTTAACTGTTCCTGCACAATCCACTCATACAACAGTGAAATGCTATGTGATTGACAATTTCACACAACTGGTCCTTTGGTGTGTATTAAACATAATAGAATTTTTAGCATATTATTATCATTCTATTTATTTGTTGTAAACATGTCATTGGTTCAGTTTTAATCTACTGGTGTCATGCCCTAACCCATGCTTTATCTCCATTATTTGATGTTATTCACTATTTTGAAATGTTGACTGTGGTTATCAAATGGAAAAAATAGAAAAAAAAATTGTACACGAATTTTTTTTTACAAAACTGAACCAATGGCATGTTTACAACAAAGAAATAGAATTATAATAATATGCTAAAAATTTTATTTTGTTTAATACACGCCAAAGGACTAGTTGTATGAAATTGTCAATCACATAGCATTTCACTGTTGTATGAGTGGATTGTACAGGAACAATTAACATTAAACAAGGAGCAAACTCCTCAACACATCTTGGAAACTATTGAATTCAATAATAAATGAAACCTAACACCAACACTATTCCTTCCATTCACTTCTACCAAGAATTCCAGCACAAGCACAAGCTATTCCAAACTTCAAGTAAAATGAGAAATATGCTATATCAAATCATTCATATTCATAGTAACCATTCAAAGGATCATTTTGTCAATGAACCCTCTGACTGTACCCTTGCGGTAGAGAAAGGAAACCTCAAAATAGAGAAATGAAACTTAGTAAAACCAGTCTATACTGTTGTTTGTGAGGGTACAGTCATAATAAGTGCCTCTCAAACCTCTCCAAACATGTAAGATTGTCTTTAAATACTTTATTGATCTCTTCTAAACATTAACCAAATCAAACCTACATTTGAATCCACACACAATAACCCCAAAATGAAGGGTTTTGTATCCTTTAATGAATCTCAGACACTAGTAACGCATGGACAGTCAAACCAGTAGTCTCCAAAGCATTCAATAAGTGACTAGATTGTATTTAATATACGCCAAAGGACCAGTTGTATGAAATTGTCAATCACATAGCATTCCACTATTGTATGAGTGGATTGTGCAGGAACAATTAACATTAAACAAGGAGCAAACTCCTCAACACATCTTGGAAACCATTGAATTCAATAATAAATGAAACCTAACATCAACACTATTCCTTCCATTCACTTCTACCAAGAATAAAATATTTAATCCATTCAACATTACATATAATCATTAGACAGTTACATTTTCTGACTGTGTAGATGAACAATCATGACCAAAACGATCAAAACTACTTTCACCCTTGCACAAGCTATCCAAACTTCAAGTAAAATGAGCAATATGCTGTATCAAATCATTCATATTCATAGTAACCATTCAAAGGATCATTTTGTCAATGAACCCTCTGACTGTACCCCTGCGGCAGAGAAAGGAAATCTCAAAATAGAGAAAAGAAACTTAGTAAAATCAATCTATGCCGCTGTTTGTGAGGGTACAGTCATGATAAGTGCCTCTTAAACCTCTCCAAACATGTAAGAATGTCTTTAAATACTTCATTGATCTCTTCTAAACATTAACACATGTACAGTCAAACCAGTAGTCTCCAAAGCATTCAATAAGTGAATATGAATGTTTGAAAACTTTCCTCTCAACTTCTCCAACCAGTCCTAATCGGTTAGAGGGATTAGTTGAGTTTTTAGACACTAAAACTTCTTAAACATACTTTATCTGATATGATGAATTGTAATATCAACAAACGTGAATCCAAACATTTGAAAATAGTGAATCGATATCCTTGAGCACAAGCACCAATAACATCAAATAATGGAGATAAAGCACAGGCTAGGGCACAACACCAGTAGAATGCGGTTATTTCAGTGAGCATTCATGATCAAATAAAATGCAATGCATTTGAAATTTGCGGTCAAATATGATGCCAAAGGCTCGAAAGACATTGCCCGTCAAAGATACCAATCAAAGATGAAGAAATCACAAACCTTCTCTTGCGCTCAGCTTGCACGAAGGAAGATTTGATAGCCAAATCTTCCTTGTACCACACGAAGAACATGCCATTGGTTCAGTTTAGCATGTTATTATCATATCAGATAAAGTATGTTTAAGAATTGTTGGTAAGGATAGGAATAGTGGAGATTCTAGAAATATCCCACTAACCGATTAGGAGTGGTTGGAGAAGTTGAGAGGAAAATTTTCAAACATTCATATTCACTTATTGAATGCTTTGGAGACTACTGGTTTGACTGTCCATGTGTTACCAGTGACTGAGATTCATTAAAGGATACAAAACCCTTCATTTTGGGTTATTGTGTGTGGATTCAACTGCTTTAGCCAGGAAGATCAAGAAGATGGGGCAAGAGGACATTGCGGCAGAAGAAGTATTTAAAGAAGCAACAAGAAGCAATAGAAAAGTTTTCAGGAGTTTGGAACAACATTTCAGAATCCATGAATGGTATGGGTAAGGTGACCTTCATTCTTGGCCGTGACTTCAATGAAACATTGGATATGGCTGATAAGAAGAAGGGGGATTGTGAAAGACTTGTTATCATTGTATTGTATATTTCCAATATGTTTGGATGTAGGGTAGACTAGGAGAATGAAGGATCACTCACTGATTGCATGATAACCTAGTTTTGAAGGGTCACTGGTTGAGGGGACAGTCAAGGTCCGGATGTTGATAGTAATTCGTTGAGGGAAGGGGGATTGTAAAATAATTTTTATCATTGTATTATGTATTTCCAATATTTTTGGATGCAAGGCAGACCAGGAGAATGAAGGATCACTCACTGATTGCATGATAATCCAATTTTGAAGGGTCACTGGTTGAGGGGACAGTCAAGGTCTGGATGTTGATAGTGTTCCTTGAGGGAAGGGGGATTGTGAAAGGCTTGTTATCATTGTATTGTGTATTTCCAATATGTTTGGATGCAGAGCAGACCAAGAGAATGAATGATCACTCATTGATTGCATGATAACCCAGTTTTGAAGGATCACTGGAAGAGGGGGGAATGAAGGATCACTCACTGATTGCATGATAAGCCCACCAAGCATTCTTTCTTTTAAGTTTCCACAATATCTCAAAATATGATCATTATTCTTTACTTTCTTCTATATGCTATTTTTTCTATGGTTTTTTAATCTTAGAAATATATCAAAAACATTGCAGATGTGCATATAAAAGTAAAATATTGTCCTTCAATTGTTCCACATTGAAGCATTTCCTCTTGGGAGTATTCTCTTCATTTGTACAATATCTGTCAAAAATGGTTCCCATATTTCTTCAAGATCTATTTTAATCTTTATACTACAATTTTGATTAGATTTGACCAATAGTTGATTTCATTGGTATTTTATAGCATATACTCCTAATGTGAAATGTGGATAGAAAGAAAGAGACACACTAGGTATGAATTACATGATATACCCATCATCACTTAGCACTTAAATAATAAATTATGGACAGGGAACAACCCCCTAACTTTTGGATGTTTGTTTCATGTTGGCCTCTTATTATATGCAAAGGTAGGCCTGTCTTAGGCTAACAACCACAATGTAGGGGCCATAACTTATGGATCCCAAAATAGTGCACACTTGCATTAAATTAGGTTCACTATACTACAAAGGAATGGAAACCATGCAATAGTGCCTCATGGGGATGGAAGCAACCCTTCACCAAGAAGATGATTGTGTTTGCAATATTTACTAGAGACAAAGAACATAATTTGGTTCCAACAATTACTCTTAGAAGATAATGACACCCACAAAACACTTGGAAAAGATAGCACTCACTATATCTTTTATCACTCTTTTAAAGCTGGGACAATAAATCTCAAAGATTGATCAACGAATTCTGGAACACAAAGAACCATTGACAGTTGTGATTCATGTGTACAATAGCCAACAACCAGTTTTTCTAATCATGGTTTCCAATAATTATGTTAGAAAAAACATCTACAAATCCTTTACACAACCATAATAGATTTAAACCATGAACCGTAAGAACCTAACAATGGGACTAAGAAAGATACAGCCTAAACAAATCTTGATCATATTCCACCCTATTGTAAGGCCCAAGAAGTAACTCTATCTTAAAGCTACACATTCCTCTAGATGAAGCTCAAAGGTCAGGTAGTTGAAGCATAGCAATACTTGAATGAATATAGGAATAATTTGATGTACAATCATTTGCTAGCTTGGTTTGTGGGTTTTCCACATAATATTTTCCCTTTAACCACATTTATAGTTTGAGAAAATCAGAAAAAATTGTTTCAGATTTATATTATCCTTTTGAACTAGCACACTACCATCAAAATGCATAATCATTGGTCATATCAAGAAAATTCTTATTGATTAGTAGGATATTCTTATAAAAATTTGATGCATGGATTTCTTGTGAATTATCGACTGCTATGTATCCTGCAACTATGAAAGGAATAGTGTTGGTGTTAGGTTTCATTTATTATTGAATTCAATGGTTTCCAAGATGTGTTGAGGAGTTTGCTCCTTGTTTAATGTTAATTGTTCCTGCACAATCCACTCATAAAATAGTGAAATGCTATGTGGAAGGGATGGTTGATAGTGTTCCTTGAGGGAAGGGGGATTGTGAAAGACTTGTTATCATTGTATTGTGTATTTCCAATATGTTTGGATGCAGGGCAGACCAGGAGAATGAAGGATCACTCACTGATTACATGATAACCCAATTTTGAAGGGTCACTGGTTGAGGGGACAATCAAGGTCCGGATGATTGGGCCATTGGAGGACCCTAGTTCTTTGTATTAATTTCTATTCAAATTGGATGCATGAATTTCTTATGAATTATCGGCTGCTATGTATCTGGCAATTGGATCTATAAATCTACATATACTTCTTTAGGGTTGTAACCACTTAGGGATCAAAATAGAGAAATTAAATAAAAATCATTTTTTGTCCTATTTCCTTTTAACAAAGTCTCAACTATCAATGATACAATACATTTGATGCCCTAAGCTATCAATACAAATGATGCCTAGCTAGAAGCTCACAGGCTGTCCATTTGATAAACACAGTCAACATTTCAAAAAAATGGATATCCTTGAGCACAAGCACCAATAACATCAAATAATAGAGTTAAAGCACGGGCTAGGGCACGACACCAGTAGAATACGGTCACTTTAGTGACAACAATCTAAAATGGCGTCATTAAACATATATGCTAGTAATATCAACAAACGTGAATCCAAACATTTGAATACAGTGAATCGATATCTTTGAGCACAAGCACCAATAACATCAAATAATAGAGATATAGCACTGGCTAGGGCATGACACCAATAGAATGCGGTCATTTCAGAGAGCAACTCCCTCAACAATAAAATGAAATGCATTCTAATATGATGCCAAAGGCCCAAAAGATGAAGAAATCACATACCTTCTCCCGCGCTCAGCTTTCTCTCCTTTTCTCCCTCTCTCCAAATGAAATAAAAATGATGAGGCTGTTTCACTTTTTTAAAAAATGTATACCCCAAATTTGTCAGAGTGCCGATGGTCAATTAAACACCCATCGGAATACCGACATCATCGGAGCCTATTACAAAAAAAACACCAAATTCGTAAGAAAAAGTTACCTGTTGGAAACTTCTGTTGAAATTTGGCCCCAAATGTAGTAGTGGTAGGATGCTCCTCTTCCTTGATTGCTGCTGCTCCTTCCTCTCCAACTAGTGTTAGAGCCTCTACCTCTGCTGAAACCTCCTCTATGTGAGTTTCCTTCCTGATTTTCAGTGAGCTTGTTCTCACTTTGCTGCTTGCTGCCTTGAATTTGATCCTCTTCCACCATAGCCTCTTTGTCCTCTTCCTTCTCTACCTCTACCTCTTCCTCTGAAGTTTGATTTTGATTTCTTTTTGTTCTTCTCTTCTACCTTCAATGCAAGCTAGAAATATTTATGGATGGTTGTAGGCATCCACAAAATGATTTCCTCTTGGATATTCCATTTTAGGCCTCCAAGATACCTAGACACCTAATTGATAGTTTCAACCTCTTGGACTTTTGAACTCAAGCACAAATTTTGGAATTCTTCAGTATATGTAGCCACATCCAAATCTTTTTGTTTCAAATTCTGCCTTTTCTTGTGCAACTAGATTTCATAATCCTCGGGTAGGTATTGTTCTTTCATCTTGTTCAACATGGCTTTCCAATTTGAAATTGGATTTTTACCCATCTTCTCCCTCTCTTCTTGGAGGTACTTCCACCATGTTAATGCTGAACCTCTTAATCTTGACTTTGCAACTTTTACCTTCTGTGCTTCAGTTATGCTCTCACATTCAAAATGATTCTCAATACATTCTATCTGTATCCACCTTAAAATGGTCGCCTAGACTTTGGGCCCCATTTCTGCAATTTATCAAATCCCTGAATCAATATTTTCAAATATCAACATTTTCAATTATATCAATTTCTTTGATCAAATCATAATCAACTCAATATTTCATAAGGTTTGAGCCTTATTTAATTGAAAAGAGAAAAAAATAAAAATCTTATTTAATTAAGAGAATATGCTCCTTTTTAATTAATTAAAAATCTCTTTTAATTAAATAAAAATCTCTTTTAATTAAATAATAAAATCACTTTATCCTAAACCTTTATTTAATTAAAAATTTTTTTCTCTCCTTTTATTTAAATAAAAAATCCCCACTTTTCTTCTTATCCTATGTTGCACAAATAAAGTATTATTCTTATTTTATAAAAAAAGAAAAAATATTTTTTGTCTCATATGGACACTAAAATCAACTCCTATTTTCCTATTGGAAGATATTTGTGCACAAGGATCAAACTTCTTTTTTTCTTCATCATTGATTAAGTCTTTTACCTCTTAATCTCAATGGTCCATTTTCATCTTATTTGTTATAAAAGGAGAGCTCTCTCTTTCATTTTCATATCTTAAGTTTTTATGCTAATGTTATGCTGCAGGTTTTCTAGGTCATTTGGAGCTCTTTGAAGACATTCTTGCATTCAAGCTTTGAAGACATTGTTGTTGTATTTCATTTAGCTTATTTTCTTACATCATAATTGCATAATTATGACATTTTTAGTATAGATTTCTTTTATGCAATAGATTAATCTCACATAGCTTAATAGGAAGATTTGTAACACTTGTATTTTCCTTTCATAGCATAGCTTGCATCTTTCATTCTCATAGATTAGTTTGCATTGCATTGCATTCATATTGATTTCATTTAAGATATTGACATTGTTGCCCTTGTCTTTGATTTGAAATCTCTCATTGTGTGGTTGACTAGCAAGGTCATGAGTTTATAGCTCTAGCTGAGAGCAATTTTACAAATTTTGCAACTTCATGCATAAAGAGCTATGGATCGATTTGTGAGGGCTCATTGTTGAGTTTTCTTGCATGTAAGGATTCATAGAAGTGTGGTCACATTTTCACCATACATTTTTGGCACCCACCAAAGGGCAGAGTAGATTAGCTTTGTCCATTAATTCTGCATTTTTCATCATTTTTTTGGGTATATTTTTGGCTAAATTCGTGATCTCCGATTTTCTATTTTGAGTTTTTCCATGTGCAGATTTTACCCAGTCAGTTTCTGCGCATTTGTCCATAATTTTTGTGCATTCGTCACGATTTGTTGCGCATACATATTTTCTGTGCATTTACCTCATTCTGCTGCGGATTCATTCACTGTTCCTGCGCATTCATTTCTGGCAATTTTCCAACATTTCCCTTTTCTATATTCCAGATTTTCTGCGCATTTGTTTCACTGTTCTATGCATCCATTGCATATAGCTGCACATTTATAGTTTCTGCACTTTGATTCTGATTTGTTGCACATCTACTTAATTGTCCTGCGCATTTATATCTACTGCGCTAATGTTTCTGTTTACTGCGCTTCTATTAACTGTTTCTGTACATCTGTACTATTGCCTGTACCCGACAATGAGCTGTTTTGAGCTATTTTATCTATCTTGCAAGTTTTGGGTTCTTAGCTATCACTCTGGAAAACGGGCACCCATTTTTGAGAAATTTTTGCAAATGGTATAAAAAATTGAAGTGTTATATATCGTTGGAAAGGTCTTTCCGAGCCTAATCCAACCACGATGGTTTTATTTTTATATTTTGTCACTTGATCAATTTTTTTTTGCAGATTATCTAATTTTTCATGTGCTAACCATTGTTAGATTTTGAATTTTGCTAACCTTTTGTTGGTCTAACAAGTTGTTTTGAAGGTGCTCTTGCTTTCATGGAAAATGCTTAAAATTGCTTGAGGTACTTTGTTCCATTTCTACAACATTTGGATTTTGGGATTAAAATTGAACCTCTCATGTGTTTGGCTTGAGTGTTTACATGCTTTCATAGAACACATTTCAATTGATGCTCTTAATGGGAAATGAAAGAACATAAATTTGTTTTTACAAGTTTATGTAAGTGAATGCTTGTGTTTAAACTTTAAGTAATTCTTGGTTCCAATATCAAATATCTCATTGAGTGATTGGGGGCATAGATTCATTCCTTGTTTATATAAAGAGTTAAATGCACCACTTTGTGGACTCACTCTATGTTTGCTTGGAAAGTTAAATATTCTATTGATTCAACCCTTTGTCATTTGTGAGTAGTATTGATAAGCAACTTTATATTACTTTTGATTGACCTTGTTAGCTAAATTGGGTGTTGGACTCACTTATTTTTAATCACCCCTCATTACCACCCTTTGGATGCAAGATCAACATTCATACATAGGGGAGGGGTCTACTTAAAAAGAGCGTTAAGTGTTGTACAAAGTTTTTCCCTTTTTTATGCTTTCTTGATCTCATTAGTTTTCTAAAGTGTGGACTCACTTTGAGTTTGTGTGAGGAGTTAAATGTTTCACTTTTAGACTCACTTTGAGTTTGTGTGAGGCGTTAAATGTTCTACTTTTGGACTCACTTTGAGTTTGTGTGAGGAATTAAATGTTCCACCTTGTGGACTCACTTCACATTCACTTGAAGAGTTAAATGTTCCACTTTTGTACTCACTTCACATTCACTTGAAAAGTTAAATATTCCACTTTTGGACTCACTTCACATTTACTTGAAGAGTTAAGTGTTCCACCTTTAGTGTTTTAAATACTTTTGATAGTGAATTACTTAATTTTATTTTTTAGAAGGCCTGCTTGGGGACACACCACCTCAAAAGACAACCTTAACTCCTATGTTCCAGTGGAGTATAAATAGCGGGAGGTGAATCGAAAGACACCTCTCTTAGGAATTGAGTTTGATATCACTCTTGGCTAAGCCTCAAAAAACTTTATACCTTTGAGAAGTGAAGGAGGAGATTTGGGTTACCATCTCCCGTCAACTGTGTGATTTTGGATTCTTCTCATCTACAAATTTGGGCCTCACGTACCTTGCGTATATCGAGGACTCCCTTTAGAAGAGCTATGTATAGCCTTGTAGACAGCTTGCTAGGATGTTGTTGTGTTTTAAGTGCCTGCTAAAACATTCTCAAGAACATACACAAGTAGAGTTCTTAAGGAGTGGAATACTAAGTCACTATCTCTGTTCATGTGCAAAGTTGCTTTGTCCCTTGCCCATTGCTTGAAGACTGTTTGCTTGAACTCCCTGGTTGTTGTTCTATGTGCTTGATCATCATTGTGAAATCTTTTGAAAGATCTAATTGGAATATTGAAACTGAGTTCCGTCCTGTTGTAGTGAGTTCTCCTTAGAAGCTTGGTCTTCCTTAGATAGTCCAGGTCAGATCTTAGGTGCTGTCATGTTGCTCAACATCTCAATGAACGTTATGGTATCAATTGCATAAAATGAATCTTAGTCTTCTTCTTTCTTTTCCATTTTCCATGTTCTTCTGAAGTATTCTATTCCCATGTGAAATTCTTCTTCCTCTTCTTCTTGATTCTTTTCCTCTTATTATCTAGTCTATTTTCTTCTATTTTATCTCTTCTGTTGCTCCTATGCTTTATTATTCTTCTTTTAGAACCATGAATCTCAAATATCTAGTTTTGGCACTTTTATTAAGAATAGATGATCTTGAGCTCATTGACATATTTGAAAAGTGTTGTTCCTCCAAAATTTTCATGAGTAACAAATTTATGACAAAAATAAAATAAAAATCGATTAAATCAGAGGCCTTTGCTAGAATCATACTCATGATCTCATCCAAATATTCTTCATCTTCTAAATCTTCTCATCATTCCTCATATTCTAAATCTTATCACGATTCTTCTAAACATTATTCACATTCTTCATCTTCTAAATCTTATCACAAATCTTCTAAACACTATTGACATTCTTCATCTTCCAAATCTTATCATGACTCTTCTAAACATTATTCGAATTCCTCATTATCCAAGTCCTCTTCCGACACTAAGTCTTCAATTTCCTCTTCTTCACGATCTCATTCTTCTTCTACTTCTTCAAAGAATCTTCCTTCTCTTCAGAAGACATACCATAATGAGCAACATGATAGTCCTTATGATACCTCTTCCACGAAGAGTGACACACCCACCTATGATGACTATGATGACTATGATGATGGACAATGTAGTGATACCTATGACACCTCTATTCCTAAGAGTCCTCCTAGTCATGTCCTTGTGCTTACTAGAAATGGGTCCTCATATTGGAAAGATCGTGATGGTGATCTGTATGATTCAAATTTTGAAAGAAACTTTGATGAGTTTTGTGAACAATACCTTGATTATAATCCAACTACTACTGTTGAGGAATATAAAATGCACTGTGCTGATTTGAAACGTAAATATTATAAGAATCCTTCCTCTAAGAACTCTCATGCTGAAAATAAAGATTGCACTCTCAAGCAAGATCATGTTAATGCTAAACCTTTGTCTTGTGATGGTTGTTAGAAATAGGAAATACTGAGAGGGGGGGGTGAATCAGTATTTCACAAACTTTTTCTTTTGCCCACTTATGGATATAACATATTACTTTAGTGCATACAAAGATTATCAAGCTGATTAACAAACATAGCAGTAAATAGAAAGAACTCATAACACATCATATGTTCTCGAGGAAACCCTGGCCAAGGGAAAACTCCGGTGGGGATGGTACCCACAAAGATCACTAATCAAAAGTATCTTGTTAGGGATATTGGACCCTGTTAGGAGTCAATTTACAATATATAGTAGATCTGTCTTGGTTAAAGGACTTTAGGCCTTGTTAGAAGCCTTAACCCTATTAGGAGTTAGATTACAAAACTCGATCACCAGCTAAGCTCACTGCCCAAACTGGTAATACAAAATGTCTCTGACTATAATATGGTACCGCTTACAACTTCACATCAATAGCCTTTGCTGCTATCACAATAAACAACTATCGCAAGTTATCTTTTCTTCCTTTTTACATATCACTACACTTTTTCATTACATTTCAAGTATGCCTAATATATGAGTTATTAAAGCTAATAACTTTACATGGTCGGCTTCCAAAATCTTTATCCAAGAGTAAACATCTAGGATGTCATCCCTTCATAATGTTAAGTCATTATTTTGACAAGCAAAAATAATCCCTTAACTCTTTCGCTAATACTGTCTCCAAAACTATCTGTCTGCAAAAATTGTCTTCGGTAAACTTTGAATAACTTTGTTCGTACTGCTCCAAAATTTATGCGCACTAAAATGGGGTATCCTCATACTCTATAGAAGCTTCAGTTAACTGCACAAACAAAAATATTGCTCTGGTGGACGTCGCCAACTAAATCTTCATTTGGTGCTCTGTTAGGATCATTGTATCCATACTTAGACAATTTCTTCCTTCAACTTGCCATACTTGCATTCTAGATTCTCTGCTCTTAATAGAGATCATATGTTGCCATAATGACAACATCTATGCATCCACATTAGCCAAATTGCCAAAAATCTCCCCCTTTGTCATTGGTGGCAACATATGGGAAAACTGGCTAAGTGTGCAAACAAAACTTGAAAAACACTTATACAAAATTGTGGCCAAAAGCCAAAAGTTATACAATATGTATACAATATCATACTCCATAGAATAGCTCCCCCTATGAGTATCCTTCCTCAACATATATTCAATTTTCTGCTATCTCTCCCCCTTTGACAACAATGACAACGATAGGGTGTACAAAAATTTCAAAAACTTTATACCTTAGTATCAATTATTGCAAAGCCGGTAGGCTTGCAACACAATCACCAAACTCTAACTTCCAAGATTCAAAATCTTTCTCCCATATCTTCCTGATGGATTCATCAACATTGAGTAGAGTACTCAATCCGTATGCTGCTGTCTGATAGGCTTGCAGGGAATTGAAGCTAAACTTCTGAAATGATGTCTTTGCTGAAAGACACTACTCAATTTGATCTTCAACAATTGATATTTTGATTGAGACATGCTCTCTCAAGATGTTAACCCTGATCATCTTTTTGTTCTTCTCCTTTGCTAACATTCTGATTTCATCTTTCAATTTCCTTATGCTCTTCTCTACAGAACTTATCTTGACATTAGGGCTTGTCAAGGTGTTTGTCTCAGCTGTAATAGCATCTAACTTCTCTCTGATCTTCTTATCCTCTTCAACTGTTAGGATTTCTAATTTAGTGCATTGAATGTACAAATTCTTTCCTGTCTCAAAATGTCTCCTCAAATTCTTTATGCATACATCTAAACTACCAATATCATTTCAAATATTTACACTTAAAGTTTGTTGCATTTCTGCTTCAAAGTCTTCCTGAGCTTTTATTCTAGCAATATCCTTCAAGTTAGAAAATTCAGAGTCAAAAAAATTCATTACCATTTTAGCTTTCTCAAGTGGATCCGATTCAGATATCTTAGTGCTGATCACACTCTCAAGTTTCTCTGTCAAAAATCTAACTTTGCCTTCAAGGTCTTTCACCTTCTTATTCTTTCCAATAATTTTGTTCAGAGATGTGATGAACTCAAGCTGATCATCATCTTCAACTTCTTTTCCAAGGTCTTCAAACATTGAACCAATATGCCTCTTCTTACTGTCAGGTGCACTAATGTCTTCAACTGGTATAGTGTAATGTCCCCACTTTAGCAGTTGACCAAGCGTGTGTGTGTTAGCCTTGTTCTACATGGTCCCGAGGGCTAACGAAGGGTTTAAGGGGATCTTGGAGTGTTTTGGCCTAGTCATTTCCAGTTTGGGCCAAAATGAAGTTGATTTACTCAGTTTTAGGCATACTTACTATTTTTAGTAAGTCAACAGGACACAGTGGAGGCCAGTTTTGGTGGTTGGATTTGATACTCTTCGGTGAGAGCTTTTCGACGAGCTATCACTTGCATTATTCGGAGTCCGATTGCTAATACATTTTAATGCCTGAAGTTTTATTAAAGTAACATTTAATTTAATTGTAAAGTATTAAAGTGTTACTTTAATATTTATTTTATGGGGATGTGTACCCAGGGAGACATAAGGGGATATTTTAATATATGTTTTATATTGCTCATCTTTTATCCCACATTGCCCATGAGAGTTGAACCGACCCTTGGAAATAGAATAAAATGAAGCGTTTGTGGCTTCATTAGACAGGTTGAATATGAGAAGAAATTGGTGTGTGAGTTGCAGATCTGTTCTTGGCATTTGAGGACGTTTATCCTCTCTTGTGACATTCTAGACGTCATTCCCTTGGGGTTTGGCCTTTGGAATCCATTGTTATCAGTTTCATTATCAGGCAGTTTAGTTACATTTCCAGCTACAGGCAGATTTGGTATTTTGCTCATATCTTCTTCACTACTTGTCCAATGCTTATGCCGCTTTGAGGGAATGATTTTATGAAGGTAGTGGAATGATTGAAGGACAAAGTACTGTAGCGGCACTGTTCATGCAACACTATTCATGTGGCACTATTCACATGACACTATTCACATGGCACTATTTACGTGGTACTATTCACGTCACTGTAGCAGCAAGTTCGAAAGCATGGGCTGGAGTATTATTTCATTAATGTTGGCGTAATTAGTGAGTTGATAAATCTGCCATGTATTTGGTTTTATTAATTCTGAAAATAACATTTTATCGGCAGCAGTTCATTGTCCACTTTGCATATTATTGTAGTTTATTTCTTGTTTATGTTGTATGATTCCTATTCCATGCACAAAACACAACAAACAAATAAATGTTTGATTTCCAGTGTTATAAGGGGTTTAAAACATTAAATGGAGAAATAAGAAGTTGAATGCAAGCTGTTTGACATAATTCCTTTCAGCAGTGGGTTTAGTTTTTTGTGGCATTCAAGGGTGTCCATTCAGTGGTATCAGAGCTATAAGTCCTGCCATCCTGTGGAGGTCTTATAGGGAATTTGGAACAATCGGATAGAGGGAAAAGTGTTTGACAAAATGTCAAAACACTAAAATCAGAATTAAAAAAAATAAAAAAATAGGCTAAGCATTTATGTTTGAGCATGCGACAGGGGCCTTATAATTTTCGCAATACTAGAGCAAGACAAAATAGGATTTTAAACTTGCAGAGCGAACAGTCTAGTTCATCCGTGCAGGTGGAAATAGAATCTAGTCATACAGACACAGAGGAGATATTCTTTGATCAAGACAGCAATATGGGTGACCGAGATGACATGAATACAGGATTAGGCGGAGGTAGGAACACTAGTCCAGATCAGGGGGATGTAATGTTCGGATAGTTACTGGATACATTAGAGCAGGGGCAGCGTATGCAGCAGGAGCAGAATAGGCGACTGGACATGATGTTGCAGCTCATGGCTAGAAAGATGGGTGTCAATATTAATCCAGGTGATGCCAACAACAGAAACAATAACAATGGGGGAAACAATAACAATAGGGGCAATGATAATAATGGAGGCCAAGGTAACAACAATGGTCCTGAGAATAACATTAATGGTAATAATGGACACGACAACAATGGGAATGAGGCTGTTAACTTTAGACATATTGCACGCCCAACTCAGACAGCGAGCTCGAGACCTCTTCTACCCACCTTCCCACCCAGAGATCCAGTTCAACCAGTAAACGAACCGTAGATTACCGAGTTACAGGATCACTTCAGGAGAGACTGGGAGGCTAGTGGACTGGAGTTTTAGGTGGATATTTCCCTCAGAGATTATATGGACTTGAGGATGAGACACATGCCTAGAGCAGGAGGGAGGAATCAAAACTTTGAGCTGAGAAAGAAAGTTGGAAAAATTTCTTTACCTTATTATGATGCTTCAGGGAAGATGACTGCACGAGCTTGGGTGCAGAAGGTAGATACATACTTGCAGCTAAATCCTATGCCTGAGGAGGAGGCTATCAAGTATACGGCTATGCACTTGGATGGCGTTGCACATGAATGGTGGCATCATGGCATGGTGACTCTGGGGCATAATCAGATTACATCCTATGAGGAATTCACCGACAGATTGATTGAGAGATTTGACACTAGGGATCCCGAGTTACATTTCAAGGAGCTAGCACAGTTAAAATAGTCAGGTTATGTGGATGCTTACATCACCGAGTTTCAGCGCTTGTTTGTACTTGTTACTGATATCTCTCCTAGGAGATTGGTGGTGTTATTTTGTGATGGGCTTGCTAATCCATTATGAGGTTGGGTGAAGGGACATGATCCACTCACCTTAGCTAAAGCAACTAAAAAGGCATGAGATTTAGCCCCTTCGGTATACAAAGGAAAATACCATTCAACAGATTCTTCCTACCACAAGGACAAAGACAAAAAACCATTTCAGAAAGAGTATAACAAACCCAAAGAAGGATCAAAAGGACTAGACAATGAAACCATGAATGAACTTCGATAGAAGAAGCTATGCTTCCACTGTAGAGAGCCTTGGGACTTATCTCATAAATTCCCTCTCAAGGCTAAGGAAAATCAAATGGAGTATTTTTCAACAGAAGAGTCAGAGTCAGAGGGGGAGGATCAGCACTCCGATTCAGATGAAGGTAACACTATAGAGGAGAGCAGCATTCCTAAGGATGATAGATCGTTGGCACGCTTGACAGGGGCCCAAAGGGAAATCACATTTAAGGTCAGGGGTATTATCCAGGGGCAGAAAGTGATATCTCTCATTGACACTGGGGCTACACATAACTTCATAGATGCACAGTTGGTAGCTAGGAGAGGGTTACAGACCGAGGAGCATGATGGGTTTAGAGTCATGGTGGTTAACGGTGACAAATTGTTGTGCACTCGGAAGATATCTAATCTTCACATTAGGTTTGGAGTTGGCTATGAGTTGGAGGATGAGTTCTATGTTGTGGACATGGGAGATTATGATGTCATCCTCAGCATGACATGGATGGCTTCGCTAGTTGAGTTCACACTCAACCTAGCAAAATTGGAGATGAGATTCCAGCATGAGGGCAGAACTGTGGTACTTAGAGGACTTTCAGATGGAGGTTGCAGACTAGTGTCCTTGAGGAGAATGCAGAGACTTTTTCGTCATGATGACATAGAGTGGGCGACAGAGTGCTACATTATGCCAGCTTCACCAAAGCCACAGGAAAAGAGTCATCCACCAGATATCCAGAAGATACTTGATAGACACGCTAAAGTATTTGGCGATATTCCTCATGGGGTTCCTCCTGACAGAGGGATAGAGCATGTTATCGAGCTCGAGGAGGGAGCCAAACCAGTTATGATTACTCCATATCATCATCCTAAGAAACACAAGGATGAGATAGAGAAGGCGATTAAGGATTTGTTGGAGATGGGGCATATCAGGCCTAGTAAGAGCCCCTTTGCTTCAACAGTAGTTTTGGTAAAGAAGAAGGATGGGATGATGCGCATGTGCATCGATTACAGGGCATTGAATAAGAAAACAATTAAAAATAGGTATCCCATTCCTAGGATTGATGAGCTGATTGATGAGTTGCATGGGGCATGCTTCTTCACCAAAATTGATTTGCAGTCTGGATACCATCAAATCAGGATGAGAGCAGAGGACATTGAGAAAAAAGCCTTCTGATGTCACTATGGCCACTTTGAGTCTATGGTGATGCCATTTGGACTAACCAACGCACCCGCTACATTTCAGAGTTGTATGAACCAGGTATTCAGGAAGCAGTTGAGGAGGTTTGTCTTGATCTTCTTTGATGACATCTTGGTCTTCAGTAAGACCTGGGAAGAGCACTTACATCATTTGGAGGAGGTGTTATCTATTCTGGAGAGAGAGTCATTATATGCCAAGGAATCTAAATGTGAGTTTGGCATGACCGAGCTCCTTTACCTTGGGCATATCATTAGTGCAGATGGTGTTCGGGTTGATCCCGAAAAGATTAGAGCTATTGTAGATTGGCCTACTCCCACAAACCTTACACAGCTTAAGGGGTTCTTTGGTTTATGTGGTTTTTATAGGAGGTTTGTTAAGGGATTCTCACAGACTGCTGCACCCTTGACAGATCTTACTAGGAAAGGGGCCTTCGTGTGGACAGGGGCAGCACAGAGGTGTTTTGAGCATTTCAAGCAGGTAATGTCTTCATGTCCAGTTCTAGCTCTACCGAATTTCACAAAGCCTTTTGAGCTTCATTGTGATGCATCGGGTGATGAGATTGGAGTAGTATTGATGCAGGAGAAGCATCCCATTGCATTCGAGAGTAGGAAGCTCCGGGGAGTTGAGAAGAGTTATTCTATCTATGACCGAGAGATGTTGGCCATAATACATGCATTGGCCAAATTCCGATCATATTTGGTAGGTGGGCATTTTGTGATCAAGACTGATCACAACAGTATTAAATACTTCATGAGCCAGCATGATCTTAATGACCGGCAATAGAAATGGGTTACTAAATTGCAGGCTTATGACTTTGACATAGAGTTTGTCAAAGGTAAGAAAAACGTGGTGGCGGATGCCTTATCTCGGAGACCTCACTTATGTGCTTTGGCAGAGATTTCAGGAGATTGGAGAGATCAGATTATAGCAGAGTATGTCGGAGATGCTTGGGCTTCTGGATTGATTTCAGGTACCATATAGGATGATCGCTATGAGGTGATAGATGGATTGATCAGAGTTCAGGACAGGGTTTATTTGATTCCATCATCACACTTGAGAGAGGCGATACTGAAGACATTTCATGATGCACCCACAGCTAGGCATCCAGGGGCCTTCAAGACCTATAGGCAGATCCAAGAGCGGTTCTCATGGAGAGGGCTCAAGGATGATGTTCAGAGGTACATCAGGGAGTGTGCAGTTTGTCAACAGAATAAGGGAGAGCACACATTTCCTGCAGGGTTATTACAGCCCTTGCCCATTCCTGATAGGAAATGGGAAAGTATTTCGATGGACTTCATCACTGGGTTACCATGAGTGCAGGGAAGGGATTGCATCTATGTGGTAGTGGACCGCTTGACGAAGTTTGCTCACTTCTTTTCTATTCCGTCCACTTACACAGCAACACAGGTGGCAGATCTTTTCTTTAGAGAGATATTCAGGTTACATGGGCTGCCCAGATTCATTGTTAGTGACTGGGATAGTAAGTTTATGAGTGTTTTTTGGCAAGAGTTGTTTAGGTTGTGTGGTACAAATCTTACACCTAGCACTAGTTATCATCCACAGACAGATGGGCAAACAGAGATTGTGAATAAATGGGTGGAGGGATATTTGAGGAACTATGTAACTGCACAACAAAAGGCTTGGATTAGATGGTTGCATATGGGAGAGTATTGTTATAACACCACTTATCATATGTCCATCAGGATGACTCCTTTCATGGCACTCTATGGTTATGAAGCACCTAGCTTCATGGATTTAGTTTTGGGGGACAATAGAGTGCCCAAAGCCAAAAACTTATTGTAGGATAGTCAGGACATCCGGAAAGTGCTCAAGGAGAATATACAACATGCCCAGAATCAATAGAAATTGTACGCTGATCAGCACCGAATAGAGCGTAGTTTCGAGGTAGGGGATATGGTTTACTTGAGGCTACAACCATATAGACAGTCATCGCTCAAGAAGAGTGGAGCTGAAAAGTTGAAACCTAGATTTTATGGTCCCTACAGGGTAATACGCAAAGTGGGTGAAGTGGCCTATGAGCTTGAGCTTCCAGAGGGCAGTCAGGTGCACAATGTGTTTCACGTGTCTAGGCTTAAGAAAGCCATTGGTCAGAGTGTAGTGCCTTCTGGAGATTTACTTCCTTTGGATGAGGAGGGGAAGCTTGTGTTAGTACCCGAGGCTATTTTGGACACTAGAGAGAGGAAGCTTAGAAACAGGGTAGTGAAGGAGTATTTGGTCAGATGGAGAGACCTGCCAGAGGAGGATTCTACATGGGAGAGTGAGCAGGTTATTCAGCAGGCTGGACTAAGATTGCTTGAGGACAAGCAATTTCAAGGGGGGCGGACTGTAATGTCCCCACTTTAGTAGTTGACCAAGCGTGTGTGCGTTAGCCTTGTTCTACATGGTCCTGAGGGCTAACAAAGGGTTTAAGGGGATCCTGGAGTGTTTTGGCCTAGTCATTTTCAATTTGGGCCAAAATGAAGTTGATTTACTCAGTTTCAGGCATACTTACTATTTTTAGTAAGTCAACAGGACATAGTGGAGGCTAGTTTTGGTGATTGGATTTGATACTCTTCGGTGAGAGCTTTCCGACGAGCTATCACTTGCATTATTCAGAGTCCGATTGCTAATACATTTTAATGCCTGAAGTTTTATTAAAGTAACATTTAATTTAATTGTAAAGTATTAAAGTGTTACTTTAATATTTATTTTATGGGGATGTGTACCCAAGGGAGACATAAGGGGATATTTTAATATATGTTTTATATTGCTCATCTTTTATCCCACATTGCCCATGAGAGTTGAACCGACCCTTGGAAATAGAATAAAATAAAGCGTTTGTGGCTTCATTAGACAGGTTGAATATGAGAAGAAATTGGTATGTGAGTTGCAGATCCATTCTTGACATTTGAGGACATTTATCCTCTTTTGTGACATTCTAGATGTCATTCCCTTGGGGTTTGGCCTTTGGAATCCATTGTTATCAGTTTCATTATCAGGCAGTTTAGTTGCATTTCCAGCTACAGGCAGATTTGGTATTTTGCTCATATCTTCTTCACTACTTGTCCAATGCTTATGCCGCTTTGAGGGAATGATTTTATGAAGGTAGTGGAATGATTGAAGGACAAAGTACTGTAGCGGCACTGCTCATGCGGCACTATTCACGTGGCACTATTCATGCGACACTATTCACGTGACACTATTCACATGACACTATTCACGTGGTACTATTCACGTCACTGTAACAGCAAGTTTGAAAGCATTGGCTAGAGTATTATTTCATTAATGCTAGAGTAATTAGTGAGTTGATAAATCTGCCATGTATTTGGTTTTATTAATTCTGAAAATAACATTTTATCGGTAGCAGTTCATTGTCCACTTTGCGTATTATTGTAGTTTATTTCTTGTTTATGTTGTATGATTCCTATTCCATGCACAAAACACAAAAAACAAATAAATGTTTGATTTCCAGTGTTATAAGGGGTTTAAAACATTAAATGGAGAAATAAGAAGTTAAATGCAAACCGTTTGACATAATTCCTTTCAGCAGTGGGTTTAGTTTTTTGGGGCATTCAGGGGTGTCCATTACATATAGAAGGTGCACTAGAGGTAGTGGCCTCTGTCAAAATTTGTTTGCCTTTTACTGACTGCTCTGCTGGAACTGATTCTGATATAGTTGGTCCTTCCTCTGCCTCCGTATTCTTCTCTGATTTTGTGACCTTTTCTTGCTCTTCAAAAGCCAAATTGTCAACAATCTTTCCTAGATCAAGATATACTGCATCATCTGATTCTAGAGTCACTTTGGTGCCTTCAATATCCATTGATTCTTTGCCAATATTGATATGTGAAGAAAATGGGACTTCTTCAATACCAAATTTCTCTGCATGCGGTTCCTCTGATTGCTTCTGCTGAGGGTTTGATTCAACATGCTTTTCTGCAACTATATCTGCAAGAACTTGCATTACTGCTTGCTCTGTCTCTTTCTGTACTTCCTCCTTTTTGCCTCCCATTATAAGGATTGTTCTTCTCTTAGTTCTCAATAAAGTTCCAAGAGACTTCAAGAATCTCTTCAAATGATCTTCATCCTTAACTTCACAGAACTGTCTGATTACATGTTCTCTCATCTTTATGTCCTCTTCTTGTGCTCTCTATTTTCTATTCACAAGTCTGTTATACAAATCTTCTATGATCTTACCATGAATAGTGCTAAGTTTCTTATCTACCACAATCATGTGTGTAACCATTGCATTTTCAAAATTTAATCTGTCAAATGATCCATATAGATCATAGAATTTATTCAACTTAGTGAAGTCTCCATGCTTCAATATATCTTCATTAACTCTTTCAATTCTTGGTTTCCAAGTTTTCTTCTTGATTGAAACTACATCATCGTCTTTAATTACTGCTACATTTCTAGGTATAGGTGGTACAACCACTTTCTATCTCTTGCCGGGTCCTGTTGCACTCACTTTTACTCTTTTGCTAGGAATAGGAGAAAAATATTTATCTCCTTCATCTTTTTCAGGTACTTCAACTTTTACCTTTACTGCAATAGGATCAATAGGATCTGCACTTGATGTCTCAGGTGAAATTACAAGATTTTCACTTTGCTTCAAGGCTTCTGTAGTCTTCTTAGCTATGTCAAACTCATGACTTGACATACCAGATTCTTTCAAAATTTTCTTCATAGTAGATTCAACTCTCTTACTAGATTGCTTCTTTTCTCTCAAACTTATTGCAGAGTTAAAATTCTCTTCATAGGTTCCAAACCTATTTGCATGACCATCCAACTCACACTTTAACAATCTATTCACATATCCTACTATTTCTGCTTCAGATATTTCATAGCTAAGAGGGTCTATGAATTCCATTCTAGGCTCAACTGCTTCAATGTAGGTGAGATTAGTGTCAACCATAAAACAAATGTCATCTTTATGCTTTTCAACTAAGGATTGAGGAATCCTTGATTTGTTCTTAACAATATTATGAAAATTCTTCAATACAAGCTTCACACTATCATTAACTTTATCAAAAAGGTGCTTCATGTAGACTGAGTTTATTCTTTCCATTGTGTTCACATTGTCACTCAAATCAACTGTGTAAGGAAATCTTCTCAAAATATGGAAAAACATATAGGTTATCAGAGATGAAAACCTAAACTATGTACTTAGCCTTCTTAATCTTTTGTAAGATCTCAAATAATTGAATTTTCAAAATTTCACATAGGTCTACTTGTTTCTTCTCAATACACATAAGATAAGCTACATGAATCATTCCTGCAGCCACGTCATCTTCCCTTGAGCTACCACATAATTTAGTTGTTAGGATCTTGCAAAGGTACCTAACATCATCTTGCTTAATCTTACTTATCACAATTCCTCTACCATTATAACTAGATCCAGTGTTATCTAAAACAATCTTTCTCATGTTCTTTTCATTCAGTGGAATCTCTCCAACTTTTGATAATCCAGTAACTTCATGAATTAGGTCGGCAGTTATATCAATAACTCTATCCTCCATCCAAAATTTCCCATTGTGGATTCTACTTAAAATGATCTTGGTACATTCCTCATCATTGAATTCATACTTCATGAAATATTTGATAATTTCATTGTTCTCTAGGTGCCCATAAGCTAGTTTAACTGACATGTCTTGATTGTACAATTTCTTGTAATCATCACTAAAATCTGCATCTCCCAAAGTTTCAAACTTGCAACCTAAATATCCTTTAACATTCTCAATGTGCAATACTCCATCTGGTACGGATGATAATGCTAGACTGTCATCAATTTCAGTTGGTTCTACTAGTTCTTTCTTAATCTTTGGTCTATTCTTATCCTTAACATTATGAACCATAGAAATATCCATCTTATCAACTGATTAAAGATCAAAAAATACCTCAACTTTGCAAATCTAGGGTTTCGGTATGATCGCCGCTGCAAACTGCTTCCAAACCTCTTCAAATCATCCTCAACTCACTTTTTCTTCTTTCAAATCTCTTTTCAATCACTTTGTAATCATAATAACTTCAATTTCGACCTTATAACACTTCACATTAACTTGATCTGACATCGCATTCATTCATTTTGCCGCTAAAACCTCAAAAAGCTGATTCTGCAAACCTGCAACCATAAAACTTTCTGCGACCTCGCAAAATACAATATTTTCTTTTGCGCACTTAACCATAGTACTAGTACAACATAATAAACCTATATCTAACTGCACAAAACTTAACTCATTCAAATTCCTAATCTACACTAATCCTAAGTCCTAAACTATAGAAACTTACATAATTTAAGTACTTAAAGAAGGGTCAGGTAAAGATTCATCCTTACCATTGGTTTCATTACCTTCCTGACTACTTTTAGTGCTGACTGTACCTCCTTGATCTGTGCCTTTGTCAAATTTTACTTCATCTTTATTTCTACAACAACCTTTCTCTTTGTTTCCTGCATTTTCATTCCTTCTTACATTTTTCCTAGGGTTAGGGTTACGATGATAACCTCCATTGTTCATTCTGCAAAATCTTGCTGAGTGTCCAAACTTGTTGCATATCTGACAAATGATTCCATTGTTTCCAAATCTTTGTCCTTGCTAGTTAATCTGTGACCTACAATTTCTAGCAATATGTCCTACTTTGTTGCATCTAAAACATACTACCACTTTTCTTTGATTCATTTCTTCAATAGATTTCTTATCTGCAATGTTAGTATTCCCAATCATTCTATCATAATTATTCAAAATTACTTTAGGTCTTCTACATTCGTTAGCTCTATGTCCAAAACTATGACAATTATAACAATGTCCATTAAAGGGTTTAAATTGCTTACCTATGCAATCTCTCTTCATGTGCCCAATAGTATTACAAACAAAATATCTACCTTTGAATTCTCTTTGCATACCTTTAGATGATTCTTCCTATTTTGATTCTTCTTGCTTTGATTCTTCTTTCTCTCTAGGTGGTTCTTCTTTAGGTGGATCTTCCAATGTGTTCTCATCTAGCTTTATTTCCTCCACACTTTCAGATGTCTTCAAATCTGGCTTCTTACTTTCATGGTTTGTTCTAAACATACTATATCCAAATCCAGTCCTATCAAAGAATGGTTCTTCAAAAGAAATTTGTTTTTCAATCTTATCACTTTTTGAATAAAGCCTTTCAAGTTGTTGTTTAGATTGAGTTAATTCACCTTTCACAATTTTATTATACTTCTCAAGTTCCACATACTGCACTTTTACTTTTTCAGATTCGGATGTTTCCTTTTCAAGTCTTGACCTTAGATCTTCATTCTCAATTTTCAATTTTTCATTATTAGATCTCAAATTTCCATCTTTCATACTAAGCTTCAGATTTACTATCTTCAACTCATGCTTAAGGATCTCATTTTCTTTTTTTAATTCATCACAATCTTCAACAACCATATCAGATTTCTTTTCAGATTTCAGATCTTCAATCTTACCTTTTAATTTGTCAATAGCATTCTTTGCATCTTCATATTTTCTTCTTAAAGAGTTTCTTTCATCAGTAAGCATATCAATCTGTTCAAGAGCTTCTTCAAGATTCTTCTGAAGTTGATCCATATCCATAGAGATCTTACTCAAGCTACTAAGCTTTCTTTGAATGTTCCTTCTCCTAGTAGCTGTGCTCTGATACCAATTGTTAGAAATAGGAAATATTGAGAGGGGGGGGGTGAATTAGTATTTCACAAACTTTTTCTTTTGCCTACTTATGGATATAACAGATTACTTTAGTGCATACAAAGATTATCAAGCTGATTAACAAACATAGCAGTAAATAGAAAGAACTCATAACACATCATATGTTCTCGAGGAAACCCTGGCCAAGGGAAAACCCCAGTGGGGATGGTACCCACAAAGATCACTAATCAAAAGTATCCTGTTAGGGGTATTGGACCCTGTTAGGAGTCAATTTACAATATATAGTAGATCTGTCCTGGTTAAAGGACTTTAGGCCTTGTTAGAAGCGTTAACCCTGTTAGGAGTTAGATTACAAAACTTGATCACCAGCTGAGCTCACTGCCCAAATAGGTAATACAAAATGTCTCTGATTGTAATATGGTACTACTTACAACTTCGCATCAATAGCCTTTGCTGCTATCACAATAAACAACTATCGCAAGTTATCTTTTCTTCCTTTTTACATATCACTACAATTTTTCATTACATTTCAAGTATGCCTAATATATGAGTTATTAAAGCTAATAAATTTACATGGTCGGCTTCCAAAATCTTTATCCAAGAGTAAATATCTAGGATTTCGTCCCTTCATAATGTTAAGTCATTATTTTGACAAGCAAAAATAATCCCTTAACTCTTTCGCTAATACTGTCTCCAAAACTGTCTGTCTGCAAAAACTATCTTTGGTAAACTTTGAATAACTTTGTCCGTACTACTCCAAACTTTATGCGCACTGAGATGGGGTATCCTCATACTCTATAGAAGCTTCAGTTAACTGTGCAAACAAAAATATTGCTCTGGTGGACGTCGCCAACTAAATCTTCATCTGGTGCTCTGTTAGGATCACTGTATCCATACTTAGACAATTTTTTCCTTCAACTTGCCATACTTGCATTCCAGATTCTGCGCTCTTAATAGAGATCATATGTTGCCATAATGACAACATCTATGCATCCACATTAGCCAAATTGCCAACAATGGTTCCCTTCCATCCCCTACTTCCTTCAATACCCATACATCTACTAAAGCTTCTAAATCTTTCACAAATCCTTCATTTAACAGAAGTCCTAATGCTTTTCATGAAATTCCCTATAGTTATCCTCAAGGGCTACCTCTTAAAGAAACTCAAGCTAACCTTCACTTGGCTACAAATACTTTCAATAATGGTAAACCTAAAGAGCCTAAGCCTTTATGCGCTATAATGCCTACTTCAGTTAGTCCTTCACCATCTCTTCCAAAGTCTTCCATACAATTCCAACCTACTTCCTTGTCCTTAGAAGTGGCGCCATGTCAAGAGGAAACTAAAAATGATAAAGAAAAGAACATAAAGAAAGATCAAGACCAAGAACCCTCCATGTCATCCAATCCTGTTCATAATATCTCTCATCTGTTTCATGGTTCTTTTGATCCTCTACGCCCTTCCTCATTTATTCCACCATGTCTTAAGTCTTCTCCTAAGCAAGATCAAGCTACTACTCACACCATTGAGCTTATTGATAAAAAAAATAACCTTACTACATTTGCGCTTTTCAAAGATGATACTTCCATTAAGGTTATTAAAAATGGTGTTATTACTTCCAATGTTAAGCCTATTGAAAATCCAAAGAAAAATGATACGTTTACACTATCCAAAGCAACTTGTCAAGATCAAAGTCTTCCATCTTCTTGTTCTACCATTCCATGTTCGCTTCCGCTTTCTACTCTTCCTGAGTCTTTGCAAGCTCTGAACAATCCTATCAAAGAAGTTGCTCCTATTCAAGATGTTCATGATCCTATTGCAAATCCTAATGCTCGCTCTAAAGATGCTGATGTCTTTGGTTGTCATATAGATGCTGATAAACTTATTGATTATCCTTTTGCATCTTCCACTTCTATCCTTGGACCTTCTCCACCAATACTAAGGGCTTCATGTCTTCCTTCCATCTTGGGTCCTTATGTCCCTTTACTTTCCCCTCTTAATTCTCCTAATTCATCATCCATCTTGGGTCCTTACGTCCCTCCATCTCCTATCTTTCCTCAAGATCAACATAGATTCATACCCTTGAATCCTTTTCATCCACCTACCCATCTAAACCATTCATCTCTCCCTTCTTCCACAAGTCCCAAGTCTTTTGGAAGTAACTTGAATGTTCAATACAAGAAAAATAAGCAATACAAGAATCCATAAAAAAAAGATCACCATGTCTCCTCTAATTGACATGGAGGCATAAAGTCAAAAGAGATATCTAAGAAGAAAACTACAAGACAAGTATGGGTTCCAAAATCTATCATTGAAGATATTCTCTATAAGTCATCAAAAGGAAATGAAAAGCCTAAGGCTATATGGATTCTAAAGTCTCTCTTGAAAGGGTCTCATGTTGAATAAAAAGTGAAGTTGACATTCAAACTTCCAAAGGCTTCCACTTCATCTTCTTCCGAAAATGATCTTCAATTCCATGCACCTAAACCGCAACCTCTGCTATCCATTCACCATATTCCTTCATTCAAGTTTTCTCCATCCTCTCGCCACCCTTCAAGGTGTGCGTCGATGTTGATCTTGCCTTCCTTTCCATCTACCCTTTCACAATCCTTCCATTCATTATCCTTCTACCTTCTATCCTTTTTCCTCATTTGCCTATTCCTCCTATCTTCCAACCTCACTCACTTTACGTAAAGCTTATCCTCCATTTTTCTCTTCCATCTTCCTTTCCCTATCAGCATCTATGAGCATATCATTTTGAATCCTTGACATATCATGGTTTATCCTTTCAAGGAGCATTATCTAAAAAACTTGCCTTCTTAAAAAAAAAATAAAATTTCAAAAATAAAAAAAATAAAAATAAAAATAAAAAAATGATGAAAAAATTAAAAATGTGCCTTGGTGAAAACTTGGAAATAGGCGCCTTGGTAGAAAAAGTAAAGAGAAATAAATTCATCCTATGGTGAAAACCACTCCCTTGTGGCACCTTGGATAAATACCGTGATGAAAACTTGGTAATCAGGCATCATGCGTAGTTCTTCTACATATTTCATCCATTCCGTCTTCCATCTTTGATCTTGACAATGTTGATCGATACACGAACATTTGGCTATCTTGTGAGCTATCTTACGATGATCTTGACAATGTTGATCTATACACGAACATTTGGCTATCTTGTGAGTTATCTTACGATGATCTTGCTTTTATTTCATTCATGTTTAGCCTTCATATTTATTTTCCTCCATTCATTCTAGGCTTTCGCTATCCTTTTCCCCTTTGGTCTTGATCTAATAAAAAGAGTAAAACACGATGCTACAAAGTCTCTTGACATGTCTACTCCTTTGGACTGCTTTCCTTCCTTCTTTTGCAATGCGCTTTTGTGACTTATCCTATGCTGGCCTTTCATTACTTGTCCAAATATGCTTTACATGATAATTTTTTCTCTAGGTTGGGTACTCTTGAGGAGTTTGACCTTTGAGGATTTCTTCCCTCCATTCGCTTTCATTCTTCTTTCCTCCATCTCAGTCACCATCTTGCTAATCCCTCTTGTTTCCCACCTTGCTAGACACTGAGACTGCACGATGTGATCTTGCTTGGGAGTTTGATGCCCATTCTATTTGGGGGCATCCTTTGTACATATTTTATGATCTTGAAAAAATACCAAAAAAATTGATATATGATGCTGAAAAAATCCTAAAAATTATAAAAGTCCAAAAAAAAAATAAAATTTCAAACAGTGTTTCTCAACACTACCCTTGCATCGAGTGTTTCTTAACACTTATCAGATGTCTTGCCTATAGTCCAAGTGTGATGCGATATTGCTCATTTGCAGATGCAATACTCAGAGTCTGACTCTATGACCAACACACATGCACTTAGACAATCAACTCGTTGAGATATGTTGATTTTATTTTTCTTTGTGTGCTGTCTATGAGGATTTCTTTGATGAGTGGTCTCTCCTTGAGAAGTTTTCGATGATGCATAGCTAGAAGACTGAGGGTATGAGAACATGTTTTCTTTCTTTATCTACTTATGGGTATATTTTGTTGATCCTAATTGTCATGAGCATTTATGCTGGTCTTACTTGACACTATGGATTGACAAGGTATTATCCTTGACTGTTTTGCGAATGCATGCTTCTAGTTATCCTGACTTTCATGTGTCTTGATACAATCATAATCTCACCATATCAAACTTAGGTAATCTCACTGCATTAGTCATCTTGACCTCCATGTCTTTGATGCCTAGGTGGGATTTCCACATTTCTATCTGATAAAGATTATATTCATATCCACATAGTTATGCTAGTGTGCATTGTATGATCTTACGACGCTACCAATAATGCTTGATGATGACAATTAGATGTCTATAAACGTTGTGACCTTGCAAGTCAACCAATTTCATAGTAGCTTACATTCTCAGGCTCATCATAGTTTAGTTTTTGCATCTTGCATATGGAGAGAGCTCTCCTTTTTATCATCTACGGACTAGTTGGTCAACTGAGCTCATCTTCTGATTCTTCTTGATCATATCTTTCATCTTTGGTCTTTCATATCACATCATTTTCTATCTATTTTCGTACTCAAAATCAAAATTCGAGTCGCGTTTCCAAGCTTTCTCATTCTTCTACATAGTTGACTGACCTTTTGAGGCATAATTCTTCAATCCTTGGTGGAATTTCTTCCTTTCCATGTCTTCCAAATTTCTAGTCTTTCATTTACCCCTTTCGCTTCCTCTCTCTGAGGTTTCACTTAATCTTTATCCTATATCTTTTTCAGTCAAACCTCGTCAACCTAGGGCATATCTTCACTGATTGATGGTTATCCTATCATGCTCCATCCTTTGATTATGATTTATTGTGACTTGATCAGGTTTATCAATTTGTTGTTCTCCTCTATCTGATTTTGATTTTGATTTCAAGGGGGCAGTACCTATCAGCTTTAATCTTTGATTCAATTTTATCATTCAGCTCAGCTTGAGATTCTTATTTTTAGATTTGATTATCACCTAGCAGTGATGGTGGTGATTTTGTCTTTCGATTTTTATCTCCTATTTTTCAGACTTGATTATTGCCTAGCAACGACGGCGATAGTTTTGTCTAAGGCTTGATTTGCACATAGCAGTGACGGTGTTGGTCTTGTTTTTCAGCTTATGTTTATGCTTGTCCTGATGTGTTCCCATCTGTCTGACACACATCTGGGTTGTTTTGTGATCTCAAATTGATCTCACATTTCAACTTCATTCTTTGACTGCATGTGATTCCAAATCGATCTCACATTAGTCAAAGAGGGGCAAATGTATGCACCCTAAAATGGTCGCCTAGACTTTGGGCCCCATTTCTACAATTTATCAAATCCCTGAATCAATATTTTCAAATATCAACATTTTCAATTATATCAATTTCCTTGATCAAATCATAATCAATTCAATATTTCCTAAGGTTTGAGCCTTATTTAATTTAAAAGAGAAAAAAATAAAAATCTTATTTAATTAAGAGAACATGCTCCTTTTTAATTAATTAAAAATCTCTTTTAATTAAATAAAAATCTCTTTTAATTAAATAATAAAATCACTTTATCCTAAGCATTTATTTAATTAAAAAAAATTTCCTCCCCTTTTATTTAAATAAAAAATCCTCTTTTCTTCTTATCCTATGTTGCACAAATAAAGCATTATTCTTATTTTATAAAAAGAGAAAAAATACTTTTTGTCTTATATGGACACTAAAGTCAACTCCTATTTTTCTATTGGAGGATATTTGTGCACAAGGATCAAGCTTCTTTTTTTCTCCATCGTTGATTAAGTCTTTTGCCTCTTAATCTCAATGGTCCATTTTTATCTCATTTCTTATAAAAAGAGAGCTCTCTCCTTCATTTTCATATCTTAGGTTTTTATGTTAATGTTATGCTACAGGTTTTCTAGGTCATTTGGAGCTCTTTGAAGACATTCTTGCATTCAAGCTTTGAAGACATTGTTGTTGCATTTCATTTAGCTTATTTTCTTACATCATAGTTGCATAATCATGACATTTTTAGTATAGATTTCCTTTATGCAATAGATTAATCTCACATAGCTTAATAGGAGGATTTGTAACACTTGTATTTTCCTTTCATAGCATAGCTTGCATCTTTCATTCTCATAGATTAGTTTGCATTGTATTGCATCCATATTGATTTCATTGAAGATATTGGCATTGTTGCCCTTGTCTTTGATTTGGAATCTCTCATTGTGTGGTTGACTAGAAAGGTCATGAGTTTATAGCTCTAGCTGAGAGCAATTTTACAAATCTTGCAACTTCATGCATAAAGAGCTATGGATCGATTTGTGAGGGCTCATTGTTGAGTTTTCTTGCATGTAAGGATTCATAGAAGTGTGGTCACATTTTCACCATTCACTATCCACTCCACAACTAGTTCACTGTCCATTTTTCCAGCAAACCATGGGATTCCTTCAAGACTCTTTCCTCCTAGGGCTTTGAGAGCTTTTAGAAATGGCTCCTCATTCATTGGAGGGTTTAGTTCAGGTATTATGTCTTCTTCATCAACTTTTTGCTTCCCTCTGCCACTGCTTACTTCATCTCCATCTCTATTTTTAGTTGTATCTGCAACTTCTTGAAGTTTTACCTTCATTTCATCTAGTGCTTCTTCAAGGAGTCTACTCCTTTCCCTTTGATCCTATATCACTCACTTCTCCCCATCTACTTCCTTTTCAAGCTCTGCATTGGTGACCATCTTGTTTTCACCTACCGATACTACTGGCTAGAACATCTACCACAAGCCCAATCAAATTAGGCTCAGATACCAATTTGATGTAAGTAGGGATGGGGTTGCTATGGTGTCTTTACTGGCTATAAGGATGTGCTTAGGCTTTCTCCTAGCCTATTAGGGTTCACTTAGATACCCTACTCTGTATAGGATCACAATCCTATCCTTCCCAATTCCCCACCTAGTTACACCAACTTCATTGCTTACTAAACCAATGGTTTTACCTTTTGCCCACTTTGCATATTCACACAAAATGGTTTCTTCTTGCTTCACAGTGAATGGAGAATGTATTTAGGTGTTATTTAATCCCATTCCACCTTTTGATTGCAAATCAATTGAGTTTAGTGAACCAAATCTCCAAACTTGTCCACTTTACACCGAATAGGACTACTAGAATTAGCCCTATTTGAGAGGTTTTCTTCCTTTAACTCAAAATCCTCCTTAATAGTGTACTAAATAGGATTGATATCTGAATACCCTTTTGGGAGACCTAAAATATTTTGAAGGTCCTAGCTCCTCAAGTTGTCCGTACACTGGAAAGTAACTTTTGGCCTAAGATTGAGGATTTCAAGTTGTTTCAAATGGTCTTCTCTAGGGTCACTTCAAAAACATAGAAAAAATTCTCCTTCTAGATTATGATCCTTCAAAAATCCCCCTTGTTGAATCCAAACTTGGATTGAAGCTTTCAATGCATTCAACCCGCTGCCTTTTTCCTTTAAGCTCTGATGTTGCCTAGCCTGGTGCTAACAACTCGCCTAGGACATCATGATAAAAATGCCAAAACTTGTTTTTGGGGCCCCTCCTTCTGCACACAACACAATATACAAGTCCACTCCCATGTATAAAAAAACCCACAAAATTCGTATGGTGGGAATGGGAGTGACAAGAACATTTTCATGGAAAACTCAAACAGTGGCAGCAAACTGCCGAGAAATGAATGATTTTAAAAATCTATCAAAATGAACTATTCCCAACTTTATTAATGAATGAAAAATGTCTGTATGAGCATGCTAAACATGGATCCAATTTTAGATCATATGTTTCAATCCATTTAGCCTTTCATGTAAACAAAAAGGAGCTTAGAGACTGTCCACTATGACAGCAGAACGACCCTACACAAAAGCTCTTCAAAACGTGAGAATATGACCTCCTTTCAACTTGAAATACAAATGAAAAAGACTTTAAGAACATGGAGAACATGAAATGAATACTAAAACACAACTTCTAATACATTTTATCCTCCATGCAAGCAAAATATAGCAACACTACAAAATTGGAAAAAGTGTACCAGTCAGAGAGAAAATCCTTTAAAACATTAGTTTAATGACCTCAAATATAACCCTAGTGTGAAGAGAAAATGTGTATCCCTATCATATGAACAAGGATCAATAGCTAATACGAGGTGTTTCTCCCTCTTTAACATACATGCAATCAAAAAAGAAAAAAAAATAGTGATCTTCCAAAAAAAAAACTTAGAATTTCATTCATGCAAACTTCTTCCCCCTCTTTTGTTACAGATGCTAGCTCCTCCATTTTCTACATCCTACATAACCTACCATCATGGATTTAGGCATTAAAAAACATCAGTCTTTCATCCAACTGAATCTGCAACATATTCTTCAAAACTGTCATGCAAAATCCAAAAGTTGTCATAGCAACCTTTTGTCTTTTTGGCTTTTCCTATCAAGTAGGGCTTGGGATCTTCTTGTGTCATTTGATAAGGTATGTTAATAATGTCTGGGCATGATCTAGCCTCTCGAAAATCATTCTTCCTTCTTTGTCCCATTTTTTCACTTTTTGCCAAATTGACAACTTTGACAAGAATTTACAACTTTTGCAATAGTAAGCCAACCTTTTAGGTTTGTTCTTTAATGGTTTTCATATGACATATAACCATCCTTAAAGTCATGAAAACATAGCCTAAGCTATTCAAGTCTTCTTTTTGCTCTAGGACTCATCCCTATAATATCTCCTTGAAGAACACACAGACAACTTCTAAGCAAATTGACTAGAGATGGATTGACCTAGTCAGATCCGTCTTAGGGAAATGAAACAAATGACCTTCTAAGGTCCACACACACTCTCCTGACTTGGCTAGAGTCAGTACATGTCAGAAATAAAGAGCTAATGGTTTGAGCTAGGTGTGCTCCTGCACCATATGTTTTTCCTTCAAGCACTCACCATCCTTAGGGGAGATTATTCATTATAGGGGGGATATCATGTCTCCTTGTTTCCTTCCATTAGGGGGATTCTTGATTTTATATTCATGATGTATGTCATAATGGGGGTGTATTGATTATTCCATCCATCCATGCATCTTGTTTTTTCATCTCTTTTTTGGGGGAGGGTTTTTCCCATGAGGTTTTCCCTCTTTCTCCGCTTTATGAGAGATTGCATTGCATTGCTCTTGCATATTATACATGGGTACCTAACATGGACTAGTAGCTGGGACCCATCTTGTATTGTGAGCTTAAGTTCATTCCCCTAAGTTGCACTTAAGGGGGGGTGTTGGTGTAATTAAGTATCTACTAATTACACTTTACTTAAGTTTACTTAGGATAATGCATTTGCATATTAGTTATCATTGTGACACCTAGGAGTTTGCATTTCACTTTAGCACATGATTAGGAGAAATTCCACTTTACATGGTGATAGTTGCCATTTCATACCTCTTTGTGTGTGAGATGCACCTTTAGTGCTCTTATCACATTATCATTCTCTCATTGTTGCACATGTTGCACATACTTTGATGTATAATGGAGGATGATTCACCTTTTGTGGACATGTGATTCCACCAAGTGTGGTTGATAGCTTATCATCTCCTTATCATGTAGACTGATTGCATTGCCTATATATTCAAGCATTCCTACTTTGTATTCAATTCAATGGGCTAAATCAATTATTTGATCATTTTTCCTATACCTCTTGTGCTATCTATTGAGATTTTAGATCTTGGCATTTTATTCCTTGCCTTAGGAAAATTATTACATGGTATGAGAGCGATACCAAAATTCTTACAGTATTCTGTGGGTTTTCTCTTGTTCAAACTCTTGCGATAGGCATCTTAGTTTTTTGTAGGTACTTTCTCTAATATTTTTTAGTATTGGATACATAACCTACACATAAAGAAAAGGTAAAATTGTAGTATTTTATCGGGTCTTGCCTAAGTTAAACCCAACATTTGTGTTTCCACTTTCTCTACAACGATGATGATGTGAAAGAGAGCTTACCCCTTGTAGGGTAGATTCTCAAAAACTTAAAGGAAATGCTCGAATTAAAAATATGAAACCTCAAGATTGGTAATGGTGGTGATTCAATTCTCTTTAGACAAGTGCTCCAAGTGTTGATGCAATAACAATAAAAATAATAAAAAAATCCATCATTAAATCATACTTGAAGCTACATTGTTGTAGCTTGATGCTTCTTGTACATAGATCTTCTCTCGATGAAGAAATTAATCTAATGCATGAATTGTAACTTATGAATTAGATAGGTAAGTTTGTGAATGATAAATAATTTCTTTATATAGGGTTCTCAAGGTATTTCTCAATTTAAGAAAACTTCTAATATTGAAATGAAAATACCAAGGTTAGATCACAAATGGTGAGAATCAACACTTGCAGACATTCAAATTTGGACTCTTTTTGGAGGGACTGAGGCACTACACACCCTGGTCCACTAGGACGAGGATACTAGGTTTCTTATATCACTAGGATTACAACACTACTACTAGGAATAGAGCAATAGGCCTCATAGTCAAATAAAAAATGGACCAAAATGTTTCTTGGTAAAGTATTAGGGTCTAGGACATAGGATTTGACCTCAATCTTGACATATGAAAACAATAAGGTGTGAGAAGGCCCAAAAAGGCTTGAACTAACCTAGGAGGAGGAACACTAAAACAAGAACCCAAAATAGAGTGTATAATTGTAAGGGATATGATTTATGACACTACATTTATTCCCCACTTTAATAGAAGTGTAAACTTACACTCATAGACATGATAATGTAGAGATTAAGAAGTAGAACATTTGAGAGTAAGACAAGGTAGGGATAGGATGACACTAAGTTGAGGGATGATTACAATAAAAATATTATAAGTATTATATCAATATATTTAAATAATTTTGATATACACAAATCAAACAATGTTAGTACTAGATCAAAAAAGAAGTTCCAATTCAACTAGCTAAAGAGACCCAATGTCAAAAATATCTCCACCACTAATATCATTCTTGGGATGTTATTTCAAGAGAACATGCAAACTTATAGAAAAACATAAGAGAATACACTAGTTGATGAGACAAGGGTCCATGGAGGATCCACACGGAAGACAATAATTCCACTAGCCAAAAAGGTGTGTTATGTTGGTTGATCAATAAAAGAGGCACGCATTCTATTGGAAAGAGTGGTGGGGTTTAAGATATAGGATCCAATCTTAGTCTTTATGTATGACAATAGTAGGATGTGATAAGGCCCACAATGGATTTAAATGACCCAAGAAGAGGTGTGCTAAAGAAATCTCCCAAAACAGAGTGTTAAATTGTAAGGGGATATAATTTATAAAACTATATATAACTAAAACAAGAAAACAAACTACGCTAAAGAAAGGTGAAAGATAAATAAAGAAAGATAAACATTTATTCAAAATGTAAGATTTGGCTATGGAGATAGCCAACCAAGATCTAGAAGCCAAATGGAAAGCACAATAACAAGAGAGAAATAATATGATAAGAATACATTAATTCCCACTAAGAATGCAATACAATCAATTGGATGGATTGACTCAAGTACAATAAATATTACATAGGATACCCCTTAGTTATATAGTCAATGTTAGTACAAAGGAGTGAATGATACAATGCCAATTATTGTTGTCTCATTATATAAAAATCAACATGAAAAGCTATCATTGCATGAAAGGGGGGTAGGTGATACTGTGATAACACCACAAAAGGTAGATCATCCACCAAAGTTGGACTCACATGTCTACTTGATGTGGATCACACTCCAAAGTGGAAAAGTTTGTTTACTACAAGTGGATATGATAAAGTAACATGATAAGTCCACATAAAGTGGAAATGCTCTAACTAATCCTATGTAATTCCTTAAGTAATCTTAAGTAAAGTGTAATTAGAACCTAGGTGAATAATAACCAAGGTAAAATACCTTAGTTACACCAACAACCCCCGCCCTCTCCCCAAGTGCAATTTAGTGTGAATTTACAAATCTGACAATGCAAGATGGATACCAACTACTAGGCCTCATTAGGTACCCATGTACAAATGCAATACAATCTATCACTAATAGAGAAATGTAGATAACTACATGGGAGAAAAATCCCCTCCAAAAGATAGATGAAAACACATAATGCTCTCAATGATGTACTATAAAAACAAAACCTCATATGAGAAAATATCTCCCCCTGCAATAAGAGAGAAGATGAAAGACCATGAAGCTCCCCATCAATGTAGAATCTCCTCCAAAGATGATCCAATGTAATGTCCCCTTTTTAGCTCACTATGGTTGGTGGTTTGGATTAGCCTATCAGTAGTCCTCATAGGCTATATCAGTTGGGTAGAGGGTCCCAGTTGGTAGAATATGAGGCTCTTTTCCTTTTGAAGATAAGATGTGTTCAAGATTTCTCTTCGTTTGGGTTATTTTGGTACACTTACTATTTATAGTAAGTCATTTATCCAACATTTTTATATTTGGAAGGGCACCTAGGCCAGTCTTAGTTGTAGTGTTGACCCCAGGTATCTTCGTTGATCAAGTATTTAGGGATTTACTAATTATAGTAAGTCAGGGGTTGATAGAGGTGGACCCTTACTATTTAAATAGTAAGGCAGTTGGTTTTGCAATGGAAGTAATGGTTTCCTATAGGTTCAGACGAGACAAAGAGGTGATGAGCAATCAATGAAATTAAAATTATAATGGCATTAATGAACTTATTTATTAATGGTTGTATTAGATTAAGTGAGGGACCATTATAATTAAATAAAAAGTACACCTTTATCATTACATAACCTACGGTCAACACAAAAGCAATTATTGAACTCCATCATAAAGTTCATAAAGTAAATGGGGGCCATGAGACATCATTAATAAAAATTAAATGATTTATTGAAATTGGCGCCCAAAGTAAGGATTATTTATAAATTTAATTCAAAGCCATTTTATATAGTCATTAATGTGACTTATTGTGGAAGATTCATGATTGAACCATATTGAAGGAATTATAAAAAGCCATGAGAAGGATTGCTTTCATTCATGCATTGATGTTTTTGCCTTTGAAATTTAGAAGCATTTGGTGTATGCCACAGTTTCAAAAAATTGGAACTGGAAGAACGAATTTCTTCTTAGTTTTTTTCAGTAATTAGAGGTGGTGAAATACCCATTGATTCTTGCAGATAAAAATGGCTTCATCCAAAGGTCATGTTTGAGATAAAATGCACAGTAATTAAAGGAGATGAATCATTTTCAAGAGTTTTAATTGTAAAATTTATTAATAGGCGACTGGATGCAATAAATTACAACTTCTAGATAGAGTTTGTGGATGGTTTTGAAGCAACCAATCCATATTTAATGCCCACAAGAGTCCCTTAGAGGTTGACATCAATCTTCTAGTGTAGATCGATCAGAGTTTGGGCTTTCAATCCATCACAGGTTGAGAAGCTAGCTTATTATATGCATTTAATGATGAATTTGAGAGGTTTTCGACAAAGTTTTACAACTACATAAGGTTTCCAAGGTTTTCTATGAACCAAAATTTAATTTCCTATATCAATAACTTCATTGTAAGCATCATTATTAAATGATAATACAGAATGAAGAATATCTTTGAGTAACCATCTTTGCAAGAGTTAGATTTCATTTTATACATTGTTTAATATTTTCAAAAACTCATAAAAGTTTAAAACTTCAAAACACTTGAGAAATTCAAACATTGCAAAGACTTTAAAAAAGGGGTCAATAGACAAATTGTTTAGAGTGTGAGCTAGCAGGACTCAATGCAGTGATATTAGAGCGGTTTCCTACCATCCTATAGGGTTGGGGTTTCATATGTAGCGACAATAGATTGGTCACCATAGGATATGATGGGTGATAGAAGGGATGAAGTTCTTAGCATGTTTGAGTAATATAACACTCTTCCTCAATATGTTAAGAAAGATTTATCTTTCTATTATTTTATGTACTTTCATTCAAGGCTATGCGGTATGATTGGTATAGTAAAGAAACAATACCACATGATAGCTTGTGACATATTTGCAAGAAGAATGGGTTCACGTAGTGACAAGAAAATAGTGTATGGTGATAGGAAGGTAAAATTTGAGAAAGAAGTGGACATCAAAAACATACAAGAAGTTATTAGGATTGATAACAATTCTAATTTTTTTGACACCAGTTATAATGTTGAGCCTACTCATGAGATAATAGAAATTCCATGTGTGATGAAATAAATGGAGTTCCCCAATGTTGAAACTCAAGATTTGGGTGTTTGAAATGAGTTATGTGATGTAGATGTAGGCCACAACAAGTTTGATTTTGTAATTCATACCTTGGAAATTAAATCAGAATACTTAGTGGTTGGTAATAGGTCCCAAGATTGGGGTTTGGAGGGACATGCAACTACCTTGGTAGAAGTGTTTGAAGATATTGTCATATTAGCAGCTTCTACCTTACTAGTTGAGCCATCTATTGAGGTGCTAAGTAGCATTCCCTTGGATGTTGATGTGTGCACTGATGATAGAACACATGTTGTTCTTGATTATGAGGTGAGTGATGTAGATACAACATCATATCACAATGCATACTTTGATTAAGAGATCTTGCATGGGAGCCATGAATTTCAAAGACATCATTTGGTTGGGAAACTTAAGGCCAATGATAGTATGATTTCCATGACCATAGAGAACTTTGATGTTGCTCATTATGTGTTGACTACATTTTATTGTTGTACTCCTATGTCAGATGAGCATGATATGATTCACGAGGAGTATAACACATTTCATTTCTCTGACAATTTAGATATTTACAGTACACATCAATGCAGTGATGAGGTTCACTTTGTGAACAATCCTTTGTTTGAGAAGGATGCAACATTGTCTTATGAGAATCCACTTTTTGAGGTTGATGTTGATCACTCACTTAGCATGAGCATTTATGATGTTTGGGGTCCTACTGGTGCATCGAGATTCCAGATAGGTCTTGCTGAGGATTTTTCAAGAGTTTACACAGTGAGGAGTGCCTATAGTTTTCCTTTTGATCCTCATGTCCATGACCCCTTTCGGATGCACAATTTAGTTACGCATGTTTTGGAAAGTGTGTCTGATAGCTCACTTTGCACAATTTTTGGAAGCAAGATTTGTCAGCCTTCTAAGTTGCTTCCATACAAAATGTTCACTCTTGTGACATCTACAGTCAGATTCCATTTAGTTTGGTACGTTATGTCAGTTGTACTAGTGATGATGTTACAGGAGCTAGTTGGTGATCACATGGACATTACACATTTCTACCTTTTGGATCTGGGTTGACTAGTGTGTTATTTATTTTTAAGATTTCTTGGGGATAAGAAATTTCAAGAAGGCTAGATTGTAATGCCTCCTTTTTAGCTCACCATAGTTGGTGGTTTGGATTAGCCTATAAGTCCAGCCCTTGTAGGCTATGTTAATTAGGTAGAGGGTTCCAATTGGTAGAACATGAGGCTCTTTTCCTTTTGGAAGTCTGAAGTGTTCAAGATTGCTCTTCGTTTGGGTCAGTTTGGTACACTTACTATTTATAATAAGTCATTTATTTAGTATTTCTATATTTGGCAGGACATTTGGACCGACCTCAGTTGCAATGTTGACCCTTGGGATCTTTGTTAATCAGGTATTCAGGGATTTACTAATTATAGTAATTTAGAAGTTGATAGAGATGGACCCTTACTATTTTTACTAAGGCAGTTGGTTGCACAATGGAAGCAGTGGTTGACCTAAAGGTTCAGAAAGGATAGCAAGGTGATGAGTAATCAATGAGATATTAAAACTATAATGGCATTAATGAACTTATTAATTACTGGTTATTATAAAATTATTATTCAACTTTATAAAGTGCTATTAAGTGAGGGGTCATTATAATTAAATAAAAATTATGCCTTTATCATGACATAACCTATGGTCAACACAAAAGCAATTATTAAAGTCCATTATAAAGTTCATAAAGTAAATGGGGGCCATGAGACATCTTTAATAAGCATTCAATGCTTTATTGAAATTGGCACTCAAAGTAAGGATTATTTATAAAATTGATTCAAATCCATTTTATAAAGCCATTAATCTGACATATTGTGGAAGCTTCATGATCAAACCATATTGAAGGAATTATAAAAATCCATGAGAAGGGTCAATTTCATTCATGCATTGATGTTTTTTCCTTTGAAACTGAGAATCATTTGGTGTATGCCAGGGTTTCAACAAATTGGACTTGGAAGAACACATTTCTTCTTGGTTTTTTCTAGCAATTAGAGGTGGTGAAATACCCATTGATTCTTGCAGATAATAATGGCTTCACCCAGAGGTCATTTTTGAGCTAAAATGAATAGTAATTAGAGGAGTTGAATCATTTTTAGGAGTTTTAATTGTAGAATTAATTAATAGGCGACTGACTGCAATAAATTATATCTTCTAGATAGAGTTTTTGGAGGGTTTTGAAGCACCCCATCCATATTTATTGCCCACATGAGTCTCTTAGAGGTTGTCATCAATCTTATAGGGAAGAACGATCAAAATTTGGGCCTTCAATCCATCACAGGTTGAGAGACTAGCAGATTATATGCATTGAATGATGAATTTGAAAGGTTTTTGGCAAAGTTTTACAACTACATAGGGTTTCCAAGTTTTTCTATGAGCTATAATTTAATTTCTTATATCAATAACTTCATTGTAAGAATTGTTATTAAATGATAATATAGTAAGAAGAATCTTTGCCACTGTCTATCTTTACAAGAGTTAGATTTCATTTTATGCATTGTTTAATATTTTTAAAAACTAATAAAAGTTTTAAACCTCAAAACACTTGAAAAATTCAAACATTGCAAAAACTTAAGAAAGGGGCAATTGACAGAATGTTCAGAGTATGACCCAACATGGCTCATTGCATCCAACATGCCAACCAATACTCCTTCATAGGAAGAAATAGAGCCAATGTTGCACCAAGAATGTCAAATTTTGACAAAACATGTACCACTGATTATGAAGAATTGTTGATGAATCTCTCACTCCAATATATGATGAGATTGATAAACTACAATTGATTGAATATATTGAAGGAAAGTTTGATGATAGAATGGATAGTTGAAAGACAACGATTGATGATCACTGAGATACTAAAGAGTATGTAAGACATTAAATCCGTTAATATATTGTCATTGATGTCAACTAATTTTGACTATACTTATCATGATGGTTACAAACATCTTAAGAAGGAAAAATGGTAAAGGAATGAGATATCTACATAAAGATGAGATGGATGAGAAAGATATAGATATGTATACATTGGGTAACCTATTGATGAGTCTATGAAATTATGTTGATGACTTGACTGTATTACATGATTCTATTATGTATTGAAGATCATGATTGAACAACTTTATGTAGTCGGTAAATGAAGAATTATGTATACACTGAGCAAGTGTAGTGTATACCGAGTATAGTATTAATCAAGCAAGTAATCGTCGATGCATTTTGGTATTGACCGAGTGAAAAAAATAAATGGAGTTTGTGATAGCCGTCTAAAGATGATGAGATGGACAATTGTTTATGATTTCGAGGTAAAAGATAATGTTTGTTATGATGATCAAACGACTAACAAAATTCAACAATGATCAGATGAAGGAGAATGAAACATGTTAGTAACACAACTACCGAGGAAGGTTAAAGTGGCAAAATCTACGGTGAAGATTAAGAGGCAAAATCTATGGATGGGAAGAAAACGGTTTATGATGTCTATATAAGGAGACATTAGACTCATTGTTGAGTCTGGATGTTGTAGGAGAATTCGCGTGGAAAATATTGTTTTCATGCAACACTCATCAAACTGGCTGAAGACAAAACTAAGGAAAACTGCAGACAACATCGAGCGACAGAGAAAGTAATTACCAAGCAAAATAGAGTTGGAGGAAATGAATATGTTGAGTTGAATATTGATCAGAGGTGTTTTTGAGCTTAGCATAGATCTGAAAACTTGCAAATAAAAGTTTTATTTGAATCAGATCATTACTATATCCGTTTAACTATTGTTAGAGATAAATCTCTTAACTGAGTGGGACTTAACAGTCTTTATATTTCAATATGACAATCAATGAATGTTGATTGTTTTCTTGTTGACCCCATAGTGAATGTTTGTTCAAGGGATAATTGTTAGTGATAAATCCTCTAACTAGGTTACACCTCACAGTGTATTTTGTAACTTTTAATAGGGTTGGCTCCTAACCGAGCTCACTTCAGAAGAGTGAATTATTTTGGGTTACTGGTCCCTAGTGGTTTTTCCCCTAACATGGTTTCTACGTTAAAAATCTATGTGTTACATGTGTATGGATGTGTTGAATTGTTCTTTCACTTTACACATTACTCACTACTTGTAATACCCCAAAAATGGGCTATAAGTTCATTAATCTCCTACATCTTCAATTCAAATGAAATCGACATCAAAGTCCTAATCTAAGGCACATCTGAACATTATCGAATCCTAATTGATTATCTTAAAATTCTGCATCGGGAAATATTCCTAGTAATATTCCTAATCATCATAATTATCTTTAATTTTATAATTATTTGGCAATAAATCACATTTATCCTAAAATTTGATTAATTAAATATTTTGCATATTTAATTAATTAGATTTAATATTTGCCACTTAATTGTTTAATTAAATTTAATTCTATCTATTATTAATTGTATTATTTAATTTTGACAATAAATCAAAATTCTTATGAATAATTGATTAAATTCTTATTTAATTAATTAAAGCATGTTGTCATTATTTAATAATATAATTTTTAATAAAAGTTTGGTAAAATAGTTAATTAATCCATAAATTAATTATTTTATTTCAAAAAGCAGTTAAGTTGAGAATAAATCACTTTATTTATTTATTAAATCATAATTATCCATGTGCACATTCAAGGACTAGTTAAACTCAAAATTGGAAAATCAATGCAAGTTGTTAGCTTTTTGAAACTCAACATCTTTTCAAGTTTTAAAGTTGATCTAAACTTCTAATTCGAGTTGAACTGTGCTTTTGCATGATTTTTGTGACTTAATTATCTTTATTTAAAAATAACTCAAAAATCAAGTTAAGTTATTTGAGTGATTTATGGCTTTTTCTCATGCACCTCCAAAGCCTTGGATTTCTATAAAAACAAGGCTCAGCCCTTCATAATTCATCCACAAATTTGCACAATCACGCTAGAGAATTGGAATTGGGAGAATCAAAGCTCTTGCGAATCAACATCTTTGTGAGATCAATTTTTTTTTTGCATATCATTCTTAGATAGTTTCATATCAAGTTTTTCATAAAGATTAGTTTCATATCAGTTTTTCATTCTTATTGCATAGAAAATCCAAAAATATAGATTAATTACATTCAATTCATATCTAGATCAATTGCATTCAAATCCTTCATTTAGGTGTCGTCTAGGTCATTGATCTCGATAACAATCTGAGAACATTAATCTCGCACCTACTAGAAGGCAGTAAATCGCTTGGTTAAATTAGATTTCAATTTTGCACGATTTTGATTTTTGCTAACCTCTAATGTTTTACTAAGTGTTGTCTACAGATCAGGTACAATTTTCACACACACTCTACTACATTTGGGGCCAAATTTCAACAGAAGTTTTCGACGGGTAACTTTTTATTACGAATTTGGTATTTTTTTTTTGTAATAGGCCCCGATGATGTCAGTATTCCGATGGGTGTTTAATTGACCATCGGAATTCTAACAGATTCAGAGTATAGATTAAAAAAAAAAGTGAAACGACCTCATCATTTTTATTTCGATTGGATAGAGGGAGTGGGAGAAAAGGAGCGAAAGCTGAGTGCGGGAGAAGGTATGTGATTTCTTCATCTTTCAAGCCTTTGGCATCATATTTGAATGCATTTCATTTTATTTGATCATGAATGCTCTCTAAAATGATCGTATTCTACTAGTGTTGTGCCGTAGCCAGTGCTTTATCTCTATTATTTGATATTATTGGTGCTTGTGCTCAAGGATATCGATTCACTGTATTCAAATGTTTGGATTCATGTTTTTTGATATTACTGACATATATGTTTAATGACGCCATTGTAAATTGCTGTCACTGAAATGACCGCATTCTACTGGTGTCGTGCCCTAGCCCGTGCTTTAACTCCATTATTTGATGTTATTGGTGTTTGTGCTCAAGAATATCCATTTTTTTGAAATGTTGACTGTGGTTATCAAATGGACAGCTCGTGAGCTTCTAGCTAGGTGCCATTTGTATTGATAGCTTAGGGCATCAAATGTATTGTATCATTGATAGTTGATACTTTGTTAAAAGGAAATAGGACAAAGAACGATTTTTATTTAGTTTCTCTATTTTGATCCCTAAGTGGCTTACAACCCTAGAGAAGTATATGCAGATTTACAGATGCAGTTGCAGGATACATAGCAACCGATAATTCACAATAAATCCATGCATCTAGTTTTAATAACAATTAATACAAAGAACTAGGGTCCTCCAATGGCCCAATCATCTGAACCTTGACTGTCCCCTCAACCAGTGACCCTTCAAAACTGAGTTATCATGCAATCAGTGAGTGATCCTTCATTCTCCTGGTGAGCTTCTAGGTAGGCGCCATTTGTATATTTGATAGCTTAGGGCATCAAATGTATATTGTATCATTGATAGTTGAGACTTTGTTAAAAGGAAATAGGATAAAGAATGATTTTGATTTAGTCTCTGTATTTTGATTCCTAAGTGGCTTACAACCCTATAGAAGTATATGGAGATTTACGGATGCAGTTGCATGATACATAGCAACCGATAATTGATAAGAAATCCATGCATCCAATTTGAATAGCAATTACTACAAAGATATAGGGTCCTCTAATGGCGCAATCATCTGGACCTTGATTGTCCCCTCAACTAGTGACCCTTCAAAATCAGGTTATCATGCAATCAGTGAGTGATCCTTCATTCTCCTGGTCTACCCTGCATCCAAACATATTGGAAATACACAATACAATGATAACAAGTCTTTCACAATCCCCCTTCCCTCAAGGAACACTATCAACCATCCCTTCCACATAGCATTTCACTATTTTATGAGTGGATTGTGCAGGAACAGTTAACATTAAACAAGGAGCAAACTCCTCAACACATCTTGGAAACTATTGAATTCAATAATAAATGAAACCTAACACCAACACTATTCCTTCCATAGTTGCAGGATACATAGCAATCGATAATTCACAAGAAATCCATGCATCAAATTTTTATAAGGATATCCTACTAATCAATAGGAATTTTCTTGAGATGACCAATGATTATGCATTTTGATGGTAGTGTGCTAGTTCAAAAAGATAATATAAATCTGAAACAATTTTTTTTTATTTTCTCAAACTATAAATGTGGTTAAAGGGAAAATATTATGTGGAAAACCCACAAACCAAGCTAGCAAATGATTGTACATCAAATTATTCCTATATTCATTCAAGTATTGCTATGCTTTAGCTACCTGACCTTTGAGTTTCATCTAGAGGAATGTGTAGCTTTAAGATAGAGTTACTTCTTGGGCCTTACAATAGGGTGGGATATGATCAAGATTTGTTTAGGATATATCTTTGTTAGTCCTATTGTTAGGTTCTTATAGTTCATGGTTTGAATCTATTATGGTTGTGTAAGGGATTTGTAGATGCTTTTTCTAACATAATTATTAGACACCATGATTGGAACAACTGGTTGTTGGCTATTGTACACATGAATCATATCTATCAATGGTTCTTTGTGTTCAAGAATTCGTTGATCAATGTTTGAGATTTATTGTCCCAGCTTTAAAAGAGTGATGAAAGATATAGTGAGTGCTATCTTTTCCAAGTGTTTTGTGGGTGCCATTATCTTCTAGGAGTAATTGCTGGAACCAAATTATGTTCTTTGCCTCTAGTAAATATTTCAGACACAACCATCTTCTTGGTGAAGGGTTTCTTCCATCCCCATGAAGCACTATTGCATGGTTTCCATTCCCTTGTAGTATACTGAACCTAATTTAATACAAGTGTGCACTATTTTGGGTTCCATAATTTATGGCCCTTACACTGTGGTTGTTAGCCTAATTAAGAGAGGCCTACCTTTGCATATAATAAGAGGCCAACATGAAACAAACATCCAGAGGTTAGGGGGTTGTTCCCTATCCATAATTTATTATTTAAGTGCTAAGTGATGATGGGTATATCGTGTAATTCATACCTAGTGTGTCTCTTTCTTTCTCTCCACATTTCACATTAGGAGTATATGTTATAAAATACTAATGAAATCAACTATAGGTAAAATCTAATCAAAATTGCAATATAAATATTAAAATAGATCTTGAAGAAATATGGGAACCATTTTTGACAGATATTGTACAAATGAAGAGAATACTCCAAAGAGGAAATGCTTCAATGTGGAACAATTGAAGGACAATATTTTACTTTTATATGCACATCTGCAATGTTTTTGATATATTTTTGAGATAACAAAACCATAGAAAGAATAATATATAAAAGAAAGTAAAGAATAATGATCATACTTTGAGATATTGTGGAAAATTAAAGGAAAGAATGCTTGGTGGGGTTATCATGTAATTAGTGAGTGATCCTTCATTCCCCAATTCTAGTGACCCTTCAAAACTAGGTTTTTATTTAGTTTCTCTATTTTGATCCCTAAGTGGCTTACAACCCTAGAGAAGTACATGCATATTTACGGATGCAGTTGCAGGATACATAGTAGCTGATAATTCACAATAAATCCATGCATCCAATTTGAATAGCAATTACTACAAAGAACTAGGGTCCTCCAATGGTCCAATCATCTGGACCTTGACTGTCCCCTCAACTAGTGACCCTTCAAAACTAGGTTATCATGCAATCAGTGAGTGATCCTTCATTCTCTTGGTGAGCTTCTAGGTAGGCACCATTTGCATATTTAATAGCTTAGGGCATCAAATGTATATTGTATCATTGATAGTTGAGACTTTGTTAAAAGGAAATAGGATAAAGAATGATTTTGATTTAGTTTCTCTATTTTGATCTCTAAGTGGCTTACAACCGTAGAGAAGTATATGCAGATTTACGGATGCAGTTGTAAGATACATAGCAGCTGATAATTCACAAAAAATCCATGCATCCAATTTGAATAGCAATTACTACAAAGAAATAGGGTCCTCCAATGGCCCAATCATGGGGACCTTGACTATCTCCTCAACCAGTGACCCTTCAAAATCAGGTTATCATGCAATCGGTGAGTGATCCTTCATTCTCCTGGTCTTCCCTACATCTAAACATATTGGAAATACACAATACAATGATAACAAGTCTTTCAAAATCCCCATTCCCTCAAGAAACACTATCAACCATCCCTTCCACATAGCATTTCACTGTTGTATGAGTGGATTGTGTAGGAACAATTAACTTTAAATAAGGAGAAAACTCCTCAACACATCTTGGAAACCATTGAATTCAATAATAAATGAAACCTAACACCAACACTATTCCTTCCATTCACTTCTACCAAGAATAAAACATTTAATCCATTCAACATTACATATAATCATTAGAAAGTTACATTTCCTAACTGTGTAGAGGGACAGTCATGACCAAAATGATCAAAACTACTTTCACCCTTGCACAAGCTATTCCTCACTCTTAATGAGTTATAAACATGCCATTGTTTTAGTTTTGATTGCAAGTTATGATAATTTTTGTAAACATGTCATTGGTTCAATTTAGTGTATTCATTTTTGTCAAACGAATCTTCATTTTCTTCTGATTGTCTTCTTTATATAGTAGCATGTATTAATTGGTTGACAAATAAAGAAGCATTTAGACAATCGGAAGACAATGAAGATAATTTTAAATACATCTAACACAATTTTTTTTTACAAAACTGAACCAATGACATGTTTACAACAAAGAAATAGAGTGATAATAATATGCTGAAAATTGTATTCTATTTAATACATGCCAAAGGACCAGTCCCAATAATTCTTAAACATACTTTATCTGATATGATGAATTCTTAAACAATTAAGGTTGGAGTAGACATAGTTATCACACAATTTTTTTTTGTGGTACAAGGAAGATTTGGCTGATTAAGAGTGAGGCCTTCTTTAGAATCTCATATAAATTTGGCCGATTAAGATGAGAAGAAAAATATAATTCATTAGTTAATTTTTTCAATTTCATGTATTTTTTCTCCTATTTATTAAGTGCATGAGTTGAAGGTTGAATGTAAGAGTCTTATAATGTTGTGTTACCTTAAATGTCAAGTTTTTGATACTCCTATGATGATCTTTCTCAACAAGTATTTTATTCTATTGTTGTTTTTTGAATAATATATTGGGCAAATACAAAATTGTGTACTTTTATAAGATAGTTAACACAAAATTGAAGCATCAAACAAGACTTGATCAAGTTGCAGGTGGAACGTGCACTCAAATAGTAAGTAATGTAGAATAACAAAATAAGTAATTTGTCGTGTCTACATTTTGTTATTTTCTGAGATTACATCCATGTTTTATATTTATAGAATGGTGCAAAATTGAAATTTACAATTCGATAAAAGTACTGACGGGTGTTGTTCCCTACACCCTAAATCAACAACTTGCCTCCATTTTATTTTGATTTACAAACTACTATATTATTTGAATATCTTTCTTTCTTGCCACAATAGGAAAGAGTTTGAGGTGGAAGACTACAATAATAGAAGTGTTTCAATTTGGTATACTATACTACAACATCATTTCATAACTAAGTTTTTAATTTCTATATATAATTAGGTTATAGATAATCTACGTGAAGAAGCATCATGTCAGACAATCCAAGTGAAGGTAATGGGGATGCAATCAATAGATTGTGGTCGAACTTGAAAAGAAAATGTGATGGAAAATGTTATTGTCCCTACAGTAATTGTAAGGGCTTAAACATTAGAAGATTGCTAATCAAAACAACTAAGAGACATTGTAGGGATAATGGTAACATTGAAGGAGGCTTTGATTATCATGAATTGGTAAATTTTTCATTATATTTATTTAACAATTAATATATTTATGAAATACACCTGATGATGAGATCATTATCATGGTTTATTTGTGTTCATCATTTTAATATAGGTCGACCTCCCTAGGGGAGTACGTGATATGGACCATGGAGGTGAGAATATTGAGAATATGGCTTTGGAAGTGGAGGATCATGGAGGTGCAAATATTGAAGCTGAAGATTATGATCCCATGAAAGATGACAATGATGCGGCAGATGATGGTACTAATACATTGATCCATGACACATTTGGTATTGACGCAACTAATGATGATGATCAGGATGATGTTGATGTCATCCATGATATACCTCTACTTGAGAAGGCAGCCACACCCCTTTACAAAGGCTCCCAAACAACTCTTCTCTCTGTTGTATTGTTGTTGTTGAACTTGAAGGTTATGAATGGTTTATCCAACACAACAATGTCACGTATGCTACAGTATGTCATATATGTCATTATAGTAATTAAATAGTGAAACATGTACCATAAATATTGTTAATATTAACAACATATATTTTTTCTACAAATTGATAGGTGAGTTTTTGTTACCACCATCGAATATTCTTCCTCGCTCATACCGAGAATTATGTGCCACTATAAAAGATATTGGAATAGAGTATCAAGCAATAGATGCTTGTCCCAATGATCATATTATTTATCATAAAGAACATGAATTTGCAACAGAATGCCCTGAATGTCATACGAGTAGATATCGAATAGATCAAATAACAAAAAAGGTGTCTCACAAGGTTCTTCGTTACATCTCCATTATACCACATTTGCAAAGATTATTTAGGTGTAATAGCTTGGCACAATTTATGGATTACCATGCACGCAATAAAAGTCAAGATGACATTATTTGAATGCTTGCGGATGGTTCTATATTTAAAGACAGAGGAAAAGTGGCCGCACTTTATCGAAGAACCTCAAAATCTCAAGCTTTCAGTGGTAGCGGATGGTGTCAATCCATTTGGAGAGCTAAGATCTATTTGCACTGTTTGGCCTATTTTTGTCATCAACAATAACATTTCTCCATGGATGTCAATAAAGAGAGAGCACATTATGTTGGCAATAATTGTTCCAAGTATTTGATTATTTAATAATTATCTGCATGTAATTATAAATCTTGTAGTAAAATGGTCACAATAATTATGTAATGTTGTTGTTTATTCAACCAGGTAAATACCAAGTTAAAGATATGAATGTTTATATTGAGCCTCTTATCGATGAGTTGGTGGAGTTATGGAAAGGTGTCACTATGTATGACATCTCTAGACCAATAGGAGATAGACAATTTCAATTCCATGCAATGCTTGTATGGACAATACATGATGCCTTAGGGCTAACACATTTTTCTGGTATGTTATGGTGAATTCAAGTTGCACATGATAATTATAAAAATAAAAATTAACATATTTAATCCAATTGTATCATTACCTTGTAGGTCTTCATTTGTGGTCCAAAGATGAAATCTCGTTATTCAAAAAGTTTAGGAAAGCAAATTTTTTGATGAGTATAGACACTTTCTCTACAAAAATCATAACTATCGAATTACTGAAAAATATTTTTTCAATGGGAAATAAGAGACTACATCTAAGTCATGGAGAATGTGATGTAGGAGCATCCTAGGTGTAAGAGGAATCTTGCATCACCCAAAAAAAAATATTTCTATTTTTATATTCAATAAGGGCTATTTTGTGCAGAGCTGCTATTTATGGAAAGTTACTATTTTTGGTAATTTTTGTATGTGCTCAGAATGATCTGATTTCTTTCTTGGAGGTTCATTTTGGTCATATAAGTCTGCCAGTAAAGTTTCATTGCCAGATCAAGTGTATATTGGAAGATATTGAAGATTTTCGGTATTGGCAGCAGGGTACAGAAACTTTGAACTCAGTTTTGAAGGCTTTAGAGGCCCCGAATGAGGTCGAAAATTTGGGTGACAGACGCTTGCACTAGTTAAGCCTGTAGAGCGCTTCGTGGCATTTTCGAAATGGGGTTATAATAGCCGATCGGGTCAACTGGTGATGACTTATGGTCTTCGGAAGTTGGGCCACCTGAAATGATGAAAAATAATTTTCTTCAAAATTTCTGTTCGGGTTTCAAAGGTTATCTTGAGCTGACTATGATGTAATAAAATATAAAATAAAATAATTCTAAGTTTGGTCGGCCTTATTGGCTAAAATTCTGGAACCTTCCCAGGCGGTGGAAAATTGCCTATATATGGAAGGCTGTATTATTGTCTTAGGCAGTTCAGAATAGTTCTGGGTAGTAGATCTGGGTAATAGTTCGAGACTTGGTCCTACAGAATATTGTAAGGGAATGCCCATGTGGCTTTGCATATTGTAATTTTGAAAGTTTGTAATTCCACATTTGTGGAGATAATAAGAAGCCAATTTTCTGTTCTTGCATATTGTTGTTGTTGTTTCTCTATTTCTGTTATGTGTTTGTGGTATTAAGGGGAGCACCCTTCATCAGAATGACACGTCACTTATGGAAGTTGGAATATAATAGGATTAATCGTCAAGATACTACCATTCTACCTAACAGTTTATGTTTGGAATTTGTATATTTTTATTATGTTTTGTTTGCTGATTATGTGATTGATGATCGTGAATGTTGTCAAGGCAACACTATTGAGCACCTTCCAAAGGGACTAAAGAGTTATCCTAGATAATTTAGTAGGTTTCCCTACTACGAGGAGCTGCTTGATGTGCATTTGTTTGATACTATGCATATTGGAAAGACTGTAACGGAGACATTGTGGAAGATATTGGATGGAAGACGTGACAAAGAAAAAATTGTCAAAATTTGTAGAGACATTCATGAATCCAATCATGCAATGAAAAAATTCATTGAATCAAATAAAAATGGAGAATGGATTAATATAAGTGCCCTTCCTTGGTTATTAACAGAACAACAAGGTGATGCCAATAAAGAAGTCATACGAAAAATTCAATTTTCTACAGGATTTGCTGCAAACATAAGCAGTACCATATCAAAGAAAGGTGAATTTGGGCCAGGGTTGAAAATGCATGATTGGCATGCCTTCATCAAGGTAAGTCATGTTCTTTTGTATTTACAATATATTTGTAAACTGCATGTACTTCTCATTGTATTATATAAGAAAAGAATGACATGATTATTTTTATAATTGTTGCAGTACGTGCTACCCCTATCTCTCCCAGAGAACTTCAACAATAACATCAAACAAGTGATATATGATTTTGGAAAATACATGAGGTAAGCAATGATATCTGTTCAATTTGTTGTATATATATATATATTGTAAAGTCTCGTGTTTATATATTTTTGTGTCTTGAATGTCTTGTAGGTGGTTGTCATCTAAAGAAATCCATAGAGTAGATATAAAATACTGGAAAAGAAGAATTCCTCTTCTAATGTGTGAAATGCAAAACTGTCTACCTTCAACCTTTTTCAATGCACAAGAAAACTACCTCATACACCAAGCTGAGGAGATTGAAATGTGTGGACCCATACACACTTGGTCAATGTGGATGGTTGAGGGGCACTTGAAATTTTTGAAAGCTTTAGTTCGACAAAGAGCACGTCCTAAGGGTTCTATGGTTGAGGGATATATGGTATACCAGATTATGGTGTATGTTACTGAATATCTTCCTAAGCTTACAGCAAAGATCTATATAGATCGCATTTGGGATCTTGACACCATTAGAAAATTTGAAGGGGAGTACTTGGTGGGGTAAGGCAGAATGAGGAAAGTGAGAAGTAATAAATTATAAGATGTTATTGTAGCTGTTAATTAATTCTTAATCTTCAAAATTAATCAGTTGTAAGTCATCTATTTATTTTTTATACAGCTGCTCGAGAGTGGGATGCAATACATTTGTATATTGCAAACAATCAAGATTGGATGACGAAATCGATTGAATGATGTCATCATTTAGGTAGCACATTAACATGGAAAGTTGTGTCTTCATTGGTTAATGAAGCTCATCATAATGGAGATCCAAATGTTACCCAAAGGGAAATAGATTTAGCACATGGTTTAAAAGATTTCTAGGTACATATAAATTTGTTAATCACTCGTACATTTATGAACTCTCGATGTATTAATTTATACATATTTTACATATTTTTGCAGGTCAAACACCACAAGGCTATGTTTTGCAATGGTCATAAATTTCGTATCAAAAAGTTGGATGACACAAAAAAAACTTATGATTTTGGGATAAGTGTAGTCTTTCAGGTGACTAATATTTCATCTAGAAATAACTTACATCTTTGAGAGTCCAAAAATTGATACTATGACATTTTGGATGATATACTTGAGTGTGACTTTAATTCCTTTAGATTAGTTCTCTTCGTCGTCAGATGGTATAGGCTACGACTTAATCAAAATGATTTTGATAGAACTGTTATTGAACATGACAATAGATTTTCAATGATTAATACAAGGTGGTTTGAGCTAGTTGGGGATGAACCCTATGTTCTTCCAAGCCAATGTGAGCAAATATTTTACTCAGAGGTTCCGCATAAATCGGGTTGGTCATTTGTTGTTAGACATGATCCAAGAGGAAGGCCTATGAGGTATAATGCGATGGAAGAAGATTGCGAACAACTAGAAGATGATGTAGATGATGATCACGAACAACAGTTAGTTGATGATGTTCCTGACGCAACTTTTCTTGAAGAAGAAGAAGATGATGACGATGATGATGCTACTGATGATGCTACTAATGATGCTACTGATGATGATGATGATGATGATGATGATGATGTTGCTGATGATGATGATGCTGATGCCGATGATGATGACAATGATGAAGATGAAGACAATGACGGTGGTGGTGATGATGTCGACGTCAACGATGATCATGGCGATTAGTTGGATGAAGAAGAAGATGAATGACATGAATGAAATGTACAGTTACATGATCACTGCTTAATCTATTTAATATTGATTTCTTGATAGAAATGTGTAGTTATACAATCAATGCTTAATCTAATTAATTCATGATGTACTTACTATGGGATGCTTATGGTTTTTAATGTACTTACAATGTGGTTTTGAGTATATGTATCATGAGTTTTTTAGCTAACACTAGATAATTGAATTACATATGTAGGTACCCAGACTCCTTTCACGAGCATCCCACACAGTCTCATGGATCGACAAACTAACCTTGATGTTGATGATGTGACTAGATCAGGTAAAGAGCTAAACAATTATGGCCTGTAAAGTATTGAAATACTTTAAAATGTTTAAAATGTATTTAATTATAATAAAATGTTTTTAATTTAGCCCTTTTATATGTTATTGCAGATGACCCCCCTTTGCATCAATAGAGAACTAGGTGTGCATTGAGATCTAATGAAAGGGTAGATGATCATGATGATGATATCGATACTCATCTTACAATTATATCTTAAAAACTAGAAATCAAAAGAAAAAAAAGAAATGATTGTCATCTATGCACCTTAATTGATAATGACTGATTTTTATATGCCAATGAATTTAATTATGTGGTAGTGAATGTTCATAAATTTTATAATGTGTTAATGAATGTTATCGTGTGATAATTAATGAATGTCACATTTTATTAATGTGTGAATGAATGTTATCGTGTGATAATTAATGAATGTTACATTTTATTAATGGATGAAATAATGAATGAATGTTAGATGTTAACGGGGAATTTAGAGTAATGTTAGGGGGGGGTGGGACCAAATGAGCTTCCACCTTCATGTGGTTGGCCCTGTTTAGTACAGAATATAAAACTATTCTCGAAACAAAGTGAAGCACAATAAGTTTGTTCCTTATATAGGGTCTCAAGTGTAGCTTTTATCCCACTCTCAACATTGCAAGGCTTCAAGTGGTATTCTGATATTGGTTTCTCCATCTCCCACTGACATCTTGTCTTTCTCCTAAGAACTCTCACTGAGCTATAATACATGGATGAGCAGAAGATGTCCCTTACAGGCTACACATATATAATATGGTAGATCTAGGGAACAATTATACTACAACATAGAATGAGTCAACTTGAATCTATAGTTTCTTCATTCACAATGAAAATTCAAATTACAAGCCACATTTTAGATTTAATATTCATATTTATCTTCATCATGATCATAGCCATCACGGTCAGCATTTGGTTCAACTTCATTTGAACCACACTTCATGTTGGATTATAACATATTGACACTTACACCATGAAGAAGACAAATGATTAAATAGAAAGAGAGGACCAACTGAACCAACTTGTGGTCAGTCTATATCACATTGAGAAACAACGTCAAGACTTGAGAATCAAAACAATCAAAAGTTTCTTCAAGACCATGAATGATCAACAACATTCCATTAGAAAACAAAACACTAATCTATATTATCATTAAGCCATAAAATATGTTTTTAAAGTTTAGAAGCATCACAAGAACTTTCAAGAAACATAGTACTATCCAAGGACCAAAATGAATACCTTCCAAATGATTATGATTATGATTATGTTGATGTTGATGTCTATAATTTATGTCTAATGATTATGATGATGTTGATGTTGATGTCTATACTTTATTTCACTTACTGATGCTTGCCTAGATTGAATTTTAAATTGCCAGGCTGGAGAACGCTTTCAAAGTTTAGGGTCTGTTCTACATGATACTCTTAGTTACAGCTCAAATGCAACTCAACATATTTTTGATGCTGGGCAACCCACTGCAGAAACTCATCCGCAGGTGAGATTTAATGCTGTGAATCTTGGCATTGTTAATGTTATTACTTTTCCTCACGTTTCATATTTGTGAAAATGTTTCTTGGCACTATCTTATTCTTATTACAATGTTCTTTGTTGTGGGGCAGGAGGTCAATCTTCATTGTCTTCATTGTGGGGGATAGTGAAGATTTCTCTGACAAATAACAGGTCTTCTTTAGTATCTTATAATAACATACTAAACTGATAAAGGTGTTATGGGCATTTAATCTACAAGTACTAATAGACTAAGCATATTATTACTATGCTTAATGTTCCATTTAAATGCATTTAACACAAAAAACAAATTTACAAAACTGAACCAATGACATGTTTACAACAAAGATGTGTTGAGGAGTTTGCTACTTGTTTAATGTTAATTGTTCCTGCACAATCCACTCATACAATAGTGAAATGCGATGTGGAAGGGATGGTTGATAGTGTTCCTTGAGGGAAGGGGGATTTTGAAAGACTTGTTATCATTGTATTGTGTATTTCCAATATGTTTGGATGCAGGGCAGACCAAGAGAATGAAGGATCACTCACTGATTGCATGATAACCCAGTTTTGAAGGGTCACTAGAAGAGGGGAATGACGGATCACTCACTGATTGCATGATAACCCCACCAAGCATTCTTTCCTTTAATTTTCCACAATATCTCAAATTATGATCATTATTCTTTACTTTCTTCTATATGCTATTCTTTCTATGGTTTTATTATCTCAGTAATATATAAAAAACATTGCAGATGTGCATATAAAAGTAAAATATTGTCCTTCAATTGTTCCACATTGAAGCATTTCCTCTTTGGAGTATTCTCTTCATTTGTACAATATCTATCAAAAATGGTTCCCATATTTCTTCAAGATCTATTTTAATCTTTATATTGCAATTTTGATTAGATTTGACCTATAGTTGATTTCATTAGTATTTTATAACATAGACTCCTAATGTGAAATGTGGAGAGAAAGAAAGAGACACACTAGGTATGAATTAGATGATATACCCATCATCACTTAGCACTTAAATAATAAATTATGGACAGGGAACAACCCCCTAACCTCTGGATGTTTGATTCATGTTGGCCTCTTATTATATGCAAAGGTAGGCCTATCTTAATTAGAATAACAACCACAGTGTAGGGGCCATAATATTTTCCCTTTAACCACATTTATAGTTTGAGAAAATAAAAAAAATTGTTTCAGATTTATATTATCCTTTTGAACTAGCACACTGCTATCAAAATGCATAATCATTGGTCATCTCAAGAAAATTCCTATTGATTAGTAGGATATCCTTATAAAAATTTGATGCATGGATTTCTTGTGAATTATCGACTGCTATGTATCCTACAACTATGGAAGGAATAGTGTTGGTGTTAGGTTTCATTTATTATTGAATTCAATGGTTTTCAAGATGTGTTGAGGAGTTTGCTCCTTGTTTAATGTTAATTGTTCCTGCACAATCCACTCATAAAATAGTGAAATGCTATGTGGAAGGGATGGTCAGTAGTGTTCCTTGAGGGAAGGGGGATTGTGAAAGACTTGTTATCATTGTATTGTGTATTTCCAATATGTTTTGTTGCAGGGCAGACCAGGAGAATGAAGAATCACTCACCGATTGCATGATAACCCAGTTTTGAAGGGTCACTAGTTGAGGGGACAATCAAGGTCCCGATGATTGGGTCATTAGAGGACCCTATTTTTTTGTAGTAATTGCTATTCAAATTGGATGCATGGATTTCTTGTGAATTATCCGCTGCTATGTATCTTGCAACTACATCCGTAAATCTGCATATACTTCCCTATAGTTGTAAGCCACTTAGAGATCAAAATAGAGAAACTAAATCAAGATCATTCTTTGTCCTATTTCCTTTTAACAAAGTCTCAACTATCAGTGATACAATATACATTTGATGCCCTAAGCTATCAAATATACAAATTTCACCTACCTAGAAGCTCACTAGGAGAATCAAGGATCACTCATTGATTGCATGATAACCCAATTTTGAAGGGTCACTGGTTGAGGGGATAGTCAATGTCTGGATGATTGGGCCATTGGAGGACCTTAGTTCTTTGTATTAATTTCTATTCAAATTGGATGCATAGATTTATTGTGAATTATTGGCTGCTATGTATCCTGCAACTGCATCCGTAAATTTGCATATACTTCTCTAGGGTTGTAAGCCACTTAGGGATCAAAATAGAGAAACTAAATAAAAATTGTTCTTTGTCCTATTTCCTTTTAACAAAGTATCAACTATTAATGATACAATACATTTGATGCCCTAAGCTATCAATACAAATGGCACCTAGCTAGAAGCTCATGGGCTGTCCATTTGATAACCACTATCAACATTTCAAAAAAATGGATATCCTTGAGCACAAGCATCAATAACATCAAATAATAGAGTTAAAGCATGGGCTAGGGCATGACACCAGTAGAATGTGGTCATTTCAGTGATAGCAATTTAGAATGCGGTCTTTTGGCATGTATTAAACATAATAAAATTTTCAGCATATTATTATCATTTTATTTCTTTGTTGTAAACATGCCATTGGTTTAGTTTTGTAACTTCACTGTTGTATGAGTGGATTGTGCAGGAACAATTAACATTAAACAAGGAGAAAACTCCTCAACACATCTTGGAAACCATTGAATTCAATAACAAATGAAATCTAACACCAACACTATTCCTTCCATTCACTTCTACCAAGAATAAAACATTTAATCCATTCAACATTACATATAATCATTAGACAGTTACATTTCCTGACTGTGTAGAGGAACAGTCACAACCAAAACGATCAAAACTACTTTCACCCTTGCATAAGCTATTCCAAACTTCAAGTAAAATGAGCAATATGCTATATCAAATTATTCATATTCATAGTAACCATTCGAAGGATCATTTTGTCAATGAACCCTCTGACTATACCCCTGCGACAAAGAAAGGAAACCTTAAAATAGAGAAAAGAAACTTAGTAAAACTAGTCTATGCCGATGTTTGTGAGGGTATAGTCATGATAAGTGCCTCTCAAACCTCTCCAAACATGTAAGATTGTCTTTAAATACTTTATTGATCTCTTCTAAACATTAACCAAATCAAACCTACATTTGAATCCACACATAATAACCCCAAAATGAAAGAGTTTGTATCCTTTAATGAATCTCAGTCACTGGTAGCGCATGGACAGTCAAACTAGTAGTCTCCAAAGCATTCAATAAGTGATTGGATTGTATTTAATACACACTATTCCTTCCATTCACTTCTACCAAGGATAAAGCATTTAATCCATTCAACAGTACATATAATCATTAGACAGTTACATTTCCTGACTGTGTACTAGAGGAACAGTCAGGAAATGTAACTGTCTAAATGATCCAAACATTTGAAAATAGTGAATCGATATCCTTGAGCACAAGCACCAATAATATCAAATAATGGAGATAAAGCACAGTCTAGGGCATGACACCAGTAGAATGCAGTCATTTCAGAGAGCATTCGTGATCAAATAAAATGCAATGCATTTGAAATTTGCAGCCGAATATGATGCCAGATGCTCGAAAGATGAAAAAATCACATACCTTCTCTCATGCTCAGCTTTCGCTCCTCTATCCAATCGAAATAAAAATGATGAGGCCATTTTACTTTTTTTTTTCATAGCCAAATCTTCCTTGTACCACACGAAGAACATGCCATTGGTTCAGTTTTGTAATTTGTTTTTTGTGTCATTAGTAATTGGTAGATTAAATGCATATAACACCTTTATCAGTTTAATTAGCATGTTATTATGATATCAGATAAAGTATGTTTAAGAATTGTTGGGACTGGTCCTTTTGTGTGTATTAAACATAATAGAATTTTCAGCATATTATTATCAATCTATTTCTTTGTTCTAAAATGCCATTGGTTCAGTTTTGTAGATTTTTTTAATCTGTTAAATGCATTTTTTGTAAGCAGGGGTCTTGTTCTCAGGAGATTGATGAAGATTGTGCACCTAAAAAACCAATTCATAAGGTACCAATCATGTTTCCTATTCGCTTATATTTTTGGATTGGTAAATCTCCTTAAAAGTTTCATGTCTTTTCTTTTGATTACTATGGATCAGATATATATCTTACATTTAACATTCAACTTCTTTACATTTTAGAACATGTAGTGTGTTTTTTGAGGATTTTACCAAATCAACTTTTAACATAAACCGAAAACACCAAATTGATATCTTGCCCTTTCAACTTGACAAAATATTTGCATTTGACTAATAACTGCAAGCATCTGAATGATAAATCCACATACCTATATCTTTGTAAAATACTTGGAACATAAAAAAGATGGCTAAGTGGCTACCGCCATGATTTTTATCTACTGAATATGGGAAAAAAAATACCAAAAAAAATTGAATAGAAAACATGATTGGTCATTTTAGAGAGCATTCATGATCAAATAATATGCAATGCCTTCTCTCGCACTCGATGAACTTTCACCCTCTCGTTTTCTCCCACTCCTTTTCTCTACAAATGAAATAAAAATGATTTAGCCATTTCAAAACAGTTAATCAATATCCTTGAGCACAAGCACCACTAACATCAATTATTTTGATCTGTGGGTACCCTAATGTTGGCAAGAGTTCTTTTATTAATAAGATTACTCTGCAAGCTTGAAGAAGCGATATATTTTGGCAAATGAAGAGTAGAAAGATGATGATATTCCTGAGATCATGGATGGACACAATGTTGCAGACAGAATGGGAAAACATCTTTCTAGACTAGCCCTGGATCCTTTGACAATTGGGGTAAGATCCAGACCCGGGCTAAAAAGATGTCTTCCTTTCTGTTGTGGAATTATCCCTTCTTTGGCCTGCACTCATTCCTCTTCTAAAAAATGGTTATCTAGAAACTTTGGATATTGTTTCTCATCCATGCACGAAATCTGGTAGTGATCGTATAAAATTACTTTAGGCCTCTAGTATTGATGAGATGTACAATTGTAAAATGTTTTTGTGAGACTGGGATCAATTTGTGCAGTGTACATAAATACAAGGCGGTGATTATTCTCGACGATTGACACGTAGCTAGGATAGTAGCTAGGACTAAAGATAAAACAACTCAAGAGACCATCATAGGTTCTCTCTTTCTTCGGTCTATATTATTGACATAATGTTTTACCTTTCATTAGCTCATCAAATCCAGAGATTTGAAAGAATTTAATAAAATATTTTCATGACAACGTATATTATTTAAGTTGACATTGCACAAATTTATCTACTTTGCGCACTTGTAGACTACGAGGATGATGATAAAGAAACATGGCCATCCATGTCCATGCGTCTTTATCGCCGTGCTCATAGTCTACAAGTGCACGAAGTAGATAAATTCGTGCAATGTCAACTTAAATAATATACATTGTCATGAAAATATTCTATTAAATTCTTTCAAATCCCCAGATTTGATGAGCTAATGAAAGGTAAAACATTCTGTCAATAATATAGACCGAAGAAAGAGAGAACCTATGATGGTCTCTTGAGCTGTTTTATCTTTAATGTGCATATCCATCGGTTTTTCGACACTTAATCATTAATTTCGACAGAAGTGCTATGCATTTGATAGATAAAATGTCAGAGAAAACTAATTTATGATAATAGTTCCGACAGTAATGCTATATGTTTGACAGGGAACCTATCAGAGAAATAATAAAGGACTATCGCTCTTCCGACATTTTAAGTGTCACAAATAAATTTATTTTTGATAGAACCTTCGACGTTAATGCCATATCACCGACATGTATATCTATCGAAATTAAGTGGAAACTGTCACTATTCCAACAGTTAATAGGTCATTGTGTCAGAATTCTGATGGATGAACCGTAGAAAATGCCATAATGAAGTTGTTGCCATGTGCAAGTTTTTGACATGATATGGTGTCGGTAAACTGACAGATACGTCTTTTGTCACAATTTCCTACGCAAAAATGGTGATGGACCCATCTGTTGAAATGCTGACAAATTAGCGATGCAAATCTGACAAATGGCCGTCAGAATTTGACCCCAAATGTAGTAGTGACTATAACTGGCAAGATCGGTAAACACTGTATTTAATTTACTGGTAATCGGTATATAAAGAGAAAGGCACAGTTGATATTTTACCGAGTTGATTATTTGATTGGAAAGTATTGTTATATAAATATGGGAGTATTTGGGACTGTAGGATAACTTGGCTTAATTGATTCATGCCCCCCCCCTCTCGGTTATCTAACAATTGGTAACAAAGCATAGAGTGCTTGAAGAAAATTTTGAAGGACTTAAGATAAAGATCACAAGATGTATAAGAGAGGTGCCAAAGCTAAACAAAGACAACTTCTCGACATGGAAAATCATAATGAGATTGTATCTATCAGGAATTGGAGAATCTGCAATATACTATTTGGATAATGATTTCATCTTACCTATTGGACCTTTGACTATTGATCAGATTAGAGAAATGCATGAACACAATACTACAATGATAGAGCTTGCGACTTCCTTATTAGATGCTGAATTTGAATATGTCAAGACATGTACTTCTGCTAAACAAATGTGGGACAAGCTTACACTAGTTCATGGAGGAGATGTGCATGTGCTAAGGGCTAAAGCTAAAAGGAGAACATATCATAGTACAACAACCAAGTCAAGGAGATTATGAATGCTATCCGAGGAGCAAGAGGTATTATTGAAGAAGACACTGTTGTAAGTAAAATTCTTAGAACATTGCTACCTGTTTATGCTATTAGAGTTTCTACAATTCATGAGATGAGATCAGCTCTGAGTAATCATATTACACTTGATAGTCTAATCGGTAAACTGATTGCATATGAGTTGAATAAATTTGATAATAGTGTTGTTCCTACTGTTGAATCTGCATTTATGTCATCTCTGAAAATTGGTAAATCACATAGTAAACACATGATAAGAAATGAGAGTGATATTGAAAGTGATGAAGATGAACTTGATGAACTTGAAGCTTTAATGGCTAGAAGACTACAAAAAGGTAAAGGAAGATATAGAGGAAAATTACCTTGGTATGCTTTAATTGTAAAGAGATTGGTCATATTGCAGCTAGTTGTCCTAATAGGAAAGAAGATGAGAAAAATAATGAAAGATCTAGTGATAGGAAGTCTGACAGAAGAGATAACCGAGAACACAGAGGTAACCGATAGTATGAGAGAAGAAGTTACCGAGATTACAAAGACAAAGGCAAGAAGGCATGCTACTTTGTTGAAGATGATGATGATGACACTGACACCGACACTGATGAAGACATTGAGGTGGTATTTGTAGCTTTGAAAGAAGATGAAGAAGATGAAGAAAGGTATGTTGAAATAACACTTATTTCTAAAGTTAGCAAGAATGATACTTGGATTATTGATAGTGGTTGTACACATCATATGACTGGTGATGAAATTTTTTTGAGTAACTTGAATATTATAATGGTGGATCAATTAAAATGGGAACTGATACACCTTGTCTAGTAAAAGGAAAAGGGTCTAGATATTATTGAACAATAAGATCAAATGTGAGAATGCATACTTGGTGAAGGGACTGAATTATAACTTGTTGAGTGTAGCACAATTGAATGCCACAGGTCGCCGAGTTGCATTTGAAAGCAAGAAAGTGAAAATCTATGATGAGATTGGAAAGTTGGTCGGTACTGGTGAACAATCTAAATGTAATCTATTTTATCTTGATAATGCTGAAACTTCTTGTTTAATGGCTAGAACTAAAGATGTGTGGTTATGACACAAAAGGTTATGTCATGCAAATTTTGACAACATGGTTAAGATCAGTAAGAAAATAAGAGCTAGAGGTTTACCGAGCATATCTAAACCTGACCATGTCATGTATAAATAATGTCAAATGAGAAAAATGTCAAAATCTAGTTTTAAGAGAAAAAACTATTCATCTAATGCTATCTTGAATTTGATTCATACCGACTTGTGTGGTCCTATGAGAACTTAGAGTTATTATGGAGACACATATTTTATCTAATTTGTTGATGACTACTCTAGAATGATGATTGTCATGTTCTTGAAAGAAAAATCTGAAGCTTTCAAGATGTTTAAATGGTTTAAAGATAAAGTGGAAAAAGAGAGTGTAAAAGAATTAAAATGCCTGAGATCAAATAGAGGCGGTGAGTTTATTTCTGATGAATTCACTAACTTTTGTAATGAGCATAGAATTAAGAGACATGTTTCTGCACCGAGGACACACCAACATAATAAGATTGCTGAAATGAAGAATATATCTATTGTTGATTGTGCTAGAACACTAATGATTGAAAAATATGTTGCACATATAAACTTGAGAGAAGTTGTTAGTACTGTTGTATACACTTTGAACCGAGTTCAACTGAAGAAAGATTAAAAAAGGATACCCTATGAATTATGGTATGGTTACACATCGAATGTAAGTTATTTCAGAATATTTGGAAGTAGATGTTACATTCTGAAAGATGATAGAAATGAAAAATTTGAATCAAAAGGTGATGAAGGAATATTCTTAGGATATTCTACTAAGAGAAAAGCTTACAAATGTTTGAATAAGGCTACTAACAAGATAATTGAAAGTGCAAAGGTGAGAGTTGATGAATTTGCTAAGAAGAATGATGAAGAAAGAAATAAGGAACTAGATGATTATGGTTGATTTACGGGTGAACCCATAATAGTGGGTTACACTTTTTTTCTTGAATGGACAGTGAACTCTACATTTTGAAAAAAAAATTTCAGATTCACATGCATATTTTCGTTAAACCGTTTGAAAATCGAAGATAAAGTAAATTAGAGCCTTTTAAGATTTTTTGTCTAGATTCTAAATATATTTTTTATTTTTATTTTAGAGTTTATTTGAATGGTTTTTTCTTTCTCCCACGAAAATTGGTATGTTGTTGAGAACGTCATTTTCAAAGAGTTACATTATTTTCATAGAGCATAACTTTTTTTTCTAAAATAGATATCAATGTGATTCTTTTTAATTTAGTTTTGTAACATCCATATGGAGGGCATGCAATTGGTTTGATGGCATTTGGAAGTAGATGTTACATTCTGAAAGATGATAGAAATGGAAAATTTGAATCAAAAGGTGATGAAGGAATATTCTTAGGATATTCTACTAAGAGAAAAACCTACAAATGTTTGAATAAGGCTACTAACAAGATAATTGAAAGTGCAAAGGTGAGAGTTGATGAATTTGCTAAGAAGAATGATGAAGAAAGAAATAAGGAACCAGATGATTATGGTTGATTTAAACCTATATTGAGCAACTTGACACTCTACCCAAGCAACTGACTGGCGTTATCGAGCATCGGGGTAATACTACCAGGAGCATCCGTCTTTACAGACTGAGAATCAACAAACTATTACCGATGAAGATAATAATCCTACACCGAGTGGAAAACACAATGAAGAACAAAAAATTGAACCTGTACTTGCAAAATATGTGAGGAGACATCATCCACTGAATTATATTATTGGAGACAAGAAAGATGGCATGATGACATGAAGTAAGTTGAGAAACAACACATGCTTAGTTTGTGAATTTAAACCTAAAATTGTTAGAGATGCACTTGAGAGTGATGAATGGATTAAAGAAATGAATGAAAAAATTGAGCAAATATAGAAAAACAAAACATGGACATTGGTACCGAGACCGAATGATAAAAATGTAATTGGAACCAAATGGATATTCAGAAACAAGTTTAATGAAAATGAAGTAACTAAGAATAAAGCAAGATTAGTATGCAAAGGGTATGCACAAGAAGAAGGAATTGACTATGGTGGGAATTTTGCACCAGTTGCTAGACTTGAAGGAGTTATAATATTTCTTGCTTATGCTTCTTACAAAGGATTTGAAGTTTATTAGATGGATGTTAAATCTATATTTTTGAATGGAATACTTTAAGAAGAGGTATACATTGAAGAACCTGAAGGTTTTGTTGATCCTAATTAGAGAAACATGGTATGTAAGATGCACAAAGCACTATATGGATTGAAACAAGCACCGAGAGAATGGTATGAAAGACTGCACTCCTACCTGATTAGTATTGGATTTGTTAAAACAAGTGACAACACCAATTTATACTTGAAAGGTGAAACTAATGACAAGATTCTTATTGCTGAATTTTTTTTTGATGATATCATATTTGGAGGACATGATAATCTATGAAAATTATTTACTGATGAAATGAGAAAAGAATTTGAAATGTCAATGTTTGGAGAGATTAAATTCTTTCTTGGCTTGTAAATTTTACAACAAAGTGAAGGAATCTACATTGCTCAATCAAAGTACATAAAAGAAGTATTGAAGACCTTTGGTATGGAGGATTCTAAACCGGTCAGCACACCTATGGTCACCAGATGAAAATTGACAAAGGATGGTCAGTCAAATGAGGTAAATCACACACTATACAAATCAATGATTGGTAAGTTGATGTATGTTGTACATAGTAGACCAGATATTGCACACGCAGTTGGAATTGTAGCAAGATTTTCTAGTAATCCTAAAGAATCACATATGACTGCTGTAAAATTTTTTTTGAGATACTTGAAGAACATTGAAAACTATAGTTTGTGGTACAAGAAAGAGGGAAATTTTGAACCAAAATTTTACACAAATGCGGATTGGGATGGAAACATTGATGACCGAAAGAGCACTACTGGTGGAGCATTCTTTTTGGGAGAAAGACTAGTTACTTGGATAAGTAAGAAACAAGGATGCATTTTTCAATCCACTACAGAAGAAAAATATGTTTATGTTGTTGTTAATTGTTCGAACATTGCATGGATAAAACAAAATTTGGAAGGTATGGATGAAGAGATCATTGACCCAGTGATAATATATTGTGATAAAACTAATGCTATAAACATTTGTAAGAATCCAGTAATGCATGCAAATACAACACATATATCTATAAAGTATCACTACTTGAGGGAACAATTACAAGAAAAGCAAGTGAAACTGGAGTTTGTGAAATAAAAAAAACAACTTGTTGATATATTCACTAAACCCTTACCTAAGGATACATTTGAGTACTTGAGGACTAGACTAGGGGTCCATCCCATGTCTATCGGTCACTAAGGTGATTAGGAGGTTGCATCAACCTATACCTTATCGGAATATCAAATGATGTTGATGCTCGATGTTCACACTTTAGGTTTCCTAAGGTTGTGAAAGCTGGAAGATGAAAGACAAACTGAATATGCATATCGATACATGAAAGGTACTTGAACTGAACTGAACACCAGAGAAAATATTTTGGCTACTAAAGAGCTATTTATTCTTTTTTTCATTGCTATCAAAAAGAGAGAAGAATCAATGAAATATTATAAGGGAGAGAAGACAATAGGAGAAGAAGATACATACATAGGGAGAGAAGATCAAATCTGGAGGGAGAGACTACATGGAGTATTAATGTTTTGTAGTGATTAAATATATTAAATGAACAAGCTAGGGAGAGCTTACCTAGTTACAACATTTGCTTACAGAGTTGTAGAACATATGTTTGGTATTCTATGACATATTTCATATTGTGTTACAATCAATTCCAAAGGGAGAGATTGATAAACTACAACTGATTGAATATCTTGAAGGAAAGTTTGATGATAGAATGGATAATTGAAAGATAATGATTGATGATCACCGAGCTACTAAAGAGTATGTAAGACATTAAATCAATTAATGTATTGTCATTGATGTCAACTAGTTTTGACTATACTTATCATGATGGTTACAAACATCTTAAGAAAGAAAAATGTTAAAGGAATGAGATATCTACATAAATATGAGATGGATGAGAAAGATATGGATATGGTATACATTGGGTAACTTATTTATGAGTCTATTGCATTATGTTGATGACTTTATTGCATTACATGATTCTATTATGTATTGAAGATTAGGATTGAACAACTTTATGTGGTCGGTAAATGAAGAATTATGTATACACCGAGCAAGTGTAGTGTATACCAAGTATAGTATTAACCGAGCTAGTCATCGCCGACATATTTTGATATTGACCGAGTGAAAGAAATAAATGGAGTTTGTGATAACTGACTAAAGATGATGAGATGGACAATTGTTTATGATTCTGAGGTAAAAGATAATATTTTATATGATTATCAAATGACTGACAAAATTCTAGGATGATCAGATGAAGGAGAATGAAATGTATTATTAACACAACTACTGAGGAAGGTTAAACCAACAAAATCTACAGTGAAGATTAAGAGGCAAAATCTATGGATGGAAAGAAAATAGTTTATGATGTATATACAAGGAGACATGAGATTCATTGTTGAGTCTGGATGTTGCAGGAGAATTTGTGTGAAAATGATTATTTTCATGCAACATTGATCAAACTGGTTGAAGACTAAACCGAGAAAAACTACAAACAACACCGAGTGACAAAGAAAGTAATTACTGAGAAAAACAAAGTTGGAGGGAAATGAAGATATTGAATTGAATATTGATTAGAGGTATTTTTGAGCTTAGCATAGATCTAAAAATCTGCAAATCAAAGTTGTATTTGAATCAGATCATTACTGTATCAGTTTAACCATTGTTATAGATAAATATCTTAATCGAGTGGGACTTAACAGTCTTTATATTTCAATATGACATTCAATGAATGTTTATTATTTTCTTGTTGACCCCATAGTGAATGTTTGGTTAAGGGAGAACTGCTAGTGATAAAACCTCTAACCAGGTCACACCTCATAGTGTGTTTTGTAACCTTTAACATGGTTGGCTCCTAATCGAGATCACTTTAGAAGAGTGAATTATTTTTGGGTTATCGGTCCTAAGTGTTTTTTCCCCTAACAGGGTTTCCACGTTAAAAATCTGTGTTATATGTGTATGGATGTGTTGAAATGTTATTTCAAGTTGTTAGAATAACTGAGAGGGGGGTGAATCAGTTATCCACAGTCCCAAATTGTCATGCCCATTAAAATTCACCCTAAAAAACACTGACTTTTTTTTTGAAAGGTTAAATAAGTTTATGTTTAGAGGTTAACAGAGGACTAAAGTTGAATGGTTCAATCCTGAGAGGAAGTTGGTAGATCTACGGTTGAGGGGTAGTGAGACGAGGGGTCATAGACAATGCTCTCCCCTAGGTGCACGAGTGTCTCACATAATACCCCTGGGTTGACTAATAAGTTCAAGTTTTATTCCATTTAAATATACATGTATTAAATGGGTTTAAGTCTTAAGACCTAATGACCAAATTTTAACTTTAGCTAACATTATCTATATTGCGCCATTTATAATCAATTGCTAACCTTAATAAATATGTTTTTAAAGGAATTTAATTAACTAGCTCAACCGAACTTAATCATTATGAGATTAAATTACATAAACAAAACCTACTACCATTATAAGGTTCACTATCCTCCTTTAAATCTCAGATTAATTTTAGTGTTGATAAGAAAAAATCAATATCTCTTACCCAGTTAGCCAATTTACTAATATTCAATCCTAATCAAAAGGTTCCTTATTAAAAGAAATTGGAAATAAACTATATATTAATTAATAAATGTATTAATTAATACTAGCTAATAACTATTAAAACTATAATTAATAAATCGAACAAGTGTTAAGTTCTAACTATGCTAATTAATACCATTATAAAAAAAAACAAGAATAAATTAATAATTTATATTAGAATAGTATTAATTACTAAATTTATGCAATTAATAACTATTTTAAATAAAATAAAATAAAAACTAATTAATAAATTATATTTAATTAATATTATATACTAATTAATATAATTATTAATTATTAAACAAATTATCATTTTAAATAAAACTTAATAAATTAAATATTAATAAATTATCACATTAATTATCATTGTTTAAAAATAATAACAAACGTAATTAAAAATTAAAAAATGAAATTAATTAAGGGGCTTTTTAACCCCCCCCCTCTCCGTGTTAATTAATATTTTTAAGTCCCCTGAGGGGGACTGTCATGCGGCCCCCGCTGCTGTGCGGTGACCGTACAACACAACAGGACCGTCGTAGCAAGCTGCCGTGTGCGACAGACCTGCTGCGGCAGGCCCTGCCGCTGGGTCTAAGGGGGTATGGGGAGTGCCCCCCCCCCCCCCCCCCCCCCCCCAATTACATTTTTTAAATTTTTTTTTTTTTAATAAAAATCAAAATTTTCTTTTAATATATTTTATTTTTAACTTTTACTTTTTTTTGTTAAGCCCTGCGTGGCTTTAAAAAAAAGACCCCCTACTTTTTTATTTATATAAAATTAATAAACAAAGGGGAATTTATTAAAAAGTATGATATGCTGATTTAATATAATTTTTTATTTATTAATTTGAAACCCTTTTTGGGGTGACCACCCAGGTGGGTCCCCCAAGGGTCTAGCCTCCTAGGAAGTGTAGTAGAGTCTCAAAATTATTTAGGCTAATACATTATTATATGTTTATTTTTGCCAAGTAAGTGTAGAAAATGTTATTTTAATGACTGCGGTTTTTTTAGGAAAATGTATGGGATTTCTCCCATACATTTTCTAGAGACCTGTAGGTCTCATTTTTATAACTTTTCTTTGCTTTGCTCTTGTTTATTTTTACTTGTTTTGTTCATTTGATTTCCTCCTTCTTTCTAATTTCAAGACTTCATTTATTTAACTAACAAAGAGAGATTAATAAATTTAAAGTTCAAGGTAAATTGTCTAACATTCTTACATTTATCTTTTTTTTTTCTGAGTCTAATGCTTTCAACATAAAAAAAAAATACAACTACTATTATTGAAACAACAAAAACAATTGTATTGACTAAGAGAGAGAAATGCATTGAAAGGATTGAGAGAATGTATAAAAGTCTTTTCTTTCACACCTTTATCTTTTAATCAATAAGGTCTTTACAATAGAGCTATAAAGATACTACAAACACCTTTCTCATGTATAATTTTTCAACATGTATTCATAGAGATTTATCAATGAGTAAGTAAATAATGCATTCACAAAACACTATTCCAACAATCTTAGATTATCAATGAAAATACATTGTCCATCCTTTTATTGATCACAACTGGAATACACATAAAATCTTCCTTTGAGCATCATTCATTATTTGCATAAAATAAACATGAATATTTGAAGAGGAATATACAAGCATTCATTCTTCAAACTTGACACAACAACACTTGTTACAAATGCAAGACTTGGAGTGATAACTCCATTACACAAAACATTGAACTCAAGGGATTCTCAAACTCCCTTACAATAACAATAATCTTGAAACAAAAGTGATCCAACTCAAAAATGAAATATCAACAACTCTTCAAAGTTTCAACTCCAACCATGAAGTCTTCAATGGCTCCAAAATTTTGCAATACAAAAATACATAGGCCAAGGAATTCTCACCTCCCAACCTAGGCTTCTATGAAGCCACCCCCGAGCTAGAGAAACCATCACAAAGACAAGGAGACACTAAAGAAAATCCACAATAACTACAACATACAACATAAAACATAATGAAATCTCCCTTCCAAGGTTAGCACAAGGAGTCTCAAAATGACTCAAAAATAAGGGTGAAGATGGAACGATACTCAAGGGGAGAAAGCACATCTCATGATAAGGGATAAACCATCACTTGGCTTCCTCATCATGTATCTTTCACCACAACACAATCTCAACAAAATCCTTATGACCCCCAATATACAAAACAACAAATAGAGATGGCTATATGGAGCCCATACATCCATGTTTCATCCCTCTCCTATCCAAGGAGAGACTCTACACCCTTGAATGTCCTAACAATCCCTTTACCCCCAAGGTTACTCTTCCCTCCCAAGGGTGAGTATGGCCTTGAGAACTCCCTCAACAAAACACTACAACACATACAAGAAAACTTCAAGAACAACAAATGAAACTACACATTTACAATTCTAAGAAATCATGCTCTACAACAAGCTCAAGATTCACATAACATCCATTACCACAAAAAGAACAAGATCTCAAACCACATACACTACAAGAACACAATAACTACATTTTGCATACAAAGAATATCATACATGAGAGCTCTTTCTCTCAACATGAAAACAAAAATATACAAAATGAAGAATACCACCAACCTTGATCCAAGCTTATGGAAGAAAGTTGATGAAGAGCTTTTCCACTTTCTAAAGTCCTCTCCAAAATAGCTAAGTCTCCAAATCTAGAGAGTGGGTGTCAAACTCTTCCAAAAGAAGAGTCCCCTCTAAAAAGGTCTCCACACACTCTTCTAGGGATAGGATCTCATTTTAATTATATGATCTTTCCAAACTTCTTACATGGTTTTCAAATATGGATTCCTAAAAAGGTTGCCCAAAAAGTGGACCAAAGACTTGTATCACTATTGGATGAAACATTACCCAAGAACTTGCTTCAAAAGTGGATTTTCAGTCATTTTGAAAATCCAACTTTTAGATAGGTCTTTTGGTCAACATGGGGTTGTCCTATGGTTAAAAATAACTCTTACTCATAGGTATATCAAGTGGGCTTACTAAAAATGGCCCTAACACTTCCCTAGACACTTTTTAAACCTCCCAAAAACCCATGTGAAGCTCAAATTCGAAATTTCAAGACAAGACATAACCTTAAGCTCTCTAACCAAGGATTCTTATGGGGATCCTAAAGGGTACCTTGCTAGGTTGGTGTTCAACCAATCCCCAAGTGGACATGTCATGGCCACAAGTACGCACACATGTGTCAAGTGAGACAAACAAAAAAAGACACATCACAAGCCATGTGACATATCCACTTGGGCATTCTTACATAAATCATGATTACAATTAACACATAAATCAAATACATTCATGCATCATACTTTTATGAATTAAATACAATATAACGAGGTTTTTGGCTTCTTACTAGAAGCAACCTTGGCTCAAACTAATTTTCACATTGGTCTCTGCGATGGTTCCCCGAATTTACCATGGCCTATTTCCCTGCACACTCAAGTCCAATATCAGTAGTCCAAGGAAATATACATGTAAATTCTAGAACTTTCATAATGAAATAATTCTCAAGAAATTAATCATAATTAAGTCAAAATTTCACATGGCATAATCATTCATTTTTAACTTACATAAATTTCATCATGAAATACACAATTCATCACTAAATTAAGCTTGTAGCATATTCATTGTACATATAGTTCAATTGCAATTAAATTTCATCATGACACTCATAAACTTCACCTAAGTAATTAACTTTCAATTCAGAACAAAAATCTCCTCGTATCATAATTGAATCAAATCTCTATTTCCTAGTTACTTACATAAGCATATAAAATCCATCACATCATCACAACACTCATCAATCAAAATCACCATAATTTAGAATTCATATTTATATCGTAAAAATGGTCATCAATAATTCATCACCTAACATTTAACCCGAAATGAAATACACATCTCAACCTAATTTGTATCTTGATTTTCATTTTCCTAACAACTCATAACAACATAAATTCTCTAATTGCACACCTCAATATTTATCTAATTCAATTATCATAATGTCAGTCATAATGTATCATAAGGTCAACATTGTGCATATAGAAAACATCATAAAATGTAATGCATTCTCATCTACTGTAATCAAATCTTTGTCAAAAGAGTAAAATCTACTAACTAATCAGAACATTAAGCCAATTACTAAGTCTACCATTACGATAATAGAAAAACTATGACGGGTCTAGGGTGAGGTCTCACACAAATACAAAATGTATATCCAAAAATAATTTAAACAAATTTTTGTAGCTCAGTAACATAGAATAGTAAACTGTCTGTGCTTTTACCGATTATTAGTTAATAACTTAGTAACTACCCATCAAATAAAATATGCAACATGTAAAGTATGATATCCAACAATCATCACAATCAACACATAACACAAGAAATTTAACGTGGAAACCCTATAAAGGGAAAAACCACCTGGGATCGGTAACCCAAAATTGTTCACTCTTCTGAAGTGAGCTCAGTGAAGAGCCAACCCTGTAAGGTGTGACCTTGTTAGAGAATTTAACACTAACCATTATCATCCAACCAACATTCACTATGGGGTTGATAGGATAACAAATGTACATTCTATGAATGACATTACAAGACTTTCTAGTCTACTCGGTTAAGAGATTTATCTGATTACAATGGTTAAATTGTAACAACAGGTGATTTGATTACAATACAACTTCTTTTGCAGATGTACAAATCTATATTATGCTCATTCAAATCCTCTAATCAATATATCAATTTTTTCAACAATATTCAGTAACTTACTATCTCTCGGTTATAGCTTTCTGACGCTCGGTAATCTCTGCAGTTTGATTCTCCTTAACTAGTTTGATCAGGCATGCATGACACTTGTTCACGCGATATCTCTGCAGTATTCTTTCCTCCGGCATGAGTTTCATAATGAAACCCTAGTCTCTTAAATAGACAAGTAAACCATTTTCTCCTCATCCATTAGATTTTGCCGCTTAATCTCCTTCGTTGATTTTGCTGCTTAAACCTTCCTTGGCTGATGTGTCAGTAACATGTTTCAATTCTGTCCTTTGGATCTTCCTTGAATTTTGCTAGCCGTTGATCTTGTAACAAAATTTATCTTTCCACTCCGTGATCATACACTTTATAGCTCATCAACTCCTATCGGTGAAACTCATCATATAGTTCTTTTGTCCATTCTCGGTTAACAAAAAAATGCATCGATGAACACAAGCTCAGTTTATACTATGCTCCATATGCACTACACTTCTCGGTGTATACTAGAATGCTTCATTAACCGACCACACTACTTTGTAACAATTTTCTCCCAACTTCATAACAGATTAATGCAACTGTTGCCCAAAATTTCCCTCTCATTCATTTTTGGCCACAACCCTGTTTTCCAAGTGAAATGCTCAAGTGTCAAAAACCCAGTGTGTTTTCGACCTCCTCTCTACAAGATCAGGATGTTTCTGCCTTTTGGTCCAAAATTTTGGTGTGTTTTTGACCTTCGCTCTAAAAATTTAGTGTGTTTTCGACCTTCACTCAAAAACCTTCTGTGTTTTTGACCCCTTCTGCACTTTACACTTCTCTGGCATCTGCATTTTTCCCTTAGTGCACAACTCCGACAGGTGGGTCCCAGTTCCTCATAGCCGTGCAAGTGTAGTAGAAATCTTGTGGTTGTCACATGTTCGCAAGGAATATTCTTTGCCCTTGTGATCATGCGACAATGGTCGGATCGGGTTCTCAGTGGGTCCGTGTTTCGAGTAAGGTGACATATTTTCTTCAAGTGCGCAACTCTGACCTGTGGGCCTGGTGGCTGGCCTTCCTCAAAAATCTTGTGGCTGTCACATGTTCGCAAGGAATATTCCTTGCCCTTGCGATCATGCGACAGGATGACACCTGTCAGTGGGCCCATTCTTCGTCTACAAAGGTTAAAGCTCGGCGAAATCTCATGGTTGTCCCTACACCGCTAAGGAAAGATGTTGCTTGTTTAAGCGCGTGGTGTAACGATAGCCATCAATCTTCCTTCTAATGCAACAAGCCGTAACCACGGGTAGCATCTTCCGATTAGTCACATGATCACATGGGCTCTTCTGAGCCCATGCACCCATGCGACTAACCACCTGTGGTTACGGTGGTTACAAGCTGGCAACGTTGAAGGTAGGGGTCACAAGTTGACATTTCCGCATGATCGCATAGGCCTTCCTGGTCGCATGCGATCATGCAACAAGCGGCAGGCGGTCCGATTTCAAGCGAGGTGGCAGTCAGTGGCTAGCATCATGCAGTTGGTTGCATGATCACATGGGCTCTTCTGAGCCCATGCGACCATGCGACAAATCATCAGCGGATAGCATGCTTTCAAGAGGTTGTTGCTGTGGGTCGAGCCAATGTGGTCAGCTCCTGTTGGGCCATGTGGCAAGGTTTGATAGGTGGGATATTTGGCGGGGCCATGTGTCTTATGTGGTGGATCTTATGGGCCCGTGGCGTCAGTGTGACAAATGGAGACAAATTCAAAGGGGGGTTGCATGATCACATGAAGCTTTTCGAGCTCATGCGATCACGTGACTGATTATCTTTTTCAAAGCGATCGGTGGAGGTTGTTATGGGCCCAATAGCATGTGGTCAGTTCTGGTTGGGCCACATGGCAATTTTGACAGGTGTGATGTTTTGCGGAGCCAATTGGCTTGCGTGGAAGTGGAGGCAGAATTTTTAAAAAGCTTATCGCATGATCGCATGAAGGCCTTTCAGCTCATGTGATCATGCGACCATTGCTTTGTCAAAGAGATGTAGCCTATTTTGGCGGACTCTCTTCCAAGGTAAACGTTGTGAGCGCGGGTAGTTCAAAAAAATTTATGTCGCCAGGGTAGTTGCAGTTAGAGGAATGTGCAGAGATTTTTTAGGGTGCCATTTTGAGTCCTTTCCAGTATGGGATCAGATTTTGCACATTCATGGCATAGTGGGCTTGCAGGGAGGTTGTTGAATCTAGGCTTTTGTGTCTGCAGGCATGATCAATTTAGGGATGGACACGCAAACAAGATATCTGATCGGTTGAGATATTTGCACAATTTCATTTATGATCAGAAGTGACTTTTTTAGGGCCAGATTATTTTATGCAAACCTATGTAGCCCTAAAAGTTGGATTCCTGCCTGCGTGAAGAGTTGTATATATTGTTTTTTTGGAGCTTTTGAGCTCAGAATTGGCCAATTGTTAAAAAAGGAAAGTTTCTTTCCCAGAGGTTATTGAAGGCATTCTTTCTGCCCCTTAACTTTCTACAATTGTAAAATTCCCATTGATTGTTTAAATATTGCAAGTATTCTGTGATATTCTTGTTGTCCTCATGCTTGCTTGTTTGGATTATCTCTTATTGGATCAAAATGTATGCATGATTCCAATGATATCTCAGGTTTCCTGATTCCTTTTGCTTTTACAATTTTGTGTGTTTCCTGTGTCTGATCTGATTTAGGTGTTTTGTGGGTATATTACAGCCCCTAGCGGCCTTGTCTCATTCCTACACCTAGTTGCAGAAAAGGATGTTTGTTTGTAGGTCATAGGTTGAGCCTTTGTTCAGACCCTCCTATGAAATACTTATGCAAGCCTATCTAGTGAGTTGTAACTTATTGGACCTGATTCCTTCATTGGTTTCATCCCTCTGTACTGAGATCCAAACCCAAATTTGGTGCATCACCTAGTAGGTAGATTTGCTTTCCTGTCATTTCCCTTTCATGCACTCCTTCTATCCCTTTCCCTCAAAGTTTTACATTTCATGTTAAGCGCAAATCAGGGTGATTATCCAAGAGGAACCAGCCTAGAATCTAGAGGTCTCATCTTGATTAGCAAAAGGTCCCACAACCTTGAGATGATTCCCTGTTATACTGAGTTATCAATACTACGAGAGCTTGAACTAAGGGTGCAAATTCAGTGTATAACATTTCTGGCACGCTCGGTGGGATAGCAAAGAAGTTCATTTGTTGAAGATTATGTTATCTTTGATATGCAGGTTGCATAATATAGACCTTTAGATGTTGTTCTATCAAGTATATCTGGCGACTCCACTAGTTTCAAAGATTGAGGCCAACCTTGTTTAAGGTTTATGAGAAAAATCAAGACTAGAAGCTCAAAGCCTACTGAATTTTCAGAGTTGCCCTTGAAAAGAAGCTACAAAGGCAGGTCAACTCAGAGAGAATCTCCTGCAAGAAGAGTCCAATCCATGCCTCCTGATACTTCAGAGAGGGGACCTTTCCTCTTTCATTTTAGAAGAAGATGCAGATCTCTGACCAGAGATCTAGAAGTAGAAGAAGATCCAAATCTAGTGAATACAGCTCATATAGCTGTTAATCCTCAGGTTACACCTCCCACAATGGTTAGAAATTTTGCCTTTGCACCTTTCAATCAGGGGAGCCCATTAAATTTTGCAGTGCATCATGATGTGCCCTTGGTGGCATTAAAGAGTATACCTAATTTTAGAGGGGAGGGACAGACAATAGCCTTTGAGCACATAAGAGATGTGACCACCATTTGCAACATACACAACATTACTCAAGAGGATGTGGCCACCAAATTATTAGTAGCGTCTCTAAAAGGTAAGGCTCTAGAGTGGTTTAGAACTTTAACTATTGGTTTTATTACTTCATGGGATGAATTAGGAGATGCATTAAGCAAGCATTTTGAGGATAAATCAAATAATTTGTCTCTGGTTGAGCAATTAACAACTATAAAGAGAGACCCTCAAGAGCAAATGATAGATTATAATAGTAGGTTCCTTAAAACATGGAATAGAATCCCAGTCTCTGTAAGGCTATTAGCTGACCATGCCTTCCTATATTACTTGCAAAGTCTAAATAGCCAAATTTCTATCATGATCCAGTCTATGGGTGGTACCACTTTACCCCAAGCTTTTGACACTGCTGTCAAGGCTGAAAATTGTTTGATCCAAGAAGGCATGATACAAAGAAGGCCTCCCATGCCTATCTTTCCTAGTCTTCAGTGCATTGCACCTGCACAAGTACCCCCATTTACCCCTATTCCCACAATATCAGCACCTCAAGCTAGTACCAGTGGTCAGGAGCATGCTGCAAAAAATTTCTCCCAAGAGTTGCAAGAGGTGAAGAGTAGTCAGCAAACTAGTATACAAGAAATGACAAACTTGCTGCAGACTCTAACCAAAGAGGTCACAAACTTGAAGAAACAAAACCAAGGCATCAAGCCACCCTTCCAATCACAAGGTCAAAGTCCTAATCAACAATACCAAAATCAAGGATAGCCTTATCAACAAAATAGGCCACCATACCAAAGAGGCTATCAAGGGCAAAGACAAAATTTTAGTCAAAGACCATTCCAACCATATAACCTTGTACCTCTTAATTCTGTAAATCTAGTCAAGGATATGGTTCCTAGTCAAAACAATATGGCCATGGATAATGAATGGTGTTTCCCTTGCAATCAGCCCTAAAATTAGGCTACATGTTCTAATGGATGTATGAACCAAGCACTAATGGTTCAAAATGCTTCACAAGCTCAAACAGAAGCTCCTTCTAGTGGGACAACTCCTCAGCAAGAAACACAAAAGAATGAGACTACTCTTTTCAATTGGGAGCAACTGGATTTCAATGGAGTCAATGATGAAGCTGCTTTTGTTGCCTACACAAGAGAAAAGAGAAGAGCTCAAGACATGGACAGAATAGATTCTGGTACTAAGGCCACTACATTTATAGAGCCACTGCAGCAAGTTGCCCCTATCACATCCAAGGAGGCCCCTGTCGTCACAAGCAAAGAAGGCCAAGTTCCAAAAGAAGCTGAACCCATCATAGTAAAAGCACAACAAAGAGTACACACTGTGGCACCTTATAATATTGTAGACAAAATGAAGAAGGTGAATGTCACCATGTTTATGTGGGACTCTTTGTCTATTCCAAGACAACCTGAAATTTTGGAGAAGGCCATGAGAGAGGCAGCAAATCCTCAACCTGCAAAAGAAATTGCAAAACCAGTGTTGGTCAACACTGATCAAGAAAATGAGACTCCAACTAGCAACTCCAAGGCCTATACCATGCAAGGTAGGAATTTAAAGCCACCTCCCTTTTACGTATCTTTAATTATTGGGAAATCTTTAGTGCATAATTGTATGGTAGATAGTGGAGCTACTAGCACTGTAATGCCCAAGAAAGTGGCTGATCAATTAGGACTTAAATATGAACCCTTCCAAAAGAAGGTTACACAACTTGATGGATCCTCAGTTAGTACTATAGGTGTGGCCAAGGAAACTAGTTTAATTCTCCATGCTAGTCCTAATTTTTCCATTCTCCTTGACATATATATCATAGATCTTCCTGCATTGTTTGCCATATGTCTCTCAAGAGAGTTCACAGCCAAGATAGGAGGCTATCTTTCTTCTGACTGGTCTCACATGCTCTTTCATACAAGGTATGGTACCAAAGTCACCATTAAATCAGAAGCCTTAGCAATACATCATATAGAGCCATATGTGTCTAATTCCATCAATACTAATTGTCCTATATTTGATGACAATGATTTCCCAACCATTAGTGAAGCAAGCACAAAAATAGAGAGTATCCCTGATATTCTCCTAGATGAAAGAACCTCAGAGATCCAAGAGAGTCTTGTTTGGGATTTTGGTTTGGGGAGTTATCTGATTCAAGAAAGTGGAGCCATAGAACCAAGCCTTCTCAAAGAATGCACTAATTCAAATGATCGGGATAGTCAGGTCTGGGAGCTATTTTTTGATGGAGCTAGGAGTAGACATGGTTCTGGTGGAGGTGCTATGCTGGTGTCCCCAAAAGGAGAAAGGTATTATATTGCCTTTAGATTCAGTTTTTCCTGCACCAACAACACTGCCGAGTATGAAAGTCTGGTCAATGGACTAGAATGGGCTAGAAAAAGAGGGCTTAAAGCGTTAAATGTATATGGTGACAGTGAACTTGTTGTCAGCCAAGTAAGAGGGATGAGTGCAACCAAAAATGATGTCATGAAAGCATACAAACATAGAGTTTGGGATGCAATTGAAGATTTCCATGCTTTCAATATCATTGCTATCCCTAGAAAATTAAATCAAAATGCAGATAGGTTAGCTGCTATTGGATCTCAGTTTGACATTCCCAATAGCATTTCAAAAGAGGCAGATCAGTAGCACATCAAGATTATTGTCAGACCTTCAATTCCTGATAATAATATTAGTTGGCAAGTGTTTGACAACGATGAACAAATTCTGCAGTTCTTGTTTGAAGAAGATGTCTTTTCAAGGCACAATCAAAAGAGATTATCACAGAACTATGGTGATCAAGTGATACAACTTAGATCTAATAAGATGCCTAAAGGTCTTGTCACCTTAGAGACTATCTTCAACAAGGATGATGAAGTCAAGAGAAATAAAGCTGGCCTGGTAGTCCAGCAGGAACATTGTGCTGAATTAGAGCTGGAGCCAGGTAAGAGCCTACAATTTGGAAAAGTAAACACTAATTTGGAAAAGTAAGCTTACACTAAATTGTTTAGAGAATTCAGTGATGTTTTTGCATGGAGGTATGAAGACCTCAAGGGTTTTGATCCTACCCTTGCTCAGCACACTATTGAATTGGAGCCTAATGCTAAGCCAGTAAGGCAAAAGCAAAGGCCTGTTAATCCCAAGCTTGAACCACTTATGCATAAATAAGTAATCAAACTAATAGAAAGTGGCATCATCTACCCCCTCAAACATACTAGTTGGGTTTCCAACCTTGTTCCTGTCAGGAAAAAGAATGGGGAGCTGAGGTTATGTGTTGATTTTAGAGATTTCAACAAGTTAACTTCCAAGCTATTAAAGAAGCCTTAATAGAAGATCCTGCTCTCCTAAATCCAAATTTCAGTAAGGATTTTATCCTTTATGCTTATGGGGGTCATGATGCTATATCTGCAATGTTGACTCAAGAAAATGCCGAAGGATTGGAGCATCCTATTGCTTTCTTTAGCAAAGGTTTAGAAGAGTATGAACAAAGATACTCTTTTGTAGAAAAGCATGTTCTTGCTATGGTAAAGAGCCTCAAAAAATTCAGACATTTGTTGACTCATAGCAAGGTGCATTTGATGGTTACTCATCCAAGTGTCAAGGAATTTTTGTTGTCTAAGGACCTAAATGAAAAAAAGAGCTGGTTGGATCACTAAGGTGATGGAATATGACATAGATATTCAGATTACCAAGCTGGTTAGAGGAAGAGGTCTTTGTGAGCATCTGGCAGAAGACGGAAGTTCAAAGAAATTGGAATATATAGATGCATCTCTGGTGGTGCATTCTACAGGAGAGCAAGCCAAGCCAGTGAGCTGGTTGCCTAATATGATCAATTATTTGAAGACAGGACAATGTCCTACAGGCCTAGATTCAACAAAAAGGAGGTATTACAGGCTACAATTTGTTCCTTTTGTGCTGATATATGAAATTCTTTTCAGAAAGGATCACAATGGTGTCCTTCTAAGATGCATAGATTCAGAAAGGGTTGCAGATGTCTTATTTGAGTTTCATGATGGAGCTTCTCATGGCCATTTCTCTCCTAGGACTACAACTTTTAAGATCATGAGGGTTGGATATTATTGGCCATCTATCTTCAAAGATAGTCATGATTATGTTAGAAGATGCATCAAATGTGCTATTTTTGCAGGGAAAGAAAGATTTGCAACTCTGCCCCTACAACCAGTCAAAATAGAACAGCCCTTCATAAAGTGGGGTATAGATTTCATTGGCATGATTAACCCTCCATCTAGTGCAGGACACAAGTGGATAATCACTGCAACTGATTATTTCACTAGGTGGACAGAAGCAGTTGCTTTAAAAGAAGCCAATGAGAGTGTTGTTTTAAGTTTTTATGATGACATCATTCATAGATTTGGCATTCTAGATTCTATAGTTTCAGATAATGCATTAGCATTTACAGGCCTCAAAGTCTCAGAGTGGGCAGTCAAGAAGGACATTTGTCTGAATACAAGTTCCAATTACTATCCTCAGGGGAATGGTTTGGTAGAATCAACAAATAAGAATCTGATTAGAATAATCAAAAAGACCCTGCAAGACAGTCAGAGGGACTAGCATACTAAATTGAAATCTGCCTTGTGGTTAGATAGAATTACTCCAAAGAAAATCATTGGTAATTCCCCATACATGTTGGTGTATGGTAGAGAGGCCAAGTTATCTATTTCAACTGAATTACCAGCCTTGGACTTGGCCACTCAGTATGCCTTGTTTGAGGAAAGTGATCCTATGCGAATCAGATATGCCCAGTTGATGGAGCTAGAAGAGATCAGAGATAAATCAATGTAGGATATGGCATTCCATCAGAGTCAAACAAAGAGAAGCTTTGATAAAAGATCCAGGAGCAGAGACTTCAAAGTTGGAGATGTAGTTCTCAAATGGGATGAGTTCAGGTCAAAACCTGGCAAGCACACAAAGTTTGATTCCTTTTGGGGTGGGTCATTTGTTATAACAGAGTGTAGAGGATCCAATGCTTTTCAGCTTTCAACCCTTGAAGGAGATGCCCTGCCAATCTCAGTGAATGGTTTCCACTTGAAGCCTTGTTTTGAAGTTAATCCCTCTCTATAGGTCCTTCTTGTAAATCCTTGTAAATATTTTTCCTTCTTTCTTCTAGTTTTCTAGTTTAGTTTTTCCCTGTTTTCCCAAGAAGTGCGCGTGCACAGGTTTGTCTTCCCGGTTTAGTTTTTGTCCCTGTCCCTATCAAGTTTTTGTGCTCAAGAGATAAACCCATGCCCAATGGATTTTATCAAGGCAATTGGTCCAATGTCTAGCAAGCTGACATCCCGTAGAGGTCGCCAAAATGTTGCCCAAAATTTCCCTCTCGTTCATTTCCAGCCACAACCCTATTTTCCAAGTGAAATGCTCAAGTGTCGAAAACCCAGTGTGTTTTCAACCTCCTCTCTGCAGGCTCAGGATGTTTCTACCTTTTGGTCCAAAATTTTGGTGTGTTTTTGACCTCCGCTCTAAAAATTTAGTGTGTTTTTGACCTTCGCTCGAAAACCTTTTGTGTTTTCGACCCCTTCTGCACTTTACACTTCTCTGGCATCTGCATTTTTCCCTAAGTGCGCAACTCCGACAGGCGGGTCCCAGTTCCTCATAGCCATGCAAGTGCAGTAGAAATCTTGCAGTTGTCACATGTTCGCAAGGAATATTCCTTGCCCTTGCATTCATGCAACAATAGTCGGATTGGGTTCTCAGTGGGTTCGCATTTCGAGTAAGGTGACATATTTTCTTCAAGTGTGCAACTCCGACCTATGGGCCTGGTGGCTAGCCTTCCTCAAAAATCTTGTGGCTGTCACATGTTCGCAAGGAATATTCCTTGCCCTTGCGATCATGTGACAGGATGACAGCTGTCGGTGGGCCCATTCTCTGTCTGCAAAGGTTAAAGCTCGGCAAAATCTTATGGTTGTCGCTACACTGCTATGGAAAGATGTTGCTTGTTTAAGTCCGCGGTGTAACGATAGTTGTCGATCTTCCTTCCAATGTGACAAGCTGTAACCACGGGTAGCATCAGCTGGTTAGTCGCATGATCGCATGGGCTCTTCTGAGCCCATGCGCCCATGTGACTAACCACCTGTGGTTACGATGGTTACAAGTCGGCAGCGTTGAAGGCAGGGGTCACAAGTTGACATTGCCGCATGATTGCATAGGCCTTCCTGGTTGCATGTGATCATGCGACAAGTGGCAGGTGGTCTAGTTTCAAGCAAGGTGGCAGTCAGTGGCTAGCATCATGTAGTTGGTCGCATGATCGCATGGGCTCTTTCGAGCCCATGCGACCATGCGACAAACTGTCAGTGGATAGGAATGCTTTTAGGAGGTTGTTGCTATGGGTCAAGCCGATGTGGTCAGCTCCTCTTGGGCCGCGTGGCAAGGTTTGACATGTGGGATATTTGGCGGGGCCATGTGTCTTACATGGCAGATCTTGTGGGCTCATGGTGTCAGTGTGGCAAACAAAGATAGATTCAAAGGGGGGTCGCATAATCGCATGAAGCTTTTTGGGCTCATGTGATCACGCGACCAATTATCTTTTTCAAAGTGGTTGGCAGAGGTTGTTGCAGGCCCGGTAGCATGTGGTTAGTTCTGGTTGGGCCATGTGGCAAGTTTGACAGGTGTGATGTTTTGCAGAGCCAATTGTCTTGCGTGGAAGTGGAGGCAGAATTTTTAAAAAGCTTGTCGCATGATCACATGAAGGCCTTTCAGCTCATGCGATCATGCGACCATTGCTTTGTCAAAGAGATGTAGCCTATTTTGGCGGACTCTCTTCCAAGGTAAACGTTGTGAGCGCAGGTAGTTCAAAAAAAATTATGTCACCAGGGCAGTTGCAGTTAGAGGAATGTGCAGAGATTTTTTAGGGCGCTGTTTTGAGTCCTTTCCGGTATGGGATCGGATTTTGCACATTCATGGCAGAGTGGGCTTGCAGGGAGGTTGTTGAATCCAAGCTTTTGTGTTTGCAAACATGATCAATTCAGGGATGGACATGCAAACAAGATATCTGATCGGTTGAGATATTTGCACAATTTTATTTATGATCAGAAGTGACTGTTTTAGGGCCAGATTATTTTATGCAAACCTATGTAGCCCTAAAAGTTGGATTCCTGCCTGCGTGCAGAGTTGTATATATTGTTTTTTTGGAGCTTTTGAGCTCAGAATTGGCCAATTGTAAAAAAAGGAAAGTTTCTTTCCCAGAGGTTATTGAAGGCATTCTTTCTGCCCCTTAACTTTCTGCAATTGTAAAATTCTTATTGATTGTTCAAATATTGCAAGTATTCTGTGATATTCTTGTTGTCCTCATGCTTGCTTGTCTGGATTATCTCTTATTGGATCAAAATGTATGCATGATTCCAATGATATCTCAGGTTTCCTGATTCTTCTTGCTTTCTGCAATTTTGTGTGTTTCCTGTGTCTGATCTGATTTAGGTGTTTTGTGAGTATACTACAGCCCCTAGCGGCCTTGTCTCATTCCTACACCTAGTTGCAGAAAAGGATGTTTGTTTGCAGGTCATAGGTTGAGCCTTTGTTCAGACCCTCCTATGAAATACTTATGCAAGCCTATCTAGTGAGTTGTAACTTATTGGACCTGATTCCTTCATTGGTTTCATCCCTCTGTACTGAGATCCAAACCCAAATTTAGTGCATCACCTAGTAGGTAGATTTTCTTTCTTGACATTTCCCTTTCATGCACTCCTTCTATCCCTTTCCCTCAAAGTTTTACATTTCATGTTAAGAGCAAATCAGGGTGATTATCCAAGAGGAACCAGCCTAGAATCTGGAGGTCTCATCTCGGTTAGCAAAAGGTCCCACAACCTTGAGATGATTCCCTGGTTATACTGAGTTATCAAGACTACGAGAGCTTGAACTAAGGGTTCAAATTCAGTGTATAACAACAACATAATCAAGTTAACAATATGAAGTCATAGACTCATCAATAAGTTACCAAGAGTATTCCTTATCCTCATCTGTCATATCCATCTTCCTCAATGTAGATTTCTCAGTTCTTCATCTTTCTCTTCTCTTCTACAGATGTGTAGATGTTTGTAAATCCATGATAAGTACTGTCAAAACTTGTTGACATCAATGAAAACATACAGACTGATTCAATTATCTTACATAAGAGTGCAGTGCTCGGTGATCTCTAATCACTTGAAGTTCTTCAATCATGTTCTCAATCAGTTGTAGTTCATCAATCTCTCCCTTTGGCTTTGATAGCAACTCAAGAAATATGAAGTATACCATACATACCAAACATTTATTCTAAAACTTTGTTAAGCAAATGTTGTAGCTCAGTATAAGCTCTCCCTTAGCTTAATATGTTTAATCACTACGTTACATAACAACATTGCAAGTGCAGACTATCTTTTGTAGATATGATCTTTGCAGCTCTTAGATTCCTTCTATTTATCTCTCCCTGACTTTCTCAGATTGTCTCTCCCTTAGATAGATGTTCCTCTATTCTCCTCGATTATCATATTTTTAATCTCTCCCTTTGACAACAATGCCAAAGAAACACATAAACATACAGCTCTATAGTAGCCATGTAACTCTCTGTTGTCCGGTTCATTCACTCTATCTCAGTATACTGATTATACCACTGGTTTCTCAGATCTTTCACAACCTTAGATAGAAATCCAAAGTTTGAACTATGCTCCATCAACATGAATGATCTTTTGATAAGATTAGGTTGATGCAACCTCCAAATCACATTAGTGACCGGTAGACAGGAGACGGACCCCAAGTCTAGTCCTCAAGTATTCAAATGTATCTTTCAGTAGAGGCTTTGTGAAAATATCAGCAAGTTTCTCTTTAGATGTAACAAATTCTAGCTTCACTTGCTTCTCTTGTACTTGTTCTCTTAAGTAGTGATACTTGATAGATATGTGCTTTGTTTTTTAGTGCATCACTGGATTCTTTGAAAAATTTATAGCACTAGTGTTATCACAATATATAATCACCGGCTTAGTGATTACCTCATTCATTCCTTCCAACACTTGCTTGATATATGCAATGTTTGAACAGTTTGTAGCAGCAACAACATATTCTACTTCGGCTGTAGACCGGGAAATACAAGACTGCTTCTTACTTGTCCAGGTAACAAGTCTTTCACCAAAGAAAAATGCTCCTTTGGTGGTGCTTTTTCTTTCATCCACATTTCCATCCCAATCAGCATCAGTGCAGACTTTTAGTTCAAACTTTCCATCCTTAGGATACCATAGTCCATAATCCTCTGTTTTCTTTAGGTATCTTAAGATTCTCTTTGTAGCAACCATGTGTGACTCCCTAGGATTTGCAAAAAATATAGCAAGAATCCCCACAACATGTGTTATATTTGGTCTACTATGTACTACATACATCAACTTACCAATCATTGATCGGTACAGTGTCTGGTTCACCTCTGTAGTTTCATCCTCTTTAGTCAATTTGTAGCATGTGACCATTGGTGTTCCAACTAGTTTAGCATCTTCCATGCCAAATGTTCTCATTACTTCTTTGATATACTTGGGATTGTGTGATGAATATTCCATCATTTTGCTGAATAACCTACAGTCCTAGAAAGAACTTAATCGAGGTCCAAACATAGACATTTCAAACTCTTTTATCATCTCATCAGCAAATGATTTACATATGTGATCTTGTCCTCCAAAGATAATATCATCCACAAATATTTCAGCAATTCAAATAGTATCATCAGTATCTCCTTTCATATACAAATTGTTTTTCTCACTAGTTCTAACAAATCCAATACTTAACAAATAAGTATGCAGCCTTTCATACTAGGCTCTTGGTGCTTGCTTCAAACCATATAAAGATTTATGTAATCTACATACCATATCTTTCTTGTTTGGATCTACAAACCCTTCTGGTTGTTCTATGTAGACTTCTTCTTCAAGTATCTCATTCATAAATGCAGACTTAACATCCATTTGATAAACTTTAAATTTCTTATGTGCTGGATAGGCCAGTAACATTTGAACTCCTTCTAGTCTAGCAACAAGTGCAAAGGTCTCACCATAATCAATTCCTTCCTCCTGTGCATACCCCTTGCATACTAGTTTGGCTTTATTCCTTGTAACCTCTCCATTTTCATTCAACTTGTTTCTGAAGATCCACTTAGTATCGATAACATTCTTATCCTTAGGTCTAGGTACTAAGGTCAATGTCTTGTTTTCCTCTATCTGTTTAATCTCTTCATTCATTGCATTTATCCACACTTCATTCTCCAATGCAACTTTAACATTTTTTGGTTCATATTCACAAACTAAGCATGTACCTTGTCTTGACTTACTTCTTGTTTGTATGTCAGCTTCCTTGTTGCCAATGATTTGGTTCTCAGGATGATGTCTCTTGACAAATCTTGCTAGTATCTAATCTCTTCTGTCTTGTTCATCCTGTTTAGGTTCATTTGCTTGCTTGATAGGTCCTTCTTGCTCATCGGTTTCTCTTTCATGTTCCTCGGTGTTGTTTTCCTGTTGACTGGTTGTCACTGTCTACGGCTTCGGTAGATACTCTGGTTGTTCAATGTATGTGAATCTACTGTAGTCTTCTGATTCCTTTATGCTTTCTTCTACATTCTTGTCATCAAACTCATCAACCCTGACATTAGCACTTTCAATCATTTTATTAGTAACTTTATTTAGACACTTGTATGCTTCTCTTTTAGTGGAATATCCAAGAAATATCCCTTCATCACCTTTTGAGTCAAACTTTCCATTTCTTTCATCTTTCAGAATAAAGTATTTACTTCTAAAAATTTTGAAATAACTTAGAGTGGGTTTGTGACCAAACCATAACTCATAGAGTGTTTTGTTAGTGTCCTTGAACTGTACTCAGTTCAAAACATAAATAGATGTGCTAACTACCTCTCTCCAGTATGTCTGAGCAACATTTTTCTCTATCATCAGTGTTCTTGTGCAATATTCAACAATTGACCTATTCCTCCTTTCAACAATTCCATTCTGCTGAGGTGTTCTCGGTGCAGAGACCTATCTTTTTATACCATGCTCATTACAATAGTCAATAAATTCATCAAGAATAAATTCACCTCCTCTGTCAGATCTTAAGCATTTCAATTCTTTACCAGTCTCTTTCTCTACTTTTTCTTTAAACCACTTGAACATTTTAAATGCCTCTGATTTTTCTTTCAAGAACATGACAAACATCAATCTAGTGTAATCATGAACCAAAAGAATGAAATATCTATCTCCATAATAACTTCAAGTTCTCATGGGAGAACAAAGGTCAGTGTGAACTAACTCAAGTATTTTCTTTGTTGAATAGTCTTTGCTTTTGAAACTAGATTTTGTCATTTTACCTTTCTGACATTCATGACACATAACATGATCAGGCTTTGATAAGTTAGGCAGACCTCTAACCATTTTCTTTTTATTGATCTTAATCATGTTATCAAAGTTTACATGACATAACCTTTTATGCCATAACGAAGAATCCTCATTTTTCATCATTAAACAAGAAGACTCTATATTATCAAGATAAAACAAGTTACGTTTCGATTGTGCTCCTGTTCCAACAAGTCTTCCTCCATCATCAAATATTTTTACTTTCTTTCTCTCAAAAGCTACTCGGTGACCTGAATTGTTCAGCTGTGCCACACTTAGAAAATTATAGTTTAGTCCTTCTACCCAATAAACACTATCACATTAGATTCTATCATTTATCAGTAAGGATCCCTTTCCTCTAACCATACAAGGGGTATCATTACCCATTTTTATAGATCCTCCATTATATTTCTCAAGATGATCAAATTTTTCTTCATCACCTATCATGTGATGTGTACAACCACTATCAATGATCCATGTATCATTTTTATTAACCTTAGAAATTAGTGTTGTTTCTACATACCTTTCTTCTTCCTTAGAATCATTCTTCATAGAAACAAATACTACTTCTACATCATCATCTGAATCAGAATCAGATTCATTTTCTTCAGCAATGTAACATACCTTTTTGCCTTTATCATTGTTGTCTCGGTTGTCTCTGTTGTAGCGTCGGTAACTTCTGTTTCCTCTTCTCCCATAGCTTCCTTCACCAGATTAGTCCTTGTTTCTATCATCTTCCTTCCTGTTTGGACATCTAGCAGCAATATGACCAACTTCTTTGCAGTTAAAACATGCTAAAGGTAATTTGCCTCTATATCTACCTTTTCCTTTAGGTAATCTCTTGGCCATAAGAGCTTCAAGCTCATCAAGCAATTCATCAGTATTGCTATCACTATCATCCTTATTATTTCTACTACTAGACTTATCGATCTTCAGAAAAAGTCATAAAAGCATATTCAACAGTCGGTACAACACTATTATCATAGTTGTGTGTTTCAAAAGTTGTTAGCTTACCAATCAAATTATCAAGAGTGAGAGTACTGTTAAGTGCTGACCTATTTTCATATATTGCAAATATTCTGATTGCATAAATAGGCAATAAAGTCCTTAGAATTTTTCTTACCACAGTATCTTCATCAATAACACCATCAGATCCTCTGATAGCATGAACTACCTCCTTTATTCAGTTTGTGTATTGCACAATATTTTCTCCTTCTTTCATCTTCATATCATCGAATCTTCCTCTTAAACTTTCAGCTCTGGCTCTCTTGACATTTGTATCACCACTATAAACTTGAGCAAGTTTATCCCACATATCCTTAGCCTTAGTTCAATCTTTGATATCTTCAAACTCGACATCTGTCAGAGCAGCAACAATCTCCATCATAGTAATGTTATGCTCATGTCTATCTCTTAGTTGATCAAGAGTCAAAGGTCTAGTAGGCGGTGCAATGTAGCCATTCTCTAATAGTGTGAGGGCAGAATTCCCAATTCTAGATATATGTAGTTTCATTCGGCTTTGCCATATTGTAAAGTTGTCCTTGTTCAGCTTTGGCACATCCCTCTTATACATTTGGTGATCTTTATGCTGAAGTCCTTAAAACTCTGTTCCAAACAACCAATATGCTCTGATACCAATTGTTAGAATAACTGAGAGGGGGGTGAATTAGTTATCCACAGTCCCAAATACAAAATGTATATCCAAAAACAATTTAAACAAATTTCTACAGCTCAGTAACATAGAATAGTAAACTGTCTATGCTTTTACCGATTACCAATTAATAACTTAGTAACTACCAATCAAATCAAATATGCAACATGTAAAGTATGATATCCAACAATCATCACAATCAACACATAACACAAGAGATTTAACGTGGAAACCCTGTAAAGGGAAAAACCACTTGGGACCAGTAACCCAAAATTGTTCACTTTTCTGAAGTGAGCTCAATGAAGAGCCAACGCTGTTAAAGGTTACAAAACATACTATAAGGTGTGACCTTGTTAGAGGATTTAACACTAACTATTATCATCCAACCGGCATTCACTATGGGGTTGACAGGATAACAAATGTACATTCTATGAATGACATTACAAGGCTTTCTAGTCTACTCGGTTAAGAGATTTATCTAATTACAATGGTTAAATTGTACAACAAGTGATCTAATTACAATACAACTTCTTTTGTAGATGTACAGATCTATATTATGCTCATTCAAATCCTCTGATCAATATATCAATTTTGTTCAACAATATTCAGTAACTTACTGTCTCTCGGTTATAGCTTTCTGATGCTCGATAATATCTGCAGTTCGGTTCTCCTTAACCAGTTTGATCAAGCATGCATGATGCTTTTTCATGCAATATCTCTGCAGTATTCTTTCCTCTGACATGAGTTTCATAATGAAACCCTAGTCTCTTAAATAGACAAGTAAACCATTTTCTTCTCATCCATTAAATTTTGCCGCTTAATGTCCTTTGTTGATTTTACTGCTTAAACCTTCCTCGGCTGATGTGTCAGTAACATGTTTCAATTCTGTCCTTTTGATCTTCCTTGAATTTTGTTAGCTGTTGATCTCGTAACAAACTTTATCTTTCCACTCCGTGATCATACACTTTACAACTCATCAACTCTTGTAAGCCAAAATCATCATTTAATTCTTTTGTCCATTCTCGGTTAACAAAGAAATGCGTCGGTGAACACAAGATCAGTTTATACTGTGCTCGGTATACACTATACTACTCGGTGTATACTGGAATGCTTCATTAACCGACCACAGTACTTTTTAACAATTTGCTCCCAACTTCATAACAGATTAATGCAACATAATCAAGTCAACAATATGAAGTCATAGACTCATCAATAAGTTACCAAGAGTATTCCTTATCCTCATTTTTCATATCCATCTTCTTCAATGTAGATATCTCGGTTCTTCATCTTTCTCTTCTCTTCTACAGATGTGTAGATGTTTGCAACTCCATGATAAGTACTATCAAAACTAGTTGACATCAATGACAACATATAGACTGATTCAATTATCTTACATAACAGTGCAGTGCTCGGTGATCTCTAATCACTTGAAGTTCTTCAATCATGTTCTCAATCAGTTCTAGTTCATCACACTTTACACATTACTATAACTGGTTAAATAGGTAAATACCGTATTTAATTGACTGGTAATCGATATATGAAGAGAAAGACATAATTGATATTTTATCAAGTTGATTATTTGATTGGAAGGTTTTTTTATATACATCTAGGAGTATTTGGGACTGTAGGATAATTGGACTTAACTGATTCACCCCCCCTCTCAGTTATCTAACAAATTAGGCATCGAGATACCTGCATAAGCATCAACTAGATACTTACAACTACTAGATTGGTACATTCTAATCTCGTCTAGATATATACACCAAGGCTCACAAGATAGTTCCTAATGTACTGAGTACATGAGGATTACATCAAATATGTCATCAATGACAATGCACAAAGAATGGTGGCACATTATATTGGCACATGTACAACATAGCTCATGCAAGAGAATACAATTCAATGACATGATAACAATGCAAATCTAGAAACTGATGATGATGCCACTAAGAATGCCCTAAAGAAGATTGTAGAAGATGCCTCCAATAGTAATGATGCCAAGGAAAAATAGAGGACAATTGGCCCCCTTGGCTAGTAGTTGCAGGACACTACAAGACAAATTTGATGAAAATAAAATTATTCCCAATTTTGAATATTTATTGAAAGATTTTATTTTAAAAGACTTTATTTAAATTTAAATAAAATTTTTTATTCTAAAGATAATATGAAACACTTTATTAATAAAATAAAAATTAAAAAATAATTTATTTTATTTTCGAAAAAAGAAAAAAATTACTTTTTGTTTAAAAAACTTTACTAAAAAATAATAAAGATTTTTTATAAAAAAATTAATAAAGAAAAATTATTATTTTTAGCTTAATTAATTATTTATTAATAAAAATTAATTTAATTATTATTTAAAAATAATAATAATAAAGAAAAATTATTATTATTAGCTTAATTAGTTTGTTATTAATTATTTATTAATTAAATTTATTAATAATTATTTTATAAAAACTTAATATTAATTTAAAATATATATTAAAATGCAATTAAATTTTAAAAAAATTAATTTGTTTTAAAAAAGCCACCTAGAAGCTACAAGTCTTGTGGTACTTAGTAGGTTGAAGGTCCACAGTAACTGCAGATACTTTGAGGGTCAACAGTGCCTGTGGTTCCCATAGGTTACTATAGTAACATAATTTAAAATAAATAAATTGAAGAACTAAAAAAACATGCCCCCCTATTTTTAAAAATGATTTATATTTTTTTTGAAAAACAACTTTTAAAATAAAATAAATTGTGGTTAAGTTTTTTTATTTTGTATTTTTAAAAAAAATTGCACTTGTTGTAGATGGCATTCGTACAACATGCTAAGGAAGGGAATTTTCTTATCTTGGGGTGCCTGAGTTTGATTTTGATGAATTGACAGTTGATTTTAGGGTTTTCAAGCCTTGTAAGCATGATGGAAAGGTTTGATTTGGCCCAAAGTGTTGTAAAATTACAGATTGCTTATGTGACTAGTAACCACCCTCCACTTTCAAATAGCTATAGATTTGGTTGTCTCTGTTATATTTGAGTGAAAAATGTGATTTTGATTGAAAACAACTTTTTGGATCCAATTTTGATCTCAAATTTGACTCAGGAAAATCCAACTTATACTTGCGTTAGAAATCTACAAAATGCAAAACCCTAAATTTGTCCAAAAATCTCTCTAATGGAAAACCAATGGCACTGTATGGGCTCTGATGCCATGTAAAATTTGGATATGGAGATAGCCACCAAAGATCTAGAAGCCAAATAGATAGAACAATGACAAGATAGAAATAATATGATAAGAATAAATTGTATTCCCACCAAGAATGCATTACAATCAACTAGATGGATTAACTTAACTGGGATGAATATTATATAGGAGACCCTTTAGTTATATAGGAAAGGTGAACACAAAGGAGTGAATAAGACAATGCCAAGTTTTTTTGTCCCATTGCATTACAACCAGCATGAAATCTATCACCCCACAAAAGGTGGATAGGTGATAGTGTGATAACACCACAAAATGTTTCCCACCAAAGGTGGAGTCACATGTCCACTAAAGATGGATCATCCTCCAAATTGGAAAAGTCACTCCACCATAAGTGGATATGATAAAGTAATATGATAAGTCCATCCAAAGTTGAAATGGTCCAACTACTCCTATTTAACTTCCTAATTAAGCTTAAGTAAAGTGTAATCAGGACCTAGATGACAATTAACCAAGATAAAATGCCTTAAGTATACCAACACAAAACAACATAAAATAAAAATAAATTACAACTTAGAAAATAAAATTTATTTATTTTGTTTATAAAAGTTACATAAGCAAGTAGAAAGGTGATAGTCTTTCTTAGGTACATGGTTGGAAATGAAGCATGCGTGGTTTTGAAGGCTTTACCAAATCTCTAATTAAAGTATAATCTGGTGTAACACTTTGAAATGAATGAAAATGTATCATTAACATATAAATGCAAATTAGGATCTTATTCATTCACTATTTCCAATTTATGATATTATTTCATTAGGGGAACAATAAATTATAACCAAATTTAGTCCTTAAGGAGAGCTAAGAATTGTGACTAATTGTTCCCTTTTATTTGATTTGATATGATTGGATTGATTTGTTAGTGTCAGTTTTTATTTCCTAGTTAATTATTTATTTTCCTATAACTACATTTTCCCTACACTTTTAATTAAGCTTGCTTAGGATTAATAATATGAGTATTGGTGTGAGTGGGTTCAAGTTGTCGACATTTTCCATATGAGTAACACTTTCCTTTTTAGGATATTATGGTGGTCTTTTCCCATTGGTTGTATTTTCTAGCTCTCCCCTCTCTCATTTCCTATATATACTCATTCCTAGCTAGTCTTATTCATACTATTACATTGTAATTACATTATATATATTTTTCTCTTGCATTCTCCTAATACAATTTTGCTTCATTAGCATTTATAGTTCTCTCTTGGAGATTAACTATGTGTTTTTATTTTCTATCTTGTATAATTTTCATTCTTAGTTTTATTTCTATGTGTTTGCACTAGTCACTATAAGTTATTCATCTTTCAAATTCTACAATGGTATTAGAGATATTCTAGTGCAAGAATAGATTTAGTTAAAACTAAATTCTTACTTGAGAAATTTAGGTGTTGCAGGGAGGGACTAATAGGTTTTCCACGAGTTTCCCAAGAACCCAATATTATCTTCTCTTGTATTTCCATATGAAATTGAGAATTAGAAAAGTTTGAGGGGAAATTTTATTCTTTGAGATTTTTACAGTGTAAATATTTTGTAAATTCTAGTTGTTTACAACATTTTGGTAATTTTGGTGGCTTTTTCAAGTTTTCCATTGTATCCAAAAGACTCTACACAGTTAGATTTGTCTTTCCTTTCACCAAAATCTAAGCATAAAAATTAGAAAAGGGTGGAGACATTTTCAATTTTGCATCAAATAAGTGTCTTCTACTCATTAGATCAAAAAATGATTTGTGGGTTCTTTTCTTAGTCCCATTAAACTATCTAGGTACTTCTTAAAGGTTTTGTAGATATTGATTATATCAGGTAAAAATTTTAGTCCAAAAAATGTCACACAACTACTTTTCAACTGGTTGAAGGTTGAATTTAATTCATTTTTCATCTTCTTCTTACTAGATCAAAAACATTTTGTGTTCTTTTTGTAACCCAAAAATATTTTTGGGTTTTCGCTATTATTTTCATTCAATGTATAGGTTTTACAAAAATCAAATTAGAAGTAAAACATTTTTTCTATGAGAAGGTTGTTCCGATATAATAAGTTCAATTTTTTTAAAAAAATATATCTTTTTTTGTAGATATCAAACTTCAATGAACAAGATACTGTTGTAAAGATAAAGATGAGAAGTTTCCATTCATGTTGTGTTTTATCAGTAGTTTTTGTCATTCTTTCCAAATATTGCTTGTTGAATTTTCTGCTAAGAAGAGCTATGTAGCGAATTATTTTCTATATTTTCTGTTGCATTTTTTTATCATTGCGAGCCTTGGGTGGTCCCACAATAGTGTGTCACAATTTTTTGCTAGCTTTAATACTAAACTGAATATTCTGAAAAAATCATTGCATTCTAACACCTATTTCTCCTAAACCGTTAGGAACTTGAAGATATTGTAAACTAGTGATTTTTAACAATTTGTGTCTAGATAATATGTTTTTTTTAAATTTTTTGAAATTGATTTGTAACCAATTTTCCATCTCATTCAAAAACTAATTTTTAACAGTAAACTAATTGTTTAAAGAGTGACACTCACTATAAAGAACATAAACTTTTTTCTAAAAGGGCTAAAAGTGTGATTCTTTTGAATTTAGATTGCTAACACAAATATATAGTTATTGCAATTGGTTTCATTTCATTATGTTGAATATTTTTTATTTTGTTAAGTTTTAAAGTCAAGTTAACTATAATCTAGATGTAGGTTCACTATACGTATCATAACTTCACCTGTATGTATCGAAATTCAATTATTATTTTTTTGGAAAGAGGACTCAATACCTAATGCACATGTATTTTTCAAAAAAAGTTCACCTTAGTTTACTATTTTTCCACGAGCATTGAACAAAGATATTGATACATGGTGAAAGACCTATGTTTAGTTAAACTTAAAAAATAAATTGATATTGAACTCAATATATATTAGAACTATGTTAATTGGAAATCTTATTTCAAGTAGCATCATCCTACATTTGGATTTGTCAAGATTATTCCACTTTAGTCTTCAAGTAGAGATTCTAAGACTTTTTTTTGTTGGTGTGGAATTTTCAAGGGAATTTTTTCAAAGCAAGAAGATGGAAAATAAAAGGGCAAGGATAGATAAGACTTAATGAAATTTATCACCTAATGCAGAACAAAGACATTGTGAACAAGTATTGGAAAACTGTCATAGAAATAGATTGGGTATGCATATTTTCTTTTATCTTTCTAGATTCTTCCTTTATCTCTACTTGTCTTCTCTCTAAATCAATTGATGTAATAAATAGGTTAAATTGACCTTAAATAAGTTAAATAGGTTAAATTGATTAATTGATCTTAAATAAATGATCTCTATCTCTCTCTCTCTCTATGATATAGGGAAAGTTGACATGTAATGTCTTGTTGCTATTGACACAAAGCTAAATATCTATAGGTCATTGATATATTTTGATGGAGTTTGAAAAAAAGTTTAATGCTTGTAGTCAATATACCTAATGAAGTAGAGTGGAGGACTCATAGTACATGAGCTTGTGGTAATTAGTGTGCTTTGTCATGATCTGTTAAGTACTAATATTATTGATTTATGCTTTGTTAGTATTATATATGTTATACTTGTTGGGGTTCTAATTTCAAAGTTAAGCTCATTAAAATAATAATTTAATTTTTAGTAATAAAAATAGTATAAATAGTAAAATCTTATATTCATAATGTGTAAAATAAAGGTTTCAAAAAGACCTCAAACCTTTTATAGTGATCTAAATTTTATAATGACAATTTAAGTCTAAACCCCAATAAGAAACCACAATATGAATCAAAACATAAGACTAAAATTACCATCTACGCTTATATCACCTCCTTATATAAACTTAAAACAAATAAAAATTCAAAAATATAACAAAAAAATCTACCACCTCATAATAAATTGAAGCCAAAATGCCAAAAAAACAAAACACTCAAATTACATTCACCCCCTTTTTGTGAATACTGTACTTTTATATTTATTAATATAAAAAGCTTCTATTCATCAAAAAAAATTCTTTACTATTGTATAATCTCTTGTACATAGAATTTTAAAAAAAAACTGAATAAAGAACATTAACCAAGTTCTCATTCACCATCCCAAAAGTAAATTACAAGCTATAAAATTTAAGATCACCACCAAATAGCTCATTATAATAAAATACATACTTAAATAGTATTGCAATCTAGACGATTTGCAGCATCTCATTCTGTTTAAATTGAGTTACTTTATATTCTAATAATCTAATAGGCAACCGTGTCCCCAGTGAAGCTCAGTTAGATAATTTTTCATAATATTGGGATTTAAATGATTATTAATAACAAATGATATCTGGGGTTAACTCATTTGATCTCGGTTAATACTTTATGTATCCTAAATGGTACGTTCAACTTATGATTTTTTTTCAATATGAATGAAAGTGTATTAACATGGCCCTGTAAAATGACACTAAAAGCCTCTCATTTTAATCAAATGATATTTTATTTTATATTTTATAGAATTCGATTTGGTAGTCTAATCACTGATGCACATTGATATAATATCCAGGTCGTTAGATATAGTTAAAAATGGTACTCCCATTTCAAAAGATTAATGATCAATATTTTCACTACTTCTTACAGCCACCTGTATCCACTATAAAAATCTTAAAGGGATACGCCGCTAAGTGATAATGTGGCAGCCTTTTAAGAATTGACATTCACTATCATTCAGTGCGATATATTTAACCTGCAAACTAGTGGAATTTCAGATGGCCCACTCTGATATTAGTGGGATGGAAGTGCAAGATAGTCTACAATAAATAATTCATCTTATTTGCCATGACAAGAAAGCACTTGCATTTGGCAGACATACATTGTAGATGACAACTAACACACAGTGATAGCTACTGAGATCAGATTTCATGTGCTATCTAGTATAAATTTAAGGATGAGAAATAAACTTTAAAACCATCTTCCATTTTTATATAGCTTTGAAGAAGGTAAAGCAGAAGGCATGATGAACAGCATGGGTTTAGCTGTTTCCATGGTAATAATGTTGCTGGTTTATAGTGCTGGTGTGAATGGTGGGTACAGAAATGGGTTGTTTAATTTTGATTTTCCTGACCCTAATTTTGGGTGTGATTCATCCTTTGTGGAGAAGGCGCAGCCATTCCATGACAACGTGGAGCACGCCATTAATACTGTCATAAGCACTGCTCCAGAGAGTGGCACGTTCCATTCAACACAGAGGGAGCAGAGGGGAGGGGTCAAGGTCGACGTGGAGGCCAACTGTGAAAGTAAGACCACAAGGTGTTCTGAATGCCTCCGCCACGTCAGCGAGGGTTTGCTGCACTTCTGTCAGGCAAGGCTTATCGGTCAGGGAAAAATTCCTTCCAATGATGGCTGTTCTATTACCTATCAGGCTTCTGCCAATTACTGATCTAACCAAAATATCTGTGTGACTATTGGGAAAAATAATAGTAGACCTAGTATATCAGTTTGTTGGGTTCTGTTTTGGGTAGGTCAATTGTGTGCTGGGTAGATAAATTGTGTGCTGTTTTCACTATATCACAGTCCTCTCCGATTGTCTCACTATATCAGGGGGCTTCACTTAGTGAATCTGAGTCATTATATGTGCGTTTGTAGCATATTAAAGAATCTTTTTATTTTCAAAATATATTGTTCCAAACTCCTTTTTTCCACCTCTCTCTAATACCCACCCAGTACCCCCACACCTGTTTTCCTATATAATCCTCATTCCCTGCCCCCAAACCCCCCTTATTTAGATAATATATCACCTCTTCTTTTGTCCATTTTAAACTCCCCAATACGTGATATTGTATTGCCCCTTCAGTGAAAACCCGTACACTATATATGTTGTCCATATAATTCCTTATATAAACAGTCAGAATTGAAACAAAAATAATGATTGAGACTCATATCTGCAACTTCACTTTTGTCTTTAGGTAACCTTATCAGCTCAAGGCGCATGGATTTCCACAACTTTGAGCTTTATTTCAACAATAAGTTGAAAATTATAGCCTTTTATATATCCTGTTTTCATAAGATATGAGTTGTAACGTTAAATAATGTTTATGATTGTTATATATTATTCTTCTAACTGTTGAATACGTATTGTAACCTACATCTGTGGTATGCAGAGTTCACATATGGGTTTTGTATTAATTAAAGATTTGGCCGATAGGCTATTATATATTGGGTTTTCTTCCTATCTGTTACAATGTTATAGCACAGTTTGTTATATTGTAATTTGTTTGATATTGTTTTTAATTAGATTATACAAGTTTTTTAATCAAATTTCAGATTATACTCTGTAATCTTGATAGTGGATGGACACTGATCATAAACATAAATATATATTATAAATGATAATAAATACAAAAATATGAACATATACTCATCAAGTGCTATCTCACAATTCTGTTAATTCATCAATTACAAATTCATACAGCTGCTTAGAATGCTACAACATTCAACTCACTTTCCATTATTTGATTGAATGATCATCGCGTCACTTGATGTTCTAACCCATTACAAAATGCTTCAATATATAGAGGTCTTAAGTATTACACAGACAATTGTAGATGTTGCATAGGCTAGTATAGATTGACTTGAGAAATATTTAATAATTTTCTTCGTTTATCCTTATAATCTTGTTCTTTCTATAACATTCTATCTTATTTAGAAACTTACAATAATTTTTTGTCTTTTACAATCTAGAGAAGAAATTCATTTTCCAACACATGAGTATCTCTATCTAAATCAGATCAAAAATCTTGCACAAAATCTAATTCAAAAACAGCACCAAACAAATAATGAAAATATGATAGCACTAAGCTGTGATTTGTCACTTCAAAAGAAATTTTCTTGGTAACTGTTCCTTGAAAAAATAAAAAATTAAAAAATCCCTCCTCTCTCATCCTTTTCCAGATAACTATGATGTGTAACTTTTTTTATTAAGAGTTTGTAAACCTAGGAAAGTAATGGGTGTAGGAGATCACGTTTGCGATGTAACGTTGAGTCTGGGAGTCAGAATTGGTATAAGCAAACAATATAATGGCTAACTCTCGACTTCAATCTAGTTCGATCTGTTTCTAATAGTACCATTCCCTGCCCATTTGGCTTCTAGGGATAGTTTTCAATGCTCAAAGAATTCAACAGTCAAGTTTTTTTTTTAAGTATTTGATTTAATTTATTTTTTGTTTTTTAAAATGCCAATAGTTATTCTAAAACAGGAAATTTTGGAGTGAAATGATGTGAGCCAGATTTGTCTGAATATATGTGAAATCTGCACTTTAGAGAATACAATTTTTTTTCATATCGATTATCAATTTAATCAACAAAAGATTTTCCATCTATCTTATAAGTCTTGATTTTATAATCTTTATCTTCACTCTAGTGGTATCAACTCAATGAAACCATTTACATGCTTAACTTGAAAGTGTTAAGCTTACATAATTAAGGCTATCCGTAGACTTAGACAAGTAAGCCTCAAGGGTTTACTTATGATGACCTTGCCTAAGTATCCTGATCTCATGGGATGCCAAAGGCTTCATAGTTCACACTTAGAAGAGGTTTATTAATTTGATCTCTCCTTAAACCATGACTATTAGTTAAGTGAATCTATTGACTTAGCTCCATTACAATAAAAGAATAGTAAAGCCATCAAGTGTTAGTTTCATAATTAACATTACCTATAATTAGTGTACAATATACACATAAACAAAATGGTCATATAAAAAATCACACACCTAGTGATTGTCTTGAGCATACATCATATATACACAAGGGACTAGCTCATATACATCATAGGTACACAAGTTGCATAGCTATGTCATACATCATGTACACAGTGAGTAGATCCAAGATATATCACAAATATGTAATGAATGGCTCACACAAGCATCACAAAGATAATAATGGTTGGCTCATACATGAACCATAAATAAAATAATGATTGGCTCATATACAATGATTAACTTTCTCTTGTATAGTCCATCATAGAGAGAGAGAATGTTAGTGCATTATGCACTACACTATGAGTCTCACTCCTTTCCCTAGTCTTTTGCACCAATAACTACTTGCGAAGAAGATTTGGTACATCCCATACTACACCAGGGGTCTTTTGTCAACCCAACAAGGTCAACTATACCATTAAGCAATCTGAAAAGGGGTTCAATGCAATTCCACACTACACTACGGATTCATCCTCGATCCCAAAGATTTCCACAAATAGCGAACTATTCTAGCCCAATGGATATTGACTTCAATTGTCTAAAGGGCATTGCTAACAAGTATGTACAAGCAGGAAGAAGTATCTTTTGACATATACCACCTACTGACCTTAGTGATATTTTCATCTATCTTCTTCACAATCTCAGATAATACTTGGCATCAATTGCACCCGTGCTATATGTGATTTTCAGTTAACACTCCTGATACAATGGTTAGCTTCAATTGCCACTACTTGCACGGTAAGGTAACTACCTGTATAGTTGTTATAATATCAAAGCTTGGATAGTCCCTATAAATCCTTCACCATCATTGGTGCAGGGGCACCAAGTGGACACATGAAACTACAATGTACACCAGGACCTATGAAGGAGACCATGAAGGTACCAAGGGCAATCAATGCCTAATGAAGATATGTAAAGTCATTTGATGATGAACCATGGCTATTGAAGCCATCAAAATGTAAGGGAAGCATGAAATTGTCAAATTTGTAATACATTGCCAAGAATGGGCAAACTTAGGCCAAAATGGCACAAGTGAGGTTTAAGGAGTTAAAAGTCATTTAATGTTAATGTCATAGTCAAATGTAATGTATTTGGTTCATCAAAGTCATAGTATGGAGGAGTCATAGGTCATTCAAGGTTAAGATACAAGATATGCATAAATGTTGCACAAAAAGATGTAAATTGCAAAATTGACAAAATGTTGTCAAGAATGCCAAAAATGGCTAAGAGAAAGGACTAATGGATATGTTTAGAGTTTTATAGTTTAAATAAGTTAAAGAGTCATTCATATGTCATTGTTGATAATGAGGAGTCTACAAGTTGTAGGTTGTCAAGTTGACAACATTTTAAACAACTTTATGTTTGCAGAATTGTAATAAACCTGTAACAGTCAGTTACAGTTGTTAGTTGGTCGGTCTTTGTAGAGGTTGAGAGTTAGTTGCTTGAGTAGAGGTTATTTAAGTTGTATCGAACATTGTAATGAGGGGGGTCGAAGGAGGATTGGAGAACACAATTTTGAATCAATAAAGAAGAACTTTTCTCTGCAATTATTTTACTGTTCTTTGTAACAGTCAGTATTATTGGCACTTCTATTGGGTAGAACGTGTTTGTTTTGATTTGAAGGAATGGAGCTTTGTCCCTAGTATGATATAGACGTTCTTCAATTCATTTGATAATATTTTTTTTGATTCTTAAGAAGCAAATAACCTTTGGGAACTAATTGACTGTTCTTGGGCGTATATGTAACAGTTTAGACTTATTTTGGAAACAAACATACATAGATAGCCCCTCCCACTTTCTGTGGATGCTGTAACTTGTGGGAGAGGGCCCTTCAATGTATTATATACCATTTTTAATGTCTTGAGTCAGGGAATTGCAAAGGGAACAGGGAGAAGGAAAGTTATTGCTGAACAGTGTGGGGAAATGAGACCACAAACAGCAACAGTCATTGACTGAGAGTATTCCTCTGAAGGATAGGGTGTTTTTATGATGGATCTCATCTAGGGGGATCCAATTGATGGTGTTGGATCCATAGTTTGGGTCTTAGAGTGTTTGTAGGGGTCTTTTCAACTAAGCCCTAGTTGGGATCCCCTTAAAATGAGGGTTTGGTGGAAGAGTAACTTGAAAATCCTTGTATTTAATACATTTCCTAAGACTGTTTCAGGGTTTGGGATCTTGTGGGTGAGTGAAAAGGGGAGTTGCTTTGTTAATGGAGGGCTAATTAGGCCTAGAATGAATGCTTTATAGGGCTGGATGGCTTCACCAGTCAAGGATTCATGTCATGAGGTTGACATATGTTATGTAACTTGTTGAGGGGCACTCAATCATGTATTTTTTTTCTTGGGTTGTTTAGGAAGATGTGGAGTTAAGTGCAAATTACTTGCTGAACAGGGCTACTAGGACAGGCCTAGTGAAGACAGTTTGAGATTTGAGATAGAACTAATACTTGGTGGAGGTTGGAACTTTGTAGTCATGCTATTTGAAGGGTGTTGAAGCATTGGAAGGATCAGAGGCATCCTTGAGTATAGAGATCAAGAGTTGGTTGAGTTAAGGGTGAGTTAGGTGTGTTCCCCAAGGAGAGTGAAGTTGAAACTAAGACAAGATGAATTGACAAGTTGTTTGAAATGATTCAGGGAAGTGAACTTGTTCAAAAGGAGTGTTTTACTAGTTTTCCAAAGTTAGAGACTTCTAATTGAACTTTGAGTTGAGCCTAACTTCTTGAGTTGATTCCAAGGCATTGTAGAATCCTCGAGTTTAGTTGGGTTCCTTAGAGGAATATAGGAGGGCTCTGCATCAATCATGAGCCAAGTTTATGTTGGCTAATCTAAAGGATAGAATACTAGCTCTAGACATCTTTCATTGGCACAATCCAATGAAAACCAACTAGCTATTAACATATCATAACCACGGTATTTATTGGAAAAATCACCTCTATGAACCAAGTGAATGCCAAGCACTCCCTCATAGTAGCCTAGATATTGATTATTGGCATAGTCCAATGACTGCCTATCACTTCATAAATATCCTATAGTTCACACTTGTGAGGGTTAAATACATAACTAGATTTATATTATTGAACAAATGGATAAGTATAACAAGATCGGTAGATTTAGGAGTCAATAAACAAATTCCTATGTGTTTGGGGTTAAGTTTCACAAACATGTAATGATCACATAGAAACAACACAAGATGCCCTCAACTCAACATGTACCCAAGTATGCATATACTGACTATAAGGTAGTCAACCAATTCACTTCTTTATTTTGTTGATCATATGCACATTAAGTATTAAATACAAGCTATCCAATAAATAAAAATGTATTAAATACAATCTATAAGTCTTAACTCTTTCATAACCTTATAACACCTAGTTTGGCTTCACCTAAAGCATACATAAGAGGGAAGATAAAATAATTTCTCTAAAAGGAATAACCCCATTCTGTAGACTTAACCCCTTAGAACCTACCCTACAGACTTAAGGTCATATGGGCATCCTTCACCCAAGGACCACCTATGTACTCACTTCCAAACTGATCAAATTCAAACATAGTTCTCCTCACAATGTTTCTCAAGAATACCTACACACAAGTTCCAAGGATTCATCATACTGAACTAAGTGTTAGGGTTATTACTCAACACAAAGTTACCTTAGTTCACAAAACACATAGGCAAGTAGTTAAACTAGAAATTCATACAATATGTTTAGAAGGGAGGTTCTTATACATAAAAGGTCAATGGATATCTTGTAGTCATATAATGAATTTACTCTATCATTCAACCCTTGGCATTCCTCCCTCTTTTTTGGCTTGGATGACAATCCATAACCTAATAAGTAGGAAATATTTTCCACAGCAAATCAAATTGTGATATTGCTATTAGGATTCAACTGTGTTTTTTTTTCCATAACCTATCCAAAAGGTGTTCCTTTGGTATAGTTTGGAAGAATACATTGATAAAATGTAACTATTACATATGTGCTCATCTCCCACCTTTTTCGTGGAGTTTCTTGATATTACTCCCCAATAAATTCATTTCCCTCTTTTTTCTAGCTCACACTACTTCCATTCATGTGAAAAAATGGATGAAAAGAATGGAAGAGGACAAGATTCCCACATCATGTTTAGTACATAGCCATACTATATAAACAAACCCTCTCCTCCTTAATGTGTTTTGTCTCACCCATTTGCCTTTCACATTTCAAATAAAATTGTTTTCCAATATTTTCTTATTTTGTTTTGTTTTCTATTCTTACCCATTGAAAACTTGGATATGGATGTGGCAATATATTTGAGATCGGTGATCTATGGGTAATTATAATGTTGCCCCTTATGTTTTCTCTTGTATAGCACTAGATTTCAAGATTTATAAATAATAATTTTTTATTGTATGATCAAGGCTTGAATTATGTTTTTCTTTAAGTTTTGTATCTATTATTTATTTTATATTATATATATCTAGAATTTGATGTTTAAGTTTTGGGTATATTATATATTATATGTCTATACAAGTTCAATACATTCTATCATTTTTGAAATATATATATATCTTAATTTCACACTAGTTCAATACACCTCTCCCCTACTAGGTGTGTGTATCTTTGTATGTGTATTTGGGTAAGTGCACCAAGATGGTGTGCAAAAAAGTGGCCACCTCCTTGAAAAATACCAAAAAATTTCATAACCCGCTTGGGTTATTCAAAATTTAATAAACTAGGCTTGGCAAAGCCGAGCCTTTTCCAAGCCAAAAATAATAGTTAAAAAAACTTATGTTCTTCAAAACATGTACATGTTTTGAATATCATAGACATTTTTTTAAAAACCCACATTTTGACTGATTTTCATCATGCCAAAACCGAGTTTGGAGGAGAGAGGAGGAAGAGAAAATGCCAAAACCTAAGTGGGTTCTTGTTGCAATTGAATTTTATTGCCATATTGTTCAGTTTTCAACCATGCCACACCATCAAATAGGTAATAATTTTTTGTTTGATTATTTTTGTTTCAATTTTGATTTAGTAGGTTTTGTTGAATTGATTCAAGTTTTTAAATTATTTTGATGTTAGATTCAGAAAACAATCCTTGACTACGAGAGAGACTACAAAGACCTCTTAAAACACCTGAAAATATTGATAATGTTGGAAATGAGCAATAAGAGAACCCTCCAAATGTATTCCCACAAAATAAAACCCACCCCCAAACCCAAGTCCACCGCAAAACCCGAATCCAAACCCCCGCGTCCTCCAATAGGTCACGTTGATGCCACATAAGAGGACCTTATCAATCATCTTCAAAAAAATAGTGCCTAAATATCTGTATTGGTTAATAGGTTGAGGTCCTCTAGTTTTGAGCACCACTCATCCCTCGCCACTTCCTTAGAAAGAATGGCCAATAGTGTAAATGAGATGTCTAAGGAGGTTACAACATGGGGTTCATGGAGGGATAGATGTCATGCATTTTATGCTGATGGGTTGTCATATGATTAAGTGAAAATAAAGAGGATACTTAAAGATGTATATGTGCTCTTTTCAGTGATCTTATTAGTAGTAACTCCCTAGAATTTACTACGTATCAGTTTCCCATACATTGGTGTGTTCATAATAGGATGAGAGTTGCATTTTGGGATAGGTGGTATATGTTCTTTGACCAAGTACCCTGTAATAATTGTGAGGTGCTTTTATATTTTTTGAGAAAGATATATTGTGATTTTATCCTCGGTGAGAAGCCAAATTACTTTGACATCTGACAGTTCCAGGGTAGATGGAGAGGCTTTGCGTAGGATAGAGCTAGGGCACATAGGGTGGTAGAGACACAACATAGGATGCGTCTAGCTAAAAACCTCATAGTTCACATTTTGCGGTCCCAATAGTAGTGAAGGAGTCTATTTATTTACATGCCCTTCAGGAAGCTACATCATTGACTGACATCATTATTGAGTATGACACAGAGTTAGTCGATGCAAAGGGTGGATCAACACCTGCACCACCTCCATCATCATCAGATGCTCCATTTGGATCAGCCTATCCCATTGAGCATATGTGCCCCAGCTATTAGGGTATATGTGTTGGGGTAGATACCGACATGAATGAGGATGGTTTGACATCCCATTTGTGTAAACATTGTGGGAGTGGATGCCAGGTATTTGCTACTAAGCATGTGGCCCTCACAAATGACCTATTAATGATTGTGTTTTCTACGAGACAGGTGCAGGTATGTTTATTTGTGTTTTGACATGTTATTAATTTTAATCACCTAAATCTTATAAAATTAAATAAAATTTTATTTAGAGAACAAGTTAAATTTATATATGAATAATATGCATTACATGGTGCAATAGGTGATACACAAAGCACACCACAAAGTGCTCACATGTTCAACTAGATGTGCACATGTAGCTTTGACACCTAAGGTATAGTTTTTAAATATTCATAAAAATAGAATAATTTCTTGGTGTCAAGCTATCTTTTCTTAATATATATTTATTTGATGTTTTATAGGGCTTGTCAAGGGTTGAGACGTCCAAAGTTGATGATGTGACACTTTTTGCGATTGACTTTGGTTTGGAGAGCTTTGTGGTATCATATTTTTCACACCTCTTGTTTATAGTTTTAATTGAACCTATGTGTTATCATATTCAATTCTCTTATCTTAATTTTGTTTCTGCTAGGTTACCCTATTCGGATTATGGAAAGGTGTGTTACTGAGAGGGGAGGGGTATCATAGAAACCCTTGTTAGAAGGTAAAATCTACGGTGGGGATGGAACCCACAAAGATTCACTACTGCAGTAAATAAATTTATCGGTTAAGGCTACAAAGATTGATCACTTCTGATGATATTACTCTATTAGGAGTAACATAAAAGATCTACTAAGATCTACCTTGTTAGAGGATTTTAGCAACACTCTTCAAGTGTGCACTCGCTTAAGATATTTTACATAAGATTGTTAAGTCTACGCTGTTAGGAGATTTTATTTGTCATAATTGTTAGAGTAACATTGAAATTGATCTGGTCGAAGTAACTTAATTTTTTGAATATCATATCTGTTAAGTACAATTATGAAATCACCTTGCTGTGATGAATGTCTCCTTCAGTACTTCTCGGTAGCCTTTGAACTGTTTCTAATAAAACTAAATACTTTGTCAAAATCCTTTCAACATAACCCTGTCATATCTTCATATGTCTCCCAATGGCAGCTACTTCATGTATCTCTCTTCTTCTTCTAATAAAACTAACATCTTGACAATGCTTTAAATCATAATGATTTGACCTAATTAGGGTTGTGACAATATCTATAAAGCCTAAGACCAATGGTCCAAATGAATAACCTAAAACATAATTACATGGGGATCATCAATCATTAAATGATTACATCTATATTTAATCTTCATCTCGATCTATGTTTAAACCATTTTCTAGCTCGGTAAAAGTTGTTCGCCTTGATTTATGTGTCATTCCAAACTTTTATGTCAACTCTGGATTACTCAATAAATTCTATGTCTCTACCTCAGTATTATATTGATGTACAGTAATTCTACGTGCTCGGTAAATATTGTACTCGGTATAGGTGCTCAGTTAAGTCTATGCTTAGTTACTATACTTGTAGTTATGACTGACTGAATTGTTTTCTTTGGTTACTGACTATATGTATATAGTAATGATAACTCTTAATGCAATTAGGAGTAACATTCTCCCCCTTTGGCATTAGTTTCAAAAACACATATGTATGCCAATTAAAAAAGTTGACTTAAGTATATTTATGAACTCAAAAATGTGTCAACTCCCCCTTTCAACATGCTCTCGGTGTAAAGTACATACAATATATATTTACATATATTTCCCCCTTTTCAAAAATTAATGCCAAAAATGTACTTTCAACTTATCAAAGATATTCTTATGGGTTTTCTTGAGGTTGGCCATGAGGTTTTCCCATTCCTCTTTTAGATTTTCTAATGCAATTTTCTCAAGGTCTACCTGTGCATGCATGTCAAAAATGTGTTCTGTAACAGATAACTTAGGGGTGGAAATTTATTTCTTTAACTTCTTCACATGTTTCTGCATCACCTCTAGGTGTGGTAGTAACTCGACATGTAGCTCAGTTACATGTTCTCTAATTTTGTCCTCTTCTTTCCTTAACTCTAGTCTCAACCGTTGAATGTGTTTGACTTTTGAATAATGCACATGAAATGCATGAGGCTCGGTTGTGAGACTATTTGCACTTTACTTGAGACCTTCATCAAGTTTCTTTAACTTTTCACTAACCTCAGTAGTGAACTAGTCTAAAGTGCATAACTTCTGTAAAATATTAATAACCTTTTGAATAATGCTTTCTAACTCGGTTACTACTTCAGAAAGTTTTACCTTGTTTATTGCCATTTCTTGGCTGATTTTCTCAGTTGATTTGTATTGAATTTTATTTTCTTCTCTTTCTTCTATCATTTTATCAGCATCTGTAGTTGGTCCATTTATTGTCTCAGTGAGCAGTACAAGTTGGTCAATAATGGGTGCAGTCTCATCTATATTGACATCTAGTGCAACTTTCATTAGGATCTCATTTACATCCTCTAGCACCTTAGTGTTTTTATGTTCTTGCTTCAGCTTCTCTTGAGCTTCTTTCCGGGTGCATAGATCTCCATATTTTCTAAGAGCTTTGGGGTCAAGTGTCCTCGGGTCACATGTAGGAATTTAAATTACCTCATCAAGTGTGAGCGGACCCTTACTTCCACATTTCCTCTTTTTCTTCTTGTCTTGCACGCTTGATGTGGGGGATTGTGCAATTGAAACTTGAACCTTGTGCTCCGGATTTGTCTTAGGTAGCTCGACATACTTCTCTTCTTCTTGGTCTTGCCCTATTGTAGATTCTACAATTTGTGGTGCTAGGGTTTGAGGCCTTGTGCTTGTAGTATAAGTTTCTACTATGTTCTCCTCTTGTGTTCCTTAATCATTTTCTGCATTAGTAGTCTCGGTGTGCTCTTCACCTTGTGTAGCTTCACCACTATGTTCAGTCTCTTTACCTATCTCTTCACCCTTGTCTTCAAATGTTTATTTTTCATGCTCTGGTGGAACTAATTCCTCTATTTGGTTCTCAGTAGCTATATCTATGGCTTATACCAAAATAGGTAAATTACCTCGTACCATTTCTCTTGCTACCTTGGTGGCTTCTTCTTCTTCCAAGTTCTTGGTAGTAGCAGTTATGACTTCATCTTCCTTGCCTTCATCATCGTGGTCTCCTTTTGTAATGTCTTCAATTAGTATTTCTCCTTCCCCTAATGCTTTTAGTATCTCTGGATTGACTTCCATTGCGGTCTCAACAATAGTGATGAAATCTTCAGAATATGTTTCCTCCTCGGGCTGCTCGGTATCAAAGATGTGAATCAATTCAACCTCTACATCTATCAATACATATGCTTGTAAACTTAGTATAGGTTTCTCAGTGTCAACTATGGGTGCAGTTGGCTTGGTTTGCTCCAGTGGACTTATAATTCTACTCCAGATTTCTCTACTTTCATCATCTACTTCTTGTATTTTTCCTTGTAGAATATTGAATGCTCTTTCCTTCATAAAAAATTTGCCTAAATGTTGTTGCAAAGAAGCATCAATCTCAGGAATAGTGAAAGGCCAAAATTAGTGACCTTTCTCTCAGTCTCTTCTCAGTCTATAGTGCATGTCCATCTTGCAGACACTTTATCATATAGTTCCTTTAGTATACTATTTGAAAACTCTACTAGAACTCGTTTAAAATTTATCATCATACCTATGATTGCATCCTCCAGCTTATCTTGATCTTTTGCGCTCGGGTTAGAATACCTATTAAATTTAGGAATAGCAAGTCCTCCAGTCTTCTTTATTCCTTCTTATATTTCATCAATTATTTGTGGTCCATTGTTTACCACAACTCGGAATTGATTTTTGTCTTCATCTTCTAAGTCTATACCATCCTTTCCTCTTATCAATTTTCTTCTCCTTTTTGGTTTAGGGAGCTCGGTGGCAGCTTTTGTTCCTCTCTTTTTCTAATAGGTGTGGGTCGGTGTTTACTAGGAAACAAATATTATCCTTATATTTCTTGGCTAATTGTGCAGGAATCCTAGTTCTTTTATGCATTCTTTCCTTGAATTTACTAAAGTATTCATCCATGATCGACTCAAAATTCTTGTCTAACTTATAAATTCACTGATTTGCATTATAACTGGTTGGTTTACATCACATTCAACATTACCGACTGAGGGAAAATACTTTTGTAGGTAGAAGAATGTACATACCAAAAGTGACCCAAACTTGCATGTATTTGATTGTGCAACTCAAATAGTCTGCATGTTTTCTTCAAGTTGTCTCAACATCAACTTGGCTAAGTTGAGTTGCAAACCCTTCTTTACAATTTTTTAAGAGATGTCAACAACTCCGCATGCAATGTTGTTTGGTCTACTCAACTGGAATATCTTATAGGCAATGACATAAGCTCTAAATCTCATCTCAAGGTTACTTATAGTGTTAATCCTCATTCCTCTTCCATCCCACTCTACTCCGATTAATTTTTCAATCTCGTTCTTCAGTGGGTGTCTTAGAGATTTCACTTTGTCATTCATTGGATACCCAGTGACCATATGTATGACATCTTTTGTGATCATCACTAGTTCATCCAGCCACATCTTCCCTTCATGTACTCGGCTTAGTACAATCCTTATCTATTCTATCTTGAATTCTTTTGAAAAATATAGTGTGTTGATTAACCCTTTAACCTCCAAATGTTTGTGCTTTTCCTTGAGTTTCCATCGGTGCAAAGTTCTTGGTAAGTGGCTTGGAGCCTGAAGTCACCAATCTCATTGATTTTGCAATGTATGTAAGATCTAATGTCTTTCACCAGTAGAACCCTAGGTGGTATTGAAGAAAATGCACCCTTTTCATCGATTTGTGTAGTAACTTCTGGATGAAGTATGTAGTTAGGCTCTATGTATGTTGTGGTCTTGATCAATGTTACCTTCTTCCCTTTCTCTTCCTTGAATTGAGAGGATTGTGAAGTTGATGCCATTATGAAAGAAGATTTAGGTCTTTGAAAAATATTCATGCAAGCTACTCGGTTACTCTTTAGTCTTCCTAAATTGCTTCCAGATGCTCTATGAAACACTCAAATCTTCTTGAAATTTTGGAAAAAAATTACTCAATCTTCACTCTATTTTTCTCTAGTTTTCTCTCGAATGCAATGTGATAAAATGAGTTCATTTCTCGTGTATTTATAAACAAAAACCTGATTCGGCTTAAGTGTGGTGCATTAAATGCTTTACTAGCTACCACTCAGTTAACAATAAAATTACTCACTTAACTCAATAGATGCTTCATCTCAGTGAACACTATCAATGCTCGGTTGAATGCGCAACTCGGTTGTCTCTAACACTTTCACTGACTGCAAATTTCTTACTCGATCCAGCTTAACCGACTATGCTTATTTCAAATAAATAACATATAACACCCCAGTATATCTTTTCATGTTGATTTGGTATTCATGCGATAGATATAAGGAACTATGTGTAAGATATAACTGATTAAAATTTAGTTCCCATACTTACTTGATTTGGTTAGGTGGAGGTGGTGAAATCACCTAACCCAAAGGATGAGGTGTCACTGACTGTTGTGCTTGTTCTTGCATTTTCATTTGTTTCTCTTCTCCATATTTGGTTCCTTATCCCAATGATTCCTTCAATGGTATTCTTATTTGCATCAATACTCAGTTTTGGTGCTCGGTCTCTACAGTCTTTGCTTAGATGACTGACCTTGTGACAGTGCATACATGCCATTCTAGAATTTGTCCAATTTCAAGATCTTCCTCTCTAATGCATTCTCATGCAATTTTATGTAGTATGACCATATCTACCACATGTTGTACAACTATCCCAAATGTTGTAATCCCAAGTGTACACATTACCTTGTCTTCTTGGTTGATATGTCATGTTTTGTCCTTTAGGTTTCTAGACTTGTTTCATATTTATCCTACATTCCTGTGATATATGTTCATGCTTTTTGCAAGTGAGACAATGCATTTCCATGTAGTTTCTCTTAGGTGACTTATTCAATTTTGATCTACACTCATATGCTTAATGTCCATACTTATTACAATTATAACAATAACCATCAAATTTAGTAGTAGATTTAGGAATATCTTTTTCTTTGTTTCTGCAGACATTTGATGTGTGACTTGGTTTTCCATAGTGATAGCATGAGAGATTATTTGGCATTGGATTTGAATAAGCATTCTTTTTTTCAGCTTGTTTTGATGACTCTCCCTTCTCGGTGTAACCTAAACTAATGGTGTTATCAAGTCTTCTTTGACTATTTAGGAATTCATCCATCCTTTTAGTACTTTCTTCAATTTTCTATATCATCTCATTATGTTGCTGTTTCATTTTCACTTTATTCTTTAGTCTTTCATTATCTTTCCTTAATTCACCAATATCTTCCAATCTTCTAACAAGCTCATTGTTCACTCGCTTGATTTCCTAACTCATGACAACCATCTGATTGGATATTTCAAAGTGATGTTCGGTAAGCCTGAGCATATTAGATTCCTTTTCAAGTCCAACTTTTTAGTCATTTGTCTTCTATCTTCAATAGCCAAATTTCTTTCTTGTTCATCATGTCTTGCATTGTTCATGACATCAATCATTCTTACCATTTGAGTCTCTTGTCCAATTTGCAGTGCTTTCACTTTTTCGGTAAGGTGCTAATTCTTTTTAGACAGATCTGATATGGTTCCTTCAGATGCATCATATATGCTTCTAGATCCTTTAGATAATTCTTCTATCTCATCTTCCTGATAATCAGTCTCATTAAGCTGAAATGCCAATTCCTTCCTTTTGATCAGTGACTCAATTTTTCTCTGGCGTCCTTAAGCTATTCCATGAGAATCCGCATCTCTAATTTCTGATTTTCAATAGTCTTATCAAGCTTATATCTTTCCATCCTTAAGATCTTTTTGTTGGAAATATTCAGGAATTAACCGAGTTACTGAGAGGGGAGGGGTGAATCAGTAACTCCAAATTTTCTTTCAATTTAACATGTAATTTAGTTTTAACCTTTTGCATACAGAAAGCATGAAACTTAAGAGCATTCACAATAATGACACATAGATTTGGTTACCCAGAAACCTTCCAAAAGAAAGTAAAACTGGGGTGGGGATGAAACCCACAAAGCTTTAATACTGCAGAATAAAGTTGGCCGGTTAAGGCTTACAATTTGATCACTTCTGATGATCTGCCCTGTTAGGAGCAATAAGGATTGCTAAATCCACCCTGTTAAAGGATTTACAAACATACAATAAAGTATGCACTCGGTAAAGAGATTTTACAAAAGACTGTTAAGTCTACCCGGTTAAAGGATTTAGTACTGATTCACCTGTTAGGATGAAAACAGTAGATCTCTTGCTTTGTAACTGGATTGCTGATTGAGATTCGCTGATGTACTGATCACCTTCTGTGATGAATTTGTCTTTGCTGTTCCTTATACTACTGAAGCCCTTTGTAATTCGCTTATCTCTGCCTTTCTTCCTTTTTCACATATATGCTTCTTACATACTCTTGACATTTTTACAACATTGTTTATATATAAGTCTTAAACAAACAATTACAATTACAAAGTCGGCTTGACAAATAAACATAAGTGCTACTAAGTCGGCCCAAGTAAGGTTACACGGTTTCTTCAAACTAACTCGGTGACTTTCTGATACTTGGCGTCCACTACATTACTCGGCATCGTCATGCACTCGGTAGAAGTGAAGGCACGGTTCATACTGATCACTCGGTAGGTTTTGAACTCGGTAAATACTGGTGACTCGGTAGACATGATGTTACTCGGTTTACACTGTCTTGTTCGGTTTGTACTAACTTGCTCGGTTTGCATTGTCTGCTCGGTTTGCACTGTCTGCTCGGTTTGCACTGTCTACTCGGTTTGCACTGTCTGCTCGGTTTGCACTGTCTGCTCGGTTTGCACTGTCTGCTTGGTTTGCATTGTCTGCTCGGTTTGCACTGTCTGCTCGGTTTGCACTGTCTGCTCAGTTTGCATTGTCTGCTCAGTTTGCAATGTTTGCTCGGTTTGCATTGTCTGCTCGGTTTGCACTGTCTGCTCAGTTTGCACCCAGAATGCAAATAAGTGTTGTCACTAGTGGCAATTCTACTTAATGCCAACACTTTTTCTCTTCAGTGATTAAAATTCCTCAACAAGAGAACTACGCTCTGATATCAATTGTTGGGATTATGGAAAGGTGAGCTACTGAGAGGGGAGGGGTGAATCAGTAACCCTAAAAACCTTTTTCCCTTCAAAATTTTAAGATAAGTTCTTTTATTAACTGACTAAAGTATTTATTGTCTTCATACATTCATTAACATAACTAAAATGTAAATACTTCTAATATAATCAAATAAGCATACGTGAAACTTCATACACATAATGTACTAGTATTTTGGTATCACAAAAACCCTTGTTAGAAGATAAAAAATGTGGTGGCAATAGAACCCACAAAGCAAGTCACTACTGCAGTAAATAAAGTTGTCGGTTAAGGCTACAAATATTGATCACTTCTAATGATCTTACCCTATTAGGAGTAACATAAAAGATCTGCTAAGATCTATCTTGTTATCTAGGATTTTAGCAACACTCTTCAAGTATGCACCTAGTTAAGAGATTTTACATAAGATAATTAAGTCTACTATGTTAGGAGATTTTATCTGTCATAATTGTTAGAGAGTAACATTAAAATTAATCTGGTTGAAGCAACTTACTTTTTTGAATATCAGATCCTTTAAGTACAATTATGAAATCACCTTGTTGTGATGAATGTCTCCTTTAGTATTGCTTGATAGCCTTTGAATTGTTTCTGATAAAACTGAATACTCTGTCAAAATCCTTTCAATATAACCCTATCATATCTTTAGATGTCTCCCAATGGAGGCTACTTTATGTATCTCTCTTCTTCTAATAAAAAATACATCTTGACAATACTTTAAATCATAATAATTTGGCCTAATTAGGTTTGTGACAACATCTAGAAAACCTAAGATCAATGGTCCAAATGAATAACCTAGAACATCATTACATAGGGATCATCAATCATTAAATGATTACATCTGTATTTAATCTTCACCTCGATCTATGTAAACCATTTTCTAGCTCTGTAAAAGTTGTTTGCCTTGATTTTTTTGTCATTCCCAACTTTCATTTCAACTCTGGATTACTTGGTAAATGTTGTGTCTCTTCCTCAGTATTATATTGATGTTTGGTAATCATGTGTGCTTGGTAAACATTGTACTCAGTATAGGTGCTTCATCAAGTCCGCGCTTAGTTTCTATCCTTGTAGTTATGACTGAATCAACTATTTTCTCTGGTTACTGACTATATGTATGATACTAATGACAAATCTTAATGCAATTAGGAGTAACATACCCCACCTAGCTCCAAGACACAAGGACAAAAAAAGAAATCCTCAAGGACACCCAAAGTACAAAAGGTAATTTAGTACAATTTAAGTTTTTGTGTTGAAATGTATTATGATTAAAGATGTACATGTATAAGTTGATCAATGCACATGTCTTATTTGTTCTATATACATAAATATTTGGGTTTTACATTTTTAATGAATGCACCGGATGTTGCTGATGTTCAAGAGAGGGAAGAGGTAACATTTTTATATTCACTTTCGATTGTACATTGTTGTTTGTTCAAAATCTCTTAGAAATCCTTCCTCTATGACTATGATATATGTTATTATTTTCATATAGGAAATGGTCATAGTGGCCTCATAAGCGATGATCCCTCCTAAGAGTACATGACAACCATATGAGGCTTCGGTATATATATATATATATATATATATATATATATATGGATTTAGAAATGAGTACATGCATTTTTAATTTTATAGTGTTTGTCATCAACTTTGGGTTATTAACTTGTGTTAATTATCTTTTACCTATTATAGCTCCCTTCGTGACTTCCTACAGACCCTTTACCATTACATTTTGTTAGGATTCCTCACCTACGAAGGATCCCATCAGCATTGTTACACAATCCAAGTGTAGAAGAAAGAGATGAGGTAATCAACAATTCAATTGCCAACAAATTACATTCTAGTATTTATTTATTTTGATAGTATTTGGAGATAAGGTATCTGATTTAGCATTTGAATTGTTCTTTTGCAAACACCCACTGAGCCATGTACCACTTCAACGAGACTCAATTTTGATGATCCAACACAATCATAGATATTGATAGAGATATATAGAACTAGTTGTGGTCATTGAATGGCCAATTTTTGTATATATTCAACATTTTTATTGTATATATCGATCTTGACATGGCACATGCCACATTTTTGTAACTATTATTGATTTGGCATCTATGCCATTTTTTGATATGTACACGATTATTGCTCATTTTTTTTATATATGAAATTTGATATTCCATCCAATTTATTCATTGTGTGCATATCATTGTACTTCAAAACTTAATTTTTTGCAATTAATCAAACATGTTTACATTCATTATTTAATATAATAGAATTGGAGCACGTTTATCAAATTCATTGTGGAATGGATAATGTAATCAAAATCATATGTGACTTAATTTGATTTAATAAAGCATGAAAAGCCAAAATATGTAATGATTTTGTCTATTGTGTCAAATTGTCCTAATTGACCAAATAAGGTCATAGGAAGATGTATATTAATGGGTTGTTTTTGTAGTTTCTATTTCTTTTGGATTGTGTTTTGGAACAAGTTGGTGAAAGGTGTGAAATAATCAATTTTACCAATGTTGCTTAGTGAGCCTTAGGGACACACTAGTCTGGTGTGCTCGCAAATGTTTGAGGGACTCTGCGGGTGAGATGAGGTTGTTACTAGCGTTTATTCAGCCAACTAGAGGTAATAGAATAGACGATTTGATCCCATGGTGAATGGATTGAAATATAGCCAATGTTGCTCGTTTCAATTGAGAAACATTGCAACTTTTGACATAAACAGAGATAGGGATGCCAAATTAAAATAAAGAAGAATCTCCCAAAATAGAGATAGGTAATTGTAGTCCTCCATAACAAATTCCTATAGCATCTGATGCTTCATTAATACCTCCCATGAACTATGAGATATGCCCCAACAAATATTTCTACCCAATGTTGCTTAGTGACCCTTACGGACACTCTGGTCTGGTGTGCTCATGAACATTCGAGGGACTCCGTGTGTGAGATGGGGTTATTACTCATGTTTACCCACCCAACTAGAGATAATAGAGTAGACAATTCGATCCCATAGAAAATGGATTGAAAGATAGGCAATGTTGCTCATTTCAATTGAGCAACATTGCAACTTTTGACATAAATCAAGATAGGGATGTAAAATTAAAATAAAGGGGAATCTCCCAAAACTGAGATAGGTAATTGTAGATCTCCATAACATAGTCTTTTAGCACTTTAATATTTTTTGATACCTCATACGAGCTCTGATATATGCCCCAATAAATATATCTTCCTAATGTTTCTTAATGACCCTTAGTGACACTCTAGTCCGATGTGCTCGTGAACATTCAAGGGACTCTGTGTGTGAGATGGTGTTTCACTAGCGCTTACCTAGTCAACCAAGGCTAATGGATCAAATGATTCAATTCCATGATGAACAGATTGAAAGATTGTAACCAATGTTGCTCATTTCAATTGAGAAATATTGCAACTTTTGACATAAATTGAGATAGGGATGCCAAATTAAAACAAAGGGGAATCTCCCAAAACTGAGAAAGCTAATACTAGCAATCCATAACATATTCCTATAGCACCTAACAATTCATCAATACCTCACACGAGCTCTAAGTTATTCCCCAAGAAAGATCACTGCCAACTGTTGCTTAGTGACCCTTAGGGACACTCTAGTCCAGTGTGCTCGTGAATGTTCAAGGGACTTTGTGTGTGAGACAAAGTTGTCACTAACGTTTACCTATCCAATCAAAGCTAATGGATTAGACAATTCAATCCCATAATGAACAGATTGAAAAATATCCAATGTTGCTCATTTCAATTGAGCAACATTGCTATTTTTGACATAAACTGAGATACGGATGTCAAATTAAAATGAAGGGGAATCTTCCAAAATTGAGATATGTAATTGTAGGCCTCCATAAAATGGTCTTGTAGCACCTAACGATTCATCGATACCTCACACAAGCACATAGATATTTCCCAATAAATATCACTGCCCAATGTTGCTTAGTGACCCATAGGGACACTCTGGTCTGGTGGGCTCACAAACGTTTGAGGGACTCCATGTGTGAGATGGGTTTTTCACTAGTGTTTACCTAGCCAACTGGAGCTAATGGAGCAGATGATTTGATCCCATAGTGAACGGATCAAAGATAGCCAATGTTGTTCATTTCAATTGAGCAACATTGCGACTTTTGACATTTAAACCAAGATAGGGATGCCAAATTAAAATGAATGTGAACTTCCTAAAAACTGAGATTGGTAATTTTAGGCCTCCATAACATGGTCCTATAGCACCTGATGATTCATTGGTACCTCACCCAAGCTCTAAGATATGCCCCAAGAAGTACCGCTTCCCAATGTTGTTTAGTGACCCTTAGGGACACTTTGGTCTGGTGTGCTCACAAATGTTTGAGGGACATTGTGTGTGAGATAGAGTTGTCACTAGTGTGTCCCTAGCAAACTAGAGCTAATGGAGCAGATGAATCAATCCCACGGCAAATGGATTGAAAGATAGACAATGTTTCTCATTTCAATTGAGCAACATTGTAACTTTTGACATAAACCAAGATAAGGATAACAAATTAAGATGAAGGGGAATCTCCCAAAATTGATGTGAGGCCACTAATACATTTGGGGTGAAATTGCGATGACAATTTGCGACGACAGGAAAATGTTATATGTTTTTGGCGGTTTTTTTTTTCAGTTATAACCCGACAACATTGCAATTGCGACGTTAACAGGATATAAGAAAAAAAAAAGAAAACATTGGTCATTTCTATGTTTAATAGCACCGAGAGGGATTTTTGCATCCGTTGGATAATTTGTATGTTGGAAAGGAGATCTCTGCGGCTAGGCATCTCTGTGGCGAAAGGCATTGTACATTCAGAATCCAAAAGGTCGAGAAAGGTATGATTTTAAACTTCACTTCCTCCTCCTTTTGTGTCTCCCTCTCTTCCCTTTATCATGTGCTCAGGTACTTCAGGCGTCGCTTCTGTATTGTACACTAATTTGTATCAGTGCCTCCATTAAATGGAACACTGCCCCTTAAACTCTTGATAGCACCGATAGGTGAAAGCTTTGTTGTATTATTGTCATACATTATTCTTTATATTTCTAGGTCATAAGACTGATCATTAACATTGTGCTTCCTGGAGATTCTAAAAATGCCTTGGACTATGCTTTCAAATGATATAGTCACGAGCCCAGCTAGGGTTTACAAATATCATTTAAAAACCTAAACATTCCTCTGACGATGTCCTTCATTTCAACAAAGCACTCAATACAGTGCACAAATCTGAAAATGCCTTGTAGAAGGCTCTCAAGACTTTACTAAGTCTTTTGATAAATCTACATGTTTGTCACTGGGGTGTAACTATTACCATTTTAGTTACGACAACAATTCGATGGTTTTGCATCACTTTGTATGAAGTGTTTAAGCTATAGAAGTACAATAGTTATAGAATGGTTGTTGAGAATTTCTAGATATTCTAAAGTTAACCAACCAGGGCATGTCACGATATCCACTGTATAAAAATACACTAAAAAATAGTAGTGTTTAAAAATTATGTTATGATTTTTTAATTAAAAATTCTTTTAACTATCAATACACCAAATCATTTTGTATGATTAGTTAAAGCTGTAGAAGTTCAGTAGCTAATAGAACGAGGGTTGAGCATTTTTGGACGGGATATTCTAAAATTACATATTTGGTTTGATAAATATACCTTCTAATTTTTGTTGAACTTTCACACCAAGGAAATAATGCATGGGTCCTATATTTGACATTTCATATTTTTGTTTCATTTCTTTCTCCATGAGAGCTTTGTTGTTACCTATATAAATAAGATCATCGACGTAAAGGAAACCAATGATAATATCATAATCAATATGTTGAACATATGAGGTTGGCTCTTAGTTTCTTCTACTAAATCTCTTCTTCAAGAAATAACTGCTAATCCTTGTATACTAGGCACTGGGAGCTTGCTTCAACCCATAAAGTGTTTTTTCTAAAAACTTGTAAACTAATTGTTCTTTGCCTAGAATTTCATAGCCCATAGGTTGTTGAATGTTCCACATAGACATCCTTATCTGTATAACTATTAAGGAAGATAGATTTTACATTTATCCGAGATACTAGCCACTTGTATTGTGTAGCAATAGCCAATATAATCTTGATTGTATCAAGTCCAGAAATTGTAGCAAAAGTTTCTGCAAATTGCTTGAGGTGTTTGTGCAAATCCTTTGGTGACTAGTCTAGCCTTGTGTCATTCTATTGAACCATCAACATGATATTTCACCTTATAAATCCATTTGACATGAATCACTTGTTTATCTTTGGGAAGTTGCAAATAATTTCCATGTTTTATTTTTATTAATGGCATTCATCTCATCATTCATAGCATTAATCCATACTTTGCCTTTGACTACTTTTTCATACATAGAGGGTTCCACTTGAATTGTACTAAACAAAGCAAAATTAACGATTGGTTTTATATTGTAGTCCTATGATAAATGTCAAATAGTCTTTGTGAATTTCTTGAAGAGCTTGGAGTTTATGCTTAATGCAAATTATCATCAGAATTTGTGCTACTAGAAGAACTTGGTGGACTGGAACTTGAGCTCCTATTAGAGCTTGAACTTCCACTTGAGCTTGTGGGGAGGAGGAACACTACCATCTTCAATGCCCATGATTATTAGTATATTTTGCGTACACCATTTTTCCATTGACAGACTCTCCCTTCATCAAAAACATTTATTGTGCTAGGATTATAGCACCTGTACCCTTTAGTTGCATTGGAATATCCCACAAGGATACAAAGTTGGGATTTTGTATCCAACTTCGTCTGCCTTTGAATTGGAATATGAATAAATGCTAGACAACCAAATACATGAAAATGAGCTACAAAAGTATTATGACTACTTTGAGTTTCCTTTGAGTGATGTTCTTGATTGATTTTGTGGGATCTCAATTCAAAATATATACTATTGTTGCCACAACCCCCTAATAACTATTTGGAAGACATTTTGATTGCAACATAATTCATGCCATTTTCATAATGGTACCGTTCTTTCTTTTTGAATTACCATTTTTTTGGGAGTATAAGCCACAGTAAATTCTCTTAATGACATAGTTGTTGCAAAATAAAAAAACTCTTTGGAAGTAAATTCTCCCCCTCTACCTGTTTGAGTATTTTGAGATAATACCCAATTTGCTTTTCAAGCATAGCTTTATAATTCTTGAAGCATTGAAAAGCCTTAGATATTTGCATAAGAAAATAAACCAACGTGTGGCAAGGAAATCATCAATAAAAGTTAAAAAATAAATATCCTTACCCAATTTCTCCTCTTGCATATCACTGCAAATGTCAACACACAAGCTCTATTGGAGATATTGCCCTCCATGATTTGTTCACTAAAAAATTATCATGATGGTGCTTGTGCACATCTTGAACAAATTTCTTCTTTGGATTGAATTGTAGGAAGTCCTCTACCCATATTCTTCTTGTGAAGAAAACTTAATCCTTGAAATTTAAAATGACCGTATTGTTGGTTCCATAACCACGAATCATCTGTTATTACCATGAATGCATGCATCTTAGTGGAAACCAATGGGAGAGGAAATAATATATTCTCTATCATACAAGACTTTGCTACAAGTGATATTTATCTGATTTATTAAATATCTTGTTGTGGTTATCTTCAAATACACTTTTGTAATTTTATGCTACTAGCTGCCCAATATTCAAAAGATTATGTTTTAGTTTTGGCACAAGTATCATGAATATAATAATTTCTCCTTGCTTAGTCTTCACTGCAAGGGTACTTTTACCCATTACATCATTTTCTTTATCATCACTAAATTTAAGTTAGACTTCTTATGAATCATCTAATTTGACAAAGAGGGTATATTTACTTTTCATATGATTTGAATAGCTGCTATTTAGGAACCACACATTCTTTTGGTGTTCTTTTGTCAAAATGCATGCAAAGAATGTAGAGTACTTTGCATCTTTGGAAGACTTTAATTAATTATCTTTCGACTTATTCAAGTCAATCTTTTTTCCCTTCGTGTCCATATTGTTTAGAACACCAGCATTGAATGATTCAGTGATCCACTTCCTATTCCTTGTTCTCTACCATGTCCTCTATTAGCTAAAATTTCCTTGGAATTTATTTGGGCGAGGAAGAGTCTTTGGAGAGTTTCTTCAATTTTTGTAGGAGATTGGAAAGCTTGCATCAAGCTTTCTGTAGAACATTGCATATACTTCTCATGAGATTGTAAAGAACTTATCTATTCTGCCACTTTGAATGTGGTTAGATCATTTCTTTCTTCAATGGCTATCACCATTGAATAAAAGTGAGGAGGGAGAGATCAATATGCGTCCTCCTCACTTTTCCTTTTTTAAATAGAAATTTCATCCAAAAGATATAAATCGTGGGAGAGTTTCTTCAATTTTTGTAGGAGATTGGAAAGCTTGCATCAAGCTTTCTGTAGAACATTGCATATACTTCTCATGAGATTGTAAAGAACTTATCTATTCTACCACTTTGAATGTGGTTAGATCATTCCTTTCTTCAATGGCTATCACCATTGAATAAAAGTGAGGAGGAAGAGATCAATATGCATCCTCCTCACTATGCCTTTTTTAAATAGAAATTTCGTCTAAAAGATATAAATCTTCAAATTTCCTTCATGAATTTTGATTGATACTGGAGAGGAATTATTTAAAATAAAATTTAATGATAAGAGACCTTTTATATTTTCACTTTACTTGAGGCCCTCTATTATAATTTTAATCCCATTTCCTTAGTGCAAAATTCCCAAAATCCACTTAAAGAATTTAAATATATGATGTGCATTTTGGGTTTCAATTGGGCTTCATTTTGAAAAAAAGGACATTAGATAGAACAATTACAAGATGATGTTTGCATTGACAGTTAACATAGTCAAATTCAGCCGCTAAATTTAGTTCATGAATTCCTATATTGGCTTTACATTATGGGGGCTTATTATTTGGTTTGGTGTTTTTATTTTTCTACAGCCCTTACTATATATGTTTTCAAAAGGATCTCGAGGAGTTTTGATGTATCCCCACAAAATTATGATAGTGGAATAAACATGTTAATTCAAGAAGAAGAGAGTACTGAATGTTGATATAGACCATGAGAGAAATGCCTCTGAAATCTGATTCTATGATCTCATAAGTGAGTTATAAATAACTTTTAAAGATTAAATTTAAGTGGATGCAAAATGCCTTCCTGAGCATGCCTAAACACCTCAACTAGACTAGCCTACATGGAGTTATTCAAAGAACTACGCAATTTCACCCCAAATTACCAAATTGTCATCGTAATCTCCCCTCTTTGAATAGGATTTAATTATAAAAACTAATAAAGTAAAATACAAAAGGATAAAAATAAGATTAAAATTAAAATTTAAAAGAATAAAATTAACTTTAACGAATAGTCAAAAGGCATGAAATGAAAAGTTGTGACTCCCTCAAACATGAGATATAGAAGGGAGAAGAGAAACTCATTTGAAAGGAGGCTACAGGGAGGAAGAAGAAAGAAGGGAACATGTGAAAATAAGAACTAATGCAGATATCTTTGAAAGTTTAAAATAGAGATCAGTTAAATGCTCAGTTCATCAACCTCAAGGTGCCTATTTCAGATGTTGGGTTTATGTATTACACAATGAAATTAAGTTAGATGCCTTAAGATTGATACCTCTCCATATTTAACAAATATTTTTATTGAAGATAACTGAGCTAGTCTAGTACGGTGGAAGATTCACAAAGTTGGTCTAGTATAGTGGAAGATTCACAAAGTTATTCATTCTATAACTCCTCTTACTCTGTGCCTATTCCATAACCTTTGCCAACATACTCCTTGTCTGTGCCAAAATAGGATCTTTGGAACAGGGTATGGATATCCATCAAAGCATAATGAAAGGGGGGTTTTCATGAGATATTATAGTTGGAAATTCTAGGAGGTTTTAAGGCTTCAATAGGTTTGTTTTAGCATATCTAACATGTTCCAAACATCACCTTCAAGTTTCAACACTTGTGAAGTAAAAATGCATAGCAAATCAAAATGTTGTCAATGACAATTTTCAATTTCTGTAACAACAGCAAGGTAAATTGGCAGATATCTTTTGTTTTTCTCAAGTGACTCTCTAAAAAAACAACCTTTTCAAATACCCTTTATCCTTATATAAAACATATGTCAAGATTGGATGGGCTTCCTTTGGCAAAAATCAAAGTTTCTTCATAATGACCTTGTCTTTAACAATGGAACAACTAGTGCATTTGCAAAGTAACATATAGCAATACTTAATGTATGGACTTAAAACTTTGTATAGGCTCATCAAATGCCTTCAATTAGACAAATACACAATCAATTTGAGTCTATGGGTTTCCCATCCCCAAAAACCCCAATTCATCCCTTATAAACCCTTGTTCCTAGGGTATCACCAATCTCACATGTGTAACAAATTCTTTGACTAATTCCAAGTGCAAACATCAATGTTTCAACATCATAACCATGAATCAAAACTCAAACACTACCCTCCTTAAGGCAAATCTCTCTCTATAGGACTGTCCCTTCAATCCTTAACCCTTGTTTTCACCTTTTTATTGTTGGTGGCCACCAAATATTCTGGTTAGATATTCATTACAAAGTTAGAAGCATTTGTACATGTTAGAAGAGTGCCATTCCATGAATAAATAGTGGACATTTCATGGGATGAGCATGATTTAATGAAAAAAAAAACTATAAAATTGCTTGAAAACTGTCTGCTACAGCTAGGCAGTGAATAAAATTGAACAAAAAACTCACCAAATGGATTCAAGACTTGATTATTATCATCAAAACATGTTTGGTAAGATAGCACAATACATTCCCAATCCAAAGATATGCAAAAAAACCAAGAATGCTTCAAATTTCTGTTCAAACCAAGCTTTTTCTATTCACTTTTCTGAGACAGTCTGTCCATTATATCTTCCAGTCCGTACAAACACATATTTATAGACCTGGGCATGGTAACTACCCCTCTTAACCATCTCCAACTGGTTTCATTTGCTAATCCTTCTTAAAATTTGAATTATGGAGTTGAATTGGCAGTTTCAAAGCATTGACAACATCCCATGATATTAGATTGCTGCAAGTACCTAAATCTATGACTAATTTATAAACTTCACCTTGTATTAAACAATTAGTCTTGAAAATACTTACTTGTGGTGTCCATTCCCCACCTCTCCTAAACATCTTTTTATTGCATATAATAACTAATTTATGTGCTTTTTCATGACTATGTTTGACTCATATAATTGTGATCTCTCTAGCTTGGCACAATTTATGGATTACCATGCACGCAATATAAGTCAAGATGAAATTATTCAAATCCCTACAGATGATTTGACATTTATGCACATAGAGGAAAAGTGACAACACTTCAAAGAAGAACCTCATAATCTCAGGCTTTCATTGGTAGCGGATGGTGTCAATCCACTTGGAGAGATGAGATCTGTTTACTCGGTGTGGCATGTTTTTGTGCAAGGTTCTAATAATGATGCATCTGAGCCGCAGGTAAATAAGCTAAATGAAATTTATTTCAAATTGAATACTTTACCAATTAGTCTATTTGATGTTAAGTTCCAATATAAAGTGAGTATATCTATTTTAAGCAAGCAATGATAACAATGCGTAGGATATTGGAATGCAGCCTGACAATCCTTCTACACAATCTGTGCATGATGAAGGTTCACATGATGTGCATCCTAGTGGTGGAGGTATACATTTTCTATTAAAATTTTTATATGTAATTATAATTGGTGTTTGGATTAACGTAACATTTTGTATAGTAGCTGTAGAGGATCGAGGGGTCGGTGTTCATGAGCATGTTGAGGTTGAGTCTAGACAAAATGATGTGGCTAGATTAGGTAAAGAGCGCCACATTTATGTTCTTTAAAATAATTAAATACTTGTAACAAGTATAATAAAATATTTTTAATTTAACTCTTTTATTTGTTATTATAGAGGACCCCCCTTTGCAGCAACATAGGAATTTGAGATCATCAAGAACAGAGAACAAAACAATTGATGAAGGGGGAATTGATTGTCGCAAATCTTTCTTTCTGTTTGAGTAAGTTGATCTAGATACTCCCTATCCCATAGATGATTGTAAGTTTCACTAGACGATTGGAATGTTGCTGCAGAAACACAAAAAATGTCCCCAACTATAGAAAAGTAAAACTTCTGTAGTGTATTTACATCTATATTGATAATCTTATCATTGTGGAAGAAAAAAATCTGGAGTTGATTATGATGCAGGGAGGTGTTAAACTACTTGCAAAGATGGCCAAAAAGGCAGAAGATCCACAAACGGTTCAGATTGTTGGGAGCATTGGCAAACTTGTGTGGGAAAATGGTATGTCTTTATCATGTATGTTTAGTAAACTTGAAAATTCTTTTGTAGATTAGTCCTACCCATCATGTCTAATCTCGACATTGTAAATGGAAAGTGTATAAGTTAGCAAATAAATAAGATTATACTTTCCACATTGTATTATGGGAAGAAACTATAGCAATTTTGCAATTGAATAGAGAGTTATGAATACAAAAGTTCAATTCATAAAGGACTGTGTTACTGAATAATCTCTCTTATCATGCCTGACCATCTCTAACTTGAAACATATGAAAGAGTTATCTAAGGTTAGGATAAAGTCACTTCATAAACAAAATACATGATCAAATGATTTGAATGCATTCAATGTTTATTATTTTTCTTGAAAAGCTCTTTTGTTTGCCCACCTGTTGAAGTATTCCAATTTTCATCACCTCACAATAAGAATTGGCTCTAATTGTTAAAAGGCCCAATAAAATTTAGTCTCCATATGTTCAATAATTTCCTTCTTTTCCAATTGTTATAACCTTACTGTAAATATTATGTAGAATTATGTATAGAGTAGGAAACTAGATCCTATCCAACAACATCTTCTATGCCATCTTATAGGGTTTCCATGTGACCTATCATGTTGAGCATTCTTCTTGTACTGTTTCTTGCATCAATCGCCTTTGAAAGATGATGTCAAGCCCATGTTTTGTAAAAGTCCATTGATTAATTAGAAGGTCTTTAAACAGAGCACACTCTTCTTTATTTTTAGAAGTTGCATATTGAGAGTAGGATGATGTCAATAGGTAATTTTTATTTCCTCTATCAATGAGGATGCAACTAGATTCTAGCATATGACTTTAAACTTGAAATATATGTAATATAGATGAAAAACATAGTAATGCTCTTTAGATTTTCTTGGCAAATGTTTGTTATTAATTTTTTGTTATATCAATTTGCCTGAATTATGTAGGATCGTGAGCCTTTGAGTGATGATGATGATGACAAGGATGATGATGATGATGATGATGATGATGATGATGATGATGATGATGATGATGATGATGAGGATGATGATGATGAAATTTAGAGGTATGCCATCAATCCTTAATCTATTTAATATTCATTTCTTGATAGAAATATATTTGTCTTATATGGTTACATAGTTTATTCATTATCTATTTAAAAGCTACAAGTTTCAACTACAAATAGAATACTGCTAATCTATTGATATAACAATAGAATACTGCTAATCTATATCATCTAACAGTTTTACATTTGGGTTGAGTGCTTGAAGTGCGTAAGGCCCTAAACATTATCACTTGGTAAGAATATTTGGACAAGAACAATTACCTACCTGAGAAGAGCTAGGATAATGTTTTACAATTGAAATGAATAAAACATAAAACTAGTGAAACACGGGTGCGGGGATATGTCGGGATGGGGGTCTCCGTGTCTCCAGCTAATGCGGATCCTTCGAAAGTCTCCATTAATCTGTCACAAGCACTGTGGCATCCATCTGATTTATCTGTGAAGCCAATTATGGTCAATAGGAAAACTGATAAGGCTACTAAGCCTATGCTTGATGCACGCACATGTCCATTTGATGCCCTCCCTGCTTCTGAGTTCCTAAAAATCTCACAAGATAAACTAGAAGGTTTCTTTGGTCGTATAATTTCTAGTATTGGTAGCAGCACAACTCTTGGGGAAAAATAGAATGCCTTAAAATACTTGGAAACCCTAAGTAGCAATGTGGAAGCAGCCAACATCTTAACCAATGGTTCAATATTGTCCATGCTTGTTAAGATGCTGAGAATATCTAAACCAACTGCTTTGCGTGTTCAACTTTATTCAGTAATGGGTTTGTTGATTCGGCATGCAACTATTATTGAAGATGAAGTGGCAAGTTTAGGTATAGTTTCAGTACTAACTGATGCTCTTCGAGATAAGAAGGAAAAAGTGAGAAGATTTGCTATGGCAGCCTTAGGTGAGCTTCTGTTCTATATCTCCACTTAGAGTGAAAATTCTCCGAAGGCTGTTGTTGGTCTGAAAAGTCCAGCAAAAGATAGTCGGTCATCACCATCTACATGGCAGGTTAGCCCCTAATTCTTGTGCCATTTATATCTGATATATGTGATGTAGAGCCTTGGTATCCACAGTGAAAAATAGTGTTTTCAACTAAACTTAGTGTGAGAATTCAAACTCTCCTACCCCTGCTTATGCTAGGGCACTCCTTACCAAAGCTCTACACTATTGAATGAACAAGTCTTTTGTAAACATTCAACACATTATTTACCCGTAACTCCTCACAATGTTATTCATAGTCTATTGTTTTTTCAGTGACGATAGGTTCTTGTATACCTTGTGTACCTCCTTTCCCACCAACTGTGTCAGTTTATTTTCTGTATGTTCTTTGACAGTTTCATCACTTGTCAAACTTTCTACTTTGTTCTAGTCCTTCCCAATTTCAAATCTATTCCCATGACAAACCAGTCACTCACCAATCTTGGTATATACCTGGCACAGAGATTCAAGTGTTCCAAAGGCTCTTCAAAAAAATCACTCTATCATATTTCATATATCGGACAGAGTGTTCTTCGAGAACAAGGTTCTCAACTAAACTCCAACTTCACAGACTTTCTTCATAGTCAAAGAGAACTAACACTCAGTCTTTCCACTAGACTCTTTAATCATAGGCAAATTGTGATGGGGGTAATTTGTACCCAGAACAAGTAATTTGTCCCTGAATTTTTTTTTTCATTTTATTTTTTATTCGTCGCAATTGCGACACCACACAGTGAATTGTGACGGGGGTGATGTATAGGTGATGCCCACTCCCATCGCATTTGCTTCGGCTGTTTGTTGCACTTGTGATGGTTATCGCATGATCGTATGCGGCTTCCCAAGCACATGCGACCATGCGACAAGCCGTCATAGTTGCGCAGTTATTCATCGCAGTTGCGACAGTTATCACATGATTGCATGCAGCTTCCCAAGCGCATGCGACCATGAGACAAGCCATCATAGTTGAGCGGGTTTTCATTGCCATTGCGACGCTAATATAAGGAATTGTAACGGGGTTGATGTCAGATTGAAGGGGCTTCATAGCGACGGATTGAAGTCGTAATTGTGACAAAAATGGATAGACGTCGTATTTTGCGACTAAAAAATAGCGAAGTCTATTACTGTCACAATTGCAACACATGGCTATTCCAATTGCGACACATAGTCGTCACAAATCGATGCCAAATTTATTAGTGGGCCTCACCTTGACCCATCATAGAATATTGATCCATTTGCATTTTGATACTTTATGATTTGATACTTTGTTGTACTTTTTGATCATTCTGACAGAGACTCATGATATTATGTTTATGATGATGATTACATTATGTAGACTATATTTTGATGTGGATTATAACTTAGAACATTTGGTTGATTTTGGTTATACATGCTTAGATATGTGAATTGATGAGAAGATTTAATCATGATTAGATTTTATTATTTCATGGATTATGCTCTATGTTAGGAAGTAGCATGGATAATATATCATGATGATTTATGAAGATACTACATTTAAACTTTACTAAATGAAAATTGTAATTAGAAATTGAATTCTGCATATTGATTAATGTTGCTAATTATGAATTGTATATATATATATATATATATATATATATATATATATATATATATATATATATATATATATATATATATATATATATATATATATATATATATATATATATATATATATATATATATATATATATTTGCATGTGATTTTATTGCCTTGGACTATTGATGCTCAAGTTTAGTGTGCAGGAAAGAAAACCATGGAATTATTTAGAGAATCAGGGCTAAACACATGTGAATTGAGTAAGCCAAGGTTTAATCCAATAAGGGATTGAAACCTCATTGTAATGTGATCTTTGTTGTAAACATAATTTGAATGTGTGTTAATAATTTAAATTCATGTTGTTAATTGGACATGTTATTGTGAATGTGATGTGTATTTTTTGGTGTCACTTGACACTTGTATTGTCCATGTGGATGGTGACATGTCAATTAGGGCTTGGGCAAGAATCACCTAACCTTTTTGGGTATTATATTAATCCCACTTGCATGTAGATGTCTTGTAGGGATCACATCAAGTTGGAACTCGAATTTGAACTTTAGGGGTACTTTAGAGAGGTCAAAAATGACCCTAGAGTGCATTTTTGACCAAAATTAGCTAACCCTAGGGGGGTAGCTTGGGTTGGGGGCTAGTTTTCACCTATGGGAAAGCCTAGATCACCATTATGGCCCTCCAAAAAGGCTACTTTTCAAAAGTGGCGAAAATGGAGATGGCCACATGCAATCTAACTTGTCCCACACTTTTTGCTAAACTCACAATTAAGAGGGGGGACAAGAGGTAAGGCCCAAGGACTAGAGGGCATGCCACATTAATTTCTAGGTCTTGAGTACACCTTTGGAGGTCTTTTAGAAGGTTTGGAGAGACTTAGTGGGTGTTCACCCACTCTCTAATTTTAGATACACTTAGGGTTGGAGAAAAAAAAAGTCAAGGGAGAAAAGATAAGGGCTCTTCTCAACTACCTTCTTGCCATTTGCATTGGACCAAGGTTGGTGGTCTTACCATGGAGAAGCTTTCTTTGTTTTGAAAATTCATGTGGAAGATAATTTTGTGTAGAATGTATTTGTAGAGATTCATATTTTCTTTCTATGTAAAATGTTTTTTTTCTTGTTGATTGTTGTTGGGTATGAGTGACTTTGGACTAAATCTTCCTTTTGTTTTGATTTGTGTTGTTATGCTTGTTCATGGGAGTTGAGGCATCACTCACCCTTTGGGAAGGGAAGTAGTAGCTTTGGGTGAAGGGGTTAGTTGGGCTCTCCATTGTAGTGAGAGTCTCTTCTCTTGGAGAAGAGGGATAATTTCATGGAGTATGGGCTCCATGAAGTGATGTTGTAAGTATTTGTATTTGGGAATGGAAATGACAAAAATTGTATATGGAAGAAATGTCAATGTAGCCTTGGAAAGGCATGGAAAAAATCTTGTTGGAAATTTGTTTATGTATTGGCATTCTCCTCCTTGGAAAAGCCCACCTTCACCCTACTTCAATGAGTTTGAAAACTCATTTGTGAAGCCATGGTTGGGAGTTTGATGTAGCTTTGTTCATATGTAATTTGTGAGCTATGTGTTTTGTATGTACCCATTTGGCCTTGATTCTCCAAGTTTGAGGGTGGTCTCCTTGAGACCTTGGATGGGAGGTGAGCTCTCCATGGTTACCCCCTTTATTTGCAGGTTTGAAGGCCATGTACTTACAAAGGAAAAAGCTTTGGAAGAGTTTCATTTTGATGTTTTGTGAAGGCAAAAATGTGTTATGTTGTTGTTACTTTGATATCATTCCAAGACATGTATTTGTAATAATGTATTTGAGGGATCTTGAGTCATGAAAGAAAGGCCTCGAGTTCTCTTTGGATTAGTTCTTGTGAAGATATTGTGTATTTTACTCAATGATAAAACTATATGTATTCATGTTGAAAACTATAAAGAAGAAGAGTCATTGTAATTCATTACAGTTTCAGTAATGATTTCATTTGAATGAAAATGTTAGTAGATATGAAAGGAATTATTTAAACACACACACTCTCTCTCTTTCAATGCAAATTTTCTTGATATTTTAGTGGTAGTATTTTTGTTGAGAACAATAGACTCAAAAGGAAATTGATAACTTTGTTATGTAAATGTTAGTCAAGTTTATCTTTGATCATTTGGTCATTCTTTATAGATTGCTGTTTTAATAGTCAATAAAATAAATAGATCAAATTCTAATACCTTTAAAAAAAAAAGATGAGACAAACAAGCAAAAAGCTTTGTGTAGAAAACAAGGAAAAAGTCTAAGTTTAAGGCAAAAAACAAAACAAATAGAGACCTATAGGTCTCTGAAAAATGTATGGGAAAAAATTCCATACATTTCCAAAAAACACAGTCAATAAAATAATAGTATTCCTCTCTCCACAAAAAAAGAATAAATTAAAACAATAAGCCTATTTAGACTATAAGTTAGTCAAATTGGGTGGGACCCACTTGGGCTGCCACCCAAGAAGCCCTTTACACAAAAAAAAAGGATATATTATAGATTTACTTGTTTGAAAAAAAATTATTAATTAAAAATTAACCTTGCAATAAAAAGGGAAGCGTATGCCTTGTTTTTTTAAAAAAAGCATGATTGTGAGTTTTTTTAAAAAAATATTTACAAAATAAATTTTTAAAAAATAGAATTAAAGTAATTTTTTTTGGGGGAGGACCCGCGGGCCCCACTCCCCACGAACCATTGGCACATGCGCTATCGTGACAGGCCCTGCCAGGGAAGGGAACTGTCTGCCACGACAGGTGGCACACACTGCCATGACAGGTGGTACTTGCCACGATAGGTACCCTACTAGCGGTGGGTCCCGCCAGTCCCCTTGGGGGACTTTAAATATTTTTAAAATTTTTACTTTTAAATGATTTTTTTAAAAAAGTTTTCTTTTTAATTTAATTTTGTTTTAATGTAATTTAATTTGTTATTAAATTATTTTTAGTCTATTTCAAATTCAATTTTGTTTATTAAATGTAATTAATTAAATTAAATTGTATTAAGTGTAATTTAATTTGTTCAATTATAGCACTTAAATAATCCTTATGTCTATTAATAATTTTATTATTACTTAAATAACATGCTAATGTTATTTTAATAAGAGTTCTGTTGCCCAAGTGCCAATCCCTTCTCTTGTTTTAGGTAATGTTAGAGTCATGTGATTAGGTCAAGTCTGAGTCTAGATTGCCATTAGAGAGATCTTTCTTCTCATCATCCCTTTGAGGCTAACCCTAGCGCGGGAAATATATTTGCTATGCAAGTTGCATTGTGGCTAGGTGATTAGGGTTTTGGTAAACATCTTCGTGTACCCGATGAGAGGAAGATCTGGTATCATATTCAATTCATTTTTTAGTTTTAGTTTCAAATTCAAATGATGGCAAGGATGTTAAGGATTTCATTTTTGGTACTTTGGATTTCCCACTGATTAACCTTGAAGCAAGTTTATAGCCATATGAAAGCAAGGGAGATGCTCTACTTGTACTCAGTTGCATGATCACAAGAGGTTAAAAAATGCCATGCGATCATGCGACAATGGAACATAATGATTATTAAATACTATATAAGTTTCGTTGAAAGTATCTCAGGAATGATAGGGTGGTCGCATGATTACAAGAGGTAAAAAAATGCCATGCAATCATGCGACACTGAAGCCTGAGTGGTGAGAGAAGTTAATGAAATGATAGGAAAGATTAAATAAAGTGAAGCTTGCTGGGACCCACGTATGCCAACAGTGTAGTCCACGTGCACCAATGAGAGAGCAGTCGCATGATCGCAAGAAATAAAAAATGCTATGCGATCATGCGACAATGAAGCCTGCTGGGACCCACATACGCCAACAGCGCAGATGCGACAATGAGGTGGAATGATTATTAAATATAATATTACTCATTTTGAAAATATCATGCACCAATGATAGAGTGGTCACATGATCGCAAGAGGTAAAAAGATGCCATGCAATCATGCGACAACGTAAACCGGGCAAGTGAAGGTTTAATTATTTAATGTTATATCACACGCCAATGATAGAGCGGTCGCATGATTGCAAGAGTTAGAAAAGTGCCATGTGATCATGCGATAATGGAAGCCCAGGTGGATATCATGAGTTTACAGGGAAAATTGGCCAACGAAAATATAAGTTGTGAACCGGCGACAAGGTTAAGCAAGCAGCGACCGAGTGACAGGGAATATATTAATCAGGGAAGGCTGAGATGACCATTGAAAGGGTTATAATCATGACCATCCAACTATATATCGATGGTGCAAGTTCAAACTTGAAGGGTTCTAAGGGTTTCAAATTCAAATGATGGCACCAATGGTACATTTGTGCATGTAATTGATTGGTTCAGAAACGTTTCATATTCTGATGTTTTCCCCTTTTGATTCTGGAAGATAAAATTGATATTCCTAACTGTTGAATGCCTATGATTGATGAACTTCTTAGCACAGTGAACTATAAATGTACATTTCTCTGATAATAATAGGGTCGGCAAACTTGGTATTGGAGCATGAGTAATTCCATTTGCTAAGCTTAGTTTCATGTTTGTTGTACCATGAATAGTTTATTTGCATTGTGAATAGAAAGAACAGTTATATATGAGACTACATTTTCTATATTGAAATCTATTTCATGTCAGAGATTGTAGTGTGAGTAATTCCAGTTACCTTTATGTATAATTCTTCCTCTATTCACTTATTAGTTCAGTTGCATCATTGAATGGAAAGTACACTTGCATTATGAGACTGTAATTCCTTCTTGAATTCCATTTCCTATTAGTAATTGTAGCATTGGTAATTCTAGTTGCTTCTCATGTATAAGTCTGCTTCTATTCATCCAATAGGATCTGCATTCATAAATAAGGTAGAATAGAGTTAGTTTAGGTGATAAAACTCTATGATAATCTGTGATCAGCATTCTAATGAAGGTTATAGGTTATCCACTTCTTATCCTTGCCTGAACTACTTGTGCCTACAAGTAATTTGGTTAATATTTTCATTACTCAGAGTATCTGATGATATATAAAAACAAATTCATTGAATATCAAACACAATCAGGGAGCTATACCTATTAATTTAGAGGGCAGTGATAGCAAACTTACGTTGACCCATTTGTTGGTGAACATCCTTTTGTTCTCTCACCTTGGGTGTTTAGAGAGTTAGAGATTATAAATCTTAAGGGAGGAAAACTGTTAGCCAATAGTTTTTGGTGACTCTGTTGGGGATAACTTTCAAAAGAAGAAGATATTAAAAGTTTTTCTCAAAATCTTAGGCATCTTGGATTCCAAGTTTACCAAGAGTGTGAAGAAGAAGGGAAAAGTTGATCCGGTGTATGAAGAACTCAAAAGGGTCAATTTCCCTATCCTAGAAGACATTTTTAGGAAAGGAAGAGAAAAAGAAAAGGAGGTTGAAGCTAAGAAGCCTATAGAATTTCAGTTGCCTGCAATAGTCCCTTTTAGATCAATAAGAAGTAAGTCTTCCTCTCCTCCTATTGGTAGAATTCCTATCTCTACCACTTGTAATTCATTACTGTTGCACAATGTTGCACTTCCCCTTTCAGTTTCTATTCAGGCAGTTACACAGAATACATGATTAGCAAATATGGCTGTTCCTTGGGGAAATGCCATTGGGCCTTTGAATCTTGCGGCAAATCATGATTTACCAAAGGCTTCTAGAAAGAACTTCCCAAGATTCAATGGTGATGGTACAGTATCTGCAGAACAACATCTAAGTGCTTTTCATAGAGCATGTAGTGTGGTAAACCCTCAACATGAAGATACTATAGTTAGAATGTTTGTTGACACCCTTGTGGATGATGCAACAGATTGGTTTCAAGATTTACACATAGGTTGCATTACTAGGTGGAATGATATGAAACAGAAGTTTGAAGGAAGGTATAAGACTGTAGAAGATGCTCAAGTCCTGTTGTTACAACTGGCTCAAATAAAAAAGGAATCATCTATCTCCATGAGAGGTTTCAATGCTAAATTTAATAAACTCATCAAAAGAATAGTAGCTACCAATGCACCAATAGGAGATAATTAGAAAACATTTTACATTGGTTCTATGCCTCCTGAGCTTGGTTACCAGATAAGAAGAGCCAATGTAGTAGATTTACAAGTTGCACAAACACTAGTTGTAGAAATGGAAGATGATATGATAGCCTCTGGGAAATGGAAGAAGGAATTTCACACTAGATCCACAAGCAATGCAATTAGTACCTCAACTAGTACAGAGGCTATGTTGCAAAAATTATCCAATGAGTTAATTGCATTGAAAAAATAGGTCACTAAGCCAACTCATTCATTTCATCAACCTTACCAAGGATCAAGATATCAAGGTGGAAAGAAAAACTTGCAGATCCCTGCTGCTCAACAGAGATTGGCTATTGAAGCTCCTCCCAAAAGACATAATATGTGTGCCTTTCATCTCAGAGTAGATCATGATGGTGACACTTATGCTGATATGATCAGATACCAACAGATGGAGGAAGAAAAAGAGAAAAGAATAGAGTATCCAGAAAGTGAAGATGACCATGCTCCTTATGGCGACTCCGTAAATTTATTCTATGAGTATGAGTCAGATTTAGAGAATGGAGGTGATTGTTTTGCTACATTGGAGGGACCTCAACTAACTGTGATGACTATAAGTTAGAAAATAAAAAATCAAGCCTCTAATGCTATTCCTATTAAGAATCAAGCATCTTCTAACAAGGCAGATAAGGATAATGGTATAGCATCAAGTTCTTCACAAAAGGAGCAAAGAGGTAAGTTTTCCAACTCCTTTGATATTGTACAATTTTGTGAAGAAGCTAAAATTCAAATATCCCCTATAGATTTTTTAAAGTCAAATCTTGATCAACTTCAAAGGTTGGTAGAACATTGTAAAAATAAAGAAGGTAGTCATATCAATGCCAATGTTAGTGACAAAATCCAGGTTAGTACTAGTGGGAGAGATTCAACAGATGAAGATTTTTCAATCCCTAGACTATTCCAAGAAGAAGAATCTACTGTCCTTGTTACCTATTCAAATAAAAAACCAGAGCCTTTTTATATATCACTTTTTATCAATGGTAATAGATTAAGTAATTGCATCATAGATTCAGGAGCTTCAGACAACGTAATGCCTGCATCAGTTGCTAAAGCTTTAGGGTTTCCTTTAACCAAAGCTTTCAGTAGGTGTTATTCTATGGATGCTAAGCAGGTACCTTTGATTGGTCAAATCAAAGATGCTCAAGTTGCCCTAGCAGCTCACCCTTCTAAAAGGATGAAACTCACAATCCTTGTAGCTGATATTCCTGCAAGCTATGGGATGCTTCTCAGTAGAAGTTTTTGCAAAGACATGGGAGGGGAGATTAAATTGGATTGGTCTTCTACAATCATCCAAGTGGGGGATAAAAAGGTGAAGTTGGAACTAGAAGAAAAGGCAAAGTTCACTGTGCTTAGATTAGATGACCCTAGATCACAGATTCTTTACCATGAGATGCAGTTTGGAAATTATATGCTATTCTCTGACAGCTCTGATGTTCATGAAGAATTAGATCAGGCAGGTGTTGAATAGTTATGGACATTAGAATTTGATAGAAGCTGTGCTAAAGTTGGTTCAGGTGCAGGAGTAGTCTTGATAGCCCCTAATGGAGAAATAACTTGTCTAGCCTACAAGTTAGACTTTAAAAATACTAATAATACTGCAGAATATGAAGCCCTTCTTGGCATAGAGGCAGCCAAATAAAGAGGAGTTAAATTGCTTAAAGTTCAAGGAGATGCTGAATTGGTGGTGAGGTAGGTATGAAGCTAGTATACTGTGAAAAATAATAGATTGAAAAATTATAGAAATAAAGTGTGGGATGAGATAGAAAGTCTGAGTGCTTTCTCAATAATTTCAGTACCAAGAGATCAAAACTCTAGGGCAGACTCTTTGGCAGTATCCGCATCTTTACTCCTGCCACACCCTGACTTTAAAGACCAAGTTTATAGAATGGAAGTCCTATTCAGACCTAATGTACCTGATAATGAAGAATCTTGGTAGGTATTTGAGGATGATAAGCATATTCAATAGTTTATTGAAGGAATAGGACCCTTTGCAGATCTGTGCTTTGAAAGTGATCAAGAGAAGGATCAATTATCAATTGATGAAGAGAAGTCAATATCAAGTATCATCCAATTAAAAGGTAATAGAATTCCCTCTCATTTCTTTTCCTTAGAAAAAATCTTTAATAAACATGATGCTTACATAAAGAAGGAAAGAGATAAAAAAGGAAAAACTTGTGGGGAGTTTGATGGGATCAATATAGGAATTGAGGACAGTCCTAAAATGATAAATATTGGAAAGTGCTACACGCTTGAGGAAAGAGAAAAGATTAGGGAATTACTGATTGAATTCCAGGATGTCTTTGCTTGGAGTTATGAAGACTTAAGAAACTTCATGAATGGAAGATTCAAACATACCATTCCTCTTAAACCTGGGGTAACACCTGTCAAACAAAAATAGAGAAATTACAATCCTTTGGTTGAAGGGGAAATTTTCAAGGAAATTGATAAGATGCTGAAAGCTAGAATTATTTATCCTATTCATCATTCCACTTGGGTGGCTAATATTGTTCCTATGAGGAAGAAGAATGGAGAGATAAGAATCTGTGTGGACTTTAGAAATCTGAATCAAGCCTCCCTCAAGGACAATTTTGCTTTACCTAACATGGATCATTTGTTGCAGACTGTTGCAGGGTCATAAATGATGTCTATGTTAGATGGATTTTTAGGGTATAATCAAATACAGGTGGATGAAGTAGATCAATATAAAACAACTTTCACTACACCATGGGGCACATTTTCATATAATAGGATGCCTTTTGGGTTAATCAATGCAGGTGCAACCTTTCAAAGGGCTATGGAATTATCTTTTGGAGATCTAAAAAATAAAATCATTGTGATATATCTTGATGATTTGACTATCTTTTCTAAGAGGAGGAAAGACCATCTAGGAGATTTAGCAAAGGTCTTGCAAAGATGTAGGGATCATGGCATCTCATTAAACCCTAAAAATTCAGTATTTTGTGTCACTGAAGGTAAGCTTCTAGGTCACATTGTTTCTCAAGAAGGAGTAAAAATTGATCCTGATAGAGTTAGAGCTATTCAGTAATTGAGTCTACCATTGAGTAAGATGGGGGTTAAATCTTTCTTTGGGAAAGTGAATTTCTTGAGAAGATTTGTAACTAATTTTTTTGCGATTGTGAAAAATATAGTTGACATGATGAAAGGTAATAAAACTTTTAAGTGGACTGATGTTGGAAAGAAATCCTTTGAAAACATAAAAGGTTCCATTGCAAATGCTCCTGTCCTGGTTCATCTAGATTATACCAAGGAATTCATTATATATTGTTATGCATCAGAGCACACTATGTCAGCAATATTAATGCAAGAAAACAAAGAAGGTATACAAGCTCCAATTACCTTCATGAGTATTCCCTTGAAGAATCAGGAGCTGAAGTATTCACAGATTAAAAAACATGCCTATGTAGTAGTGAGAGCATTGAAAAATTTTAGGTTTTATATCTTGCATTCACATTCGGTTATTCATGTGCCTAATGTTGTAGTGAAAAGTGTTCTAACATAGCAAGATGTTGGTTGTAATAATAGGGGAGCTTGGATTGCTAAGGTTCAGGAGTATGATATTGATATTAAACCAACAAAGCTTGTGAGAGGAAATGCACTCTGCAAAGCCATAGCAGAAGATCAGCAAGTTGAAGAAGATGTTCACAGAGTGCTTATGGTAAGTCTGCAAGACCCCTGGTTCTCTAATATTGCATATTTTATGACATATGGTGAATGCCCAAATGGATTAACTGCTAAATAGAAGAGGGATTTGAAAAACAAAGCCCTAAGGTATGTGATCCATGATAATATTTTATATAAGAAAGCAATTGATGGTACTTTTCTGAGATGTGTTGATAAGGAACAACAAGGAAAGTTATTGAAGTCCTTTCATGATGAAGCATGTGGAGGACATTTCTCTTCCACTATGACTGCCTTCAAAATTTTGAGACAGTGTTATTATTGGCCTAGCATGTTCAAGGATGCATACAAGTGGGTTGCTAACTATGAAAAATGCAAGTTGTTTATAGGTAAGCCTCAGTTGGCTGCTCTACCCTTAAGGCCAGTAGTGATAGAAGCTCCTTTTCAGTAGTGGGATTTGGAATTCATAGGACCTATCAATCCTCCTTCAAGCTAGGGACATTCATATATCTTGACTGCCACTAATTACTTCAGTAAATGGGTTGAAGCTAAACCAATGAAGAAAACTACATCTGAGGTGGTATGTGAATTTGTCAAGGAACAAATATTGGTCAGGTTTGGAGTTCCCACAAAGTTGATAATGGATAATGCCTCTTATTTTTCATCCTCAGAAATCATTGCCTCTATTATGACAATGGGATTTAGGTAGGGCACTCTTCAGATTACTTTCCCCAAGGTAATGGATAGGCCGAATCTAGTAACAAAAACTTGATTAATATTTTGAAGAAGCTGGTTTCAGATAACTAGAAAAATTGGCATAAAAAGATATATGATGCTCTGTCGGCAGATAGAACCACTCCAAAAAGGGCTATTGGTATTTCACCTTTTGAATTGGTGTATGGGGTGGAAGCTAGTTTACCATTACCTTTGGAACTGGCTACTTGTAAGCTGAAAACTGCAATTGAAGATGATGTCTTCAGAGATGGTTTGGAAATGAGAATTCTGTATCTGACAAAGTTGCAGGAAGAAAGGGAAGATATGGTTGATAAGATCATAGAACATTAGAATCGAATCAAGAAGTTATTTGACAAAAAGGCAAGGCCTAGGAAATTTATGGAAGGTGATCTAGTGTTACTGTGGGATAAGAGACATGAGCCCTGGGGAATGCACTCAAAATTCTAGTCCTTATGGAAAGTTTCATTTCAGATTGTGTAGGTATATCAAAATAACTCTTTCAAATTGGCACATCCTTCAGGAGAGTCTCTGCCATGTTCTTATAATGGGCAGGACTTGAAGTTGTATCAAATGCATAATTGAAAAGCAGGTAATCCCTACAAAGTAGTTAGTTAGGTAGGTTTTCCTTTCCTGTCATAGTTTAGTTGTTGCTTTATTGTTTTGTTGCTACTTTCCTTAGGTTAGTTCTCCTGTTATCAAATTGTTGGCTCTTATGCGGAACCAGAGATTTCCAGAGCTCTTTCAAGCATTGTAATGCTTAAATCCCTAGATGGAGCCAGGTATTGCCCAAGTGCCAGTCCCTTCTCTTATTTTAGGTAATGTTAGAGTCATGTGATTAGGTCAAGTTTGAGTCTAGATTGCCATTAGAGAGATCTTTCTTCTCATCATCCCTTTGAGGCTAACCCTAGCATGGGAAATATATTTTCTATGCAAGTCGCATTGTGGCTAGGTGATTAGGGTTTTGGTAAACTCCTCTTTGCGTACCCGATGAGAGGAAGATCTGGTATCATATTCAATTCATTTTTCAGTTTTAGTTTCAAATTCAAATGATGGCAAGGATGTTAAGGATTTCATTTTTGGTACTTTGGATTTCCCACTGATTAACCTTGAAGCAAGTTTATAGCCATATGAAAGAAAGGTAGATGCTTTGCTTGTACTCAGTCGCATGGTCGCAAGAGGTTAAAAAATGCCATGCGATCATGCGACAATGGAACAGAATGATTATTAAATACTACATAAGTTCCGTTGAAAGTATCTCAGGAATGATAGGGTGGTCGCATGATCGCAAGAGGTAAAAAAATGCCATGCGATCATGTGATAATGAAGCTCAAGTGGTGAGAGAAGTTAATGAAATGATAGGAAAGATTAAATAAAGTGAAGCCTGCTGGCACCCATGTATGCCAATAGTGCAGTCCATGTGCACCAATGAGAGAGCAGTCGCATGATCGCAAGGAATAAAAAATGCTATGCGATCATACGACAATGAAGCCTGCTGGGACCCACATACACCAACAGCGCAGATGGGACAATGAGGTGGAATGATTATTAAATATAATATTACTCATTTTGAAAATATCATGCACCAATGATAGAGCAGTCACATGATCGCAAGAGGTAAAAAGATGCCATGTGATCATGCGACAATGTAAACTGGGCAAGTGAAGGTTTAATTATTTAATGTTATATCACGGGCCAATGATAGAGGGGTCACATGATCACAAGAGTTAGAAAAGTGCCATGTGATCATGCGACAATGGAAGACCAAGTGGATATCACAAGTTTACAGGGAAAATTGGCCACCAAAAATATAAGTTGCGAACCGGCGACAAGGTTAAGTAGGCAGCGACCGAGTGACAGGGAATATATTAATCAAGGAAGGTTGAGATGACCATTGAAAGGGTTATAATCGTGACCATCCAACTATGGATCGATGGTGCAAGTTCAAACTTGAAGGGTTCTGAGGGTTTCAAATTCAAATGATGGTGCCAATGGTACATTTGTGTGTGTAACTGATTGGTTCAAAAACATTTCATATTCTGATGTTTTCCCCTTCTAATTCTGGAAGATAAAATTGATATTCCTGACTGTTGAATGCTTGTGACTAATGAACTTCTCAACACTGTGAACTATAAATGTACATTTCTCTGATAATAATAGGGTTGGCAAACTTGGTATTGGAGCATGAGTAATTCCATTTGCTAAGCTTGGTTTCATGTTTGTTGTGCCATGAATAGTTTATTTGCATTGTGAATAGAAAGAATAGTTATATATGAGACTACATTTTCTATATTGAATTCTATTTCATGTCAGAGATTGGAGTGTGAGTAATTCCAGTTACCTTTATGTATAATTCTTCCTCTATTCACTTATTAGTTCAGTTGCATCATTGAATGGAAAGTACACTTGCATTGTGAGATTGTAATTCCTTCTTGAATTCCATTTCCTATTAGTAATTACAGCATTGGTAATTCTAGTTGCTTCTCATGTATAAGTCTGCTTCTATTCATCCAATAGGATCTACATTCATAAATAAGGTAGAATAGAGTTAGTTTAGGTGATAAAATTCTATGATAATCTGTGATTGACATTCTACTGAAGGTTATAGGTTATCCACTTCTTATCCTCCCCTGAACCACTTGTGCCTACAAGTAGTTTGGTTAATATTTTCATTAATCAGAGTATCTGATGATATATAAAAACAAATTCATTGAATATCAAACACAATTAGGGAGCTGTACCTATTAATTCAGAAGGTAGTGATAGCAAACTTATGCTGACCCATTTGTTCTCTCACCTTGGGTGTTTAGAGAGTTAGAGATTATAAATCTTAAGAGAGGACAAACTGTTAGCCAACAAGTTGAAATGTGTAAATTTAACTCAGGAGTATGTAGTTTAATTTTTATAATAAGTTAAACCTTCTAGGCTCAATTTTAACCAGATTGGATATTACCTGAATAATCTGACCTAAGATGTATATAAGCAAGTTAATAAATTTTGTAATTATTAACACTTTTTTTAATCAAGACAATTGTATTGGATTCTTTGTTCCTTATGTAAAGAATTACTACTTAAACCTCTTAATTATGAATAAACAAGTAGGTGGATGATTGTGTTCATTCATTGCAAAATTAATCATATTAGATTTAGAACTATGATTTAACTATGTATATTCAGATTCTTATACTAAAGTAATTTAATAGCAGAATTTTATACTAATGAGTCTAACTTATGTGAATCAAACGACAATGGTTATGAATTTATTCTATTAGATCAACATTATCATGTTAACACTTCTAAGCACCCATTTAGGGCTTAGCGCTACAGATAAATGAAACCCTAGGCTATGGTCAATCTATCTGTTATTGACTTATCCTTGAGACCGATGAATGTTATTGTCAACCATCTAGTTTTTTTTATTAAAAATTGTTGCATTTTTGTTTGGTTTATTTTAGGCATAACATTTGGTATCAGAGAAAAGTTTTGACATTGGAACCTAAACCCATTATGTTCCCACTCACCTAAACTTAAACTATTGTGTAGGATGCTTGTCATCACATGAGCTAGCCGATGAGGCAGGGGTTGTAGAGTTGCACATGTTGGGGTAGGACAAGGGGGTGGACCAGCTCCACCACCTCAGAACCCTAACTAGGATATCCTAGATGTTCTCTAGAATCTGATTGGGGTGATTTAGTAGAGACTACCATCCATAGTCCCACATCTAGAGCAGCAGATTCCCAGAAGGGAAGCATAGATCCTAGGAGATGATAGAGTAGTTGGCAGAGAGAGGAGTAGGAGTCCTCCACCTAGGCTTGTTAGGGTCATGGTGATCATGAGGGTGAGTCAGCTCATCAGTTAGGAGTACCACCTGAGCATGAGATACGTGTCACAGAGATACCCCCTAGGGATGTTGGAAATGAGATCCAAGAGTTATTGCGAATCCAACCACCCTTGTTTTTGGAATCCACTGACAGGTCGGTAGTAGAGGCCTAGTTATAGAGCTTACAATGATGCTTTGGATTGCACCCTTACTGGAGTAATCTAAAGGCATGACTTGCAGTCCATCTTCTATGGGAGAAAGCCTCCACTTAGTGGCAACAAGAGGAGTCCATAGGAGGAGTGGATATTGACACACTCACTTGGGAGTCTTTTTTGGCCCATTTTCAAGAGAGATACCTCTCCAAGAATTTTAGATAGAGACAAATAGAGGAGTTCCATGATCTCCAACAAAGAGGTCTCATAGTGACCCTATATGAGAGTTTGTTTCTCAAGCTCCTTCCATATGTGGATTACATGAAGGATGAGAAACTCTGTATCCATCATTTCATTAAGGGACTTAACATGTCTCTTCAGGGTATAGTACATCTAGCCTTTCCTACCACATTCAAAGAGATAGTTAAGATGACACTTGTAGCCGAGGATATCCATACTAGACAGGAGTCTCAGGATCAGTCTCAGCACCGAAACTCCTCTTCTTAGTAGTTAGGATAGAAGAGACCCCCTTGGAAGGTGAAACATAATCATTCAACTTGATCCTTTAAGGGTCAACAGTCTCAGCAACAGGGATCTCATCTAGATTCTAGACAGAGGCCTTCATAGGGTTATCAGGGCTCTAAGCCCAAATAGTGGAAATATCATGGCCCTAAATAGGATTAAAGGACACAACTATCTAGGACTCAAAAGTCCTCTAGAGGTGGATATCATGGTTCCAGTAGGACAGAGGATCATAGTAGCCTAGGACATAGGGAGTATAGATTTAGACCCAAGGGCCATGTTACACTTGCAATGGCATGGGTCATATAGCAAGAGAGTGCCCGCAGGGACAGTCAGTTGGTGGTCAGAGAGGGGCTACCTCAGAGCCTATAGTTGGAGATATGGGTAGATCCCATAGAGTATTTGTAGTATTTGATAACCACCAGGTCGAGCATCAAGCCATGATCATAGAGGCCACAGGTATGATTCAGGGAAGCAATATTTCTATCTTGTTTGATTCAGGAGCCACATACTCTTTTATATCTCCATATGTAGTGGAGCATTGTGAGCTGGTGGCAATTAGGTAGGATGTTGGTTGGGAGGTCGAGTTAGCCTCAGGAGCTAGGGTGTCTATTAGTTCCTTAGTTCATAGTTTCTAGATTCATAATGGAGACTTAATCATGATGTCTAATCTCTGCATTACCCCGCTAGGTTCTTATGATGTAGTCCTTAGCATGGATTGGCTATATGCCCATAGTGCCAAGATGGATTGTTGATAGAAGAGGGTTGAGTGTGTTGATGATCATGGTACTTATATGGTGATACTTGGGGTATAGAGAACCGTATCTCTCTGCGTGATTTCCACCATGCAGCTTAGGTGGTGTGTGTGGAAGGGATGTCAATTATTCACCATCACCATTAGTGATATAGAGGAGGATTCAGAGGGGGAACCTTTGCTTGAGGATTATCCTATCCTTTAGGAATTTTCAGATGTATTTCCTTTCAAGCTACCTGGTATTCTGCTATCTAGGGAAGTTTATTTTCACATAGACCTTGTGCCAGTAGCCAAGCTCGTATCCAGAGCACCTTACAGGATGACCACACATGAGCTCAGTGAGCTCAAGATTCAGTGAGAAGAGCTCTTGGAGAAAGGGCATATTCAACCTAGTGTATCACCTTGGGGTGCACCAATGATTTTTTTTTGAAGAAGGATGGATCACTTAGGTTGTGCATTGATTATAGGTAGTTGAATAAAGTAACAATTAAGAACCAATACCCAATCCCCAGGATTGAAGATTTATTTGATCAGTTGCAGGGTGCCCAAGTATTCTCAAAGATAGATCTAAAGTCAGGGTACCATCAGTTGCAGATTGTGGAGAGTGATATCCACAAGACTGCTTTCCATATGAGGTATGGTCACTATGAGTTCATGGTGGTGTCATTTGGCCTCACAAATGCTCTAGCTGTGTTCATGAGCCTCATGAACAAAGTATTTCATACATTCTTGGATAATTTTTTGGTAGTGTTCCTTGATGACATTTTGATATATTCATGTGATGAGGAAGAGCATGAGGAGCATCTGAGATAGGTTTTGTAGTGCTTGAGAGAGAATTGGTTTTATGGCAGCTTGTCAAAGTGTTCTTTCTTTAGACCTAAGGTGCATTATCTTGGTCATGTTATATTCGGCGATGGGATCTCTGTGGACCCATCAAAGATTAGAGCCATTATGGAATGGCCAGCACCCACCAGTGTCATTGAGGTCAGGAGTTTCATGGGCCTAGTAGGTTATTATAGATGCTTTGTGGAAGGATTTTCTAGAGTAGCTCATCCCTTCACTTCCCTTCAGAGAAAGGGGAAGAAGTATGAGTGGATAGAGAAGTGTGACAAAGCTTTCTAGGAGCTCAAGAGAGCCCTCACAAGAGAGCTTTAGTAGTGCCAAATCCTTCAGAAAACTTTGTTGTATGCATCGATGCTTCATTGGATGGTTTAGGAGTGGTCCTTATGCAAGATGGTTGTCCTATAGTCTAGGAAGCTAAAGACCCATGAGCTCAATTATGCTACCCATGACCTAGAGCTCATAGCAGTGGTTCATGCTTTAGTAAGATGGTGACACTTCTTTCTAGGTCACCGATTTGAGCTTCATTTAGATCACTAGAGTTTACAGTATATCTTTACGCAACCTAATCTTAATGCTAGGCAGAGGAGATGGATGGACTTCTTATGTGAGTATGATTTTGATGTTCATTACATCAAGGGGAAAGAGAATGTAGTTGTAGATGCCTTGAGTAGGAGACGACATGAGCTCTCATCTATGACTACCCGTACAGATCTAAGAGAGCACATTTTGCATCACTTGCCAGAGGATGGATTGTATGTAGAGGTTTGTCAGTTTATCCATTCTCAGAGACCTCTTGAGGGGAGATTCATAGAGTATTCGCTGGAGTCCGATGGCCTACTATGTCATAAGGGATGCATCTATGTACCTTCTACGGGTGACTTGCGAGAGTTTACTATGCTTGAGGATCACAGAGCACCTTATGCAGCTCATCCAAGAGTTAAGAAGTTGCATGTTGATATGAGATAGTTGTACCATTGGCCAAGCATGATATTGTAGATTGCCAGCATAGTTTCTAGATGCCTAGAGTGTCAAAGGGTGAAGGCAGAGCATAGTCATCCAGGTGGGCTCCTACAGCCACATGAGATACCAGAGTGGAAGTGGTACACTATCTCCATGGACTTTATTGTTGGTCTCCCTATGTCATCTTTTCATCATGATGCCATCATGGTGACAGTCAACACATTGACCAAGGTCACCCACTTCTCACCCATTTGTACCACACTCACAGCGGGGTGCCCCACAATAGTGGGTTACACTTTTTTAGACATGCTAATTTGTGCTGAAATAACACATTTTTAATAAAATATGATGATTTAAGCCTTGAGAGGTTTCATTTGAAGGAATTAATTACAAATGGTTATCTAAAGCCTCTTAGATTAAAAAAAACATTGATTTAACATCTATACTCCTCATTCATACCTATAATGGAGTCTCCTTCGCACCTATTAAAATGCTAACAAAAAATCACTTCGACTTTAGCTTTTGGTAGATCAAATGAATCCATTTGAAAAACCTATCTATGTATTAATGTACTACTAAAAAACTCTTTCCAATTATTATAATGTAAATATATATTAATTTTATTATGACTTTGTATTTTTAGTTTTACTAAACATAGAGATTTTACCATATTTCTACCTCTATGTTTGACGCTTATGGAAAAATAGAAAATGAGAGAAAAAAAATCTAAAAAAAATCTATTCCCTAGGTATTGAAGTTCTCTTTCTATAAAAAAAAATAAAAATGAAATTGGACAAATACACAACAAGTTATAACGTATGTACTCAAGGGATGTCAAAATTACGGTTTAGTCAACTTCAATTGTTAATAAAATATGAAATAATCATGATAATGTCATAAAATAAATTTCATGCCCTCCATATGGATGTTAAAAAACTAAATTTGAAAGAATCACATTGATATCTATTTTGGAAAAAAAGTTATGCTCTATGAAAACAATGTAACTCTTTGAAAATGACGTTTTTAGCAACATACCAATTTTTGTGGGAGAAAGACCAATTTTTGTGGGAGAAAGAAAAACCCAATTAAATCAATTCAAAAATAAAAATAAAAAATATGTTTAGAATCTAGATAGAAAATCCTAAAAGACTCTAATTTACTTCATCTTCTGATTCCAAATGGTTTAACAAGAATATGCATCTGAATCTGAAAGTTTTTCTCAAAATGTAGAGTTCAATGTCCGTTCAGGAAAAAAAGTGTAACCCACTATTGTGGGTTCACCCAGCGCCAACAATGGCATAGTGTTCTTGTGAGACATTGTCAGACTTCATGGCATTCCTCATAAGATCATCTTAGATAGAGACTCACTTTTTACATCCTCCTTCTGGAGAGAGCTTCATGCAGTAGTGGGCACTAGGCTCAACTTCAGTACAACATATCACCCTCAGACAGATGGATAGAAAAAGAAGGTTAATCAGGTTTTAGAGGACATGTTGCACATGTATGTGATGGACCATCAGGTAAAGTGGGAAGAGTACCTTCATCTAGTCAAGTTTTCCTATAATAATGGGCATCATTCCTCTATAGGTATGCCACCATATCATGCCTTATATGGTAGACCATGCAGGACACCACTGAGTTGGGACAGGATTGAGGATAGAGTATCTATTGGACCTCAGTTGGTCAAAGAGATGGAGCAGTAGGTGGGTTTGATTAGACAACATCTTAGAGAGGCTTAGGATAGATAGAAGTATGTAGATGTTAAGAGGGTTGATCATGAGTATAATGTTAGAGAGAGGGTTTTCTTGAGAGTGTGCCCGCATAAGAGTCCAATCCTTTTTGGAAAGGGCTCTAAGTTAGTGCCTCGCTTTGTTGGACCTTTCAAGATCTTGGAGAGGATAGCGCCAGTTGCTTATCATTTAGCTTTTCCACCCAGCCTATCACGCATCCATGATGTGTTTCATGTATCTGTGTTACGGAAATATATTTATGATGAGTCTCACATTATAGATTGGGATGCCTTGCAGGTGGAGTTAGACGGCCAGCTAGCCTTGGAGCCCATTCACATTTTAGCCCAATGGACTTTAGCACTTTGAGGCAGAGAGCTAGACGAGGTTAGGTCTAGTGGGATAATTATGATGAGGTCACGGCTTCATGGGAGGATGCAACACAAATGAGATCACAGTACCCATAGCTTTTTGATGAACTCCAGGAGGAAGTTAATGCCTAGAGGGGGAGGATGTGAGGCTTCACCCCGACCCATCATAGCATTATTGATCCATTCACATTTTGATACTTTATGATTTGATACTTTGTTATACTTTTTGATCATTCTGATAGAGACTCATGATATTATGTTTATGATGATGATTACATTATGCTGACTATATTTTGATGTGGATTAGAACCTAGATCACTTGGTTGATTTTGGTTATACATGCTTAGATATGTGAATTGATGAGAAGATTTAATCATGATTAGATTTGATTATTTCATGGATTATGCTCTACATTAGGAAGTAGCATGGATAATATGTCATGATGATTTATGAAGATACTATGTTTAAACATTACTGAATGAAAATTGTAATTAGGAATTGAATTCTTCATATTGATTAATGTTGAATAAACAAGTATGAATAAACAAGTAGGTGGATGATTGTGTTCATTCATTGCAAAATTAATCATATTAGATTTAGAACTATGATTTAACTATGTATATTCAGATTCTTATACTAAAGTAATTTAATAGCGTAATTTTATACTGATGAGTCTAACTTATGGGAATCAAATAACAATGGTTATGAATTTATTCCATTAGATCAACATTGTCATGTTAACACTTCTAAGCACCCATCTAGGGCTTAGTGCTATAGATAAATGAAACCCTAGGCTATGGTCAATCTATCTGTTATTGACTTATCCTTGAGACCAATGAATGTTATCGTCGACCATCTAGTTGAAAAAAAAAATTTGTTGCATTTTTGTCTGGTTTATTTCAGGCATGACAACTGATATAGGTAATTGTAGGCCTCCATAACAAAGTCTTGTAGTACCTAATTATTTTTTGATACCTCACATGAGCTCTGAGATATTCCCCAAGAAAGATCATTGCCCAATGTTGCTTAGTGACCCTTAGGGACACCCTGGTCTGGTGTGCTTGTGAACATTTGAGGGACTCCATGTGTGACATGGGGTTGTCAGTAGCATTTACCTAGCCAACCAGAGCTAATAGAGCATATGATTTGATCCCACGATGAGAAGATTTAAGTATAGCCAATGTTGCTCATTTCAATTAAGGAACATTGCAACTTTTGTCATATACTGAGATAGGGATGCCAAATTAAAATGAAGAGGAATCTCCTAAAATTGAGATAGGTAATTGTAGGCCTCGATAAAAAAATCCTATAGCACTTGATGATTCATCGATACCTCACACGATCTCTGAGATATGTTCCAAGAAAGATTTCTTCCCAATGTTTCTTAGGGACACTTTGGTTTGGTGTGCTCGTGAATGTTTGAGGGACTCCGTGTGCGAGATATAATTTTCACTAGAGAGAGAGAGAGAGAGAGAGAGAGAGAGAGAATAGGAGAGTGAGAGAGAAGGGTATAGGAAAGGAGAGATAATAGAATAAGGAGAGAGGGAGGAAAGAGAGAGAATATGATAAGGAGATGAGAGAGAGAGGGGGATATGGGGAGATGAGAGAGAGAGGAAATGAGAAGAGGCACACATTTATATGTATATAAAAATATAGATATGCATATATACAAATATAGACATATATTATATACATACATTTAGTGTATTCTTAATTTAGTACCATGTGTTTTGATGTATTCATAACTCGTACGTGTTCTATAAAACATAAATTACATGTATTTGCATCTCCAAAACGTACATGTTTTAAATATTTTGAAATGTACTTTTTGATTTTCAAAATCCGAGCGGGTTATGATGGACACAAAAATCCGTACGCATTTTAGGCTTGGAAAAGGGGTTAGTAAATGAGCCTAAGGCTTGAAATCCCATTATCGGGCTCCATTTTACTTCCTTTACACATTTTTTCATCTTCCAACATGAATTCTCGATTTCATCCTCATCAAATTTACAAATGATCAAGTGGGTATCTCTGAAATTACCACCATAATCTTACACCTCATCTTTCTAACCATATAAATCTTTGAATTTTTGGAAAATATTAACATAGTAAAATTTAATTTTCTTTACTAGTGTCTTGATAGGCCTCACAGATATATGTCTACCATTTTTTTAATAACTTTTGATCTACTCAAACAATTGCAAAAAAAATTGCATATTACTATTCTACGCTTGAATCTATAACCTTTTTAAAAAAATAAGATTGCATTTTATTATTATTTTGATGCAAGTTATACCCAGTGCATGAACAAGTACTAGATTTTTAGGATGCGGTCACTTCAAAAAATCATAAAAAAAGTACACAATAGAAAATTATGAAAATATAATAACTTCTAGATCTCAGTCTTACCTACCATCCTACCAAATGGTTTTTCAAAATATTAAATCTAACTATATCCTTTTTTGAGCACACGGAAACAGCTATGTTATGTTTTTCTGAAAAAATCATGAACATTTTTTCATATGTGGAGGGTTTGATCCTCTTAATATTATCCATTTTTAAAAATCTTTAGTAGTTTAGAAACTAGATTGAGAGTACTACAATTCTTATTATTTACACATCTTCTAATTTTGAGTGCAATACCCTCCAATTTCTCTTTGAAGTATAGGTTTACCTGATTTCAGAAAAAAAAAAAAAAAACAAAACAAAGTGGCCACTTGTACCCCCCTTTTTGTACACCATCTTGGTGCACTTACCCATTTTTAATATGGGAAATAGGCTCACTAGGAAACACAAAAAAACCTAGGGAGCTTAGGCCTATCTCCTCTTACACTAGAAAGAAGACGATCTACTAGGTCTCAAGAGGGGTGAAACACTAGTTGGATACAATTATCCTTTACTTGTTCAATGGAAGGGGATGTATACTGGAATTGTTGATTGAAGAATGCAAGATCAAGGATCAGGTGGATAGAATTGAGGTTTTTTATGTGTACATAGAGACTAAGAACAAATCAACATATTCTAGAAAGGATCTAGAACCAATAGACTTGTAATTAAAATTTGGGGTTGAGATGTTAGTAATAGGGTTCTTTTCTTGACAAGATTCCAAGAACAAGGTACCTAGCTCGGCTAATTCTTGACTATTTTCACTCAAAAGAATTGCAAACTGTAGCTCTTTATTGGATCTCTCTGTAGGATTTTCTATGCATCTGTCACCTATACCTACACAAATAAAATAGGTAAAATATTATGTAGAAAGGGGTTTTCCTAATTCAAACCCCAATTAGGAATTAACCTTTAATTATAAATAATTGAAAATGTAATTGAAAGTGTGTTGAAGCATAGTAGAGGCTATATGTAAAAAATAAATTGTTTAGATCTCCATAAACCTTATTGAGCTCATGAAGATGCTCGAAGATGACTTGATGTTGACTTTATGATAGGAAGATCATGTATACCTTCACAAGATTCTTATATCTACAAATACTCCTTGTATTCAATGCCTTGATGCTTGTTCTCTAGCCTTTGGACCTGAAAGTGTGAAAGAGTGTAGAATATCTCAAATTGATGGTTTTACATTGTCAAAATGAGGGAGAGGGGCTTGCTTTTATAACTCTCACAAAATTTTAGGGTGTATAAATTTATGAAAGATAACATAGAATTAAAATTCTCACTAGAATGAAGTAACTATTGTACAGTTTAAATTTGGGCTTGATCATCGAGGAACTGGGTGTCATGATTGGTCAATTACATGTAATGGTGTGCTGAGTGATCTAGGTATCACGTTCCACTCAATGCAACTTAAAATTGAAACTCGAGGTCCTACTTGGAAAAATAAAGTTGGAATTACATATGGAATCGAGATGGACCAAGCATATTAGGTAGAAAAAGATAGGAACACTAAAATAGTGCCTAACTAAGAAAAAAATTGCATATGGATATAATTTGACAGTACAGTATCATATACATATACGGATAGGGCATGGATGTTGAGATGTTGTTGGCATTATTTTCATTGATGTCAAAACCTGTGTAGTGGATAGTTGTGTTCTGGGTGATATAGAGATTTGTCCTATCCTATATAGTATGTTATGTTTTAATGAATTATGTGGATGAATGTACCTCCTCTAGTAATTGTAATATATCTTTTTGGTACATATCTATGGGATTCGTTGAATGCAACATTGTAAGTTTTTGGATGGATATCGCAATCTATTCTATTTCAAAGTTCTTCTGAGTATCTTTTTTATCTGGATATTCATGCAATATAGATCAAAAGATCTTGGTGTGACAGTTGTATTCTATTTTAGACTGATGCTATCTTTCGGTTGATGCTGAATTTTTGTATATCAAGAAATGGTCTTGGTTGTGGTATTCCCATCAACCCTAGAATATATTTATCTTTTGGTAATTTTTCTATGTAACATGCTTATCTTATGTGTGACCTATCTTTGGGTCTCAAGGTAGTGTGGTAAGAAATTCTTATATGTGTGACATATCTTTTAGGTTTGGTGCTAGCGTGTTGAAATATATTGAATTATTTTTTGTAATTCAAGAAGACATGTTTGTGCTAGGATGACATATGCTTATGGCTAAATGGATATGTATATAACGAACATCTATTTGGATCCAAAAAATGAGAGTGTATGTACGTGTATGATACAGGTGATGTGATGTAAGCATGGCTATGTGAATGAATACTAGGTGGAAAAGTGAGAAAGTAAAATAAGAAGTGTGAAGAGTATTAGAGAAGGAAAAAATATTGTCACAAAAATAAGTATCTAGTTTTGTTGAAGGTTGGTGAAGGATTGTAGAAGATCTCTAACCAGATCTATTGCAATCAATTGTTTTTTGCTCTATTAATTGGAACTACTTCATGCATTTGTAAATGCAACTTTATTAGTTCACATTTTATCTGTAAGATTATTTTTCAATGAAATATTTTGTATTAAGGTAGTTAGCCTAACTAATAGTGAGCCTTAACTATAGTGAGAAAACTGACAGTTAGCCCTTGTAAAAATTACCTTAACCAAGGTTTATATTCATTAGAATTAGCTTCTTTGTGGTTTTTTGAATCTTGGGTTTCCACACTAACTCTGGTGTTATGGTGCTTACTATTTTTGCACTTTCAAATTATTATTGGTTCTAAATTATCTGAATGGGTTAAGTTTTCTCTAGATTAATTAAGTTTTGAAAAATGATTTTGGAATACTTGATTCACCTCCCGTCTTAGTTATTCAGCTTGTTCAATAATTAATACATGTTTGATACTATACCACTATGTGCAAAACCTTGATTTTCTAATCGTTTCAAATATTATGTGATTTTATTATTTTAAAATTTAACATAAATCTTCCCAAACCTAATCTAAAAATGTATTTCAATTATGAATTTTTTAATTTTTTTCTAGTATAAACAAAACCCACACCAAATGAGGAAGACAAATGAAATGTTTGTCAATTTCATCAACCCATTTTTCAGGTTATCTTCCAATGAAATCTACTATTTTTTGCATATTGTAAATTCTTAAATCATCTTATAATTATGTATGTAGCAATTATGAAAATCTCCTCTACTAGAATTTATAAATTTGTGTTAAATATGTGTATATATATTTTATATGAAGTTCATATCTAGCCACATCCATATTAGGTGTCTTCATTAATGATTTCTATGTTTATTTTCTATGCATATGGTTTAAAATAAAAAGTATAGCTTTTGATTAAGGTAAAACATTTTTTGAAGGGCCCCAAAACCATTTATAATAAATTATTTTCCACATCAGATATAAAGAGACTAACTAGACTAAGTAGTAAACAATCACCAAAATATTAGAAAAGCATCAATAAACAAAATAGGGTCATAGAGCCAAAGAAATATATTGTACGCCTTAAGGATTTTAGTAGCCTCTAATTTCTTATTTATCATCTAGTTGTGAATATCAATATCCTCTTGGATGACCTCGGTGTGGTTACCCACAACTTTAGGTTTTCTATAGGTCCTAGTCAAGGGTCCCTACAATTTAGCAACATCATTTTACCTTGATGAGAAATATGACTAACAAAACCCATGTCCTCACTAGCAGCATTAGCACTCTTCATCACTATCCCACTTTTTGTCTTATTCTCTCCCACTTTCAAGACCCGAGCTTTATCATTGAGTGTGTGAAGACACATAGCACTATCATTGACAACAAAATTACTAACAAAAATTATTGTGTTGAGCTTAAGATTAATCCTACTAATAGCATTTTCTAGCATTCTAATCTTTTCATCTTAGTTTGTTTTCATGGGATTCACATCCTTAACCACCACCTCAATTAAAGCTAGAATTTTCTTTGGGTTTTCCTTGTACATACCTTTTTTATCAACATTCTATAAATCATCCACCCTACTAGAAAGATAATTAACACAAAATTTAATAGAATCAACTTCAGAAATGGTCTAATTGGCCAAACCAACTAGACCATTAGAATATTGTTTTAGCAACATGACTACATCCATAATATCATCTAGAGGGATATTAATGGGGACATATTCCTCAACATCCCTAGGAACCACATTAAAATTTTGATACCCCGCATCATTATGCTCGTCCTCCATGTCCATCACCACCTCTTCATTTCTAGGGTGCTCTCTATACGGTATGAACTTATTGCCTTTCCTATCCTTCTCATCCAACTCTCTTCTGACCCTTTTGACCTATTTCGCCTATTTATATGTCTTACCCTTAAAAGGATCGTAAGATTATCCCACACCAAAGGGAAGGTCAAGACTGGTCCCTTTTCCTTTCTCCACCAATCCTAGGCTAGGAGTATGAGACACCAAGCTGATGTACTCATCATCATCATCATTAATTTTAAAACCATTAAACCAAGAAGGCTTAGATATTTTCTTTGCTTTCTTCTTTGAATTCAAAAAATATTATGGTTAAAGATAAAAGAAGGAAGATTTACTATTTTATTTAGATTATATTATATATATTTTTAAATAAGTGATAGTCGTAACATATACTCTCAAAAATTTGGCCAAAAGTGTAAGAAAAGTGAGGGAAATGATATAGTCAAGGGTTAAAGCCAATAGACTTCCACATTCCATATGAATATGTCAAATTTTGTTGATTCAATTATCTAATAATTTTTAACCATCAACATTTCAAATCACACTCTGTGACCCATCATTAGGATGTTGCGAGAGATCAAAAGGAGAAGAAAGTGTTGACCCCTTTGATATTGGATTTGGCATTTTATTGTCATGGTATGTTTAGTATGATAATACATTTTAATGATATTAATATAAATAGTAGGAACATACATGCATTTCATATATAGTTGAATGGTATACTAGTGGCTTATATATGCATATCTATATCAATATACTATCAAATAGGAATAGCATTGATATTACCAAGAATAGCATTAATATTAATCCAGTTGAATATTCATGGCACCTACAGGATGGTACATTAGTCTTTATGGTTATAGATTTTTGGTTTACATATGAAGGTTTATATATGTTTATACATATGTTATCTTTGGTGTACATTAGATCAAGTCATATAATTTATTTAAAATTCCATTATTGATATGCTATTGATGACTTGGTTTACTTGTTCATTCTAATGAGGTCATTGTTTGACCTTGGACATTACATTTCATTTGGAAATATGGGATATGATTTTATCAATTGAATCTCATCATGATTTAAATTATTCATTATACCTTTGTTTAGGGTTAAATTAAAAAAAATTGGTAGCCCACGGTATTATGTTTTAGGGAATGAAAAAAATTTTAATAAAAAAATGACATTCTATCTTTGATGATTGAGGGCATTATCATTAGACACAAGTACAGTCAAAATTCAATTGTATCGTGATGATTTTGATAATATTGTTATGAGTTTAAGAACATGTATAGTGACGATCAATTTTTACAACCAGTTTGGTAGTTTTCTAATTAGTGGCATGAGCAGACAGATGAGGACTTGATTCACCAAATCATTGTGAGAAATAGTCATAAATATTTTGATGTCTTTGATGGCAATTACATGTGTATCTTCCTCTGATCTTTATTTTTTTTTCTCATAATTAGGTTTTGAGAAGATAATTTTCTATCCATTTTTTGTTTATCAAAGGGCATGTGGTTACTTTTGGGAAATGATTTTAGGTTTGAGTTTTAAGTCATTGCAAACCCTAGTTGTCTTTCTTTTATTGAATGGATTAAAATTTGTTCAACCCTTGTCTAAGGTTAATGTGTTCTTCTAAATATATTGTTAGAAGAGACAATTTCTTGTGTCATTCATAACTATTCTATTTAGTAAAGGGGATTCTATGTATAATGATTCACATGATCTTCAAACTCTAAGTTGGTTTTGAGTAATCCTAGTTTGGTGTCAAGTTTATGGTTTATGACTTTGTGTTATGATGAACCTATATAAAATGCTTTTTTTCGGGCTTTGTGGTTAAGTTAAACTCTTTATTTATCTTTTTCAGGTATATATAGAGAATCTTATTAATGTATCCTTGGGTATGGTGAATAAATTGCAATAAATTTATGAAATCTATTACTTGTTAAAGCACAATTATGTAGAATTCAGTGTTAATTTAGTTTGCAAATGAATAACACTAAAAATACATTATATTGAAGATATTGAATACAGAAAAATGGAGAGAGAGTGTGTGGTATTGTATATTTTTTTAGGAATAACAATCCACAATACAAGTGAGAGGGGGGGTGAATCAGTTGTATGACAAATTATTAAACTTTAAACTTTGAGTAGCAGCAATATCAGATCCAATGAACACAATGAATGCTAACACAATAACACAATATGTTGGTGTCGGGGAAACCTTGTTAAAGGTAAAAACCCTGGTGGGAATTAACACCCATGAATGATGTACTGAGATTATAGTATCTTTGTTAGAATATTTAGCCCTGTTAGGAGCTTATTGAAACATTACAGTACATAATCCTTGTTACAGGACAGACCTTATTAGGAGTCAAGAAGAAAAGAGAGGGCTCACTGCCCAAAGAAGGTTAAATCAACCTTCAGAACTCACTATTCACAACATAGGTGTATATGAAGAAATACACAATCTTTTTGAACTGTTCAGCAACAACTATCTTTGCTTGATCAGTTCCAATGAAGTCCACCAACAAACCTCTGCTCTACATACATCAAACACAAGCTCGCAGCTTTTACAACCTCTCTATATCACCTTCTTCTCATCCATATCTTTTCCAAAGAAAAGACCTTACATATATACCCTATTACAATTCTCCATGCTCAGGTCAGCCCATAAGGCTTTCATAATTGCAAACAATTACATAAACCCTTGCGAAGATACACATGGTATCTAAAACAAGTGTACAATGATTACATTACATCATTTAAGGACTGACATTCTTAATTTATGTTTTCCAAACTATAGGCTATGATTTTAACCTATTATCTATCTTGAAAGCATGAAACATTCAAACATTAGACTAATCTAGCATTTATCAGTTCAAAACATGTAGACAAATATAAACCAAGCCACCTCAAGATTGTTGCCAAAAATAAGTGCTATAAAGCACTGTTTGATTTGCTTCAATGAGAGGGATGTGGGTGTGATCTCTAAGCACAAGGAGCTTGCTTCTAATTCATTCTAAGGGATTTGAAATGATGCATGAATACTAAGAAAATCTTGAAAGAAACTAGTTCAATCCATTAAAAGCTATTCTAAGATGTGTTAAGAAGCATGAAATAGAGCTATTCTAAAAATATAATTGAAAGCTTTATGATCTAAGATTATTCTAGAATTATAACACTACTTAGTATAATTATGTGAATTGGTATATTTTCTCTTGGGAAGTGAGGGTATTTATAGAATTTGGGAAGGGCTTGGGTTAGGAGGATGAGTTAGGGTCAGAGCTAGAGTCAGGGGTAGAGTTAGAGGTAAGGTTTGGGGTATGGTAAGGTTTACCTTAGGTTAGGGTTGCTCACACATGTGAGAAACACTAGGGAAGTGTGCAAGGGGAACATGTGTGGAAGAAGAGACATAGGTCTCTTTATGAGGCTGTAAGAAGCCTTAAAGAGGGTGTAAGAGGCTTAAATGAGTGTGTAAGGCTCATTGAGGGAAGGGTTTGACCAAAAGTCAAGGAGACTTGGATTAGCTTAGGAAATGTAGGAAACATACCCTAAGTAGGTTTAGGAAAGGTTTAGGGAAGATTGGAAGGGTTTAGGAAAGGTTAGAATATTCTAGGCTTTTGAGGCTTTAAATAAATAAGAAATTTATTTAAGGATTGTGAAATCATTTATTGAATATTGATTCAACAAAGATAGGAAAATCATTTAAATTTGATTTAAATGCTTTGGGGAGGGATTCTTTAATTAAAGATGTTTAATTAAAATAAAGGGATTTAATGGCACATAAATATATTAATTAATTAATTAATTAACAAATGATGATGTTATCAGGGGTTTTTAGAAAAATAAAAATACTTTTATTTTCTAAAGGATTTTTAGGTGTCTACATTTTTCCCCTCTTTGATGTGATGCCACAAGTGGCATGGCATCAAAGACAAGAAAATAAGATGCCATAGGCTAAAATAGAGGAATAGGGGGTTGTTCCCCCTAGAGATAATTACGCAAAGAGTTAACATTGTGGAATTTTCTCGAAAAGAACACAGAATGGAAGGGAAAGAATGAAGGAAGAAGAGAGGATAAATAACCAAGCTTCCAAGAGAAAAGATGGGTGAATGCAAGATGAGATGGAATGAAAAGTGCAGGATGCAACTACATGAAGATGCAAGATGAAAGATTAATCTAGATGATGCTGGATGAAGGGGGATTTTGGGGAGCTCCAAGTGTAAAATGTGGAGAGCACAACCTAGTTTGGTATAGAAATGCTAGAGACATGCCAAGGTTATGAAAGAACACAAGGCTTTGTCACCAGCATTGCATAGGACTGACGTGAAAAAGACACGCAGGGTTGCCCCAACATCACACATGAATCCAAGAAGAAGCATGGTAGAAATGATGCTGGAGACCACAAACAAATGACATTTCTCAAGTGCACCATGTAATCGAGAAGATCACATGTGAACCGTGCAAGGGTCATGTCCGACTGAATCATGGGAAGAAGTGAAAGATAAAAAGACCTTGCCCCAGATTTTCCTCATTCACAGTGCACCATGATATAAAGAAGCATGGTGACTTTGAGGAGAGGAACAATGAGAAGCCATAAAAGATTAACAAGATCCAAAGGAAAAAATCCAAGACCCAATTGATAACTCCAAAAGACATCATTTTCCAAGGAGAGAGATTGATTTGAGGGTTTGATTGATTGATGGTGGGAAGATTGGTTTGAACATGTGGAAGGATACATCAACACAGACTTGGTGTCATTGGTGGAAGATTAGGTCTGACAGGAGGAACGATACATCCTCAAGGACCCTCTTATTGATGAGAGAATTAGTGTTGTTGTTTGTTGGCAAATGATGAGGTTCAAGGATAATCCCTGTGATCAAGAATAGTCGACAATTGATGTTGCTGAAGTACAAGGCTATGTGGGACAAGATTCTAAGCAAATGGTTTTGCAAGACTGACAAGGATATGTACAAAAAGATGTGAGGATATGTACAATAGATGGGGAAAGATTTACAACAAATATGTACAAAAGCTCAAGATTTGGAACAGGAAGATCTCACTATATAGGATATGGTACAAGATATTGATAGGCGGGATTGCGGATTTTCTTGAGGATTAAACTAGAGGAATGTTGGGGGATAGTGGTGGGGATGGGGATAGTAAAAAAGGACTGGGTGGATGTGAAGGATGGGAGTTTGATAGATAATGACTTGGTCCATTATGTATGGTGCCTATTTACTAGGTTTTCACCAACATACTTGTCCAAGGTGCTTGAATTGCCAAGTTTTCACCATTGGATGATTATTTTTCTTTCTTTTTTTTTTGCTTTTTTGATTTTTTGGTATTTTTTTTCTTTTTTCCAATTTTTATGGATTTTTTGAATATGTAGGATCTGGTTCAGGCATAGAACCTCTTCAAATGTATGATTTTGATTAGATCATTCAAAGGCTCACCTTCTGGTGTAGATAGTTGATAGGCTCTGAAGCTGAAGCATGTTGTGACAACATAGGGACCCAGCCAAGTAGGCTCAAAATTGCCTTTCTTTTCTTTGTGTGCTTGGACCTTCTAATTTTCCTTTAGGACCATGTCACTAACCTGGAACTATCTAGGATGGATCTTCTTATTATAAATCTTTTTGAGTCAATTCTAGTATGCAACCAGGTGATCATATGCTTGCTATCTCTTTTCATCTAGCAAATCCAGCTATGTGAGACATGCTACACAATAGTGTTCATCAGTGGTGTAGTTCTTCATGGAGACTCACAATGATGGGAGCTCAACCTCGATCAGCATAACGACTTCAGTACCATATACAAGGGAATATGGGGTGGTGCCTGTGGGAGTGTGATAAGAAGTGTGATAGGCCCAGAGGGTGGGATTTGTTTGGAGGTGCCAGTCATGACCATAATCATTGACAACCTTCTTGATGATTTTGAGGATTGTTTTATTGCTTGCCTCAGTTTGACCATTTCCTTGAGAGAAATATGGACTGGAGAAATGGTGATAGATGTGGAGTCTAGCACATAGATTATCCACATGCTGGTTTTCAAAAGTTGTACCATGGTCTGTGAAGATTGTAGATGGTATGTTGAAGTGGAAAATGATATGGTAAAGGATGAACTTGGATATTTGGATGCTAGTAGTTAGGGTGAGAGGAATCGATTTGACCCATTTTGTGAAGTACTTTGTGGAAATTATTATGTACTTATGTCCATCTAAAGAGAGGGGGGTTATTAGACCAACAAGGTCGAAGTCCCAACATGAAAATGGCCAAGGTGGTGCAATGGGTTGCAAGTCTTGTGCTAGTGCATGAATCAGATTTGTATGTTGTTGACATGGTAGACATTTTTTGACAAATTCACAAGCGTCATGTTCCATGGTTGGCCAATAATACCTGAATCGAAGCAACTGCTTTGCTAGAACCATGCCACTTGTGTGGGCACCACAAATTATAGCATGGACCTCTTTTAAAGCTAGGATGACCTTGTTTGAATCTAAACACCTAGAAAGGATATTGTGATATCCTTGACGGTAAAGGGTGTTGGATACAAGAGTGTAGCGGGAAGCTCTATGAATTAAGTTTTGGCATTGGTTATTGGTGAGATGGGGAGATATGATACCATTCTTTAGATATGCATGGATGTCATGGTACCATGGGGACTGAGGACCAACCAAGACAAACACCATTTTGACATCAGCATTTGCATAAGCAAGTATGTGTAGCTGCTCAACTAAAAAGTCATACTAAGTTGAATCGTGAGGGATCTCCAATAAGGATCCGATGGTTGCCATTGCGTCGACTGCTTTTTTTTTAAGCCTTGGTATCTACGTGAACTGTAGATTTAGGAAATTCTCTTTCAGTCTATCCACCAGTTCTTTGTAGGGTAGCATCTTGTCATCCTTTATTTGAAATTCATCTATGACCTGCTTGATAATCAAATATGACTCTCCAAACACTTGCAGTTCTATTATGTTCCATTGAATAGTCATTTTGAGACCTAAGATGAGTGCCTCATATTTTGTAATGTTATTAGTACATGGGAATCCCAATTTGAATGAATTTGGAATATAGTCACCTTGAGGTGTGATGAATAGGATTCATGCCCCTGATCCATGCGATGTGTAGGAGCCATCAAAGTATAGCTTCCATATAGGTTGGTCTTTGATCATACATAGGTGTTCATTAGGGAATTCCATGATTAGTGGATAGGCATCCACCAGTGGTGCACCCTCTAGCTATTCAAGAATGACTTTCCCTTTGATTTCTTTCTGATCTATGTACTGGATGTCAAACTTGCTAAGTAGCATGACCCATTTTTCCATACGGCCTATGAGAGTTGTCCTTGATAACAAATACTTGAGTGGGTCTACCTTTGAAATAAGCCTGATTGTGTGGCTGAGCATGTAGTGTCTAAGATTTTGAGTGGCAAAGACCACTGCAAGGCATGCTTTCTCCATGGGTGAATAGTTAAGCTCATAGCTGACAAGAGTTTGGATGATATAGTAGATGGCTCTCTCTTTGTTGTCATCATCATGCTATGCTAATAGTTCCCCCAATGTCGTAGTGGTCATCGAGATGTAGAGTATGAGAGGGCATCCTAAAACTAGTGGTACAAGGATGGGAGAGTTAGCTAGATATCCTTAGAGCTTGTCAAAGCTTTTCTGATAGATGGGATTGTTGGACTAATCGCCAATGTCTCCCTTCAGGATTCGTGACATGGTTTAACAACCTCCTATGTTCTATAAGTCTAGTGGTTGTATCAGGCATTAACAGGTTGATATTTTGGTGCAACGACAACCACTACTTGTAACAAGTGGTATCAGAGCTTGGTCACAGGTTCAAATCCCCTCGGGTGACACTGAGGGGGGGATTGTTGGACTAACCGCCAATGTCTCCCTTTGGGATTCATGACATGGTTTAACAACCTCTTGTGTTCTATAAGTCTAGTGGTTGTATTGGGCATTAACAGGTTGATCTTTTGGTGCAATGGCAACCACTACTTGTAACAGGGATCCCATTTGAAGCTTGTGTCTTTGCAAAGTAGATGCATGAATGGTTGGCACTTGTCTACCAGTTGTGAGATAAATTGATGCACTAATTAGAGCTTTCCTTGTAGGTTCCTGAGATGCCTGAGTGTTCTTGGTGGAGGCATGTTTGTTATAGCTTTGAACTCTTGAGGTCAATCTCTATGCCATGCTGTGATACTATAAAACCTAACAGCTTTCCAGATGTTACTGTTACCCAAATTTTTCTATGCAAATTTGGTTATATCCTATTCCAAGTTTGCAATTTTATCTTGCTGAGCATCCTTGAAAGTTTCATGGGTTTAGGTTTTGTCTCCTAGCCTCTACAATTCTTTCTATCCCCTGGTTTGTAGGTAAAAATTCAAAAAAATCTAGCCGTTGTGCTTTATAAACCCTAAACCCTCTGTGACCTATTCTATTTCACCGTTACCTTTTTGGGCCACTTAAATCCCTCTAAATGCATGTGCCCTTTAAAAGTGACCACTTCATGTGTTAGCCACTAGGTTGTCAAGCGGGTCCCTTTTTAATACTTCCTGCAAAGCCTAAGTTTCCTGAAAAATCTTTCTAAAAGTGCCTTCCCCTTAACTTATGGTTGTCGCATGATCTCATGACTCTGGGTTGTCAGACTTTTTGACATGTGATCATGTGATAGCGTGACACCTGTCAGTAGGCCCAGCTTTTAAAAGTCCTAAGTGGTGTTTTACTTCCTAATTAAGAAGGTTAATCTATTTAATCGGTCAGTTGTCTCATGTTCACAAGGCTTAATCTTGTGCCTTGTGATCATGCGACAACCGTTGATCTTCCTCCCAACTCAACACTTCCTGACGGTGGGTCCATTGTCATTTTTGCTGAGGTGTTCACTTTTCATTGGTTACGAGTTTATGATGTGAAGCCTGTCAGAGCAGGGCCTGGTGATCTATCATTCCTTAAGATCCTACAGTGGTCACATGGATTTTTCCTAGCCCTTGCGATCATGCGACAACTGTTGATCTTGCTTTATTGTCAGGCTTTCGATGGTGGGTCCTCTTTTGTGACATGCTGAATTCTTATTGGTTGGCCAGACGACAACTTGGATCTATCAGTGGGACCGTGTCAGAAGGTTTTTGGATGTGTCAGAAAGGCTTAGATCTATGGTGTTTGTATGATCTCATAGAATCTTCTGACCCTATGAGATCATATGCCCATCGTCCGATGTGAATCTTGGTTGCAGTGGGTCCATTGTCAGAGGTCTGCCGAGGTGTTTGCTAGTGAGGCGGTCGGGCCAAATGGATGATTTCCAAGTGGCAGATGGGCCCAGGGTTAGTAAGATTATCTAGGAATCAGTGACTAAGGGTTTATCTCTTGGTCGCTAGACTTAACTGGGGTTAATTAAAACAATTAGCGGTTCTGCGACCAAAAGGAAAAAGGAAACCTGAGGTGAACTTGAGGTTAATTTTGCAGTCAATGCGGTGCCCAAGTAAAAAGAAAAGATCTAATAGTTGTGTTTTAAATAAGATTGAGATTTAAACATCGACTATCAATGGAGGAAAATTATGGCACCACCTGTTAGCCATTGATTTTAAATATATTTCTTTGTAGGGTTTTTGCCAGGGCTTTGATCCAGTGATCAATTGCGATAGAATGGGTAGATAAAATTGATGTTCTCAGGATAGTTGCAGTTGGGAAAAATGATGTGAAGACCTACGTAGCTATCACAAGTTGTTTCTTGCTTCCTGAGAGTACCAGCTTGAGCATTCATGGTGGGTTTGAGTTGTAGAAAGGTAGTTGGATCAAGTCAGTTGTGTCTCCAAGTGGACTCAGTAAGGAGATGTACATGCAAGGATATAGACATATCTGATCAGCTAGGATATTTTTAGAATTACATAATGTAATTGTGCTAAAAAAGGTAGATTAGGGTTTGATTATTATATGGAGATCAATGTAACCCTAATTAGGTTTTTCTCTGGCCTGTGTACCAAATGGAGATGTATATATTTTTTTTGGAGCTTTTAGAGCTCAGAGTTCACATTTTGTAAAGAGAAAAAATATCTTTTCTTAGAAGGCTATCTGTGACATTTTTCTGTCCTTTGGTTTTCTACATTCTGTAACCTTCCATCGATAATTTAGATATTGAAGATATTTTGTGACATTTGTCATGTCCCTATGCCTTCTTGTGTGAGTTATCCCTTAATGAATTTAGTATTTTGTATGTTCTCAGTGATATCTTAGGGTTCTTGATCCCTCTTTCTTCCTACAATTCTATGTATTATTGTAGATGATTTGATGTGAATGCTTTTGTGGGTATACTATAACCCCTTAACAATTTCATCTCATTCCTATACCTAGTTGCAAAGGTGAATGTTTGTTTGTAGGTCATAGATTATTTTCTAACTCCAAAGAGTGTTATTATTTGTGGAAGAATCTCTCTTTCCCTGAATACCCTCTTTAATTTGTAGACCCTTCTATGAAATACTTAGGAAAACCTATTTAGTGAGTTGTGATCTCCTAGATCTAAGTTCATTCATTGAATCCATCTTTTATACTACAATTCATACCATCATTTCAGTGCATCACCTAGTAGGTAGTTTTCTTTCAAGTCTTTTCCCTTTCATGCATTCCTTCTATCCCTTTCCCTAAAAGATTTACTTTTCCTGTCAAAGAAGTAAATTAAGGTGATTATCCAAGAGGAACCAGCCTAAAACTTGGAGGTCTCATCTCAGTTAGCGTAGGTCCCACAACCTGGAGATGATTCCCATGTTATACTAAGTTATCAAGACTAAGAGAGCTTGAAACAAAGGCGCAAACTTAGTGAATAACAATTCTGGCACACCCGGTGGGACTTGAAAGAAGTCCATTTTGAAATTTATGTTATCTCTGATATACAGATTGCATAATACAAACTTTTAGAAGTCGTTCTATCAAGTATATATGGTGACTCCATGGGTGTTAAGAGACAGTGACCCAATTTTTGATAGAGCTTATGAAGAAAATAGCCCCTTCTTATGGCAAGACAATTTTCATTTGCACCCTTTAATCAGGGTAGTCCATTAAATTTTGCCCAACACCATGATGTGCCCTTGGAAGCACTAAAAAGTATACCTGATTTCATAGGTGAAGGACAAACTATAGCTTTTGAACACATAAGAGATGTGGCTACTATCTATAGCATACACAACATCTCAGAGGAAGATGTTGCCACCAAGTTGTTGGTTGCCTCTCTCAAAGGTAAGGCTCTTGAATGGTTCAGGACTCTGGCAGTTGGCTCCATTACTTCATGGGATAGACTTGGAGACCTCCTTAGCAAATACTTTGAGGGTGATTTGGACTCTTTGTCTCTAGTAGAGCAACTCCAAACCATGAAGAGAGATCCTCAAGAATAGATGACTGATTTTAATGGCAGATTCCTCAAAACATGGAATAGGATTCCAATTAGTATAAGGCCTTCAACAGATTGTGCTTTCCTTTATTTTTTGAGAGGCCTAAATAGTGATATATCTATCATGATTCAATCTTTAGGAGGTACTTTGTTACCTCAAGCTTTTGATTTAGTTGTAAAGGCATAAAATTATTTAATCCAGGTTGGTATGATAACCCCAAGGCCACCCATGCCTATCTCTCCCAATCTTCTACCCACTATACCTTTGAAAATGCCTTCATTTACTCCCATGCCCTCATTAATAGAACCTCAAGCCAGCTAGCTATGGGAGGTCCATAGGTGACCCTTCTCAAGAGCTACTCAAATTGAGAAGTGATCAACAAATAATAAAAAAGAGATGATGAGCCTGTTACAAGCTCTAACCAAAGAGTTGATCACTATAAAAGGGCAGAGTCTGGAGGATGGATCACTTTATCAACAATAGGTTCAGAGCCCTAACCAATAGTGCCAATTTTAGGAGCAATCATATCAGCAAGATAGGCCACAGTATCAAGAAAAGCATCAAAGCAAAAGGAAAAATTTAGTAAAGAGGCCTTTCCATCCATATAATCTAGTCAGGAGAACATTCCTAGTACAAAACATCAAAGCAACTAGTAGTCACTTGAACCCATTTTTTGGGAAGGAGGCTGTAGATTTTCTGCTTGTTCTCTTGAACTATGAACTTCCTGATGGAGAAAGGTCAGAAGTGTTACAACAGGAGACAGTGGCCTCTCAAGCACATTCCCCTAAGGATGGAATGCAACAAGTGACCAGACAAGAGACTCATAAAGTCCAAATCCCAAGCTCCTTTCCTGGTAAGTCCATTGACACTTTTGTTGAATTTCCAAGCTTTAGAATTTCTCCTCCAGTTCAAAATCTTAGTCAATAGGAGCCCAATCTCCATGCATTTTTAGAGCCCATTCATGACCCTGTCTTAGATTTCCAGCCACTTCATCCTATTCCTATAAATGAGATACCTAAAAGGTTTGAATTTCTAAATGATAATGAGCCTGTCCTGTAGCAAATAAAGCCCTATAAGCCAATTCTTAAAGAGTCCACTACACCTCAAGCACTTTTAGGCCACCAGGAAGAGGATGATTTTTGTCTTTTAGGTACACTTTTTCATGATAATCATGAGGAGTAGGTAAGGCTATTACATCAAGATGGATTAGAGCAATCAGATCAGGATAAGAAAGAAAGTGAGGAAGGTGAGAGCCTAGCTAATCTTTTTGAGGAGATGCCTTCTTACATTGAGCAAGATGAGGAGGTTGATAATGTCTCAATTGTAGAATTTAGGCTAGTCTACAATAAAGTGGGGGAGGAATCTAAGGAATCATATTTCTTGGACCATGAGGAGGGGCCAGTGATTGTCAAGAATATGAGATAGTTTGATACCTTTGATGAGTTGTTGGATGTTCCAACTGATGAAGAGGATGGTCCACTAACTGTAGAAGAAGAAATATTATGGAAGACTATCATGGAGGGACATAATTTTTATCATCCTGTTGAAGTTATTAATGAGATGCATCCTGATAGTAGCAAAGGGAGCCCCAAGTTCATTCTTTCCAGGGGTTGCCCCTTAAGGTACTTAGCAAGAATGGAGGCTAGCAGTAAAGAACTAGTCACGTTGGTGTCCAAACATGAGTGTTCAAATGAAGCTGAAGCTGAAGGTGAATGTATAGTTTAGCAACGAAAAGCTCAACTCACTTATCCACCCTTGGGTATTGAAAATAGGAATCTGATGGTGGAGGTGAGTCAATTTGTTTATGTCTTTCAAGAGGAAGTGCATCGGTTCTTCACACAACTATGTGTACTTCATTCCTTATTTTCCATCCTCATGCATGTAAAATATTGTATCCTAATGAGGAAAGGTAGCTATTCCAGCCTACCAGTGAATGGTTTTGTTTGACCAGGTTTTTGTAACTGGTTAGTTTAGGATAGGTTAGTTTTCCTACTTTCTTCCAAGTTTTCTAGCCTAGTTCCCTATTTTGCAAGAAGTGCCTATGCACAAGTTGTGTCTCTCTGTCAGAATTTTGTGCTCAGTATGACCCCATGTCCAATGGATTCATCAAGGCCACTAGTTTTCCATGTCTAGCAGGTTGACATCCCACAGAAATCGCCAAAATGTTACCCAAATTTTTCTATGCAAATTTGGCTATATCCTATTCCAAGTCTGCAAATTTATCTTGCTGAGCATCCCTAAAAGTTTCATGGGTTTAGGTTTTGTCTCTTGGCCTCTGTAATTCTTTCTATCCCTTGGTCTGCAGGTAAAAATTCAAAAAAATCTAGCCGTTGTGCTTTATAAACCCTAAACCCCCTGCGACCTATTCTATTTCACCGTTACCTTTTTGGGCCACTTAAATCCCTCTAAATGCATGTGCCCTTTAAAAGTGACCACTTCATGTGTTAGCCACTAGGTTGTCGAGCGGGTCCCTTTTTAATACTTCCTGAAAAGCCTAAGTTTCTTGACAAATCTTTCTAAAAGTGCCTTCCCCTTAACTTGTGGCTGTCGCATGATCTCATGACTCTGGGTTGTTAGATTTTCTGACATGCGATCATGCAATAGGGTGACACTTGTCAGCGGGCCCAGCTTTTAAAAGTCCTAAGTAGTGTTTTACTTCCTGATTAAGAAGGTTAATTTTTTTAATCGGTCAGTTGTCGCATGTTTGCAAGGCTTAATCTTGTGCCTTGCGATCATGCGATGACCGTTGATATTCCTCCCAACTCAACACTTCCATATGGTGGGTTCATTGTCATTTTTGCCGAGGTGTTCACTTTTCATTGGTTGTGAGTTAGTGATGTGGAAGCCTGTCAGAGTGGGGCCCAGTGATCTATCATTCCTTAAGATCCTACAATGGTCACATGGATTTTTCCTAGCCCTTGAAATCATGCAACAACCATCGATATTGCTTTGTTGCCAGGCTTCTAGCGATGGGTCCTCTTTTGTGACGTGCTGAATTATTATTGGTTGGCCAGATGATAGCTTAGATCTATCAGTGGGATTGTGTTAGAAGGTCTACAGATGTGTCAGAAAGGCTTAGATCTATGGTGTTCATATGATCTCATAGAATCTTCTAACCCTATGAGATCATATGCCCACCGTCCGATGTGAATCTCAGTTGCAGTGGGTCCGTTGTCAAAGGTCTACCGAGGTGTTTGCTAGTGAGGCGGTCGGGGTGAATGGATGATTTCCAAGTGGTGGATGGGCCTAGGGTTAGTAAGATTATCTATGAATCAGTGACTAAAGGTTCATCTCTTGGTCACCAAACTTAACCAGGGTCAATTAAAATAATTAGCAATTCTGCGACCGAAAGGAAAAAGGAAACTTGAGGTGAACTTGAGGTTAATTCTGCAGTCAACGTGGTGCTCAGGTAAAAAGAAAAGATCTAATGGTTGTGTTTTAAATAAGATTGAAAATAAACATCGACCGTCAATGGAGGAAAATTATGGCACCACCTATTAGCCGTTGATTTTAAATATATTTCTCTGTAGGGTTTTTGCCAGGGTTTTGATCCAGTGATCGATTGTGATAGAATGGGTAGATAAAATTGATGTTCTCAGGATAGTTGCAGTTGGGAAAAATGATGTGAAGACCTGCACAGCCATCACAGGTCATTTCTTGCTTTCTGAGAGTACCAACTTGAGCATTCATGGTGGGTTTGAGTTGCAGAAAGGTAGTTGGATCAAGTCAGTTGTGTCTGCAGGTGGACTCAGTAAGGAGATGCACATGCAAGGCTATAGACATATCTGATCAGCTAGGATATTTTTAGAATTACATAATGTAATTGTGCTAAAAAAGTGAGATTAGGGTTTGATTATTATATGGAGATCAATGTAACCCTAATTAGGTTTTGCTCCAGTCTATGTGCCAAATGGAGATGTATATATTATTTTTTGGAGCTTTTAGAGCTCAGAGTTCACATTTTGTAAAGAGAAAAAATATCTTTTCTTAGAAGGCTATCTGTGAAATTTTTCTATCCTCTGGTTTTCTACATTCTGTAAGCTTCCATCGATAATTTAGATATTGAAGATATTTTGTGACATTTGTCATGTCCCTATGCCTTCTTGTGTGAGTTATCCCTTAATGAATTCAGTATTTTGTATGTTCTCAGTGATATCTTAGGGTTCTTGATCCCTCTTTCTTCCTGCAATTCTATGTATTATTGTAGATGATTTGATGTGAATGCTTTTGTGGGTATACTATAACCCCTTAACAATTTCATCTCATTCCTATACCTAGTTGCAAAGGTGAATGTTTGTTTGTAGGTCATAGATTGTTGTCTAACTCCAAAGAGTGTTATTGTTTATGGAAGAATCTCTCTTTCCCTGAATACCCTCTTTAATTTGCAGACCCTTCTATGAAATACTTATGCAGACCTATTCAATGAGTTGTGATATCCTAGACCTAAGTTCATTCATTGAATCCATCTTTTATACTGCAATTCATACCATCATTTCGGTGCATCACCTAGTAGGTAGTTTGCTTTCAAGTCTTTTCCCTTTCATGCATTCCTTCTATCCCTTTCCCTCAAAAGATTTACTTTTCCTATCAAAGAAGCAAATTAAGGTGATTATCCAAGAGGAACCAGCCTAAAACTTGGATGTCTCATCTCAGTTAGCATAGGTCCCACAACCTAGAGATGAATCCCATGTTATACTAAGTTATCAAGACTAAGAGAGCTTGAAACAAAGGTGCAAACTTAGTGTATAATAGTTACACCAAAGACACACTTTTTTGGATTTAGCTTCAAGCCATAATGATGCAGCCGATCGAACACACTCTCAAGGATGTTTAGGTGTTCACCTCATATTTTAGATTTTGCAAGAATGTTGTCCACATAGTCTTCTAGGATCTTGTGGATCATATCATGGAAGATTGATGTCATCTCTCTTTGATATGTAGCTCCTACGTTCTTCAACCCAAATGGCATCATGTTTTAACAGAAGGTACCCCATGGTGTGGTAAATGTCTTTTTGTGTTGATCTACTTTTGCTATTCAGATCTAATTGTAGCCTGAGAAGCCATCCATGAGTGACAACATCTCATGGCCCACTATAAGATCTATGATCATGTCTATGTTGGGAAGCAGGAAATCATCCTTAGGACATCCTTTGTTTAGGTCCCTAAAATCTATGTAGATTCTGATGTTGCCTGAAGGCTTTGTGATTGGTACCATGTTGGAGATCCAATCTGAGTAATCAATGGATCTGATGATCTTTTCTTGGAGGAGTTTTTCAAGCTCTACTTTTACTAACAAGGCCACTTTTGGATGCATTTTTCTTAGCTTTTGTTTTACTGGCTTGACATTGGGATCCACTGCAAGATTGTGCACAATGAGATTCAAATCAAACCCAGGCATATGTGCATATGACCATGCAAAGTTTATAATGGATTCTTGGATAAGCTCATTGAGAGCTATTTCTTCACCTTTTGTTAGAGATGCTGCAATATAGGTGATTCTTGGACATTCTTCTATGCCCAGGTTGACTGGTTTGGTTTCCTCTATGATGATGGGTGACTACTCGAGTCTATAATCTTGGATGGAAGGAAGAGGAAAGTCTCCATCTTCTAGCACCTCAAAGAGGTTTTCACCAAAAGATACACCCTTTAGTTTTAATTTTTTGGAATCAGAATGTGCCCTAGAATGGTTTTCACATAAGGACTCAGTTTTTTCTTTTTCTCTTTTACTTTTGCAGTTGAAGCTTGCCTCTTCCTCAAAATATCCTTTAGGATCAAGTTTATAGATGTGAGTTAACTTTGAATCTTTATCTAATTGTGGGCCTGATGCCCCCATGAACTCTAGGTGTGCTTCTATGCTTTGGAACTCATCAATATGTGTGACACTTGGTTGATCCCAATCTATGAGTTCTGGGTCGATGAGGGGAAGTTCTATGAGGTTAATGGCGAGTTGTTGGAGGACAGAAGTGCCCAGGAGGGTATCATCATCGAAGATGTCATCATATGATTTATTTTCTTCCTCTTCAGGGATGTCTTTGATCTCTATGAGGTCATCTTGGCTATTCAAGAAGGGAATGTTGGTCATGTTAGTGCCTCCAATTGTGGTATTGGGCTCTTGTATATGCAGGAAACGAGTATTAAAGCCAAGACCTTGATGTTGTGGATTCTTTGATGTTGTGATAGGGTCTTTACTTCTACCTTCTTGTGGTCCTAGACTACCACCTTGATATTTCCATTGCTCAGTGGCATACTTGTGTGATTGAGGATACTTTTCTTTGAAGTAACCAAGAAGTTGAATGTCAAGTGGTGGGGGATCTCTATATAACCACTTATTAATGTCAAGATCCATCTCTTGACTAGTTATCTTTCCATGGGAGACAAAATTCATAGGTCCCATTTGCTTGGTTTCATGATTTTCTTCAGTGGGTTCACTTTGGTGATTCGGGTGCCCTTGCATATGTGGACCAAGTGGGAGGGCTCCTACTACAAATGCATCATTCAGGGTGTATTCACCACAAATCTAGTTGTTGATCTTGATGAAAGAGAGAGTAGAGGCGAGGATAGTCTCTGGATCACAATGGGATCATGAAGAATTGGCGATAGAAGTGCCAATGTCAGTTCCAGGACAATGGGTGGAATGAGGGAATGATGCTTCCATCACACAATAGTATGCAAAGGGTTGAGGGTCTACATGGATGGTGACCTCAATGCCTTGATGCAGAAATTTGGTGCATTTATGGTAAGTGGATGGTACATCCTTGATGGAATGGATCCATGGTTAGCCAAGGAGGATGTTGAATGGTAGGTCAAGATCAACAACATGGAAAATGGTGTCTTGTGTTGCTGGGCCTAGCTGGATAGGAAAAAGAATGGTACCTTCAGAGGTATGCTCCAAGTTGTTGTATGCCTTGATGGTGATAACTTCATGTGATATGTTAGCCTCTATGAACCCAATCTGCTAATGAATTCTAGAGTACACAAGTTTAGCGCTGAGCCATTATTTGTCATGACCCTTTTTATGGAAAAATCTCTGACCATGATGGCAATGTGGAGAGGGAGATTGTGGTCAGGTACAATAGCTGGTATATTGAATGGCTTGAATGATAGAGCACAAGATGTGAATAGATGTCCCACAAGGTTCTCAAACTGGATGGTGTTAATGTCTATGGGCACATGTCCTTCGTGAAGGGCTCGATCAAGGATTTCTTGATGGAGGGGTGAAGTGTAGAGAAGGTCAAGGATGGAGATTTGGGCTGGTGTATTCCCAAGATGTTCTATAAGATTGTATTGTGCATTGTGTTCTGGTCTTGGACGTGCACCAGTGATAGTTATCTAGCCTTTACGGGTGGTAAAGACACACTGACTATCTAGTTCTTTGACATGGATGACATTGACTGTGGGTTTGACTTGGGTTATACATCCAACAAACTTGTCATAATTGATATAAGCAGTAGTGTAGTCTTTGTGATGAACATGATCTCCTTGTTTGCCTTTTCCTTGGTTTTGATTAGGAGGATTAGCATTAGCTTGATTTTTTGCTGTGATGTTTTGATAGATCTACAAATTGGCATTAGGTGAGGCTTGCGCTTATGTGTCCACTTGGATCTCCTTTTGCTCAATGAGATCTTGGATGTAATGCTTGAGTTTCATACACCTTAGGGTAGTGTGTCCTTTGACACAATGATAATCACAGTACTCATGATCTTTGTACCAGTTGGTCTTAGGAGTGGCATCATCAAACTATTGCATTGGTGGGTACATGATCAAGTTGGCCTTGGCCATTTGGTGAAAGATAACATCCAGAGGTTAACCAAGTGGTGTGAAGATCCTCTTCTAATAAGTCTAGGCTCTGGGCCTATTTTGATTGGGAGTAGTGGTGATTGCATTAGCCTAATTGGTTGGATTTCCTTGATGGGCTTGATGTGCTTTCTGCTGATAGTTCCATTGATTTTTTTGTGGATGATATTGCTTCATAGGTTGCTAATGAGTTTGAGGCTATTGTTGATATGCAGAGTTAGGTGTAGGACTGGCCACAATGATCTAGACATGCTTGGTGTCCGTAGCTCCATTTGTGACAATGTTTTTGTTACGATTCTAGTAACGGAGTTTATCATTGCTGGTTTTACTTTGGGAATCATTTTTGTAATGTTGGATTACGCCTTCTTCTAGGAGAACTCTTTCAACATCTATCCCTTTTCTTTTGATATCCTGATATGTTTGGATACAATTCATCCTCATAAAGTGGGATAGTTTGGGATGCAGGTTATTGATGAAGATCTTGGTTTGTCGATGCTTCTCAAGCAGTTGGTATGATAACCTGGAAGTGAGGTTCTTCCATCACTGCAGGTAGTCTGCTATGATTTCTCCTTCTTTCTATTTGGAGTTGCAAAGGTCTAGCAAAGTCAACTCATTCTTGACATTGTGGGAATATTGAGCTACAAACTTCTTAGAGAGCTCGACAAAAGTTGTGATGGTCCCATACAATATCTTGTAAAACCACTCAATAACAGTTCCTCCCAAGCTTTTGGGGAATAGGCATAAAAGATAATTGTCATTGTAAGACACTTCTTGGCATGCCATATAGAACTCTTTGATGTGATTTACAAGGTCTCCTTTCCCTCGATATTTATCGAATTTAGGTGTCTCAAAGTGCTTAGGAAAAGGAACAGCCATGATTTATCAATCAAACAGATAGGGACACACCTCTTCAAACTTGAAGGTTTTATTATTTGTACCAATTTGGAGCTCCTTAAGAGCATTCTTCATTGCTTCCCACTCAACATTGATTAGTGTTGGAGTGGGTACTCCCATTTGAAAAGAATCTAGTGGTGTTGGTGAATAAGGGTGATTTTGAGGTGGATATTATGGAGTGGGATATGGAGATTTCCCAGCAAGATAGGTAGACTGGAATGGATTTTGGGATGATGATTTCTAGGGAGGATATTGTTGACACAGTGTGGGGGTGTATTGCGGTGGAGGATATACAATTGTTTGGTTTTGTTGGGGGATGATGGGATGTTGTTGCTGCTGAGGAATGATAGGGATTTGTTGCTGTGATTGGAAGTATTTTTATTGCGGAGGAGGCTAGTGAAATGATGCATCTTGCTGGTAAGATGGCCCTTGTTGTACCTGGCTTTGCACTTGGTTGATGTAGGATGGATGCATTCCTACATTGCTTAAGGGTGGAACCGATGTAGGGAAGCCAAAAGAAGGAGGTGGTTGGGCAAGGTAGTGTGTGAGAGGGGAAGAACTTTGTTGCTAAGGTGGTGGAACTTGTTGAAAAGTATTGGGTGATGTGAATAGATGGTTTGGAAATGGGGGAAAGGATGAAGCTAGTGGAGGTTGAGATGGTTGTTGTTGCACTGCTTGTGAGAAGGTAGTTTGTTGGTTTCCTAGCATGGATACGGAGAAGTGAGTTGGTATTCCTAAGGCTCATATTTATTCTTTAGTGAGGCTCCATCGGGAACCAGTGCGTGGTGGGAACTGTGATGCAAAGGTTGTTGGAAAGGTAGATGTGATGGGAGTTTGAGACATGAATGGTGGATTTGAAAAACCCATGGAAGGCATACCTATGGTGAATGCATTTTGTTAGGCTTGTCTTGGGTAGATATTTATTGGGGGGTGAACAAAGATGCTTGCAGTCCCCATGAAAAGGGTGGTGCTGATGTGGAAGCTTGCTGGGAGAAGGAAGAGAATGATTGTGTTGCCCTTGTAAATGATGGCATGGGTGTGGAAGCCAGTGGAGTGAATGGGAAGGATGATTGCATTTCCCATTGAAAGAATGATGTTGCTTGGCCCATGGAAGGTGGTGGAATTGCACGTGTAAAGGTTTGTGTAGGAGGTGGTGTTTAGTTTTATGAAAAGCTTTGGGTAGGAATAATGGATTGAGCTACTATGGAAGATGATGGTGTGCCTATGAGAGGAAATGGAGTGGATTGTGTTTCTTGTGTTTTAGGGCTTGTGAAACTGCTTTGCAAAAGTGGGGGGATGGGTGAAGCTACTTTTGATATGTGGAAAAGTAGATCAGGGATTTTTTAGATGATGGGAGTGTATACTTTTGTTGGGATTTAGATGTTGTTGATGGGGATGTGAGGTTAGAGATATGGTGGAATGGGAGTACCCTCTTGTGTGAATTTAGCCCACATGTTTCATTGATTCTTTGCAGTGAGTGCACTAACCATTTGTGCATTCCCTACATGATTCATGAATGTTTCTATCACAAAAGAAGTTGGGGGATATTGGGATCATCCCATGCATTACTAGTTTGTTGGATCTGGGGATCGTAAGATCCCATCGCACTAGTAGAAATGTTGGGATCGGATGAGCTGGGGACTTGATAAGGATCCATGTTCCTTCATTTTCTAGATCTTGTCTTGATAGGCATGGAGTGGAGATCTAAAGATGCAGATGCTAGATGGATGCAAGATGCTCCTAAGAGACTCTAAAGAATGATGGATGTAAGCCTAGGAAACTTCTAAGGATGGTGGAGTTCTAGAATGCAATGCAAGGATTTGGATTAACTCTAGGGATGGCAAAAATGTCTAAAGGATTGGTGAGATGCTTTGATTTGGTTTAAGGATGGTGGAAGATTGGTAGGAGATGGTGAAAGATTGGTGAAATGCTTGGCGATGATGAAGGATTGGTGAAATGCTTGGTGATGATGGAGGATCAGTGGTAGGATTTGGTCGACCTAGGATAGACCAATGATCTTTGGTCAACTAGATTCTTTATCAATCCAAGCCAATCTATTGCTCGAGATGATGAGGCTGTGTAAGGACAACTTGGATTTCCTCTAGATAATGCTATGTCAAAGGGGGTGATTTCTGATTTAGGATAAGGATTGAAAACAACTCAAAGGTTTTGAACACTAAGTGTTTTTGGATTTGGATCACTGGATTTGATGCAAGGATGGTGAGGTTGACTTGGATGATGGATGTTTTATTTGGATCATGAATTTGGGATTATGATTGTGGATTGTTGATGGAATGATGGTGAAGGATGATGGAATGATGCTATTCCTAAGAGAATGACCTAGATGAAACTAAAATGGATGACCTATGATGCAACTAGGAATATGAGAATGAATGCAACTAAGAATGACTTTAAGATGCAACTAAGGATTTGGTGGTGATGCAAGGATGAAACTAAGATGAGCTAGGATGAAGGACTGTCGAGATAAGATTTGGGATTTGAAGGTAGAATGGACATGTGATGGATCCAGCTAGTCTTCTCTTTTGAGATTGACGTAGCGATGGTTTACTTAGAATTGGTAAGCAAACTACTTGACTCTTGCATTATAGCCCACATTATCAAGATTTTCGTCATACTTTTCTTCAGCTTGGGTTGCTTGTACAAAAGATTGATGGCTTTTAAGATTTATCTTTGCAACTTTCTTCTCTTAATAGGCTTGGGATTTGGGAAGTTTATCCTTTGGGTGTTTGGTCAAATCGGACATAACTTGGGGAGTTTTTTTTTGGTAATTGGATTGAAACAAAGCTTTGGGTATTTGATTTTGAAGAATTTTTCTACAAGGTTTGTCTGAATAACTTGAATCAAGTTGTGGATCAGTTTTGATGTTTCCAATGGCAAAGGATAGAATTCAACAAAGACTTTTGAAACAACAATCTCCACAAGGGACAAGGCACCTTGTGGGATGCAAGAAAGATGACAAACTCTTGAATCTAAAAAAGCTTTGACATGTGTATATTCCAAAAAATGTTTTCACTGAGGTTTTGATTATGCAAATAACTTCAAGAAGATCTACCAAGGGAGGTGAGTATCAAAATCATTTTCCCACAGCTTGATACCCCCTAAAAGGGGATACATATGGTGAGTATCTTAAGGTGATCTGATAAACCCCTTGGATCAGTCCTTGCATAATGATTCTGATACCTTCAAATGTAGATAGGGTAGCTTCTATTTTATCAATTTTGCAGTTGTTTCGTGGAGTCCTCCCAATCAGTCTGTACGCGCATGACTCACTTAAGAGCCAAGTTGATCATATTGGAATCATAGGGATTATTCACCTACCCCAGGCTACCATCAACACACATCACCCAAGCTTGAGGGGATGTAAGTGAGAGTTTTCTTAGTGCTTTATTTCTATACCAGTCAGGGAAGATACCATTTTGAGGTCATTATCCGAAGAGGAAGTTCTTTTCTCCCCGGACAGGCCTCTCTAAAAGTAAAATAGGTGAACTTGTCTGAGTTCAAGTGTTTTAAATTACTTAGATTAACAAGGATTTTGCAAAAATGGGAAACTCCTAGATGCACATCATGAAGATTCTTTTCCCAAAAATTGATTAAGTGTTTTGAATTGAAATTTTGAAGACACAAGTGTTTAAGGTTTTGATTTGTTCTTTCTCTCTTCAAAAAGTAAAACTTCGAGTGATTGCAAGTTATTTATTTGGGCATTCAAGATTTGATTTGTGTGTCACTTAAGAACTTTGAAATGAGCTTTGTTTTGATTTTAAGTCATTCAAGATTGAGTTTTGTTTGTTTTGAACTGAATTTGAAAGAGGAAGGAATAGAGATTCTTTTCTTTCACCTGTTTAATTCATTCAAGAGTGTGCTTGATTTGGACTCAAAGTAAAAATGACTCTTTAGGACTTCTAAAATTGATTTGCTTTAGGATGCTTTTTAGGATTGATTTTAGGAACCAAAATAAAGATGATTTATGTAATTTTGTGGTTCTTTTTAGGTTCAAAAAATGAAGTGTTCCTAATTTTGTATGAATGCATTCTAAAAACCTTGATGTTGCAAGGATGAAAATGATTTGATTTGTCTTTGATTTTTTAGAATAGATTTTGCAAATTTTAGTCTTTTAAGCATTCAAGAATGATTTGTGGGTTCATTTTAAGCACTAAAACAAGATGTGTAGGATTTTTCTTTTATTCATTTTTTACCAAATTAAAGTGTTTTTTGGAACCCCAGATGCGATCCTGGAAATCCAGTAGACCCTGGATGTGATTTGGAATACAAGATGCTATCAACGAAATATGGGATGCTATCTAGGAAATACAGGATGTGATCTGAGAAATACAGGATGCGATCTGGGAAATACGGGATGCTATTCGAGAATACAGGATGCTATCCGAGATTTAACCAAATGTGATTCAAAATATAGGATGCTATCCGGGAAATCCAGTAGACCTCGGATGCGATCCAGAATATGGGATACTATTTGGGAAACCTAAAAAATGATCTTTTAATAGTTTAAAATATGGTAAAATGAGATTTTTACATAGAAATTACATGGTTTTTGGTCAAAATGAGTTTTCTTAAGGATTTTTTTTGGAGGAATAGGCCAAGATTTTGAAAGAGGAGGAAGAATGAGTAGACAGAATAGAGGAAAAATGGATTTTAGACAAGAAAAATGATCAAAATGCCTCCTCCATCTTCAAACTTCAAACTTTGCCAAAAACTCCAAAAATTGATGAAATATTGTCAAAAGACTTGCGAAGTGGGTCCCACCGGGCATGCTAGAATGTAGGCTACAATTTTAACCTATTATCTATCTTGAAAGGCTAAAACATTCAAACATTAGACTAATCTAGCATTTATCAGTTTAAAACATAGACAAATATAAACCAAGCCACCTCAAGATTGTTGCCAAAAACAAGTTCTATAGAGCACTGTTTGATTTGCTTCAATGAGAGGGATGTGGGTGTTCTCTCTAAGAACAAGGAGCTTGCTTCTAATTCATTCTAAGAGATTTGAAATGATGCATGAATACTGAGAAAAGCTTGAAAGAAACTAGTTCAATCCATTAAAAGCTATTCTAAGATGTGTTAAGAAGCATGAAATAGAGCTATTCTAACAAATATAATTGAAAGCTTTATGATCTAAGATTATTCTAGAATTATAACACTACTTAGTATGATTATTTGAATTGGTATATTTTCTCTTGGGAAGTGAGGGTATTTATAGGATTTGGGAATGGATTGGGTTAGGAGGATGAGTTAGGGTTAGAGCTAGAGTTAGGGGTAGAGTTAGAGGTAAGGTTTGGGGTATGGTAAGGTTTACCTTGGGTTAGGGTTACTCACATGTGTGAGAAACACTAGGGAAGCGTGAAAGGGGAACATGTGTGGAAGAAGAGACATGGGTCTCTTTATGAGGCTATAAGAAGCCTTAAAGAGGGTGTAAGAAGCTTAAATGAGTGTGTAAGGCTCATTGAGGGAAGGGTTTGACCAAAAATCAAGGAGACTTGGATTAGCTTAGGAAATGTAGGAAACATCTCCTAAGTAGGTTTAGGAAAGGTTTTAAGAAGATTGGAATAGTTTAGGAAAGGTTAGAAGATTCTAGGCTTTTGAGGCTTTAAATAAATAAGAAATTTATTTAAGGATTGTGACATCATTTATTGAATATTGATTCAACAAAGATAGGAAAATCATTTAAATTTATTTAAACGCTTTGGGGAGGGATTTTTTAATTAAAGATGTTTAATTAAAATAAAAGGATTTAATGGCACAAAAATATATTAATTAATTAAATAATTAATTAATTAACAAAAGATGATGTCATCAGGGGTTTTTAGAAAAATAAAAATACTTTTATTTTCTAAAGGATTTTTAGGTGTCTACATAAACAAAACACACACTTCATCTCCTGAGTTAGCTTCTAAATAGGCCTTCACCAAAACACACACCATAGCTAATGTCACCAATCATTCCATACCTTGTGCTAACCAACGAACATCCTTTAGTACCTTGTCTATCATCCCTCAAGCTTTCATACCTTGAGTCCATACCATCTAGAAGATATAACAGAAATACAGAGACTAACTTGGTCATTTCTCACTGTCATGGTCTAATGACCAGTCTCCACAAAATCATCCATAACTCATCCAATATGAAACATTTCATGATGCGATCTTGGATATAAGATCACAACATATCTCTGAACTCTCATCTAACTTTGCAGCCTCTGAATCATCTGTACAGTATCTGTACATTGTGATAACCAACCTAATCTCCTCACAGAAACATATGTTGACATCAGTGACAAAAAAAATGACAACAGTATGAGTGCCCATTCAATAACATAGTGATTAAACATATTAAATGTCTCAATCACCTCCCCATGCATTAGCAATATCCAACAATCTCCCCCTTTGGCATTGATGTCAACATATGGGAAAATCCATCATCCCAAAGTTATATCAATCCAAAGTTATGCTACACACAATCTCCCCAAACAGTAGGGATTTTCTCCTTGCAACACTCCCCCTTTGATAGCAATGGAAAAGGGTTTCATGATTCATCAACTATTTTCCAACACCTTCCTTCCATGATGATGCAGAGGACATTGATGGCAGTCTAGAAATCTGTTTACTTTGCTATCTTTTCTCACAAACACTTCTTTGAGGCTCACAATATTTGATATTTCAATAAAAATGATATCCACTCAATATAATATGTCCATCCACTACATCTCATATTCCATACTAAATCAATATTTCATCTCACCATATTCGCTGATGATGGTATGTTATGCAGGGTCTAATTGAGATGAGTGTGCATGGATGATAGTAAACAATTATATGCAAAAAGATCTCTCCCTCAAGTCTCCATCAACATGGGTGTTGAAAAGATGTCTTGTGACATTGGTATTAACCAACTCCACCATGATACCGATAGCCATTGCATGTTTCAAGCCCCAACGTAAGATACCTTCCTTGTGGCATAACAAATCACCAACTCTGTAATAACCATTTCAATATTTGAACCAGCACAATAATGACATAAATAACAGTTCTTTGAAAGACGTTCCAATAATTGACACTTGGTAATTAAAATCACCTCTCTATCATAAAGAGCCGACGCATAATCAAACTATAAATACACTATTCAAATGTCCCCATATCGGGACTATCATGCAAACTAGACATAAACAACATGACCATTTACTCTTCCTTCAAAGATCACACAAAACCCACGCCATAGTACTATAGCATTCTTCCACAAAAATAACCGAAACATAAACATATAATAACCAAAGTATGGAACCTATTGCATATGATATTAACATTGGAAAAAAATGACAAGTGACTCAGAGATATTTCTAAACAATATTATATCAAATCTATCTCAATCCTTTAAATCCCAAACCTGAATACATATATGTTTTGTATGGCATACAAAGTATAAATGACTACATGATATGACCATCTCTCTAGCTTCCAGCCAGAAAGCCGATTCTTTCCTCAATTCTACACTTTCCAATTGTAACCTCTCCTCTATCAACTCTATGTTTGTTCCCTTATAATAATGTCTATTTAAAGACAAAGCTTGATGTTTACAAACCATTCAACTACTCATGGCTATTTAGATTCCCATTCGACCTTTTGATTACAAATGTCATATAATCCCTTCTTTTTTTTTAATTCATTACAATGAAAACAAAAAAATCTATCATTTATTGTCATGATCCCATAGATTTTAAAATGACATAATTAATAAACCATTTCTTGACATGACTTAAATAATATAAAATTCCAAGGTGGTGATGCCTCTGCACCATACTCTTGAGCTTCAAAATTTCTATCCCATGGACATGCTGTGGTGAGAATTTGCAAATAAATCTTCACCTCTACAGGATCAATGCCTCTGCTGCTTCATCTCATTCACTGTCAACTGACTCCCATCTATGGAGTTATGCTGCTACATCTAATGGTGCATTTCCCATTCAAAAGTTCACTCTTCCATTACTGCTTCCCAATTGACTTTTGTCCCTCACTTGGGAGTCCTCTCTTCCCTCTCTCCCAAAGACTCTTGGTGACACACAAGACCATCCCATGGCCTTTAGTAGACCTTCCTATCCACCCACTCATAGCAAAGTGAACAGCACCAAATCTGCAACCACAACTGCATAACAATAATCGTAAACAAACCCAACATAGGGCTATGTCTTGGTGTGAATCCTCACACTCTCAAGAGCTTCTAGATCTGATATCATTTTGATGTAGAGGACATCGATGGCAGTCTACAAATCTATTTACTTTGCTATCTTTTCTCACAAACATTTCTTTGAGGCTCGCAATCTTTGATATTTTGATAAAAATGATATCCACTCAATATAATACCATCCACTATAGCTCATATTCCATACTAAATCAATGTTTCATCTCACCATATTTTCTGATGATGGTATGTTATGTAGGGTCTAATTGAGACAAGTCTACATGGATGATAGTAAATAATTCTATGCAAAAAGTTCTCTCCCTCGAGTCTCCATCAACATGGGTGTCGAAATGACATCTTGTCACGTTGGTATTAACCAACTCCACCATGATATTGATAGCCATTTCATATTTCAAGCACCAACTTAAGATACCTTGCTTGTGGCATAACAACTCACCAACTCTGTAATAACCATTTCAATATTTGAACCAACACAATAATGACATAAATAATGGTTCTTTGAAAGCCATTCCAATAACTGACACTTGGTAATTAAAATCACCTCTCTATCATAAAGAGCTGATGCATAATCAAATTGTAAATACACTATTCAAACATCCCCAAATTGGGATTGTCATGCAAACTAGACATAAACAACATGACCATTTAATCTTCCTTCGAAGATCATACAAAACCCACGCCATAGTACTGTAACATTCTTCCACAAAAAGAAATGAAACATAAACATATAATAACCAAAATATGCAACCGATTGCATATGATATTAACATTGTAAAACAATGACAAGTGACTCAGAGAGATTTCTAAACAATATTATATCAAATCTATCTCCATCCTTTAAATCCCAAACTTGAATACATATATGATTTGTATGGCATACAAAGTATAAATGACTACATGATATGAACGGCTCTCTGGCTTCCAGCAAGAGAGCCAATTCTTTCCTCAATTCTACACTTTCCAACTGTAACCTCTCCTCTATCAAATCTCTATTTGTTGCCTTACAATAATGTCTATTTAAAGACAAAGCTTGATGGTTACAAATCATTCAACTACTCATGGATATTTAGATTCCCATTTGACCTTTTGATTATAAATGTCGTATAATCCCTTTTTTTTGGATTCATTACAATGTAAACAAACAAATCTATCATTTATTGTCATGATCCCATAGATTTTAAAATGACATAATTAATAAACCATTTCTTGACATGACTTAAATAATATAAAATTCCAAGGTGGCGGTGCCACTGCACCACATGATCACTCCCCCTAAGGAGTAGATCCTTGCATCTAGTCCAAAATATGATAAAGCTCTGAAAACCTTTGGACTGATGCATCTCTACATCATTTAATTCTGGTTAGGAGGGTCCTGAACACTCAACATACCTCTAAGATATTCAAAGGTATCTTTTGGCAGCGGCTTTGTGAAGATGTCAGCAATCTATTCCTTAGTACTAACATATTCCAACTTTATTTCCTTTTATGTCACCTTGTCTCTCAAGAAGTGATATTTGATAGAAATATGTTTGGTTTTAGAGTGCATCACTGGATTCTTTGACATATTCACTATACTAGTGTTATCACAATGGATAACCACTGGCTCATCAAAAGTTATTCCAATATCCAACATTTGCTACATCCAAACAATTTGAGTGCAGTTAATAGCAACAAAAATATACTCTAATTCCACAGTAGATTGAGCTATACAATCTTGTTTCTTACTTAGCCATGAAACCAACTTTTTCCCAAGGAAAAATGCACCACCACTAGTACTTTTTCTTTCATCAATGTTTCCTACCCAATCAACAGTAGTATAAGCATGAAGTACAAAACTATCATTCCTATCATACCATAGGCCATATTCAATTGTCCCTTTCAGATATCTGAATATCCTTTTCACAGTAGCTAGGTGTGTCTTCTTTGGCTCTGCCTGATATCTAGCCACAATCCCAACAACATTAGCAATATCTAGTCTGGTATGAGTCATATATTATAGTCCTCCAACCATTGATCTATACTTGGTTTGAAATACACATTGAGTCTCATCATTACATGATAGTTTATTACCGGTCACCATAGGTGTTCCTACTGGTTTACAATCTTCCATTCCAAATTTCTTTAGCATTTCTTCGAGATACTTAGTCTGAGAAATAAAGATACCATTCTCATTCTAAGCTATTTGTAGTCCAAGAAAGAATTTCATTTCACCTATCATGGACATCTCAAATTCATTTTCCATCTCTTTTGAAAATTTCTTGCATAGATCACCATTTCCTCCAAAGATAGTATCATCAACAAAAACTTCAATTATCACAACTCCATCTTCACTAATTCTCAAATACAAGTTACTGTCATCATTACCTTTTCTGAATCCAAGGTGAAGTAAGTATTTGTCTAACCTTGCATACCAAGCCTTTGGAGCTTGCTTTAGTCCATACAGTGCCTTCTTTAGCTTGCATACCATATCTCTATCCTCAGATAGGGGAAATCCATCTAGTTGTTCTATGTATACCCCTTCTTCAAGATCTCCATTCAAGAATGCAGATTTCACATCCATTTGATACACCTTTAAGTTTTTACGAGTAGCATAAGCCAAGAACAATCTCACAACCTCTAATCTAGCAATAGGGGAAAATGTTTCTTCAAAGTCTATGCCTTCTTGCTGTGAATATCCCTTACATACCATTCTTTCTTTGTTTCTTACAATAGTTCCTTCTTCATTCATTTTGTTTCTAAAAACCCATTTTGTTCCTATAACATTTTTGTTTTAAGGTCTAGGAACTAATTTCCAAGTGTTATTCTTCTTTATCTGATCTAACTCTTCCTTCATAGCATTTATCCAAAATTCATCTTTACATGCTTCAATTGTAGTATTTGGTTCAATATGAGAAATCAAATAAATTTCTTCTCTAATCTTTGATCTAGTCATTACTCCTTGATTAGAGTCACCAATAATTTAATTTTCAAGATGATTATGTTTTACATACCTTGGAGTCTTGAGAACCTCAGTAGCTCCCCTTGTGTCAACATCACAAGTTTCCTTTTCACATTCTATTTCAACAATTTCTTCTCCTTCGACAGTAGTAGCTTCTTTGATTTCTGAGTTTTGATTACTGTTATACAATCTTTCTTGTTTCAAAAACTTTTCATCTATCCTTACATTATTACTTTCAATCATCTTTCTTAATCTCTGATTGAAACATTTGTAATCCTTTCTCTTGGTAGAGTAGCCAAGAAAAATTCCTTCATCACTTCTAGCATCAAACTTTCCTATCTCATCATCTCTTTTAATATAACACTCGATACCAAATATTCTAAAGTATTTTACAGTAGGAGTATGATCAAATCACAATTCATAAGGAGTTTTATTTGTACCTTCTCTGATTTGAATTCTAATTAATGTGTACAATACTATCCCAATATCCTCTCTCCAATGTACATGAGATACATTTCCTTCAATCAACATTGTCCTAGCAACATCAAGTACAATCTTGTTCATTCACTCTACTATCCCATTCTGTTGTGGAGTCCTAGGAGCTGATGTTTGTCTCTTTATTCCATTCTCTTCGTAGTATGAATTGAATAAATTTGAAGTAAACTCTCCACCTCTATCTGACCTTAGACACTTTATCTTTATACCTGATTCATTCTCTACTTTTTCTTTGAACAACTTGAATTTATCAAATGCTTCTGATTTCTCTCTTAAGTAAGTAACCCACATCATTCTAGAAAAGTCATCAACAAAGAGTATGAAATACCTTTCACCATAGTATGATCTTGTACTTATAGGTCCACAGAGATCTATATGTACCAGATCCAACTTTCCTTTTGATGTATATGCTTTTCTTTGGTAACTGCTTCTAGTTTTTTTTCCCATAACACATTCTCTGCATATAGTGTTAGATGGTTCACAATCTTTGGTAGATCTCTTACTGCATTAGCCATACTTTCCTTCACAATGTTTTCAAAATTAACATGAAAAAATCTTTTATGCCATAACCAATTTCATCTATCTTTGCAACAAAACAAGAGGCTCTAGATGTGTTTAATTCAAATACATTACCTCTAGATTTTGAGTCGGTTGCAATCAATTTTCCTACTTTACTAAACTGATAAAATATTTTCCATTAACAAAACTTAATTGAAAATCTTTATCCATCAATTGTCCAACACTTAACAAGCTATGTTTTAGTCCATCAACAAGTAGCACATTATCACTATTAGTCTTGCCATCCAAAGTAATAGATCCTACACCTATGATAGGTTTAGAAATATTGTCTCTGAATCTTACAACACCACCATCATACTTCATTAACTTAACAAATTTTGTTTTATCACCAGTCATATGATGTGAACAACCACTATCTATTATCCATTCAGTTTTATTTTCAACATGAGATACTAAAGCCTTTTCCTCATGCACTGGTTCATCTTTAATAGAAATAAATCCAATCTCTTCATAATCTAAATCATCATTAGAAATGCCTTCACTAGCATAATAGCATTCTTTATCCTTTTTAATCTTGGAAAAATTTGGTTTGTACTTAGGAACTTGTGTAGGACATCTAGATGCAAAATGACCTACCTTATTGCATGAAAAATATTTCAAAGATAAATTGCCTTCCAATTTTCCTTTACCTCTCTTTTCGCTTCTAGTAATCAGTGCAACAAGTTCATCCATATTTCTTTCTTCTACCATTATCTGTCTCCATTCCTCAACATACTCACCAAACTCTTCTTTTAGGTCTTCATTGCTGGTGCTTGAAAGTGTAGACAATTTATTGGGTGCAGATTCCTTAAATGTAGATTCAACATTAGGTATAGCTTCTCCTAATTCTGCAGCTTCAAAAGTAGTTAGGTTTGCAATCAACATTTCTCTACAAAAGTTCAGAGTTAGGGGTATAGTTTCTTGAATATACATAGCCTTGAACTTGTAATCCGGTGTTAATGATTTGATGATCTTTGCAATAATTTCTTCTTCATCATAAGTGCCTCCACATTTTCTGATTACAACTATAGCTTATGTAACTCTTTGGACATAAGCCCTAATCCTTTCATCATCATTCATTTGTAGCTTCTCCATCTTTGTCTTCTAGTTTTTTAACTTCGCTTGTTTGGTATACTTGTCTCCCTCATATAGTGCTTCTAATCTTTCCCAAATATGGTATGCCAAATCCAGGTCTTTAACTTCAACAAACTCTCCTTCAAAGAGTGTGTTGATCAATGCTTCTCTTGCAATCATTTTAAGTGAAAATATCTTATTTTCATCCTCAGTAGTAGTTGTCAACTCATCTTCAATCTTTATAGCTATCTTGTTCCTTGTAATCAACCAATAGTCAATCCCCAAACAAAATAGGTGAGTTCACATTTTGTTCTTCCAACTATCAAAGTTTTCAGGATCAAATTTAGGACTATCCTTCCTATAGTGTGCCATCTCTAGAATCACCTCAAGCTATTAAGATTTCTCTCTAAGGACCACTTGCTCTGACACCAATTGTTAGGAATAACAGTCCACAATACAAATGAGAGAGGGGGTACATCAGTTGTATGAAAGATTATTAAACTTTAAAATTCGAGTAGTAGCAATATCAAAGCCAATGAACATAATGAATGCCAACAAAATAACACAATATTTTTACGTTGGGGAAACCCTGTTAAAGGTAAAAACCCTGGTGGGAATTAGCACCCACAAATGATGTATTGAGAGTATAGTATCCTTGTTAGAAGATTTAGCCCTGTTAGGATCTTATTGAAATATTATAGTACATAGTCCTTGTTAGAGGAAAGACCTTGCTAGGAGTCAAGAAGAAAAGGGAGGGCTCACTTCCAAAGGCTCATTGCCCAAGCAAGGTTAAGTCCACCTTCAAAACTCACTATTCGCAACATAGGTGTATATGAGAAAATACACAATCTTTTTGAACTGTTTAGCATCAACTGTATTTTCTTGATCAGTTCCAATGAAGTCCACCAACAAAACTCTTCTCTACATATAGAAAACACAAGCTTGCATCTTTTACAACCTCTCTATATCACCTTCTTCCCATCCATATCTTTTCCAAAGAAAAGACCTTACATATATACCCTATTACAATTCTCCCTGATCAGGTCAGCCCATAAGGCTTTCCTAATTACAAACAATTACATAAACCCTTGCTAAGATACACATGGTATCTAAAACAAGTGTACAATGATTACATTACATCATTTAAGGACTGACATCCTTAATTTATGTTTTCCAAAAAAACACATGCTTCATTTCCTGAGTCAGATTCTAAATAGGATACCTTCACCAGAACATACGCTATAGTTGATGTCACTATTCAATTCATACCTTGCGCTGATCAATGAAAATCCTTTAGTACCTTATCTATCACCCCTCAAGCTCGCATACCTTGAGTCCATACCATATGGAAGATATAATGGAAACATAGAGACTAACTCTATCATTTCTCACTGTCACAGTCTAATGACATGTCTCCACCAAATCATCTGTAACTCATCCAATATGAAACATTTCATGATGCGATCTTGGATATAAGATCACAAAATATCTCTAAACTCTCATCTAACTTCACAGCCTCTGAATCATCCGTACAGTATCCATACACTATGATAACCATCCTGATCTCCTCATAGAAACATATGTTGACATCAGTGACAGAACAAAAATGACAATAGTATGAGTTCCCATTCAGTAATGTAGTGATTAAACATATTAAATGTCTCAATCACCTCTCCATGCATTAGCAATATCCAACATATTTGATCCAGGAGCATCCCGGGGTAATTGGAAATCCTGTATCACCAAAAATATGTTAGTGTTTGGTTTCTAGTTTTGGTAGATGTCTCGGTGGGAAACTTAAGGTTCTTGGTCACTTCAGAGTTCCTTATTGGTTGGAAGTATAGTTGACTTCACCGATGGTTCTCGATGGTTGTATGTGTGTTGCTTTATTGGTTGGGCTTGGTGGAAGAGTTTAGTGTTAGGTTACTGCTTGGTGGTGTTCTTCACCGAATGGGTCTCGATGTCCTAGATCACTGACTGGTATTGGTTTCTCGATGTTCGGCTTCACCGACTAGTTTATTTGATTTGTTTGGGCTTGGCTGACTAGTGCATTTAATTTGGGTTGTGTTCCTCATGATGTGGATTGCCCATTGGGTGTGTGAGGACCTATATCTAGGTTGATGCTTTCTCCTATGAAGATTTAATGGTTGTGGCAAGCTGACTGATAGATAACACATTTTTGTTACACATAATTACATTAAGAGTTATCATTAGTGTCACACATATATATAGTCGGTAAGGAATGAAAATAGACTAGTTAGTCAAAACACTAAGTATAGTAACTGAGAAGAGCACAAGCAAAATGAAAATTTAACTGAGCACAGTCTTGACCAAGCATAGACACTAAGTCAAATGATTACCGAGCATACCGAGTACAATTATAACTGAGCATACATGTTTACCAAGAATCAACATTTTACTGAGATAGGAATGTAGTATTTACCAATTGATACAAGAATGACATAGAAGTTTGGAATGACACTGAAAATAATGTAAATGATTTATACCAAGATAGAAAAGGATTTATATAAATCGAGGTAAAGATTTATTGGAGATATAATAATTTATTTGTGATGATCCCTATGTAGTTTTGATTTAGGTCATTCATATGGATCATTGATCAAGTTTTTTCTAAATGATTCTATAAATGTAATTAGGTAAAATCTTTATGATATAAGAATTGTCAAGATGTCAGATAATATAATCATAGAATTGAGGTAGCTTCCTATAGGAGACATCTAAAGATTAGTCAAGGTTGTGAAGCTAAACATTGAATAAGGATTCAGAATCAAATCAAAAATAGACTAGAGGCTACCGAGCAGTATTTGAAGGACAAATCTATCACAGAAAGGTGATATCAATTAAGGACTAAGCAGATCTGATGTTCAAAAAAGTAACTTTCTACATCTAGATCAATATACTATTACTTTCTAATAATTATGGAAGACAAAAATCTCATAACAGAGTAGACCTAACCATATTTTTAAAATATCTTAACTGAGTGCACACTTAACAGTGTTTATAAAATCATCTAACAAGGTAGATCTTAACAGGTTTTAAATGTTACTCCTAATAGGGTAAGATCATTAGAAGTGATAAAAAATTGTAAGCCCTAATAGGAAACTTTATTATTGCAGTATTGAATCTTTGTGGGTGTCATCCCCACTGCAGTTTTTATATTAATTATAACAAGGTTTTTTGTTATACCAAAATATATGTGTCAAGTGTATAAAGTTTCATGAATGTTTACTTGTTATATTAGAAGCATTTCATATTTTAGTTATCTACATGAATGAATGGTAATGTTAAATATGGCAGTTGGTTAATGAAGGATGTTGTCTTAAGGATTAAGATAAAAAAACTTAGGGTTACTGATTCACCCCTCCCCTCTCAGTAACTAACCTTTCCATAATCCCAACAATTGGTATCAGAGCTAGTTCTCTTGTTAAAGAATTTTAATCACTAAAGAGGAAAGATCCTTAAAGATGGAAAGGTATAAAAAAGACAAGATAATTGAAAATTAGAAATTGGGAATTCAGATTCTTGTGGAACAGCTTAAGGATATCAAAGAAAAGTTGAGAGAGTCATTGAAAAAAAGGAAGGAATTAGCATTTTGGCATGTTAATTCAAGGAAAACTTATTATTCAAACTTCAATTTAATTTTATATGCAATATTGATATATCTAATGATTCTAATAGTGCTGATGTTTATTTGTAGGAGTCTAAAATTGAATGTATGTAAATACAATAAACTTTTATTTTACTATGCTTAAATTGCAATGAATTATAAATATATCCAAAACTATATTGTTGTTTATAGTAATTTTCACTTATTGATTTCGGTGCTAATGCTGAACAAACCAATCAATACTTATACATGTAGGAGTGAATGGCCACATCTATGATAGACATGACTCATTGAGGAGTCATGCCTATCATAGGCGTAACTCATAGTCACGTCCTTTGATAATGCATTGTATCTAAAACATAACACCACTTCAATACTTATCGAGTGATACCGATTCATTACCAATATTAATCGGTTGATACCGATTCATTATAAATGTTTATCAGTTTTAATACTGATCCATTACAAATGGTTAGAGTTTAATATCAATCCATTACTAATGGTTATCAAATTTAATAGCGATCCAATATTAATTATGATTCAATACTCATCTTTATCAAATTGATTCCATCATAAATAAAATAGTGTATATATATATATTAATATATATTGATATATATGTATTTTCTTTAATTTGATAAAAAATATGTATGAATTTCTCTAATTGATATATATATACATTATAATATGAATTTATCTGATCGTAGCTATATGCAACAACACTCCCTCTTAGCTAGGGAAGATAAATCATATATATCACATTTCTCCTGATAAGAAGTCTCGCATATATCATGAAGAGAAGCATCACATAACACATGATGATAAGTATAACATAACTCGTGATAAGAAGTCTCACATATCTTGTGAAGAAAAACATCACATAACACATGATGATAAGTATCACATAACTCGTGACACTTAAAGGATGATATGCCTGAGAATATTATATTCTCCTTATAAATCCTAGTTATGGTGTGTGCACTCACATTGTTGGAATGGAGAGATAAGGTACTGAGAGGGGAGGGGTGAATCAGTGCCCTTTAAAACTTTTAACTTCAAACTTAATCAACAAATGGTAGTAAACTTAGTCTATCCAACTGAATCCATTCTATGCATCATTTATTCAATTAACTTGAAAATATAAATTTTCTGAAAACAAATAACAATTCAATCACATAACACAAGTATTTTGGTTACACATAAACCCTTATTAGAAGGTATAAAATGTGGTGGGGATGACACCTACAAATTATTCACTACTACAGATAATAAAGTATGTTGGTTAAGGCTACAAGTTGTGATCACTTTTGATGATCTTACCATGTTAGGAGTAACAATAAGACCGACTAGATCTACTTGGTTAAAGGATTTCAACAAAACTACTTGAGTGTGTACTCGGTTAAGAGATTTACAACAAGACTGTTAGGTCTACTCTATTAATAGATTTTTCTAACTCTGTTACAATGATTAGAGAATAACATAAAGTATCTATAATTGACAACTTATTCTTGTCTAAAATAGATCTATGAAATATCAATATTTATCACCTTAATGTGTAGATATTGTTCCTCTGTACTGCTCGATAGCATTGACTGAATATCTTTGAATACTACTCAACCTTGTCTGATAACTAATGTCTTGAAGATGACTGCTTGCTTCAAGATCTCATTCTTTTCCTTTTCATTCATATATCAAAACTTATCAAGACTTATGCCAAAATGTCATGAAAATACAAATATATAGCATATTGCTATGATTTCCATCACCGCTTAACCTTCATGACCTAATTAGGTTTACATCATCTTAGAAAAGTAACCTAAGATCTATGGTATACAAAAATAACCTAGATCTAACAATTACATAGAGATCATCATCACACTTAATGATTACATCTACAATAAATGATCCTCAATCTTGGTAAAACATTTTGTGATTCTATTGTAACCGTTTGCATAGATAAATGTGCAAAAACTGATTACTATACCATTTCCTGGATTGCTCAGTAAACACTATCAATATTGTTCGGTAAATACACTGGTGCTTAGTGTCTAGTCTACTTAGTGTTTATTGACACTCAGTATCAGTATACACTAATGCTCGGTAATACTTCTCTAGTGCTCGGTTAAAACTATTTCCTTTTAGTTCTCGGTACTGCCTTGTGACTACTCGATATGAAGGCTTATATAGTTAACCAACTAGCATATGTAGCTTGTAGTTCTTCCTTTTATCGACTAAATAGCATAGGTAACTGACTGATCTTCTTTGATACTAATGACAATACTTAATGCTCAAATAGAGATAACAATCTCCCCCTTTGGCATTAGTATCAAAATATGTAATGTATATAGACCTGATATCTCAAAAATGTTCTAACTTCTCCATATATAAATAGATAACTTTTTTATAAAAAAATTTCTCCCCCTTGGTGCATGCTCCCGGTATATGTAGTACAATTATCATATAGTTACATAATTTGGCATATACATTATGTTTTCCCCTTTTTTGGTAATAATGCCAAACTCAAAATAGTGTGTACTTACAATTTATCAAATATGTGCTGGTGGGTTTTCTTCAAAGAATCTAAGAAGTTCGCCCATTCCTCTTTCAAGTTGGTTAGAGAAATGTGCTCAATTACGACATGTGCATGCATGTCAAAGATATTTTCCAACACAAAAATTTTTGGTGTTGCAACTAAAGCTTGTGCTTTGACTATATGCTTCTCAAAAATTTTAAGGTGGGGAAGCATCACTTTTGTAGCTCAGTGACTTGGTCACTTATCCTGCTCTCCTGCTTCCTCAAATCATCTCTTAACTACCTAAGTTATTGAACTTTGAGTATGTGCTTATATAAAGCATTTGGCTTAGTTAAGGCCGCTTGTGCATTGGCTTGGATTTCAGTATCCAGCTATTTTATCTTCTCACTGATCTCAACAGTGACGTTCTCCATAGTGAAAAGATTTAGTATCATTTGAATAATTATCTGAGTAATAAATTGAATGTTATTTATTACCTCAAATAATGTTACCTTATTTATTGCCACTTCCTGGCTGATTTTCTCTGCTAATTTGTCCTGTATTTTTAATTCTATCAACTCTTCAATTCTCTTTTCTGCTTCAATGTCTAGGGCAGTGATTTCTTGTGAAAGTATAGCAAGTTGGTCCATAATAGGTGTATCTTCATTGATTTGTACCTCGAGTACAACCTATTGTAAGATGTCTCTTACATTTTCTAAAATTTCCTTTCTCTTGCATTCCTTTCTCGGCTTCTCCTGAGCTACTTTCCTTGTACAAAGTTCCCCATATTTTCTTAGGTCACAGTCTTGTATAACAATGACTTCTTCAAGTGTGACTGACCCTTTTCTATGTTTCTTCTTCTTCTTCTTCTTCTTCTTCAGCTCTTGAGGTGAGCTCTTAACAAATGGAATAATTTATTTGTCCTCAACATTTTGCGTTTCATGCCCGGTTGACACATTATCCTCCTTTTTCTAATCCTCGGTAACCTGTGTGTCGGTTGACTAAGATGGAGCCTCTGATGTAGTGTTAGGTGGGGTTGTCTCAGTTGCCTTAGTGTCATCATGGCCCTATGTTTCTGCCTCTTTTTCCTCTTTTACCTCAGGCTCATTTGTTTCTATAGGTGTGTTAGTTCATTGATCCCCTAATGTATCCATAGGTTGATCAGGCATTGAGCCTTCGAGTTTCTTCTTAGAGACTATTTCAACCGCTTCCATCAAAATAGGAAGTTCACTCGGTAAAGATGTTATTACTGGCTCGGTAAGTGTACCTTCATCTTTTGTTTGTGCTCCAGAAATAGTCACATATTCATCAGAAACTATGTCATCAGGATCACCATTTGTGATGTCCTCAATGAGTACATCAAGTGCGGTGTTGTCTATGATTTGGATCTTAGCTAGATCTGGTGCATCCTATGTGAAGTTCAACTCCTCGATGGCATCTTTAGTATCAGGTACCTCAGTATTGATATATCTATCATATATTGTTTTAGTGCCAGGTCTGCATCATCAATGTGAAGTCCTTTCCCTTCTGTTTTCAGCTTCTTCTGAGAGATTTTGCCTAATGCAATCCTTTTAGATTTCTCTCAGGCTATAGCTATTGAAGTCCATATGAGTTGACTATTCTCATCTATGTCTGCCAGATTTTCATCAAGTATTTGCAGTGCCTAGTTCTTCACTCTAAACCTCTTTGCATATTTTCTCATGTGTTCTTCAATTTCAGGGACTGTCAATTGAGGTATTACCAAAGCTAGAGATTGTTCCCTCATTCTCTTCTTATTTTCTAAGGCATAGGACCATTTTTTTGAAATTCTTTCCTCTAATGCCTTAGGTAGATGTTTGGAAAATTCAATGGGAACTCTTTTGAATCAAATCATCATCTAGATGATTCCCTCTTCTAGTTTATTTTGATCCTTGGTTGACAGAAGTTCAAACTGACTAATTTCAGGATCAGTAAGTTCACTATTTTAAATTATATCTTCTGCTACTTTATCAATTGATCTACTCTTATTACTAACAACTTTAGACTGATCATTATTATCTTCTTCATCATCTAAATCATACTTACCCCTAATCAACTTTCTTCTTTTCCTTGGGGCTTCAGCAGTAGTTTTATTACCCCTTTTTGTGTATGTCTTTGTCGGTGTTGCTGCCTTTGGTCTTGAAATATTCACAACTCCTTTCTTTAGTGGAGGTGAGGTTGCAGTTGTAGACCTTGTTCATGACCTTGTTTGCACATATAACTACTTCTTCAGAGTTGGTGAAGGAGAAACCGGTGTAGAGTCTACATCTTTATCTGACTTGGATTCTTCACTATCATGTGGTTTGTTAGTTAGCATCAATTGACCTTCAATTATTGCTTAAACTGATGTACTGTCAGATGATCCAGAATCATCTCCAAATTTCTCTACAATATTCTTCATCATTTTTATTGACTTCTTTGTTATCTTACCGATAACCAGACCTATTTTTATTCTTGTCTTGGATTCTTCATATGTTCCAAACATTTCTACTTTTACATCCTTGGGAGTAGCCAATAAAGCCTAAATTGATTTAGAAGCTAAATTAATATCTATCTCATATCCCATAGGTGCTTACCATTTAGTCCTAGGCTCCATGGCCTTTATCAATGTGTGGTCGGTGTCCACAAGAAAACATATCTCTTGCTCATAGTCTTCTACTAGTTGATTGGGAATTCTGCTCTGAGAATTTATTTTACTCTTGTTCAAAGTAATTATCTAATACATTATTGAGATTATTTCCCAAGCCCTTAATCAAATCTGAAATCTATGATATCACTAGCTTGTCATTTGACCACTCTATATTACCAATAGAAGGGAAAAATCATTACACATAAAAGAATATGAAAACTAGTAGGGATCCAAACTTACATGTGTTGGCATTCACCAACTGGATTTTCTTCATGTTCTCTTCAACTTGCCTCAATAGAATCTCAGCTAGGTCCAACAGATAACCTTTCTTAACCATTCGATATGCAATGTCAACTGCTCCATAAGGCACACCGTTCTATCTTCTCGACTGAAAGATTTTATAACCGATGAAATGCGCTACATATTTTACCTTTGGTTCTTTGATTGAGTGAATCTTTAGTGCATGGCCATCCCATTCGGCTCCGATGTTCTTCTCGATATCTGCTCTTGGTGCACTATGAATTGCCTTCGCTTTATCTTTGGTAGGAAACCTGGTGACCACATGAATCATCTTCTTTTTAATTTCTACTAGTTCATCCAACCAAAGCTTTCCATCATGAAACCAACTAATAACAAACCTAATCCATTCTCTCTTATAATCCTTCAAAAAATTTAGGGCATTCGTTAAACCTATTACTTCTAGTTGTTTGTGTTCAGGTTTCAATCTACCATCTTCTCCACAAAGCTTCTGATAAGCTACATACATATCAAAGTCTCCTATTTCACCAATCTTGTAGTGAATGTATGATCTTACGTCTTTAACTAACATAACCCTAGGGGGTATGCTTGAAAAAGCTCTCGTTGAATCAATTTTGGATGCAACTTTAGGGTGAAGTTTGTATCAGGGTTCATTGTAGGTTGCAGACACTATCAAATTTACTTCCTCCTCATTTGCCAACTTAGATTGATTTACATTGATGTGGATGCTATTTTTCTTTAATTTAGGGTTTCGGTAAGTAGTATGAATTATCTCGGCAGTAACTATACTTACTCAGAAATAATGATGAACTTCCTTGGAAGATTGAATCTACTCTTGAATGTTCCTGAAAATCTTTAGCTCTTTAATCGCTCTTTGAAAGTCCTTTTCTCTTTGAAATCACTTGGTGAAGAAATAAGCTAAGTTCTCTGTCTATTTATAACTTTTTCAAATTCCCAGTCAAAGTACTTGTAATAAATGCTCAACCTACTTACATCTCAGCAACAACTATCAACTCAGTGATTATCACAAAATATCAATAGCTTGGTTAACACATAACTTTCCACTTGGTTATTACTGATACCCGGTTAACCTTGCATAATAGTCAGCGATGGGTAACCCTTTACTCGGTCTAACATATACCGACTGTATAACTTTGAAAGCTCAAAACTTATAAACCATAATGCATCTTAATTCATGCAGATTTGGTATGTGCACAACTAACATAAGGAGCTGTATATAAGATATGATCGATCTGAATTATCAGTTCCAAACATACCTTTTTCAGCTTAGGTGGAGGTGCCGATGTCATCCAATCCAATGGATGAGGTTTCACTGACTACATTTCTTGACTCAACATTCCCATTTGATGCCTTTCTCCACATAGTTTTTCTTATCCTCATGATATCTACAATTGTATTTCCATTCTCAAATGTTTGTTCTTCTGGTGCTCAGTCTCTACAATCTTTACTTAGGTGACCAACTTTGTGATAATGCAAATATTCCATACCAGTTCTTGTCCAACTTTGAGATTTTCCATCCCATCTCTTCCTCATGCAATTAGCTAAAATATGTCCATACATTCCACATACTGTGCAGTTAACCCATGTGTTATAATCCCAAGTGTAAGCATTACCTTTTCTTCTCGGTTGATAGGATTTGTTCTATCCTTTCACTGTCCAGACTTGCTTCATCTTTGTTCTACATTCTTGTGAGGTGTGTCCATGCTTGTTGCAAGTATAATAGAGTTTATCCATGTGAGGTTTTTTAGGAGTCCTATTCAACTTATATCTACGTTCATATGCTTGATGTCCAAACTTTTTATAGTTATATAAATGACCATTAAATTTAGGAGTGGTTTTCAGTTTACATTGTACTTTACTCCTGCAAACATTTGAAGTGTGTCCTAGTTTTCCATAGTGATAGCATGTCAGTGTCTTATGTCTCTGATTTTTATTGTTATTCACCTATTTAGCTTTCTTGGATGATTCTCCTTTCTCAGTGTAGCGTAATCCAATAGTGCTTCCAAGTCCTCTTTGACTAATTAGAAAATCATCAATTTTCTTATAACTGTCTTCAGCCTTTTTCATCATTTCATTGTGTTGTAGATACATCTTCACTTCATTTCTCAATTTTTCATTTTCTTCCCTGAGTACTCCAATGTCTTCAATCTTTCTTGACAACTCTATATTTACTTGGTTGATCTCATGATTTATAATAATCATCTGATTAGATATTTTAAAGTGATGCTCGGTAAGTCTCAGTATCTCAATTTCTTTTACTTGTAGTTGTTTAGTCATCTATCTTATGTCTTCAACAACTAAATTTCTCTCTTGTTCTTCTTGTCTAGCATTTTTTATCACATCAATCATTCTCACCATTTATGTCTCCTAACTGATCTATAGGGTTTTCACTTGTTCAGTCAAATGAAGATTTTTCTCAGACAAATTAGAAATTGCACTTTCGGAACCATTAGAAATATTGCCTGAACTAGATCCAATATTATCAAATAAGTCATCAATCTCTTCTTCATGGTAGTTAGTCTCATTTTCCATAATAGCTAAGTTCTTTCTTTGAACCAATAACTTCTTCAATGCATCCTTAGCTTGTTTGTATTGATCAATAAACATCTGCATCTGAATCTTTTGATTCTCTATAGTTTTGTCCAACTTGTATCTCTCCATGATTAGATCTTTACTCTTTAGTGGTTAAATCATCCAATAAGAGATCTGTTCTCTGATACCAATTGTTGGGATGGAGAGATAAGGTACCGAGAGGGGAGGGATGAATCAGTTCCCTCTAAAACTTTTAACTTCAAACTTAATCAGCAAACAGTAGTAAACTTAGTCTATTCAATTGAATCCATTATATACATCATTCATTCAATTAACTTGAAAATGTAAATTTCATGAAAACAAACAACAATTCAATCACATAACACAAGTATTTTGGTTACGCAGAAACCCTTGTTAGAAGGTAAAAACTGCGGTGGGGATGACACCCACAAATTCTTCACTACTGTAGATAATAAAGTATGTTAGTTAAGGCTAAAAGTTGTGATCACTTCTGATGATCTTACCCTATTAGGAGTAATAATAAGATCGACTAGATCTACCTGGTTAAAGGATTTCAACAATGCTACTTGAGTGTGTACTCGGTTAAGAGATTTAGAACAATACTGTTAGGTCTACTCTGTTAAGAGATTTTGCTAACTCTATTACAATGATTAGAGAATAACAAAAAGTATCTGTAATTGAAAACTTATGTTTGTCTCAAATAGATCTATGAAATATCAATATTTATCACCTTAATGTGTAGATATTGTTCCTCTATACTGCTTGGTAGCCTTGACTATATATCTCTGAATACTACTCAACCTTATCTGATAACTAATGTCTTGAAGATGACTGCTTGCTTCAAGATCTCCTTATTGTCCTTCATATTCATATATCAAAACTTATCAAGACTTATGCCAAAAAGTCATGAAAATACAAATATATAGCATACTGCTATGATTTCCATCACCGCTTAACCTTTATGATTTCCATACTATTCAGTAAATACACTGGTGCTCGGTGCCTAGTCTGCTTACTATTTACTAATGCTCAGCATCTGTATACACTAATTCTTGGTAATACTGCTCTAGTGCTCAGTTAAAACTGTTTCCTTTTAGTTCTCAGTACTGCCTTGTGACTACTCGGTATGAAGGCTTATATAGTTAATTGACTAGCATATGTAGCTTGTAGTTCTTCCTTTTACTGACTGAATAGCATAGGTAATCGACTGATCTTCTTTGATACTAATGACAATACTTAATGCTCAAATAGAGATAACAATTACATCACATATTGTCCACCATAAAAGATCATGGCACATCCATGAATGATATCAATATTACAAGATTGTCATCTTATAATATTTGAATACAAGTGTTCATTTACAAATGATAGTCACATTTTAGAGATGAAGATAGGGGGTAGATCCCATAAATTCATATATCAACACATATGACAAAAGAATTTTACACATTAAACATCTTATTTATATATATTAGTAAGGATTATAATTCAAATTACAATTCAATCATACCAAGACCTTTCCTGAAGTGTTTAAATTTTATTCTGGCAAGTGGCTTGGTGAGTATATATGTTTTCTGATCTCCTATATATATATTCCAACTGAATCACATTCCTATCCACCATGTATCTCACATAATGATAATGAATCTCTATATTCTTAGATCTATCGTTAAATACCAGATTTACAAAAAGTTTTATGCAACTCTTATTATCACAATGGATAACTATAGGTTTCATGGGCTCACCAAATAATCTCACGAGTAGTTTCCTAATCCATATTGCTTCTCTTGTTTTTATGGAGGCTACAATGTATTCAGCCTCTATAGAACTCTGAGCCACTAAATATTGTTTCCTACACATCCATGATATCATGGTAGATCCCAAACTGAAGCAACAACCTGAGCTACTTTTTCTATCAGTTACACTTCTGGCCTAGTCAGAATCTATCAATCCATGTAGATTCAAGTTGACTTTCACATATTTGAGTCCATAATTTAGAGTACCTTTAAGGTATCTCATAATATTCTTCACATCCATAAGATGTATCATCTTAGGCTCACACATAAATTGACTCAAAGTATTTACTGCATAACAGATATCTGATCTGGTATTAACCAGGTGCATCAATGATCCAATTATCTACTTGTAGAGGGTAGGATCTACAAATGGAGAATCTGATGCTACCTCCTTTAGTTTATGAAGGTTTGTTTCCATGGGGGAAGACATGGGTCTACAATTCATCCTACCAAATCTCTTCAATATGTCCAAGGTGTACTTTCCTTGATTTAGAACAATGATGTTTGAGTTCTGCCAGACTTCCAATCTAAGGAAGTAATGTAGAAGGCCTAAATCCTTCATTCCAAAATCTTTAGAAAGGTTCTTTTTACATTGATCAATAAAATGGTCTTCTCTTGTAATTAACAAATCATCAACATACAAGATCAATATTAACATATAAAGTTTACTTTTCTTAAAGTATAGATTTGGATTTGCATCATTATTAGAAAATCATAATTCCATGAGATATCTATCAATTCTCTGATACCATGCCCTGGAGGTTTGTTTAAGTTCATAGAGGGATTTATTTAATCTACACACATGAGATTCTCTAGTGTGAATCTCAAATCCTTATGGTTGCTCTAGGTGGACTTCTTCCTCTATTTTCCCATTTAGGAATGCAGTCTTTACATATATATGATGAACTTTCCATCCTTTGGATGTTTTTATGGCTAGAAATACTTTGATTGAGGTATAACTGGCAATAGGTGCAAATGTTTCCTCATAATCATTCCTTCTTTCTATGAGAAACCTCTGAAAAAAATCTGGCTTTATTTTTCTATACAATGCCATTTGAAGCATACTTGATTTTGAATAGCCACTTGGATGAAACAATATATTTTTCCTTTGGCCTTGTAATTATTTCCCAAAAATCATTTTTTTAAGATGGACTGGTAATCTTTTGTTATGGCATCCTTTCATACTTGGTGTTTGAGGGCTTCTGATGCATTAGAAATTTCAGACTTGGAGAGATCATTCATTAAGGCCACATAGTTGGAAAATCTTTGGGGTATTTTACTTTCTCTAAAGGCTCTTGAAGGAGCTATAAATTTCTTTGATTCATCCATTATTTTGGTGGCCCAAAGTGGTCTTTTCTTGCGATTCTCTTGAGGTGATTTTTGTACTTCATCTTCATTCTCTTCAAGATACTTTCTTTGAAACTCAGGAGAAAGATCCTCTTCTAGGTTTGAAGGTGGAGGGATACTTTCAAACTCAAAGGAATATATAGTCCTTTTAAAACTTAAGTCATCAAATATTATATCTCTACTAAGCTCAATATTTCTATGTCCAAGTATAAATAATCTATAGGCTTTATAAGTTTCACTATAGCCCACAAAGATTCATTTTCTTCCAAAAGGTTCTAGTTTTGTTCTTTTCTCTTTAGGTACATGAAAATAGATACGACATCCAAATATCCTTAAGTGAGTGATATTTGGTTTTATACCTACGAAAAATTCTTCAGGAGATTTCTTCAATATGAGAGTGAGGACATATATTTTTATGTATACAATAGTGAGTAGTGTTGGAGGCTTCTTCCCAAAGATAGGTTTCTAAATTTTAATCAAGGAGCATAGCTTTAGCTACTTCTATAATAGTTCTATTTTTCCTTTCAGAAACCCCATTTTGTTGAGGGTTGTAAGGAAAAATGAACTCCCTCTTAATCCTTTCTTCTTTGCAAAATTCTCTAAAAATGTCAGAGGCATATTCCCTCCCATTATCAGTTCTTAGGGTTTTTATTTTCTTTTCAGAGGAGTTTTTAACAAAGGATTTGAATTCCTTAAATCTCCTAAGGATCTCTTCTGATTCTTTGCATTTGAGGAAGTAGATATAGGTTTTTCTAGAGAAATCATCAACAAATACTACATAATATAGAAACCCTCCCACAAAAGGTACATACATGGGTCCACATAGGTCAAAGTGAACTAGTTCTAAAACATTACTCATTTTACTATATAACTACTTTGAAAAGAACCCTTAGTATTTTTTCCTAGGGCACATCCCTTACATTTACCTGAATGATATTGTTTTAACTTAGGTAAGTCAATGACTAATTTTTCCATGGCAGATAAGGCATGAAAGTTTAAATGTCCTAATCTTCTATGTCATATCTCATTAGAGTCTATAATTTCATGAATTAGGGAAAGATTAGGTTCAGTACATACCTCATACAAGTAGCCATTTATATTCCCTAGGGTTATATATTTCTTGATAAAATAATTATATTGCCATGCCAAAACCTTTCTATTCATGAAGGTTAATCTATACCCATTATCCTCAAGTGCAGATATGGAGACTAGGTTTTTCTTGATTCTTGGAACAAAAAGAACTCTGGTGATTTGGATAGACATGTTTGAATTTAACTTAATGGTGCAGGTCCCAACACCTTTTACTGGATGTGTAGATTCATCTCCATTGGTTACCTCTTCATTAATTTCTTCTATCATAGTGTCCAATAGTTCTTTGTATCCAGTTATGTGTCTTGATGATCCACTGTCTATGATCCAGACCATATTAGATTTGTTGGATACTTGATTAGAGAGGGTAGAGTAGATTGCATATTTCTATGAATCATTTTCTCTTTTATTTCTTTTCACTTTGGAAAATGTAGCTTGTTGTTTAATTCTATTTGGGCATCTAGCTGCATAATGCCCATATTGATCACATCTGAAACATTGAATATGAGAAAAATCTTTCTTAGATGAACCCTTTTCATGATGGTCCTTCCTCTTCTTGAAGTGTTTCTTATTTCATCTCTTATGAGAGTTTACATTTAACACATGTAGATCCTCATCTATGTTCTTTTGTTTGATCACTTTCCTATTTTGTCTTGACTCTTCCTGAAGACAATCAGACCTTAGTCGATCAAAGTTGGTATATTTAGACATTGCACTAATGCCTTGAATAAAAGTTTCCCAAGTGTTTGGTAGGCCATGTAGTACAATGAGAGTTAGTTCTTTTCTCTAAATTTCATATCCAAGTGTTGTTAATTCATCCCTTAGAGAAGATATTCTTATAAAGTATGCGTTAATGGATTATCTTTATTCATACTTATATGATTAATTTCCCTCTTTAAGGATATTTTCTGCTAGCATTGTTTATTTCATGCGTGCTTTCAAGTGATTTAAACATATGATAGGAAATCTCATATTTTTTTTAGGATTGAGGTTATTAAATGGTCTCTAACACTATCAACTATGATCTTCATAGCCTTTTGATTTCCTTCAATCCAAATAGATTTTTCGGGATCATTTTCTAGTTCTTCTTTCTCCTCCTTTATGAAAGACTTGACTTTATTTTCTTTTAGAATCATTCTAATTTGGAATTTCCATGATGAGAAATTATTTCCTCCTTCAATTCTATCCTCGAATCTAATAGCACTTGCCATAGAAATGTGATATATAAAATTGAAATTTAATAATTCATATTGAATTTCTCAAGTTTGAGAGCTTATTAGATCTTCCTTTACCAATGCTCTGATACCATGTTAATTCAAGGCAAAGTTATTATTCAAACTTCAATTTAATTTTATATGCAATGTTGATTATATATATATAATGATTCTAATAGTGCTGATGTTTATTTGCGGGAGTCTAAAACTGAATGTATGTAAATACAATAAACTTGTATTTTACTATGTTTAAATTGCAATGAAGAAATATATCCAAAACTATATTATTATTTACAGTACTTTGCACTTATTGATTTTGTTGCTAATACTGAACAAACCAATCAATACTTATACATGTGGGAGTGAATGGCCACGTCTATGATAGACCTGACTCCTTAATCGGTTGAGAACGATTCATTACAAATGTTTATCGGTTTTAATACCGATCCATTACTAATGGTTATTGGGTTTAATACTGATCTATTACTAATGGTTATCGGGTTTAATACTGATCCAATATCAATTATGATTCAATAATCATCTTTATCAAATTGATTCAATCATAAAGAAAATCATGTATATATATATATATATATATATATATATATATATATATATATATATATATATATATATATATATATATATATTCTTCTTTAATTTGATAAAAAATATGTATGAATTTCTCTAATTGATACATACCTTATAATATGAATTTATCTGATCGTGGCTATATACAACAACACGGAAAAATGAGACTCAATATTAGGAAGAAGAAATTGAAGAATTATCTAAAGGATCCAAAAGTATATCTGATGCATCTGAAGAAACAATCTTAGATCTGTCTGAAAAGAATCAACACCTCATCGAGCAATAAAAAGAACTGCAAATTGGACAAGAAACTCAAATGGTTAGAATGATTGAATTTATGAACAACACAAGACAAGATGAACAAGAGAGGAACATGGCTATTGAAGAAATAAGATAAATGACTGAGAAATTGGAAGAAAAAGAGTCTGAAATACTAAGGTTGACCGAACATCACTTTGAAAATTTCTAATCAGATAGTTATCATGAGTCAAGAATTCAACCGAGTGAACAATGAGCTTGCTAGGAAATTGGAAGACATTGGTGAACTAAGGGAAGAAAATAAAAGACTAAAAACTGAATTGAAAATGCAACAACAACATAATGAAATGATAAAGAAAATAAAGGAAAGCACCAAAGGGATGGATGAATTTTTAATGAGTCAAAGAAGACTGGACAACACCATTGGATTAGGTTATACCAAGCAAGGAGAGTCATCAAATCAAGAAGAGAAAATAAATGCCTATGGAAATCCTAGACCAAAGAAGCTCTCATGCTATCACTATGGAAAACTAGGTCACACAACAAATGTCTATAGAAGTAAAGCTAAAGGTACTCCTAACACTATTCCTAAATTTGATGGTTATTTCTACAATTGAAACAAGTATGGACATCAAGCATATGAATGTAGATCAAACATGAAAAATTCATCTAAGAAGCACTACATGGAAAACCATTGTTGTACTTGCAACAAGAATGGTCATATATCACAAGAATGTAGGGCACAGATGAAGCAAGTTTGGAAACCAAAGAGACAAAACAATACTTATCAACTGAGAAGAAAAGGTAATTCTTACACTTGGGATTACAACACTAGGATTAATTGCACAACATGTGGAAGATATGGTCATATTTTAGTAAATTGTATGAGACTATACTGGAGAGGAAGATCTAGAAACTGGATAAATTTTGGAATGGTGTGTCTCCACTATCACAAGGTTTGTCACTTAAGTAAAGGTTGCAGAGACCAAGCACCAGAACCGAATATTGATACAAATGAGAATAATATTGATGAAATCAGAAGGCAGATGAGTCAAATGTGGAGAAGTTCAATAGAAGACAATGGAGGAATGAGCACAACAGTCAGTGACGCCTCATCCCTTGGATTAGGTGATTTCACCACTTCTACTTAAGAAAATCAAGTATAGGAACTAAATTTTAATTAGTTATATCTTACAATAGTTCCTTATATCTATTTCATGAATACCAAATCCACATAAATTAAGATGCACTAGGTTGTTATATGTTATGAACTTGAAATTAGCATAGTCGATAAAGCTTGACTGAGTAAGAAATTTTTAGTCTATGAAAATGGTAAAGATAACCGAGTTGCATAGTCAACTAAGCACTGATAGTGTTAACAGAGCTGAAGTATCTATTGGAGATAACCGAGTGTTTGATCATTAACCGAGTAGTGGTTGGTGAAGCATTTAATGCAACATATTTATGTCTAAAATTATTTTTGGGTATAAATACATGATGATCCAACTCATCATGTACATTGCATTCAAAGAGAAAACCAGAGCTAAAAGAGAGAAGTTTGAGTAACTAGATTCTGAGCTATTATAGTGATTTGTGTGTTCTACAGAGTGATTTAAAGTTATTCAAAAAAAATTGAAGTGTAACTGAGTGATTGGAACATATTTTTATCAAAGCCCTTATTTATTATCAGGATTGGCTTCTACTTTAAAAATCATTTAATCAAAGGCCGATAAGGAGAATTAAGTAACATTTATCAAGAGAGAAACATATGAAGAGCTGATCTACAAGTTACATCCAAAGATCATTTCATGGATCGATGAAAAAGGTGCCTTTTCATCTATACCACCTAGGGTTTTATTGGTGAAGGATATTAGGTCATATATACACTACAAGATCAATGAGATAGGTGATTTTAAGCTTCAATCTACCTATCAGGAGCTATGTGAAGATGGCAAGTTGAAAGATGAGTACAAACATTTAGAAGTTAAAGGATTAAAAAATGCATTTCATTTCCCGAAGGAATTTAAGACAGAATGGATCAGGATTGTACTTAGAAGAGTTCATGATGGAATAATGTGTTTAGATGAACTGGTAAATTTCACCAAGGATGTGATTCACATGGTCATCAGATATCTTGTATGTGATAAAGTTAAGTCCCTAAGACACCCACCAAAGAGCAAGATTGATAAGTTGACTCGAGCCAAATAGGATGGCAAAAGAATGAGGATAAACACCATTAATTACCCAAAAACTAGATTCGGTGTGTATGTAATCGCATATAAAATATTTTAATCTAGTAGACTGAACAAGGTTCCATGTGGGTATGTGCAAGATCATGAGGGGCCAAACTATGCCCTTAAGTGGCAATGAAAAAGCAGCAAATTAGGGTTAGTCAACTTGACGTGAAAATTTCAACTAGCTATGAACCTAATATCAAAAAGTTGTAAGAATAGAATTTGTAGAAAATTGAATGTAGTTTCTAAACTACTAGGCCTTTTTTGAGAAAAAGTTAGTATGATTGGTGAAAAGTATAGATTTCAATGCAGTAGTACAAAAATTTTAGGAAAAAAATAAGAAGTAGGTGTATGTCTGACCACCTTAATCATAATCAAATGATAATATTTTATTATAAGATTTTATATATAAGTAGTAGACTCATGCTCAGATGTGATAGATATTTTTTTCTAATTTTATTCCAAAAAAATAATTAATTATGAATTTTTTTCTACAACATTTTCAGAATTAAAAAAATCCCGTGTCTGACCACATTAACTCATTCAAAACTTTACAAAATTCAAATTTATTTTTTTTCCTTATAGTAGGCGAAGCATAGAATGTGACACATTTTTCGGATTTCAAAAATGTTATACCATTTGAAAGTTATAGTCATTTTTCAATCAGTATATAAATTAGCACTTTAGAGTTAGCTCAATTAGAAAATAACTAATAATTACTTACCGAATTCAAAATTTGATAGCAATTATATTGATAGAAAGCTGATAATCTCCTTAAGACACCCTTTTCATTTTATCAAATTCGGGTGAAAAAAAAGTCGTCAGCTACATTGTCAAAGTCTGGAACTCAGAGAAACAGGGGAAAAACATGTATTTGAGACATTCCAATAGTTGACCATGTAGGTTTGGTGCACAAAGCAATACCAAGCCTAATCAGGTACTCGATATTTACCTGAATATGATGCAGACTTTTGAATTTTCACTTTGCCTCCACTTTCTCCCTCCCATTTCTCCATCCTTCATAAACTATATATTAGTTATATATTAGATATATATTAGATATATTAAATATTATATAATATCAATTATATATTAAATGTTATATAATATATATTTTACATTAAATATTATTTAATATATATTAATATTAAAAACTATATATTAGATTATATATTATATATATTAAATATTATATAATATACATGTTACATTAAATATTATTTAATTATATATTAATATCAAAAACTATATATTAGATTATATATTATATAATATACATTTTACATTTTAAATATTATTTAATATGGTTCTGAGCACGACCATGAGTCCCTACAGGGGCATAGTTGTGCCTTTTACAGGTGCCGAAAACCCTAGCTATGCAGAAATGGAGGCTTTGAAGAATAGTTCATTGGAGGCAGATTATAGAAGTAGAGGGCAAGAGAATCACTCTATTTCCACCGCCTATGGCTGTGAAATGGTATCTTCCCCTACTTTTTCAACTGGAATGCTAAATTGCAAAGGTTCTCAAAATACAGTCTGGTCACCGAACAATTGTACCATGCCTATTGATAATCTGATAGCTCAACAGAGTCATTGGGAGGTTAAACAAGAACAACCAGATGGACCTTTGAACCGGCCGAATATTATGGAGAGCGGGGAAGGGTTTGGTAAAATGAGCAGTTGTATTGGAAATTATGTAGGCACCGTAGAACTGACCGCATTAATAAATTTAAAGAAGAGATCACTGGTGGCGTGACATTATGAGGAAAGCCTTGTCATTTTAATGGTGCTGCCTCGATATTATGAAGAATGTCTTGCCGCTTCAATGCCAGTGCCGCCTCTGTCTCAAAATTTTTCCATTGCTTCGCATCAGTACTCTTAGATATGGTAGGGATTGCGGACTTTTGCAAAGCATAGTCCATCATAAACTCTCTATAAATCATCATGCGTTACAACATTCTGCACGTTTCTGAATGACTTACCTAAAGAATTTAATTTTTACCATAATTTTGGATCCATGGATTGTCATTTTGCACTCGGAGAGAAGCTATGGATTACAAGAATTTGATAAATTTGGTTTATCTCATTTTCTTTCTCTGCCATTTCTGAGTAATATGATTTTGTTTTTGTCTGTCTTAAATGATTTCGCCTGAAGTTAATGAATTTTTTTAGATGATTTTGTCTAAAGTTTTAATCAAATTTCTTCCATGGATGCTAATGAAATCTCTTCCATGAATGCTGATAAGATGTTTAAATTCAGAGTTAATAAATTCTATAGCTTGAATGTTATTTTTTGTAGAAGGTTATTTTCATGGTTTGTGATTCATGCAATTCCTTAATAGTTTCATTCTTAACAGAATTCATAACTAGATTTTCCATAGCCAATTTTCTTCTTGATCATTGCAATATTTACTCCTCCACTGAAAATTTTGTAATCATATACAATCACATTTTTCTCTTGGCCAATTTTGTGGGCTTGCAATTGAGCCTATAAATCCACAAAAGGGTTGAAATCTACATCTGGTGGAAAAGTAGTATTAGCAAAAAGTCATTCACTAACATCTCATTTGGGTCATGGGGACTCCCTAGGGGTCATAGTATGCCTTATCATGCGTTAGGACCCCTAGGGAGTCCCCATGACCACTTTTGACACATTGGAATGCTCAAGTGTGTCCAAAGGGGTCCTCAAGTCTATCCGAAGGGGTCCTAGGACCCCTTCAAACACACTTGAGCATTCCAATGTGTCAAAAGTGGTCATGGGGACTCCCTAGGGGTCCTAGTATGCCTTATCATGCGTTAGGACCCCTAGGGAGTCCCGATGACCCCTTTTGACACATTGGAATGCTCAAGTGTGTCTTAAGGGGTCCTACAACCCCTTCAGACACACTTGAGCATTCCAAGGTGTCAAAAGGGGTCATGGGGACTCCCTAGGGGTCCTAGTATGCCTTATTAGGTGTTAGGACCCCTAGGGAGTCCCTGTGACCCCGTTTGACACATTGGAATGATCAAGTGTGTCTTAAAGAGTCGTAGGACCCCTTAAGACACACTTAAGCATTTGAATGTGTCAAAAGTGGTCATGGGGACTTCCTAGGGGTCCTAACATGTTATAAGGCATACTAGGACCCCTAGGGAGTTCCCATGACCCCTTTTGAAACATTGGAACACTCAGTTGTGTCTTAAGAGGTCCTAAGACCCCTTAAGACACACCTGAGCATTCTAATGTGTCAAAAGGGGTCATGGGGACTCCCTAGGACCCCTTAAGACAAACATGAGCATTCCAATGTGTCAAACAGGGTCATGGGGACTCCCTAGGGGTCCTAGTATGCCCTATCATGCATTAGGACCCCTAGGGAGTCCCCATGACCCCTTTTGACACATTGGAATGCTCAAGTGTGTCTTAAGGGGTCGTAGGACCCCTTAAGACACACTTGAGCATTCCAATGTATCAAATGGGGACATGGGGACTCCCTAGGGGTCCTATTATGCCTCATCATGTGTTAGGACCCCTAGGGAGTGCCCATGACCCCTTTTGACACATTGGAATGCTCAAGTGTGTCTTAAGGGGTCCTAAGACCCCTTAAGACACACTTGAGCATTCAAATGTGTCAAACAAGGTCATGGGGAATCCCTAGGGGTCCTAGTATGCCTTATCACATGTTAGGACCCCTAGGGAGTCCCCATGACCCCTTTTGACACATTGGAATGCTTAAGTGTATCTTAAGGGGTCCTAATGTGAGATTTTGTTAAGACACACTTGAGCATTCCAATGTGTCAAAAGGGGTCATGGGGACTCCCTAGGGGTCCTAGTACACTTTATCACATGTTAGGACCCCTAGGGAGTCCCCGTGACCCCTTTTGACACATTGGAATGCTCAAGTGTGTCTTAAGGGGTCCTAAGAACCCTTAAGACACACTTGAGTGTTCCAATGTGTCAACAAGGGTCACAGGGACTCCCTAGGGGTCCTAGTATGCCTTATCACATGTTAGGACCCCTAGGGAGTCCCCATGACCCCTTTTGACACATTGGAATGCTCAAGTGTGTCTTAAGGGATCGTAGGACCCCTGAAGACACACTTGAGCATTCCAATAAGTCAAATGGGGTCACAGGGACTCCCTAGGGGTCCTATTATGCCTTATCACACGTTAGGACACCTAGGGAGTCCCCATGACCCCTTTTCACACATTGGAACACTGAAGTGTGTCTTAAGGGGTCCTAATACCCCTTAAGACACACTTGAGCATTCCAATGTGTCAAAAGGGGTGATGGGGACTCCCTAGGTGTCCTTACATGTGACAAGGAATACTATGACCCCTAGGGAGTCCCCATGACCCCTTTTCACATATTGGAATGCTCAAGTGTGTCTTAAGGGAGTCCCCATGACTCCGTTTAACACATTGCAATGCTCAAGTGTGTCTTAAGGGACCCCTTAAGATAGACTTGAGTGTTCCAATATGTCAATAGGGGTCATGGGGACTCCCTAGGGGTCCTAATGTGTGATAAGGCATACTAGGACCCCTAGGGAGTCCCCATGACACCTTTTGACACATTGGACCTCTCAAGACACACTTGAGCATTCCAATGTGTCAAAAGGGGTCATGGGGACTCCCTAGGGGTCTTAGTATGCCTTATCACATGTTAGGACCCCTAGGAAGTCCCCATGACCCCTTTTGACATATTGGAACATTCAAGTGTGTTTTAAGGGGTCCTAGGACCCCTTAATACACACTTGAATGTTCCAATGTGTCAAAAGGGGTCATGGGGACTCCCTAGGGTTCCTAGTATGCCTTATCACATGTTAGGACCCCTAGGAAGTCCTTGTCATCCCTTTTAACACATTGGAACACTCAAGTGTGCCTTAAGGGGTCTTAGGACCCCTTAAGACATACTTGAGCATTCAAATTTGTCAAAAGGGGTCATGAGGACTCCCTACAGGTCCTAGTACACCTTACCACACGTTAGGACCCGTAGGGAGTCCCCATGACACATTTTGAGACATTGGAATGCTCAAGTATGTCTTCAGGGACCCCTTAAGACACACTTGAGCATTCCAATGTGTCAAAAGGGGTCATGGGGACTCCCTATTGGTCCTAGTATGCCTGATCATGTGTTAGGACCCCTAGGGAGTCCCCGTGACCCTTTTTGACACATTGGAATGCTCAAGTGTGTCTTAATGGGTCTTAGGACACCTTAAGACACACTTGAGTGTTCCAATGTGTCAAAAGTGGTGACGGGGACTCCCTAGGGGTCCTAGTACACCTTATTAGGTGTTAGGACCCCTAGGGAGTCCCCATGACCCCTTTTGACACATTGGAACACTCCAATGTGTCAAAAGGGGTCATGGGGACTCCCTAGGGGTCCTAGTGCATGATAAGGTGTACTAGGACCCCTAGGGAGTTCTTGTGACCCCTTTTGACACCTTGGAGAGCTCAAGTGTGTCTTAAGGGGTCTTAGGACCTCTTAAGACACACTCGAGTGTTTGAATGTGTCAAAAGGGGTCATGGGTACTCCCTAGGGGTCCTAGTATGCCTTATCACACGTTAGGACACCTAGGGAGTCCCCATGACCCCTTTTGACACATTGGAATGCTCAAGTGTGTCTTAAGTAGTTGTAGGACCTGTTAAGACACACTTAAGTGTTCCAATGTATCAAACGGGGTGACGGGGACTCCTTAGGGGTCCTAGTATGCCTTATCATGCGTTAGAACCCCTAGGGAGTCCCCATGACCCCTTTTGACATATTGAAACACTCAAGTGTGTCTTAAGGTGTCCTAAAACACCTTATGACACACTTTAGCATTCCAATGTGTCAAAAGGGGTCATTGGGACTCCCTAGGGGTCCTAGTATGCCTTATCACGCGTTAGGACCCCTAGGGAGTCCCCATGGACCCTTTTGACACATTGGAACACTCAAGTGTGTCTTAAGGGTTCTTAGGACCTCTTAAGACACACTTGAGCTTTGCAATGTGTCAAAAGGGGTCATGGGGAGTCCCTAGGGGTCCTAGTATGCCTTATCAGGCATTAGGACCCCTAGGGAGTCCTCGTGACCCATATTTATACATTGGAATGCTAAAGTGTGTCTTAAGGGGTCCTAGGACCCCTTAATACACGCTTGAATGTTCCAATGTGTCAAAAGGGGTCATGGGGACTCCCTAGGGGTCCTAGTACACCTTATCATGTGTTAGGAACCCTAGGGAGTCCTCGTGACCACTTTTGACACATTGGAATGCTCAAGTGTGTTTTAAGGGGTCGTAGGACCCCTTAAGACACACTTGAGCATTCCAATGTGTGAAAAGGGGTCATAGGGACTACCTAGGGGTCGTAGCATGCCTTATCACATATTAGGACCCCTAGGGAGTCCCCATGACCCCTTTTGACACATTGGAATGCTCAAGTGTGTCTTAAGGGGTCGTAGGACCCCTTATGACACACTTGAGCATTCCAATGTGTCAAACGGGGTCACGAGGACTCCCTAGGGTTCCTATTATGCCTTATCACATGTTAGGACCCCTAGGGAGTCCCCATGACCTCTTTTGACACATTGGAACACTGAAGTGTGTCTTAAGGGGTCCTAAGACCCCTTACGACACACTTGAGCATTCTAATGTGTCAAAAGGGGTCATTGGGACTCCCTAGGGTTACTAGTATGCCTTATCACGTGTTAGGACCCCTAGGGAGTCCTGATGACCCCTTTTGACACATTGGAATACTTAATTGTGTCTTAAGGGGTCGTAGGACCCCTTAAGACACACTTGAGCATTCCAATGTGTCAAAAGGGGTCATAGGGACTCCCTAGGGGTCCTAGTATGCCTTATCATGTGTTAGGATGCCTAGGCAATCCCCATGACCCCGTTTGACACATTGGAACACTCAAGTGTGTCTTAAGGTGTCCTAAGACCCCTTAAGACACACTTGAGCATTCCAATGTGTCAAACGGGGTCATGGGGACTCCCTAGGGGTCCTAGTACACCTTATCACACGTTAGGACCCCTAGGGAGTCCCCGTGACCTGTTTTGACACATTGAAACACTCAAGTGTGTCTTAAGGGGTCCATACTAGGATCCCTAGTGAGTCCCCATGACCCCTAGGAAGTCTCTCTCTCTGCCTCCAGTGAACTATTCTTCAAAGCCTCCATTTCTACGTAGCTAGGGTTTATGATGCCTGTAAAAGGAATATTTAATACAAAGATTTAACCAACCACCTTTAAAGACCTAAAAGAAATGAGAAAAAAATTTAGGCCAAAAATACATACCGCATTTCTGTATGTAGTACTGTAAGCTTCAACAATCTAGCTAGCTTCCTCTGCTAAGGTATGAAGAACTTCATTAATGTATGCTCTAGGAGGAAGATTATAATTTCCATATTTCTGCAAGAGATTCTCCAAAATTTTTAATATTATATATAATATATTAGTATATGTATTATATACATGTTAGTATATATAATACATTAGTATATATATAATATATTATATATATATTAGTATATTTAATACATTAGTACATATAATACATTAGTCTATTATAATACATTAGTATATATATAATATACATTATATATATCATATACCTCTTTTCTATATATATATTATATACATCAATATATGTAAAAGTTCAATTTTTTTTAGTTGCTCCTGCCCTTTTTTCATCATCCTGGGAATATCGGGTACCTGATATGGAATCAGATACTCAATTTTTGCCAGGTAATATTTGACCAAAATATTCCCTGTCCCCACAAACTAGACAATCATAGGATTTTATACTTTTTTCATGTGTTGCAAAACAAAAAACATGATTTTGGGCCCATTGTTTGATTTTTGTTGACTTGTGGTCTCACCATGGGAAGCAGTAGTCGTCAAAAGGCTAAATGTAAGAGAAAGCTGACAGATGACAAAATTCAAGCATATAGGGAAAAAGATAAGGAAAATCACCGAAGGAGAGAAGGTATGTTAAACATTAATCAAGGTGACCCCGTAAATGTAGTTGTAAGTGAAGAAGATGTTCAATTTGAAAATGCACAGATGGAGATTGAAAATGTAGACTTTGGGAAGGAAAATGTTGCACAAGAACCACATGAACGTTATACATCTCCAAATTATATGCGAAATGAAGTCCCTTGCAATAAAGATAATCAATCTTGAAATTAGGGGCTTTCAAGAACACCTAAATCATTAATTGAAATTGAGGATAACATTATGAATAATTGGGAAGGAAAGAGGTCACATAGAACCGTTAGGTTGTGGGCTTCAAGACTTTATGATCAATTTTTTAGAAACAAGACATTGGTTGGGAAATGTCAAATTTTTGTGTAGTTGTTAAAGATGCAAAAGATGAGACCTGTGCTTGTGAAATTGAAGATTCGTTTGAACAAGAAAATGGAGAGAAATGCCATTGTTGTGAAGAATCTGTTCAATTCTCTCAATAGCATTGGGAAGACTAGCAGAGAAAAAGACAAGAGAGTTGCTCGCAGGGTTATTACAACCTCCTTAGTAAGTCATCAGTTGAGAAAGGCTCGTTTGATGAGACAAACTTGTGTTGACTTCAATATAGACCATAAAACTTTGGGTAGAGCACTTGCAAGAAGAGAAAGAATTGATGATCCGCTTCAAATTGATACATGGGCTTATGGTGGGAGACTTACATGTTTCGATAAGAAGCTAATAGATGTTGTCAAGGATGAAATTCAACAATTTTGGGATGCTAACTCAAGAGTGTCACCAAATGTGAAGGATGTCTTGAAGTTGAGAGTTGGCAATCAAGACTGCACTCCACATCCTAAACATTATGTGGAGGTAAGTCAAACAATGTTGTATAAATTTTTTTGTGATACACATCCAACATTGAAAATATCACAAAGGTCTTTTGAATCCGTGAAGCCATTTTATTGTGTACCCCTTAAGATTTGAAATACATGTTGTTGCAAATATCATGTTGAGTTTTCAATGCATCATGAATTATCACGGTCCATTCATTCTACTTTGCATACTAATGAAATTCTAGAGGATTATGGTGCAAGTGGTCTTCCCAAATCATCAAGAGACTTGCTAGATCAATTTTTATGTCATAGAGATGATGGTTGTTTATTTTATAAAAAAGATTGCTTAAATGCCAAGTGCTCAAAATGTGGTGGCTTGTCCAAGTTTAGAACATGTTTTCATGAGGGTTTGGAACACAATTTTGGAAAGAAAATCATTCAAAAAAAGGTATATGAAACAATGAAATATACATTGAAGATTGGACGTGAAGGCTCTAGATGTGAGTTAGTTGCAAAAGAATACAATGTTGCTGATTTTATCTCAGATTTCAAGACAAATATTTTTTACAAGTATGCAAGACATAGTCACAAGTCTCAATGGTTGGATCAACAATTCAGGACATGTAAGGACACTTTCCCCATTGGAACTATTATATCCATTGTAGACTTTGCGGAGAACTATACATTGCAGCCCCAAAATGAGACTCAAGCTCAATATTACAATTCCATTCAGGTTGCTATTTTTGTACACATCACATATAGACATTCCCCTGATAGCACAAAAGATGAGTGAAGGATAATCAGAGAGTACCATTTTTATATGAGTGACGACAAGTCTCACTCTCATGAGTTTGTTCAACATTGTTTCCAGAACTATTTTGACTTCTTGCAGGAAAATGGTATTGCTATGGATAGGCATCTCATTTGGTCGGATAATTGCACGGGTCAATTTAAGAATGCCATAATGTTTTATTGGTTGTGTAGAATGCATGTGGAGAGAGGTGTACCTCATATTTGGAGTTTTTTTGAGTTAGGGCATGAGAAAGGGGAGCATGACAGAGCAGGTACGTGTATGAAGAGAGCTCTAGTTAAGGAGCAATTAAGGATTTCAAGTGCTCTACTTCTTGATGCTCATTTTATTGTTGATTGGTGTACTTTAGCATTGTCACAAGGGGGGACTCTTGATTCTATAGTGCATAGATTCTTTTGGTTGGTTGAGGAGGGAACTATAGGAGATAGATTGGATTGTCAAACAATGAAAGACTCTTCAAAAATGCATTCATTATGAAGCTCCAATAGTAGTACATGGACCATTTGGACACGAGAGTTGGCTTGTTTTTTCCCCATGTGTTTTCAGTATGATTGGGATCATTGCAAGTCACGTGAGTGGGTGGATACATGGCTTCCATAGTATCTGACTCCTTTATCTTTGGCACTCTCTATAAGAAATGATGACATGGACACTTCAGTTGACTATGACCATCTTTCAGATCTGCTGAAGCCAGGAGATGTTTTTGCATTGGTTGCACCGCAGGGGAATGATGAGAGGTCAGATTATTGGTTAGCATATTATGTACAAGGTAAACAGAAGCTTGTACAACTGATGATAGATGGTGATGGGTTCACATATCCTACTGGTTCAGTTGTTGTTGCGGGAACATGGATGTGAACATACATGATTAGAAAGAATGGAGTTCCCACATTTGAAGACTATGAGAAGCACAAAACTATTCTCATGTATTCACACCTTGTTATAGAAACAAATGTCAAGTTGTCAAAGCATCAAGGAAGACCAAAGACAAAATAACTTTGGAATATTACTATTGCTGATCATGAAGCACTATTGGAGACCCTGAAGCAAAGAGATGACCCTTCAAGAACATTTGACTAGGTAATAAGTTAACTTAGTGCATTATTTTCTAAGTTCATTAAGCTTAATTTCAATACATTAATTTGACATTTCTTAGATTGTATTTTGAGTCAATAAACTTGGTTTTGTATATGGATTGTAACTTGTGTAGGAGCACCTATGAAGATGCCTACGGTCACCATGGATCCAATCAGAGATAGAAGGACAAAAGGATCCTTAATGGTTAATTGAGATCTTTTGAAGCCTATAATGACAATTTGTAACAATCAATTTGATTTAAAAGTTAAATGTCCTAAAAATCTTCATAAGGACTTATGACCAAAATCATGTATGGGTGGCCAATAGTGCCAAGAAGGGATCTTACATGTCATTTGCATGGTTTGAATTCTTACATGTTTGATTGTTGTTTCCAATGCTTTAAGAATATTATTTTTTATCATTTCAAACAATCTATAAAATTTAAACCTCAAACATAATAAGCTCCACAGTTCAAATTTCACAAGCTTAATCATGATTTTTTTCACAGTTCAAATTTCAAACATACCACTAACAGTCAGTTGAAAGCCGCTTAGCAACGTATCTTTCAAACTGGCAGTGATCTTCCATGACTTGTATCTCAGACCTCGTGATAGGTATTGACAAACTGTTAGGTGCTACAAGATTGTGTTTCTGAGGTCTACAATAACCTCTCTCAGTTTTGGGTGATTCAACTTCGTTTGCATTTGGCAAGGCGATCTCAGTCGATGCCAAAACTTGTAGTGAGGGTCAGTTGAAAGTGGCTCAGTAGCATACCTTTCAAACTATCTAACCTAGCATTGAACCATCTACTCCATCAGCTCTGATTGGCCAGGTAAACACCAATGACAACCCCGTTCTACCCACAGAGTCACCGGAACACTCACGACCACGCTCGACCCAAGTGACCCCAAGGTGCACTAAGCATGATTGAGCAGCGATGTTTTAGGGCTGGTATCTCAGACCTTGTGAGAAGTATCAGAAAACTGTTAGGTGCTACAAGATCATGTTTTCAAGGTATATAATAACCTCTCTTGGTTTTGGGCGATTTGACTTCGTTTGCATTTGGAAAGGCGATCTCAGTCGATGCCAAAACGTGCAGTGAGGGTCAATTGAAAGTGGCTCAGCAGTGTATCTTTCAAACCATCTGACCTGGCATTGAACCATCTACTCCATCAGCTCCAATTGGCTAGGTAAATGCCAGTGACAACCCCATTCTACCCACAGAGTCATCAGAACACTCGTGACCACGCTCGACCCAAGTGACCCCAATGTGCACTAAGCACGATTGGGCAGTGATCTTTTGTGGCTCATATCTCAGACCTCATGATAGGTATTGACAAACCATCAGGTGTTACAGGATCATGTTTCTGAGGTCTACAATAAGCTCTCTCAATTTTGGGTGATTTGACTTCGTTTGCATTTGGCAAGGTGATCTCAATCGATGCCAAAACTTGCAGTGAGGGTCAGTTGAAAGTGGCTCAACAGCGTATCTTTCAAACCGTCTGACCTAGCATTGAACCATCTACTCCATCAGCTCTAGTTGGTCGGGTAAATGCTAGTGACAACCCCATTCTACCCACAGAGTCATCAGAATGCTTGCGACCACACTCGACCCAAGTGACCCCAAGGTGCACTAAGCATGATTGGGCAGCGATCTTGCGGGGCTCGTATCTCAGACCTCGTGAGTGGTGTAGGGAACCCTCCACTAGTAGGAATTTGAATTTCTTTGTTTTTTTAATAAATAGGATGGATCTAAATAGATCATCCTAATTTTGGTTTGAAAATCCTGATGTATGATCAAGGATCTTTTGGCAATGTTATAAGCCTAAGATACCTTAGGTCATAGGGTTTACCTAGTTAGTGATAATTTGCTAGGTTAGGCTTATGGAGTTTTAAAGGTTAATTTTAGATTATATTTACTTTAAAAATCATGTTGATAGGTTTTGATCTCAAAGAGAAATCATAAACTCTATCGAGTTCAAAAAAATTGCAAAAATGCAATAAAAGTTGCTGTTGCAACTTTCTAAAAGTTGCTCGAGAGATTGGAATTGGAAACCCAAGAGTCAAATAGGTTATCCAATTGATATAACTTCATTTTGAAGGTTATATATGCTTTTCACTTTGAACCATAATGGTAAGAAGATGATTTTTGTAAACTGGTGCCATAAATGAGGAATACAAATTGTTTTTGAGCCATTTCTCAGAATTGTACAGGCATGTTCGGGCTTATAGAGCTGAGATTTGCATGTGAAAATATTTCATTGCATGTTATTTCACTTTACTATTGATTTGGTAGAGATTTAGATTCATTGGTTAAAGTTATCTCAGTTTTTCTCAAAACAGTTCAGGAAACAAACTTTTCTAGGGCCCTGAACACTAATGGTGGCCTAAATTGCATTCTAACTGTAGGTTTTACCTAAGAATTTGGAAAATGAAAGTTAGGTATATATTCCAATGGATTACAAAGGCTCATTCATTGGCTTGAAGGGAAAGGCCCTCATGCATCAGGCCCTAGACTAAATTTTTGTGAGGATGCAGTCTAGAAAGTAGGAGAAAATTGTAAAGAAATGTATAGAGTAGATAAGTGAGTGAAGAAATGGTGGTTTTGAGTCATTTGGAATTGGAGAAGAGTATCTAAATCCCTGTATCAGTTCCATGAACCCTATACCTCATGCTTGCTTTGTAAACCAATCCTAACTAGGCCAATTAGGTCTGTGTCCAAGGTGGGTGTTAGGTGGTGCTGGAGTGGAGTTGGAAGGCAAGGCTTTGGGATATTAAATAACTTCCAAATGAGTGTATGAAAATTCCCTGATTGTGTCAAGATACTTAGTTGTGAAAAAGTTAGAAAAGAAAACCTATGTTGAGAAGGCTACAAGTAAATTGGCATGCAGATCTAGTTTGCTATGGTACGGTTATGATGGGAGAAAACCAAGGGTTATTTCAAAGGTCTTAGGTCATATGAGGACCATCTACATGCTTGGGAGTGGTCAAGAAGTCCATTGGTGAAGATTTTTAACAATAAGTTAGTTTTAGGCCTAGTGTCCCTAAAGCCGAAAAGGCATTGAAGTTTGATTGAGTGTATAACTTTGCAAAGGGAGTTTATTGGGATAGAAGTACATTTAATTGGTTGTGTTACACCATCATAAGAGTTTTGGAATACCCTTAAGCCTTTGTAGTTGGTTGGTGAGTTGTGGGAGCTAAGAAAAGGGAACTCCACTTTCTTGCTGCTACCTTTGCATTAGTGAGACATATTGACAAACCATTAAGTGCTATGGGATCATGTTTTCAAGGTCTACAATAACCTCTCTCAGTTTTGGGTGATTCAACTTCGTTTGCATTTGGCAAGGCGATCTCAGTCAATGCCAAAACTTGTAGTGAGGGTTAGTTGAAAGTGGCTCAGCAGTGTATCTTTCAAACCGTCTAACTTGGTATCGAACCGTCTGCTCCATCAGCTTTGGTTGGCTAGGTAAATTCTAGTGACAACCCCATTCTACCCACAGAGTCATCGGAACACTCGCGACCACGCTCGACCCAAGTGACCCCAAGGTGCACTAAGCACGATTGGGTAGTGATCTTGCAGGGCTTGTATCTCAAACCTCATGAGAGGTATTGACAAATCATTAAGTGCTACATGATCATGTTTTTGAGGTCTACAATAACCTCTCTCAGTTTTGGGCGATTTGACTTCGTTTGCATTTGGCAAGGCGATCTTAGTCGATGCCAAAACTTGTAGTGAGGGTCAGTTGAAAGTGGCTTAGCAGCATATCTTTCAAAACATCTAAATTGGCACCAAACCGTATGCTCCATTAGCTCTAGTTGGCTAGGTAAATGCTAGTGAAAACCTCTTTGTGCCCACAGAGTCACCGGAACACTCGCGACCATGCTCGACCCAAGTGATCCCAAGTTGCACTAAGCATAATTGGGAAGTGATCTTGCGGGGCTCATATCTCAGACCTTGTAAGAGGTACTAACAAACCATTACATGCTACAAGATCATATTTTTGAGGTATATAATAACCTCTCTCAGTTTTGGGTGATTCGACTTCGTTTGCATTTGGCAAGGTGATCTCAGTCGATGCCAAAACTTGCAGTGAGGGTTAGTTGAAAGTGGCTCAACAGCGTATCTTTCAAACCGTCTGACCTGGCATCGAACCATCTATTCCATGGGCTCTAGTTGGCTGGGTAAACACTTGTGACAACCTTATTCTACCCACAAAGTCACCGGAATGCTCGCGACCACGCTCGACCCAAGTGACCCCAAGGTGCACTAAGCACAATTGGGTAGCGATCTTGTGAGGCTTGTATCTCGGACCTCGTGAGAGGTACCAACAAACCATCAGGTGCTATAGGATCATGTTTTCAAGGTCTATAATAACCTCAGTTTTAGGAGATTTGACTTCATTTGCATTTGGCAAGGCGATCTTAGTCGATGCCAAAACTTGTAGTGAGGGTCAGTTAAAAGTGGCTCAACAGCGTATCTTTCAAACCGTTTGACCTGGCATCGAACCATCTATTCCATTGGCTCTGATTGGCTGGGTAAACACCAGCAAAAACCCTATTCTACCCATAGAGTCATCAGAACGGTTGCGACCACGCTCGACCCAAGTGACCCCAAGGTGCACTAAGCACGATTGGGCAGTGATCTTGTAGGGCTCTTATCTCAGACCTCATGAGAGGTATTGACAAACCATCAAGTGCTACAGGATCATGTTTTCAAGGTCAACAATAACCTCTCTCAATTTTGGGTGATTTGACTTCATTTGCATTTGGCAAGGTGATCTCAGTCAATGCCAAAACTTGCAGTGAGGGTTAGTTGAAAGTGGCTCAGCAATGTATCTTTCAAATTGTATGACCTAGCATCAAACCATCTACTCCATCAGCTCTAGTTGGCTGGGTAAACACTAGTGACAACCCTGTTCTACCCACAGAGTCACCAAAATGCTTGCGACCACGCTCGACCCAAGTGACCCCAAGGTGCACTAAGCATGATTGGGCAGTGATCTTGTGGGGCTCATATCTCAGACCTTGTGAGAGGTATTGACAAACCATCAAGTGCTATGAGATCATGTTTTTGAGGTCTACAATAAAATCTCTCAATTTTGGGTGATTTGACTTCATTTGCATTTGGCAAGGTGATCTCAGTTGATGCCAAAACTTGCAATGAGGGTTAGTTGAAAGTGGCTCAGCAGTGTATCTTTCAAACCATCTGACATGGCATCGAACCATCTACTCCATCAGCTTTGATTGGCTAGGTAAACACCAGTGACAACTGCCTTCTACCCACAGAGTCACCGGAACGCTCGTGACCATGCTCGATCCAAGTGACCCCAAGGTGCACTAAGCATGATTGGGCAGCGATCTTGTGGGGCTGGTATCTTGAACCTCGTGAGAGGTATCGACAAACTGTTAAGTGCTACGAGATCATGTTTTTGAGGTCTACAATAACCTCTCTCAGTTTTGGGTGATTCGACTTTGTTTGCATTTGGAAAGGTGATCTCAGTCGATGCCAAAACTTGCAATGAGGGTCAGTTGAAAGTGGCTCAGCAACATATCTTTCAAACCATCTGACCTAGCATCAAACTGTCTGCTCCATCGGCTTTAGTTGGCTAGGTAAATGCTAGTGACAACCTCGTTCCACCTGATGGAGCCTTAATTTTTTACAAAAATTAGGTCCTCCATTTGAGAAATGATGTTGGAGATTTGATAAGGTTGTCATTGATGTCATTGAAGGTTTTTTGGTTGCTCACAAGATATACGAACACATACTATTAAGTGGAGATAAAAACTAGGACAAATAGAAAAGACTATTGAATAAATAGCATTGACAACTATGCAACTTGGCAATGTTGGAACATTAAGCATCATATTAGCATTTGAATGGAGTGAAGTATACACACCAGCAATTAATGATCAAACTCAACCCAAATAAATTTCATTTCCTCATAGATGTTAACAGCTGCAACATATTACAAAGATGACAAACATATTATTTGGAAGAATATTACAAGAGGTGGTAAAGTAAAACTCATCATGAATGTCTAGTCAGCAATAATCAACCCATGAAGCAACAACTTCATCAAATGAAGTGAACACAACATGAGTTAAAGGTTGAGTAAACATATGCATATGAAGACATTCAAAGGAGCCATGCAGTAATAAAAAATAAATATACACAGTGCTGAGCATAGTTCGAAGGTAGTATTAAAATCATTCAATGAACATTTGAGAGATGATATATTCAAGAGATGAAGTCTGAGGGATATCATGTTGTGCAAGCAATCATATATTATACACAATGGAAAATTTAATAGTCACATGTCATATCTATCAATGGTAATATTGAAGATTGGAAATGAAGACCATAAGCTTATACGATAATGGAGATTTTTTATAGCATGAAATGAAGGCTCCTGCATACACGATGATATTGAAACATTATTGCCGACAGTTAAAATTATTATAAGTGTGAACAAAAAGCATTGAAAATGATAATATATGAAATTAGCAATGCAAGTATGAGACTGAATGCGCACACAATGAAAAATAGCAACATAATTGATGGTATAGAATTTGTATACAAAAATTCATAGAAGTGGTAAATGAAACTCTCATATTAGCAGTGATTGAAGTTTTAATTTAGTGATGAAGAGAAGATGGCATGGTTTTTATTTTGTAGAGAAATGATCTTCAGTATTGGTACTGATGGCCTCATCATCGTCTTAGGCACAGGGAAAGTTAAGCACCATAAATCTAGGAAATCTATAGAAGTTAAACCTCAAACATAATAAGCTCCATGAACAGGGTATTCCAGAGTAAAGAAAAACAAATGTAACTTCAACAAGATATGATTTAAATCATAATGATAATCATAGTCAAGATATAACTTCACCATTCAATTCCATAAACATGAATAATAAATATGTATATACAAAAGATGACGCAAATATAACATATAAATGAACATGTTCTATATATGTATCAAATGTCTCAAAAGTATGTTCATATACAAATATGGCACATGCCATTTCAAAATGTCTACAAAATCAATGTTTTAAGGTGTACAATGTGGCATATATGCCATCTCAAAATGTGCCAAGTGTCATCTCTAAATGACCACAAAACTAAAACTGCATCCTATGCTGTAGGGGGATCATCAAAATGTAGCCTCTTTGAAGAAGTGTTGGGCTCTGATTGATCCTACATAAAAAATGAGTTCAAACCAAAGTTAGATTGCTTACTTTATATGATTTGTACATATATATATATATATAAAATTCATAATTCAAACACTAATTTAATTAAAATTATAACTGAATATAAATATTTGTACCTAGTCTCTCGATCGCCTACCATGATCAAGTGTCCTAGCATAAGTCCTAGGTAGCGAAGGGACCATGCGAGCAATACCAAATCTGACCTATAAATATATATTTGCAATAATGAGATTAGTAGAGTGGTGCAACATAGAGTAATAAATCTACAAAATAGGATGATCGCATAATAAAATTACAAATTGATTGAACTAAAATTAAAACTTACATCTGGTGATCCCTCCTCTAGAATAGTGGGCTAGGTCAACAAAGAAATGGAAGATTCTCATGGGCCCTCCCTCACAGTCGGAGTAACCTATGAGAGTAAAAAGATTGTCAATTATATATCAATGTACTTCATCATAGCAACCCTAGTTACAAAATACAAATAACAATACGTAAAAGTCTACGTACAATCGGGCTATCACTCCGAATCGAGATGCCTGTAACCCTACGCTACCGAACCGGTGTCGGGACATCATCAATAGCCACACCCTATACAATAAAGTGCAAGTAAAATATTTATTACTACACACAAGTGGCATACATATGCATGCATAATTAATCTTAAACAATTAACTACCTTTCCTTTGTCAAGACCTGATGAAGGAACCCCTCATGCCCCTCACTGACATCGGCTATAGCCTACAAGAACACAATAAGATGACAATATGTATTAGTAAATGTATGAATTTTATTGCTCTAATTGATAGAGATTTAAGCATGTACACCAAATGATATAAAAAAAAACTAATGGGTACACAATTTATAATATACCGTATAGTCATCAAGGCCAAATGAAATGGCCAAAAGTGTGGACTCATCCACCTGTCTCACCTCCTCCTGTGTCATCGTCTGAACATAAATGGAAAATATATATATACATAAGTGCATGCAATCATTAAAAATAATCTAAATAAATAAATTATTTTTAAATTAAATAAGTCATGTGACAAATTTATTTATAATGTTTACTCTTACTGTATCAATAGGAGTCAATGGCTCTGCATGCACCTCCTGAGCACTCTCATGAGATGTAGATGCTCCATGAGGTGTTGCAGCCTCTACAGCTACATCTCCTATATCCTCCTCATCAATATCATGAAACTGATATGTATCAGAATCAGTAAGCTCTCCGAGGCACATATGCCTACACATAATGCACATATGGGGCTCGCATACATGTGAACTCTGACGAGATGTTGATGCACCAACAACATCCATAGGAGGCAACGTCACTGACCTAGTCTATGTGATCAACTGATCACTCAGTAAATGAATGGCCCTAATAGTCTGTGAGTTAGCCTCGGCAATGATATCGGGATGCTGCATTGGAGGAGGGGGTGTGACATCAGTGGGGGGGACAAAAGTAGTGGCCTTTCAGTGCTGGGAAGATGGCCTAGTCTGAGGAGCTCCTCTGCCTATGCCCATGTTGGGCCTCACACTCCAATAATCAACATGGTGACCAAGCACAAACTCGGCATACAATTTTTTAATGAAATAAAATGGGACCTCCAAATTGCTATGGGGTGGTTTATCAAAAACCATCCACCAGCGATCCCAAAAGTTTGTGTGCATTGCTTCATTTGTGCACCATTTTATTGATAATTTGGGCTTTTTGTGGTCAACTGGTATTCCAGTTTTAGGATTGACAAAAAGGGTGGCTATATCTTCCTTAGTTATATTAAGGGCCGCAATCCCATCATGGTCAAGCCCGTCATCAAATTGGGCATGCATATCATCACGCCAATGAAGAGAAACATTATGTTGTTGCATGAGTGTGTCAATGTTTCCAACAATTGTATTTAGTGTGGCAAGCATGGGACCTAATGTAGGTATATTTTGATACGTGTTTTGGAAACCTCGTATCGTGTTCAAATTTTCTTATATCAAATCTTGTAAAGATTTAGGGTTTAGATATGGGGGATTGTTTTCGGGATCGTTATTTGGTGTGGGAGGGTTATTTTCTTCATTGTTGTCAGCCATGCCTGATTGAATAAAAAACAAATCTAAATTTCAATCTAATTTTATATATTATTAAAAATATAAATACAAAACCCTATTTTTAAAAAAATGTTACATTTAGCATGAAAATGAAATAAATTAATAAAAATTATACAAATAACTACTTACCGAATATGCTCAGAGTCAAATTTTTTGTTTCCAATATCAGGTACCCAAAAATATATCGGGTATATGAAAATCGAGAAAAGAAACTTGAAGAAAATCGTGCAAGGAAATGAAGAAAAGGGCTCGCGGGTTTCGGATTTATGCCATAGTTATCAGGTACTTGATAATATCAGGTACCTAATAAGGTCTGTGCTTTGGTGGTAGGTTTTCCCATGTGTACTGACATCCAGGCCTACTAAAAAGTCAACAAGTGCTTTCATGCACTTTTGGACGAGTGAAAAGTGAATATTTTTCACATCGCCACTTTTTGGCCCCTCATGATCTTGCACATACCCATGCGGTGTTTTTGACTTTGCCTAAAAAATTGTGAAGTTCAGGGTCTTCAACTTAACCTAGCTAAATTAATGTTGAGGCAACTGGAGGAGAACATGAGAACTATCCAAGTTGTAAAATCTAACACATGCAAGTATGGATCTCTATTGGTATGTATATTTTTCTACTTGTAAAACTCATTTCCATTGATCAGTAATGTAGAGTGGGATGTAAATAATCCTATTATTAATCAAATTGGTGAATTCATAAAAAGCTTAGATAAGAATTTTGAGCTAGTAATGGATGATTACTTCAGTAAATCAAGGACAAAATGCACAAAAGAAGCAAAATTCCTGCACAATTAGTTGAGAAGTACAAAGATGACATTTGTTTCCTAGTGGACACCGACACCACATTGATAAAGGAAATTAAATCAAGAATTGCATGGTTGCCACCGATGGACTATGGACTAGACATTGACCGAGCCACTAGGTCAATAAAGGTATTACTAGTAGAACCTAAGGACAAAGGTGCAACAAGGTTTGGCACTTATGAAGAAGTGAAACAAAGAAAAAAAATGGATTTAAATAGAGTTAAAATAGGAAGGAAAACAAAGAAAATGATTTGCACTTTAGAAAAACAATTTGGAGATGTTGAGGAAGAAGTGGAGAAGTCAGTTGAAGAGGCAACCAAGGAGACAAAATCGGTCTATAAAAGTGAAGATGAAGAGGAAACCGAGTTAGAAAGGAAATATAGGTAGAGCTACCAAAGGCTATGAAAGAAAAGAGAAAAAAATATGATACACCTACATGTGCAAGGACAAGGTCCACTACAGGTTTTTCCCCACCTCGGAAGAGGAGTTGCAAAAATCACAAGGCTTGCACCTACAAAGACTTATCAAAAGAAAAGAGGTACACAAGCTTCCACCAAGGTACCTGAACAAAAGAAGAGAAGAAAATTAATAAGAAATAAAGATGATTTATATTCAAAAGAAGAAGACACAAGTCAATTTAAAGTTGTAGTTAATAAAGTACCACAATCGATTGATGAGATTGTAGATGGCATAAAAGAAAGAGGACTAGGTCATCCTAAAATTATGAGATATCCTCACATGAATAAAGAGGATCAAGAAAAATTGTAAGAGGCTATCATCAACATGATGATTAATTTCAAATGAGTTCCAGTTGAATTTTCAAGCAGTATTCCACAATAATCGTATGACAAAGTTTCAACAAGATGGACTTATGCGCTAAACACCGAGAAGAAAATGAGAGAAAGATCCCTAATTTTGCCAATGCCAAATCTATCTATTCAAGAGATTAAAGATGAAATGAAACAATAAGCCAATAAATTTTTAATGAAAGGGAGAGCACTAAATATTCTACAAGGAAATCTACAAGAAGTTGATGAAGAAAGCACAGAGATATGGACTGAAATCCTAAGATCAAGAGTTGAAGTCGAGCAAATTATACTTGCAATTATCACTGAGAAAAGTGTAACAAGAAGAAGAAAAGGTGTACAAACAGATAATGATTTTGTAAAAATGCAAAGGCTAGTAGAAGATCCAATACAAATCTCAGACACTGAATAGCTAGAAGACAACACTTATGCTAAATATTTTTATCCTACTACACAAATTGAAAAGAAGATATTCCAGAGATGTTAAAGATAACCTAGGAAGAAGAAGTATTGATAGAAGATATCACAGAAGGATACCCTAATGAACAAGAAAAGGAAGATGAAGATGTAACTTCTGTTACTGATAACAAAGAAGAAGACCAAAATATCGAGGTAGCTAGAGAAATCATACCAGGTAACCTACCTATCTTAGTTCAAGCAATTGATATAGTTGTTGAGAAGAAAACTGAGGATATTCCACTCGAGAAAGAAATGGATACTATTAAAGACAGGGGTGAGGAAGCAAAGAAGGAGACTACAAACATAGAGATAAATGATCAAGGAGCCCAAGATGAAAATAAAGTAGATTATTCTACTATAGGAAGAAGGCCACAAGTCCTAGGACCTCAGACTGAGGGAATTGCTAAGGGGAAAGATAAAGAAGAAAGTGTATCTATCGAGAAATCAAAGCAAAATCTAGAGCAAAAGGCTCTAGTTCCCTATGGTCAGTCACCAATGTCAAGTAAACAAGAAAAGAAGAAAAAGAAGAAACATGGAAAAGGTTTGGTCACACTTGATGAAGTTATAGAGATACCTACATGTGATCTGAGAACATTGGACCCAGAAGCTCTAAGGAAGTATGGATAACTTTGCACCCAAAAATAAGCTCAGGAGAAGCTGAGGAAAAAAAGTAAAAAACAAATAGGTGCTAGTGGATGTGAAATAAATTTTGATTCAAGTTGTCCTAGATGTCAATGTTGATGAGACTACTCCCATCATTCACCAACTTGCAATACTAACTGAGAACGTCAATGTTCCTAAAACTGATGCAGAGAAGAAGATTAATGAAAGAGCTATGAGAAAGATTCAATAAAAGTTAATAGAGAAGATCAGCCGAGCAATGACAATTCATAATGTGAAACTATCTAAAATGGTAACTGAGATAGAAGGTATTATTCAAAAGATCCTTACTGTATTTGTATGGTGAAAAAGATGTATTCTCACCAAAATGTAATGTAGTAATATGCATGTGCTTTGAATGTGTAGGGGAATATAGGATCTACTTCTTAATCCAAATTCCCAAAGAAGAGATCCAAATTGATTAATCACAATGAAGTGATCAATACACAAATGAATCAATCTATGGAGAATATGAAGAAAGGAGAAACCCTTATAGTCCATTATACAAAATGTGCATTTGAAAACTTTATTGAATTGAAGATAAATACTAACCTCAAAATAGGGTAAATCTGGAAAAGACTATTTTTTGATGTCTATGTTTAGTTTCAGGAGATTCTGTAACTTGATCCAGCCTAGAAATGCAAAGACACAAAAAACCTAGAAACCTTTTGTCTTTTGGAGCAAGGTCATCCTTGACCTCAGGATTGGGGTACAATCTTACCCCAAGGTACAATCTTGACCCCCACAGAAAGTTGTCCTTGACTTGAAACAACTCCGACATAAATTATGTTCATGGATCTCGGAGGTTCGTCGGAAAGGGTATCCAGATCTGCACTGATATTCATTGTGCCACACCTACACCTGCAAGAACAAGGTTTTTTTTTTGTTTAGATGAGGGGGTTGCCTTGGTCAAACCCCAGTTTGGAATCAACCTTGAAATGTAATTGAAATTGCAATATATAAACAAATTAAATGGAATTATTCACCTTGCTTATGTTGAAATCCTTGTGGAGGATTTGAATCCTTGAATCCATAAGTATGGATGCTCCAAATGAATGTATAATTTCATATAGGATGCCTCAAATCAATGGAATTGGATCTTCAACACCAATCTTGAATGGATCTTGTAATAGGAAGAAAGCTTGAATGAATGTGGATGAAGAAATCTTCAACAAGAGGGCTCCAAAGAGATTGAATCCTTCAATAGCTATCAATAGATCTCCTTGATGAATTGGATGATGAACGCTTGAAAATGAATGAATGCTTGAATTATTTCTTTCTCCTTCTTGCTTCCTTGATATCTTGACTGCACTTGAGAGCTAGATGTCTTGATCATCAAAAGTAGATTGTGAAAATTAAAGAGGAAGGCCTCCTTTTATAGTGATCTAGGGCACAAACTTCTAGAGAGGTCTACATAGGGAAATTAAACTCCAATTAGGCCTTAACCCATAGAAATGGACCTAAATTAAATACAATAAGAGTTTACCATTCTAAAATCTGAAACATCCGACCAAGAAGTGAGAAATAAAACTTTCCGAAGCCCGACACCCTGAAACCTCCAGAATTTGAAATTTGGACCCAAGGTCAGGGTCAAGGTGGACTTTGACCTAGGTCAAATTCAAGGTTGACCTTGACCCAAAAGGTTGAACTTGACCCTAAGGTCACAGATCTCAATTTCTCAGGACCAGGTGCCAGAAATAGGCTGCAAATAGGTGGAGAGAGAAGCAAAATAGGGGGAAAAAGCTAGATCCATTCACAAACCCGTTCAAGGCACTTGACATGACCCCAGACCACTTACTCAGAGGCTAAACCGGTCCTAAAGGGAAGTGCTTCCATTTTTTGATGATACATTTAGCCCCCACTTTAGCAAGAGTATGGACTTGACGCAAAGTCTTGGTAAAGGAGATCATAATGAAAAGATAATCTTATTGAAATCAAAAGGGACAAAGGAAACCTCAAGCCCCCAAGGACTCAAGTCTTTGTCAACTCTAAGATTACAATAAGGGAGACATCTCTAGAAAAAGAGAAAGAGAGAGAGAGTGTGTGATTACCTCACCCAATGAGAAATTATGTCCCATTGTGAACCACACAAGGAAATGGCACAACTAGAAAGATGGAATTGAACCACCTAGTGAATGTGGCTACTCACTAGTCAACCCATCAAGGATTCACCCTCAGGAATATTCTATTCCATAACAGTAAAACCAAAAGGAAAAGAGATCTAGTCTTAAGGACACCTTCGACCTTAAGGGATCAAAATTTTGAAACTGGAGGGATCAAGAGATCCTAAATAAAAATCCATGCTTTAAGGATTAGTCACTAATCCAAAAAGGGAGAGAAGTATCTTGAAAAATAATCTATGTATATCAAAAGTGCATGTGTGAAATAGGTGAGAAGAGCATATGTCCCCATGTTAAAGTCATTGATAACACTTTAACAGGAGAAATGGATTTAATGGAAACATAAACAACTCCATTGATTACGTTTCCACTATGAGATGCCCCCAAATGAAGACAAATCAAGGGAAATACCACATAAACATATAGAGAACATAGAAGGGATCCACCTACTATGGGGTCAGTATGATCATAAGGTAATATATATATGATATTATTGCAAATAAATTGACATCATTCCCCAAAGAAAGTAGAACTACAATCAAAATGGAGGAAAGAACACATAAGAGATACAAAGAAGAGTCTTTTCGGACCACAACCAGGAGACCAAAAAGATTCAGTGCTACCAAGTTGCAGATCCAAGAAGAATATACAAGGAAACATTTACGAGCAATAGCACAAGTACAACATAGCATGAAACAACATATAGAAGAATAGAGATACATATAGAGGATTTGTACAACAAGTTCGATTCCTTTATCACCTTGCACCAATAGAGAAAAAAGGGTCATATAAAAGAATCTAATGAAATTTAGCAAACACATTATGGGAGAAGCATAGTACAATAGGCAAACACACAACAAAGCTACCATAAAGGACAAGCCAATTAAGCATGCCACCCACTCTTCCCATCTCATTCTATATCATTTAGGGAAGGTGGGTAACTCACAAGAGGGACTATATCCAACATAGTAGGAATGATCTCCACTTCCAAACAAGGATCCTCTTGAGAATCATAATGTTCTATACTAGGTGTAAGTGTCAATTGTGATGAAAGCATATTAGGTAAATCAATGGACATTTTAATAGTCTCATATTCATCATTAACATCATTAAGAGTATCTTCTTCATCCAGATTAATCAAAATAGGATCGAAGATATGAATAGAATCATCATAATCTTGTATTTTTAACATCATTATTAGTAGTAACTTCTTCTAACACATCATGCATAAACTTGTCAAAAGAAGGTATAGAACTTTGAAGAATAGAAGTACGAGCCTTCACTTGAGTATCAGGCTTCTTACAACGTTCATTAGTAGATCAATTACATTTTGTTTTACTTGAAATATGTTGAGAACTAGGAGGAACAACTACCAGATCCTTCACAAGTTCTATAGGAGGATTAGTAGGATTCTCAACAGACTGACAAGCAACACTAGGAGCTTGATTAACAAAAGTAGAAGCCATGGATAAAGGAGGTATGGAAGGTGTAGGAAAAAGACCATGATTAAGATACATCGGTGGTATGCTTAATTCAAGAGTATTACGATGCTTATAGGCTTGATATGAGCAAAAAATATTATCAGGTTGATAAGGACATGAATTAGGTAATAAAGGCTAACAGAAGTCAAGTGTAGCACAATCTCTAGGCCTAGAAGGTTGATATAAACTATGATTAATCATCTTCACTTCTTCATCATAAATGAATTTAAGACACTTATGAATAGGTGAAGCAACAACATGCATGGAATTTAACCAAGGCAAACCAAGCTTAACTTGAAATTGATCGAAAGTAGGAACAACAACGAAGGTAGTGTTCACAATTTTATGAAAAAATTCAATCGAAAAGTTAATAGAACCAAATGATGGATAAAGAAAACCATTACAAGTTTAAATCCACACATCAGATGTATCATAAGAATCACATTGCAAGTTTTTCATAAAAAGATTTTCTTCAGTAATAACATTGACTAAGGATGTAGGATCAACAAGACAACCATGCATAGGTATCTGAGAAATCCTAGCATAAATGTAAAGGGGACCATAAAGAGCTTTAATAGTCTCAGAATCATCAAAGGTAATCAAGAGTTCCCGAGGTCTTTTATTCTTAGGTTGTTTTTGAGGTTTTGGTTGACATTTTTTTTTAGGCTGTGGTTGTGGTTTAGGTTGAGGTGGAACTTGAGGTTGAGCTTGAAGTTGAAGTGGAGATACAAATTGATCAACATGCTCCACATGGTTAACAGTGTGATTAATATCATCCATCTTTGAATCATAAACAATGTCCCTAGAAGATGGCTAAGCAATGGTATTAGTATCATGTGTAGGTAAAGGATTCGTATAAATTTGAAGGTTTTGATTAGGAGGACAGATAGATTTGTTCCCGCTACAATAAAGATTATCAACAGATAAGGCATTAGAATCGATTAAGTATTGAACCTTATGTTTTAAAGAATAACACTTCTCAGTATCATGACCATTCTGACAATGATATTGACAAAAATCTTTAGGATCAAAGGATTTGGATGCTATTGTAGTAGGTAAAAGAGGTCAAATAGGAGGTAAAGTAATCATATTAGTAGTTAACAACCTATTCATAATAGAATGTAAATATTCAGAGAGAGGAGTAAACATATGATTTAATCGAAAAGCAGTGGATGCAGAAGTGGCATTGTGAGATGCAACAACAACTTGATCAACAACTTCATTCACTTGTTTGTTTATCTTGACATAATTGTTGAATTTTTGAATTTTTTTTGGATTAGGAGCATCATTACTCTTATCAACTGGAACATGAGCCATTGGAGTGTTTCTCTCCAATTGACTCACTTGTAATTGATAATGATGAAGCATTGCACAAAGTTGTTGAAAAGAGGTAAATTTAGTAAGCAAAATCTTATCTCTACTATCATTTTGTAAAATTGAAATAAACATACATTGAATATCCATATCAGGAACATGATAGGAAATATGAGCATGAAAATGCTTAAATCTACCAATGAATTCAGTCAATTTTTCCTTAGTGTTTTGTTTACAATGCATTAAATCAGCCAAAGACACTTGTGGACCAATGTTATTTTGAAATTGTTGAATAAAATCATTAGCAAGTTTTGGAAAAGAGTCAATAGAATAAGGGGACAAGGAACAATGCCATTGTAAGGCCTTGTCATGAAAATTTATAGCAAATAATTTGGCTAAAATCCTATGATCATGAGCATAATCACTACAAAGGATTTGAAATGTTTTAACATGAGTAACAGGGTCTCCCTTACCATTGTAATTCTCAAGATGAGGCATATCATCTTGCTGAGGAACGGGAGCATGAATGATGTCTTGGGATAAAGGACTTCCCATGTCACATGTAGGAATCCTAAACTTGTTTTGAGTCAAGGATGCAAGTTGTTGTTGTAAAGATGACATAGTTTGAGCCAAATTGATGATTATTGAATCATTAGAGGAAATACGAGGTATAGCAACATTAGAAATACTAGGTAAAGTTTATGAAGCTACAAGAATGGAAGACACAATTGGAGGAACACTTGGAACCATAGTTGGAAGAGGATTGGAATAAGTAAAAGGAACATTATGATAATAAGGTTGTGATGTAGGAAGGGACATAGGAGGAACACTCATAGGAATAGAGGGAACCATCGTAGTAACTAAAGGAGGAATATAGGTAGGAATACTAGATAAAGAAACATAAGAAGGTTCTATACTAGTAACAAGAGGAGTAAATCCTAAATCTTGAGCTTCCTAAGCTAAAGGTTTAACATTTGAATGCACAAGATGGGTGATACCACAAAGGAGATTAACACCTTGATCATTATCACAAAGGACTTTCTTAAGAGCCTCTATAGCTTGAATAAAATCTTGATTATGGTTTTCTTGAATAAGCCAATTACCCATTTTATCAAGTTTAGTTGAAATTTTTTGGAATTGTTCATGAGGAGCTCTTAAAGCATCATCCTCATCATGAGATGAGTGAGAAGAGTTTTTCTCCATAGTAGGATTGGAATCATGAATAATCAAATCATCATCTAGGATCCTAAGGAAAGGAGAGGAAGACTCAGGATCAAAGGCACCCATAAGTCCATGACTTCATCTAACCAGAATATTATAAGTAGGACTAGATGTAGTAAAGATCATATACCATTGCAATGCAAATGAACTAAACTAAGAAAACACAAAGCATGAAAAAATGAATGTTTTTCAATTTTTATTTTATATGAGATGTAAACATATAAAGGAAATATAATACATGCAAGATCTAACACCATAAAAGAAGAAGTTTAACCATAAATACGATAAGGCATCTAATTCCATAAAAGATAGGGGGTAAGCTTGTCGGGTTCACCAAAAATATATGGTGAAAAATATGTATTCTCACCAAAATGTAATGTACTAATATGCATGTGCTTTGAATGTGTAGGGGACTAGAGGATCTACTTCTTAATCCAAATTCCCAAAGAAGAGATCCAAATTGATTAATCACAATGAAGTGATCAATACACAAATGAATCAAACTATGAAGAATATGAAGAAAGGAGAAACCCTAATAGTCTGTGATAGAAAATGTGCATTTGAAAACTTAATTGAATTGAAGACAAATACTAACCTCAAAATAGGGTAAATCTGGAAAAGACTATTTTTTGATGTCTTTGTTTAGTTTTGGGAGATTCTACAACCTGATCCGACCTAGAAATGCAGAGACAGAAAAAACCCAAAAACCTTTTGTCTTTCAGAGCAAGGTCATCCTTGACCTAGGGATCGGAGTAAAATCTTACCTCGAGGTACAATCTTGACCTCCACTGAAAGTCATCCTTGACCTAAAATAGCTCTGACAGAAATTTTGTTCGCGGATCTCAGAGGTTCGCCGAAAAGAGTATCCAGATCTACACTGATATTTGTCATCTCGCACTTGCACCTGCAAGAAAAAGGGTTTTTATTGTTTGGATGAGGGGTTTGCCTTGGTCAAACCCTGGTTTGGAATCAATCTTGAAATGTAATTGAAATTGTAATATATAAACAAAGTAAATGGAACTATTCACCTTGCTTATGTTGAAATCCTTGTGGAGGATTCGAATCCTTGAATCCACAAGTATGGATGCGCCAAATGAATGTATAATTGCATATAGGATGTCTCAAATTAATGGCATTAGATCTTCAACACCAATCTTGAATAGATCTTGGAATAGGAAGAAAGCTTGAATGAATGTGGATGAAGAAATCTTCAACAAGAGGGCTCCAAAGAGATTGAATCCTTCAATGGCTATCAATGGATCTCCTTGATGAATTAGATCATGAATTCTTGGATGATTGAATTCTTGAAGATGAATGAATTCTTGAATGTTTTCCTTCTCCTTCTTTCTTGCTTGATATCTTGATTGCACTTGAGAGCTAGATGTCTTGATCATCAAAAGTAGATTGTGAAAATGAAAGAGGAAGGCCTCCTTTTATAGTGATCTAGGGCACAAACTTCTAGAGGGGCCAACATAGGGGAGTTAAATTCCAATTAGGCCTTAACCCTTATAAATGGACCTAAATTAAATACAATTTAAGAGTTTACCGTTCCAATATTTGAAATAGTCATCCCGGAAGTGGGAAATAAAACTTTCCGAAGGCCGACATCCTAAAATCTCTAGAATTTGAAATTTGGACCCAGGGTCAAGGTCAAGGTCAATTTTGACCTAGGTCAGAGTTGAGGTCAACCTTGACCTAGAAGGTTGACCTTGACCCTGAGGTCACAGATCTTAGTTTCTCAGGACCATGTGCCAAAAATAGGCTGGAAATAGGTGTAGAGAGAAACAAAAATGAGGGAAAAATCTAGATCCATTCACAGACCCATTAAAGGTGCTTGACATGACCCTAGACCACTTACTCGGAGGGCTAAACCAGTCCTAAATGGAAGGGCTTCCATTTTTTGACGATATAGTATTGAAGAAGCTTTGCACTTTAGATTCATTTACTGTAGATATTACTATTAAGTTGAAGAAATTAGATGAAGACTTACAGAAGAGTGCACAAAGCTTAATAACTGAACCCCATGCATTCAAATTGCATTATTCCAAAGTTAAACATATTCAGGGGCTAATGAATGAATTGAGGAGAGAAGAGGATAAAATAAAAGATCACTGGATAACTAAGCTACAAGTTGAGTTATTACCACACATAGAGGTGATGTAGAAACATATAAAGAAGGAAAAGGAGTTAGTTGTCACCCCCAAGCTATCAGTTGTGGATCATATTTTTTACATGCATGCATAGGTAGGCCAAGAAAAAATTACTCTAGAGATGTTGAAAGAGGAATGGGAAAACCTCTTGGCCAACCATTAGAAAATCCACCAAAACATTTTTGCAAAGCTGTGAGTACACATTTTGGCATTATTATCAAAAAAGAGGGAAAACTATATGTATAGTATGTACTTTACATTGAGAGCATATTGACTGGGGGAGTCTACAAATTTTGGAGTTTACAAGTTTCTTTTAATTTTTGAAAATATTTTGGATATGGCATACATATGTGGTTTTGTCACTAATTCCAAAGGGGGAGAATGATACACATAATTAAATTAAGAGTTTTCATTAGTGTCACACATATATAGTCGGTAAGGAATGCAAATAGACTAGTCGGTCAAAACACTACATATAGTAACTGAGCATAGCACAAGCAGAATGACAAGTTAACCAAGCATAGTCTTGACCGAGCATAGACACTGAGCTAGATGATTACCAAGCACACCAAGTATAGTTATAACTGATCATACATGTTTACCAAGCATCAACATTTTATCGAGACAAGAATGCAGTATTTACCAAGTGATACAAGAATGACATATAAGTTTGGAATGACACTGAAAACAAGGCAAATGGTTTATACCAAGCTAGAAAATGGTTTACATAAATTGAGGTAAATATTTATTGGAGATATAATTATTGATTGGTGATGCTCCCTATGTAGTTTTGATTTAGATCATTCATATGGATCGTTGATCAAGTGTTTTCTAAATGATTTCATAACCCTAATTAGGTCTAATTTTTACGATATAAGAATTGCCAAGTTGTCAGATAATATAATTAGAGAAGTGAAGTAGCCACCTACAGGAGACATCTGAAAATCAGATAGGGTTGTGAAGCTAAACTTTGAATAAGTATTCAGAATCAAATCAGAAGCAGACTAGAGGCTATCGAGCAGTATTTGAAGGACAAATCTATCACATAAATGTGATATCAATTAAGGATTATGTAGATCTGATATTTAGAAAAGTAATTTTCTACATCTAGACCAATATACTATTACTTTCTAACAATTATGGTAGACAAAAATCTCTTAACAAAGTAGACCTAACCATCTTTTGTAAATATCTTAACCGGGTGCACACTTAACAGTGTTGCTAAAATCCTCTTATAAGGTATATCTTAATAGGTCTTAAATGTTACTCCTAATAGTGTAAGATCGCCAAAAGTGATAAAAAATTGTAATCCCTAACAAGAAACTTTATTAATTTAGTAGTGAAGCTTTATGGGTGTCATCCCCACTGTAGTTCTTACCTTCTAATAAGGGTTTTTGTGTCAAGTGTATGAATTTTCATGAATGTTTACTTGTTAGATTAGAATCATTTCATATTTCAGTTATCTACATTCAAATGAATGGTAATGTTAAATTTAAGACTTGGTTAATGAAGGATGTTTTCTTAAGGATTAAGATAAAATTTTTTTTAGGGCTAATACTAATTCACCCCTCCCCTCTCAATAACTGACCTTTCCATAATCCCAGTAGTTTTATGTGTTAGTTCTTGAGATTGGCTGATGTTTAGGATTTAATTCTTGTTTGTAAAGCTGACTTGTGGTTGGGTAGTATATAAGGATTGTGTGGGTAGTTGAGTAAGAAGAGGAGATTGAGTAGTGATCAGATAGTAGTGATCTGAAAGATATGTGAATGTAATAGAAGAGCTAGTGGATAAGTGGGTTGTCTTGGAAAACAAGAAGGTTGCTTGGTAGCTTGTGAGCTCAAGTTTAGATCTATCTTGGTGTTTCTACCAATTTTTTGTGGTTGTGTAGATCTGGGCTAGCTAGGTGATAGTTGGATCCTATGAGATCTATATTGTATTTTCTAATGTAATTGGTCATAACCAAGAAGGCCTTACAACTCAACATTTTGCATGTAATGCTCGATTACTGATGAATACAAGTTGAATTTTGGTTATATCTTTTTGTGTTGTGTATTTTATGTTGTGTTGATGTTGGCTGCAAGGTTTGGATTGTCTATTCTTGGATCCTCCATCCTTGACTGCGTCAGGTGGTATCAGAGTGAAGGTTTGATCTGGTGGTCAAAGGTTTATCTATTTGATCTGAGTCACAGATCTATGTTCCAGGACTTGTGAAACCTTGTCTTGTTATTCATGTGAGGTAGCAGCTTGTGATCTGACTTGCAAACAATTTGGATTTTGTCAAAAGGTGGTCAATTTGGGGTTTTTTGCAGTGTTTTAAAAAATATTGGAAGATGCCTCTGAGAATATTGGACCCTAGGGCGATTGTAGATCTCTATGATGCAGTGGAGATGAATAGCATAAAAGATTAGATTAGATCTCATATCTAAAATGGTGACGATAAATAATGATATGGTCTCCAAGATCATGAGAGCTATAGCTGGTATACCAAGGAACCTTGGAACAAAGGATGGTTATGAAGAAGTTGTTGAAGATTTTGAGGTTGTTGGATCCAGTGGAGAAGATAGAGCTAATAAGATGGAAAGATCTGTGGAAGGTAGAGATGATAGATTGGAGATATCTATGGTTCAGTTTAGTACAAATCACCAGATGGAGGTTTCTAATTTCTCAGGAACATTAAAACCCAAGGAACTAATTGATTAGATCAGTGAGTTAGAAGACTAATTTGATCTAGAATACATTGGAGATCTTCTTAGAGTGAGGTTGGCATAGACTAAATTGAAGGGACATGCTACTCTATGGTGGAAAGAACTATAGAAAGCTAGAGAAGAAGAAGATGAGATGAAGATCACTTGGTCGAGGTTGATGATGTCAAAATTGAAGGCTAAGTTCATTCATGTCGACTATGAACTTACGTTATTCAATAAGTTACAAAACCTAAATTAGAAGGAGATGACTATGGAAGACTATACTGAGGAGTTTACAAGTTGACTATTCGGTCTAGACATAGAGAACTTTCTAAAGAAAAGGTGGCTAGGTATATTAATTGCTTGAGATTCAATATCTAGGATGAAATTGGTATGTTGAAGGTTGATTCAATAGAGGAAGCTTACTAGTATTCCCTAAAGGTGGAAGATAAGTTGAAGAGAAGGCATCAAGGTAACTCTCAAGGGAAGAAGAGACAATAACAGTTGGTAAAGGATAAACCTATAGTTGAGGATGGACCAAAACTTATTGAACTAAGGAGAAGGACAGGTAGATTTGGATTCAAAGGTACTTGTTATAATTCTAGAGAAGAAGGACATAGGTATTTTGAGAGTACACATGAAGATAGGAAGGTCGGTACTAAAAGGAATATTGTGGTGAATGAGGAAGTACCGAATGAGCCGAGAAGGAAGATAACTTGCTGGTTTAGAGAACATTGCTCGGTAATAAGGTGACGGAACCTTATCAGAGAAGGAATTTATTTAGAACTTGGTGCAAGTATCTCAGTAAGATTTGTAATGTGATTAAATGGATGGTGGTAGTACTGATAACCTTATTGCTAAAGAGATGGTACAAAAACTTGGTTTGAAGAGAGTGAGACATCCTTGTCCTTATAGGATCAGTTGGGTACAAGATGAACATGCCTTCGAGGTGAGAGAACAATGTTATGTTGATTTTTAGATTGGTCAGTATACAAATCAAGTATTATGTAATATTGTGGACATGAGTTCTTGTCACTTAATGCTTGGTAGACCTTGGCAATATGATTGTAGGGTTGTACATGATTGTATCAAAAATGTATTCACTATTGAGAAGCATGGCAAGAAGTTTTCCCTAATTCCTTTGCAAGATACAAAACTCAGTGGACTGAACCTGAGCTTTGGTAGAAGGACTGAGCTGAAGGATTCTAAAAGGGTTAGAGATCAACAAGGAGGATAGATTTGTAGCTTGTCGAGGAAGGATTTGAGAAGGCAAAGAAAATAGAAATGGATCTGAGGAAAGAGTGTGTCGGTTGAGGACTCAAAAGACATGTATATCAAGAATTAGTTTGGGATCTATGTGTTGAGTCCAGAAAGATGTTTTTTGAGCTGCTGAGAACATCTTTTCGCACTTGGGGTGTTTGATGCAAGAGCATCCTGGCATAGTTAACAATCTTGTATCACCAAAAATATGTTAGTGTTTAGTTTATGGTTTATGTAGATGTATCGGTAGGAGACTTGAGGTTCTCAGTCACTTCGAAGTTGATTCTTGGTTGGAAGTCTATTTGGCTTCACCAATGGTGCTTGGTGTTTGTGCGTGTTATGCTTTGTCAGCTAGGCTCAGTAGAAGAGTTTAGTGTTCAATTATTTCTTGGTAGTGTTCTTCACCAAATGCGTCTTAGTGTCCTATCACTGATTGGTGTTGTTTTCTCAGTGTTCTAGTTCACCGAATAGTTTATTTGATTTATTTGGGCTTGGATGACTAGTGCATTTAATTTGGGTCATGTTCCTTGTGATGTGGATTGATCGTTGGGTGTGTGAGGACCTATATATTGGTTGATGCTTTCTCATATATAGATTTAATACTTTTTGCAAGCCTACTGATGGATAACATGTTTTATGTGTTTGTTCTTGAGAACAACTGATGTTTAGGATTTATTTATTATTTGTAAAAATGACTTGTGGATGAGTAGTATATAAGGAGGGTGTGGATAGTTGATTAGGAAGAGGAGATTGAGTAGTGATCATATAGTAGTGATCTCAAAGATTTGTGAATGTAATAGAAAATCTAGTGGCTAAGTGTGTTGGCTTTGGAAATAAGAAGGTTGCTTTGTGGCTTACAAGCTCAAATTTAGATATGTCTTTGTGTTTCTACCAGCTTTATGTGGTTGTGTAGATCTAGGCTAGCTAGGTGATAGTTGGATCCTATGAGATCTATATATATTTTTTGATGTAATTGGCCATAACTAAGAAGACCTTAAATCTTGGCATGTTGCATGTAATGCTCAGTTATTGATGAATACAAGTTGAATTCTGGTTATATCTTGTGTTGTTTTTTAATGTTTTGATGTTGGTTGCAAGGCTTGGACTATCCATTCTTGGATCCTCCATCCTTGACTACATCAATATCCTTATTGATTATACTCTATTACATAGATGTTAGTTTATAATGATCTTATGATCATACTGGTTTTATAGTAGCATTTTATGAAAGGGTTATAAAGCATTATATTGTATCAATATATAATATCACTATGTGTAAATTCAACATATGCACAATTTGATATATTATATATATGGTCTTGAGATATATGTTGTATATTTTATTGTGATTCCAAAGTGATGTGAGACCATAATATGTTGAGGAAAGAAACAAAGATGATACTTTGTATATGATTGCAAATATTTTGAAAAGTGATAATGTATAAGTTAGTGAGATACATTGTCAATGAGATACATTGCTAGTGAGGCACACTATTTGTCAGTGAGATACATTACTAGTGAGGCACATTATAAATAGCTAATGAGGAATTGTAAAAACATTATTTTTTTAGATAAGCCAATGAGGAAAATTAATGAGTGGTTTTTATTCCCCAAGAGGGTTTTCCACTCATGAAATTTCATGAGTCAAATTGTCATAGATTGTTTGATTTACCTATCACTATCTTATTTTAATCATTTGTTTAATACTATATCATAAGAAATTTTCTAAAATGGTTTAAAGTTATTACTATTTTTTAAAATAATTTGAACACTGATTAACCCCTCTCCTCCTCCTCTTAGTGTTCATTGTACTACAATAGAAAGATACTAGATTGAAGATCAAGAGGGATTTAAAAAAAGAGGGAAAGGGATGGGAAGGAGAGGGGAGAGAGACTGCACAGAGAATAAGGTTGACAAGACAACCTAAAATTTAAAAAAAAAATGAATAATAGACTATGTAAACACAAACAAGATACTAAAAGAAAATAAAAATGAAAACACAGACAACTATAAATATAAAATACTATTTTTTCTAAATGGTTTGAACATTGAATCAACACCCACTTACCCCCCCCCCCCCTCCCTCCTCCACGCACACACACATATATTCACACAGACATACAATAAAAAGAAAAGAAAAAATAGAAACACAAACAACTATAAATATACAAAATATATTAAAAGTACATAATCCAAAAAATATATAAAAAATAATGCACACAAATGAGAACAATTTAAAATAAACCAAAAGAGAGTAAGACAATATAATTTATTTTTTTTAAAAAACCATATACGACAAATAAGAGGCATAAGAAAAGTCATGGACAAAAAACTAAATATACAAATTAAATACAAATAAAAAATAAAATAAAGACACCTAAGACAAGTAAAAAAATAAACAAAATAATCAATAATAAAAATAGAAAGACAAAAGCAAATAAAAAAGTGAAGATATGTATACAAATGTATACACAACATAAATTTATAAATACATATATATAAATTAAAATGAATGAAATCAAATCAAATAAACAAAAACTAAAAGAATAAATTAAATAAATAAAATATAAAGATAAATAAGAAAAATAAAAAATCATAAACATTATAATTAATTAACTAATAAGAGGCAAAAGAAAAAGAAATGAATAAAAAACTAATATAAAAAATTATACCTAAAATAAATAAATAAATAAAGACACCTAAAACAAGATAAATATTATGTAAATAAGCAATAAATAATAAAATATAAACTATAAAACAAAATAAACAAATAAAAGAATAATAAACATAGAAAGATAAAAGCAAATACAATGCAAGTGAAGATATGTATAAAAAGGTATACAAAACATGCACATACACATGTAACAACTAAAATGAAAATAAACACACACACACACACACATACGAAAGAGGTGAAAACAGAAAAAGGGAAGGGAGAAAAAGGGGGAAAGACCATCAAGAAAATGAAGAAAAAGAATGGGAAACATGATGAAAGAGGGGAATAAAACAAGAAAGAGAACAAAGACAAGCAACAAGGAACCAAAGACCAAACCCCTCAAGGGGTGATGAAAGGACCAAGAACATAGAAATGAGACCCGAAAAATGGGAGAGAGAGGTGAGAAGGAGAAGGAGAAAGGAGATAAAGATAATCAAGGCACATGAGCACTCGCACAAGGGAAAATAAAGAGAAATAAAACTAAGAAAATGAACTAGAGAGAAAAAGAAAGATCCCAACAAAAAACCACACAACCATGCGATAAAAGTGATGAGGAGGGAAGCACAAATAAAAATTGGGGAAGGAGAGGAACAAGGAAAATGGCATTTAAAGAAACTCAAGTAACAGGACAAGGAAGGTGAAGGGGAAGAAAAGAGAGGGGTAGAGGGGGGGGGGGGTTATCCAAGACATGAAGTAAATGGGGGTTAGCAACTGAAGTGGCTTGATGTTTGTTATCTTATCACATGAAACATGTGAAAATGAAGCTAGAAAAGAGGCCAATAGAAATGTAATAAGAAATTCCAATCAAGTTAGTTCTCCTAATACATATATCCTAAATTGGTGCTTGAAAACTTTAGATGACAATTTCCTCTATGGTGCAAGTGTCTACCTAAATCTTTTTAAGTTTTTGGATGGACACATTTCTATAGATGATTACTAAGGTAAAGAAAGTGTCATCTCCTTCTTCACTTTCATATTCTATGGATAAATAATTCTATAGAATTTGTATGAGAAAAATAGATAAAATGTTATACAAATGATCCAATGCTATTGGAAGTTGATATTAAAAAATAGGAGTCAACGTTTGTATTGATAATATTTGATTTGTGAGTCAATTTCTTCCAACCCAAGTCATTAGGAGAATATTCAAATAGATAATGTCAGTATGCTTGTCATGATCTATCAAAACCATATGATGTTCAGAATACACAAGGTATTCCAATATGATCAATGAGAAGAAATCATTTTATTTTTTTTGTGAAATGATTGTTTGGCCACTTGCTCAGATATTTCTCTTATCTCATGTATTTTTGTATTATCAAGATATTTAGTTCATGGTATTACATAGGTGCATGTCCCTTTTCTACACTGGTTTTTATTCATTGCAGCTTGTTAATGGCTTTGTACGATAAATTTAGAGAAGTTTCAGTTAGGGGTTCTTACCATGTACATATTTTAGGTATAAGTTCATGTTGTGTCTATCTTTTTTTCTACTTGTGTCTATTTTCTCCAATCAATTTATCCACAATTATGAGTGAACTATAGTAGATTTCTTGAGCCTCTTCAACATGTGGTGCCTTCCAAACAATCACATAAGTTGTGTCAACTACATATTTCTTGAGCAAGGATATTTAGAATACTCTATGCTCAATGATAGGGATGGGTGAAGAGAAAGTCAATACGAAAATTGGTCAATAATCTCTATATCATCAATAGGCAAATGACTGGAGGCAATAATTTGGCAGCCTTGACAAATTTTACTTTAAACTCTTTTGAGGCTTGACTCAATAAAAACACCTCATCTCGTACTAAAATTCTCCTGGACTAATCCTTTCATCTATCTAACACTTTTGGTGATTTGATGACTCCTTTAATATTTCTAATCTGGTTTGCATAATATACTATTTTACTTAATTTTAATGTTATAGTAGAGATCATAAATTGATTACTACTCCTTATAGCTAGTATATTCAAATCCCATGGTCTAGAATCAATATATGGAATTTTTCCAAAATTTAAGGAAGATTTTATTCGACAAACCTTTGCAACTCCATATCATATTTTAGATTAAGGTTGTATCTAGAGGAAAATATAAGATCATTTGTGCAAACTAGACATACATGATTACTATTGTCAAAGCTTTCAATCATAATAGCCTTAGATGCCTTACCAACCTATCCATGATATAGTGGAGGTTATGATACATTCCATCTTCATGAGCTCATTATGATCATAAACAAGCACAAGTTGTTAGTAGATCCAACAAATAATAGATCAATTCACAAGAATACTTCAACAAATATTTTCGTCAAAACTCTAAATCAATAATCTTAATAGAATATTTAGAATCCAAGTATTATTAACTTCTAAACTTCAAGATTGAATTGTATTTAATCAATATTGATGCATTTATATATATAATTTAGAGGCATTGACAAACAAAAATCAATATGCAAAATGGTGCCATCCTTACAAAATAATCTCAAAATTATTTGCAATCCATACCAAATGAAAAAATATTGGGATAAGCTAAATTGTTTGAATACTTGAAAATGCCAATTACCTCCCATTTAAAATCTATATAATTATAATTATTAGCTTGTCGAAAAGACCAATGCTCAACGTCGAGCCTTACAAAATGAAAGTAGCAAGATGAAAATCTAGATGGTCTCACTAAACTCTATTTTCCCTTGTTAACTCATGTCAACTCTGGTCCGCCGAAGACAATCTCTATTGAAGTCCTTATCCCAAGGCAAAGAAATGGCAAAATAGAAACTTGCACTGTAAAAATACAGGCATGGTAATGCCGTGCGTTAATGTGTCAGAGATTCTATAAAAACTGTCGGTTTTTGTGTTTAAATCAATACAACTCTTCATTGAAAAATCCGCGGAGGTACCAATTATGACTTGTAAAACACGGTTTTCAGAAATAGAAGATCACAAATTAATCGCTCAATAGAAAATAGAAGATCCCTTAAACCCTAACCCTAAGTCCTTGTCAGGGTTGCCGGTAAAAGTTTTAGAACGCTGCAACAAACGGGCTGCAGATTTCGAGGAGAGAAAGATTTCAGAAGCAACTGAAATAGTAGGGAAAGCATCAAAAGAATCAACAGACGAAGAAAGAAAATCAGAATAAGAATCTGCATTTAACTGTCTAAGGATGCCGCATTTAACTGTCCTATCTAAGGCTATAAAATTCTCTACAAGCATTGAACATTTGTAATTGTATTGCTTTCCGGTGAAATTTTTATTGAGCTTGCAGTAGAAATCTTCTAGTGGTAGACATATTTTTGTTCACATTTTTTCTGTTTAAGTTTAGTAGAATGGCTAGATTTCATAAATTTGACGACTCCAAGTACAGTCCAATTGAAGAGGCTCTGCTGATTCTTGATACCGCAATTGAACACCCGTTTATTACTCTAAAGAAATTTTTGAGACATAATGATAAAGTATTTCACAGCTTTGACGGCTCAAAATTCAATCCAATTGAAGGGGCTTTAATCATTCTTAAAAGCCAGATTGAAGATGAGTTTATTGAAGAGTTTTTCCTTCTTTTCAACAACCCAATTGACGATCTGTTTATTTCTTCTGTTTCTATTTCCATTTCTGATAGAGGAGGAGAAATTTTCAAAGATATGGAACTCAATGGGAACCTTGATTTGGATGAGACATTAAAGTTAGACTTCCAAGTAGATAAATTGTTTTATATCTAATTTTTGTTTAATAAAAAATTGTTTTATGAGTCTCTGATTTTTTCCTATGTTCTAATTTGATCTATTTTATATTTTTTAAAGCTACAAAGAGAACTGCTAGAAATCAAAGAGCACATTAAGGAGCTGGGATGGTTATTGGAGTTGGGTTTCAATGTTTAATAGTTATTTTATATTTTATTAGTTTAAGAAAATGTTATTATTTTGATAAAACTGTTATTTCCATCATTTTTACCATTTTTCTATAAGTTGTTTTTTTATTAGGTTTGTGGTTTTGACCAGAGCCATGCTCGTATTTAGGTGGTTCTTTATAATTTGTTAAAAACTGCTGCTTGTATCATTTGAAAATATTTTTAAGAGTTGATATTACCTGCTGTGATATTTCGGAGTTCCCTAAAGAGGACAGACATGTTGCTACCAAGGCTCACAAGAGAGAATGTGCTCGTGGCATATTACAAAACTTGTAATCAGAAAATTTTCTCATCATAAAAGATGGAAAAGTTCACTATTTCCTTCAATCGGTTTTTCGAGATTCTCTAGTATCTCCAACAGCTAAAGATTGAACAGTTTGAAGTGAAAGATATTAAAAGGAGATGAAAAAGATACAGGAAAGGAATCTGAGAGAGTTAATGCTATTTGTTAGAGTTAATACTATATAAGAAATATTGTAAATTTTTCAATAAAACTATGCATATTTTCAATCTTAGTTCATAAGTTTTCAATATATTAAAAATGTCCTTTGTTGTCTTACAAGTCTTACTTCCTACTTGAACTTGAGAAGAAGTGATATACATGGATGAAACAATCTTTCAAATATGAAGCATTTCCTAAGAAAAATATTTTGCTATACATTGATCATAATTATTAATAATCTTTGAAATGAAGGAGCCAAACATCTCTTATAATCAGACATGAATATTTGGAGAGTGTTCCAAGTTTTTGTAAAGAGATGAAAAAATCACTCCCTAATTTCATATTAAGAAGATAATTAAAAGAAAAAATGATCTTGATATTAGGATTGATTGAATAAATCTTTAAAAATCACTCTTTAATTTCATATTAAGAAGATAATTAAAAGAAAAAATATCTTGATATTAGGATTGATTGAATAAATCTTATGAATACAATGCTCTTTAGAGACATGGTGAACAATTTCTACATAGAGAACATTAAAAAAAAATCTTAGAATTATGCAAAATACACCCTCAAACTATGAGGTGATCAAAGCTTAATACTACATGGAGGTTTGATGATCCCATCCCTAGATTGAAGAAATTTGTTATAAATTCGTTCTAGATGTCCAAGGAAATAAATTATTGATAATATAGGTATTGGACTATGCATGTGAATGTTATATCTCATCTCTAATACCCAAATTTTCCTCCTTTATATAAATATTTTATGTGCCAATTAAATAATTGTGTAGGAGGCCTATCCATGTCAATGCCTTCCTTAACATAACAATACCATGTAGAGGATATTTCATTATTCAACGAGGAAAAATCATCTTTATCAAGTAATTATTTTTATTAAAATATCACAATATTCTAGTACATTAATATCACTATTTTTAATATTTAATAATTTCTAGTATCTATTCTGTTATCACTATATAAAAATTTTCCAGCTTCATGCTAAAACTTTTTAAAAAATCCAGTTTATAGACTTGATGGCGAGGTTTGAATGGTGAAAACCCTAAGTTTGTTGGGAGCCCTAGCTAATCCTAAGTGTTGTTATAATTTTGTGTTACCTTTTTGGCTCACTAACTCTCCAAATATGCATGTACTAATTTTTGACCCCTTTTACCTATCACTTTACATGTTATATTGTTAAGATGTCCGACGCGGTCACCTTTTAATTAATTCTTTCAAGGCCTAAGTTTTTGGTTAATTTTTCAATAATTTGTCCCCCTTGAAACTTGTGGTTGTCGTTGAACTGCAAGACCGCCTGTTGTCAGAATGTCTGACATGCGCTTTAGCGACGAAGTGCCATCTGTCCGGGCGGGCCCGTCAACAAAGTATCCTGGTAGTTAAACACTGGATCACATCTACGACTGTCATTATACTGCTGGACCAAATTAACAACCATTTAAGCATTGTGCTTTAGCGATAGCCATCAGATCGAGGTTTTTTCTGACGCTTCAGTATTCTGACACTTTTTCTCCTATGGCATTTTCTTTGAATGACATTTGTCTTAGGTGACATCATAAAGGTGGAGTCAGACTTTTCAATGCCTAAAGTTCTATTTGATCTTGCGGTTGTCGTTATACCGCTAAGGAAAGATGTCAGGATTTTAAGCTTGCGCTTTAGTAACAACCATCAAATTCTCTTTAAAGGAAAAATTTTGCAGTGGGCCCTAAGGTTCCAGGTCACGTCGATGTGTTCACTTTCCATTGGTTGCTAGGAGCTATGATATGGCAGTTGTCAAGATGATTGGTACTGAGGAAGAGTAAGTAAGGAGGCCCACCTACTGGTTCTTCGCAACATGGCATCTTTTGATTTGATAGAAAAATAAGTGAGGTGTCAAAGTAGGGCCGGCCTTCTTAGATGGTTAAGGTTCGATAAGATCTCATGGTTGACGTTATATCGCTGGGATAAAGTGCATGATTTTTAAGGTCAGCGGTATAGCGACAGTTGTTGATCTTGCTTGAAGATGAGGACTGAAAGCTCGGTCCTTTGTCACCAGTTCTTGATGACACGGTCATTTCTAATTGGCCAAGCATAGTAATGACATGTCTAGTTGTCAGTACACTTGACACCGAGGATAAAGTTAGGGTTTTCTACTTGGTAGTTCTTTGCGACCTGGCATCTCCTAATTCAATAAAGTTTTAAAAGGGAAGCTATGGGGCCAAAGTCTCTTAAATTATGGGGATCGTCCGATTAAATGGTATCGACGGTTGTCATTATATCTTGATCTAGATTTCCTGACAGTTTTGGGTTAGCGCTTTAGCGACAAGGTGACACCTATCCCCTTTGGGCAAAGTAAAGTTAATTTTTCTCTTTTCCCACATGGTTAAAATGAAATGTTCTCATTGGTCGTGAACTGATTTGGGGAAAAGTAACACAGGGTTACGCTACTTAACTTGTTAACCATCTGATGCACCTAAAGGGAAACAAAATCAATGGTCTGAATTCAAATTTCTACTCTTTGACATTTTTCACATTCCGTGAGTGCTAAGGCCACCAACTTTCAGTAATGGCAGATTTATTGAGCTACGTGCAGATGGATTGTAAATGGTTGGAAACATTATATATCAAAATTTGATCATTGTTTCTCTTTACTGCTCTCACAAGCATTCTGGCGAACTGGATTTTCCTCTGGAGCAATTTTAAGAGAAGTTCTTTCAGGTGCCAGCTAGGTCAAATTTTTTTGAATTCAGGAGTTGTTTGAAGTCTGTAAAGAAATTATAAGAGGAATTGTGTTGCCAGCTGATAAGTATTTAGGGTTTTCTTGGGTTTTATATATTGTTCTAAGAAGCCCTAGTTTCAAAATGCTGCCAAAAAAGGAACCTGTCTGGTAAGACAAAATACAAGGACCGGGGAGTCTTTGAAGATTTGATGCAATTACTCCCACATTCTGATAATGGGGCAGCCAGATTAAAGGAATTGGTCCTGAGAAACCCTAGGGACTCAGTAGCTGAGGCACTCCATGACAGAGGAAATTGGATGAGAGATGCTAGGGTGGGTAAAGATCATAATGGTCTTATTTTATTCAGGTCAGCCTACTCACAAAGAAATTCATGTGCCCCCCTTAGCAATATTTGGCAATTTGATATAGGGAAGTTGGTAGTCCCTGGAGTATTCATGGATGTAGAATTGCTGATCCAAATTGCCAAGTGTTATGATCTTGTGAAAAAATGTGTCAAGGACATAAATCAGAAAGACCTAATCAGCATCACAGATGATGAGATTAGGGAGGTATTTTTACTAAATGACCCTTCTGTTGGGTTGGAGAAAATAGATTTCATAGAGTTTACAGAGATATATGAGGCACAAAAGGATTATTTGAGAGCAAGGCCTCTAAGGGAATTTTTGGAGGAAATTGGATCAATGTGTGTTGTTAGTGCAAGCATACCAAAGCCTTTTAGGCTGGAGTTGTTTAGTAAGAGAGTACAGGGTTTCTACAAGTCTTTGACTTTGATCCTAGGGCATGACGAGGCCACTCATATGCCAATACCATATATGTTCATGATGGCACAGTCACTACACCCCCAATTGGCACTAATTTTGTATTTTGCCTCTCATCTGGCTGATCTTATCCATGAGGGATTAATGGGGATCAAGAACATGAAAGTTAATAGGCCTTTTGGGTGGTATTCAATACTTATGCATATGTTCCTATACAAGGGTGAGCAATTCTTTAGCTCAACAGTCAACATTGTGAAGGAGAGAAATGGAGAAGCCCTTCTAGTCCAATTGTGGACTACAACTTTGTCATGGGATAGAGTTGATGCTAGCAACATTGCCTTTGATAGAGACTTGACCAAAGGAGTACTATCAAGACATCACCATAGTCCACAATTTTGGGGATATAATTTTATATCCAATTTCCACAGTTTTCAGAGTATATGGTTGCAAAGTGGCACCATACATTTTACCCTATCAGGTCCCATTGAAATTAGGATATGCTAAAATTTTAAGGCAAATTGGTGACTTGCAGGAAACTACTCTCACCGGTTAGGGAAGGGGAACTTTCTTCCCAGACATTACTATAGCACATCAATATGTCATAACTAAAGGAGGATGGGTGCATTTGAAACAAGTTCTATAGCCCTACAGAATGTCAATGGCCACCATTAGATGTGTAGACACAGAGGGTTTCCTATCAGGAATATTCAAAGACAAGGTAAGGTGTGCTCTCATAGAACACTAATTTAATTTTCCTAAAGATATAATAAGAAATGAGTTTGACCTTCAAACTCAGGAAACTAAGAAGGAAAAGTGGGTCATCTACAAAAAGACTGTAGATTTCATTAGAAATTTTGATAAAGCTTATGACCCACTGAAGGGATTTGAACCCTGGGCTAGGCAAGTAGATGCCCTTATGGAACATTTTGAAGGGGTGATGCATGCAGTGAATGAAAAGAAAGTCATGGTCAGTAAGGCGGATCCTAAAAGGGCCAAACAAATTTTGAGTCAGCCAAGTTACATGAAATTGAATCCTAAGGGAACATACACTGTGCAAAAAAGAAGTGGTTATAGTGTCCTTTTGCCGACACAACAAAGAGGTGAGGATCTTCCTTCCACCTCAAGAGGAAAAAGACGCATAAATGATCCAGTAATGCAGGCACCCTCTCCTAAGAGGAAAAGACAAGAAGAATCAAGGATAGGAGAGAATGTCTATTCTCCTTCTCAGTCCCCTATCCAATTAGATGAACATGGGGTAGCATAACAGTTAGTTCAGATGAGTAGTGAGGGAAACATTTTTGTTTCCAATGATGAGTTGCAAGAAGGAATACCGGAGACACCTAAGGAGGTGGAAATGGTGTTGGAATTAGGAGAGATAGGTACTGAGAGGGGAGGGGTGAATCGGTACCTTCAAAACTTTACTTGTAAAACCTTTCAGATCTATAACTGCATACTATGATAATCGATCAAAATAACTTGAATACAATTGCATAAATCAATCATCTAGTTAACTTCAGAAAGTAAAGAACATGAAATCAATATGACAATCACATAACACAAGTATTTTGGTAACACAAAAACCCTTGTTAGAAGGTAAAAACTATGGTGGGGATGACACCCACAAATTCTTCACTACTGCAAATAGAAAAGGTTTTCCTATTAAGGCTACAAGTTTGATCACTTCTGGTTATCTTACCCTATTAGGAGTAACATATTAGATCAACTAGATCTACCTAGTTATAGGATTTAACAACACTAAATGAAGTGTGTGCTCGGTTAAGAGATTTATACAAAGACTGTTAAGTCTACTCGGTTAAGAGATTTCACCAAAAACTCTATCACAATTGTCAGAAAGTAATAGGCAATTATCTACTAGTTGAAAACTCAATTGTCTGAAATAGATCTATAAGTGCTTATCAAAATATCACCTTATCTGTGATGGTTCTCTACTCTATTATGCTCGGTAGCCTTCACTAATTCTGCTCAATCTGATATCCTCTGTACTCTATTCTGCTCGGTAAACTGATTGTCTTGAAGTTAGAAAAATTCTTCAAGTGCTCCATGATTCATATATATCAGTTCAACAACCCTTTAAAATGGTGCAAACATATACAATATATAGTGTTTTGTTTTGCTGCTTTAGCAAAAGATTAGGTTACAAAAATAATCATAATCCTAAGATCTACGGTGCAAAATAACCTAGATCAACTATTACAAAGAAGATAAACATTACATTTAATGAGTATCTTTTACAATAAATGCTCCTTGATCTTGGTAAACCATTTTATGATCTTTTGTAACTATCTGCATAGAATAATGTGCCATTTCAGATTACTATGTCATTTTCTATTATCATCAATAAACACTGTATAATCTACTCGGTGTATACTGCGATGCTCGATGTTTACTGACCATCGATGTCGATGTCACTGGTGCTCGGTAAACTATGTGATGCTCGGTGTAAAAATCTTTATCGACTACTTTGTCTTACTTCTAGTTATCGACTGTCTCAATATAAGTAACCGACTGACCTGTTTAACATTCTTTGATACTAATGACAACCTTGAATGCTCAACAGAGATTAACAATCTCCCCCTTTGGCATTAGTATCAAAACTTTGAATGTATATAGACAAAATGTTTCTATATATTCCTTATATCTCCACCATATACATATCCACAACAAAAAATTCCTAAGTACAAAAGTACTCCCCCTCGGTGCATGCGCCTAGTAGTGTAATATACATATCAAAGTATACTTATTTGGCATATACATGTTTTCCCCCTTTTTGATAATAATGCCAAATGTAAAAAAAATATAATTTTTACTTACATCTTATCAAAAATGTGTGGATGGGTTTTCTTTACAGACTCCAAGAGGTTTTCCCATTCCTCTTTCAAGTTGGTAAGAGCAATATGCTCAAGACTAACTTGTGCATGCATGTCAAAGATATTATCCAACATCGAAATCTCTAGTGTTTCCACAAGTTGTTCAGCTTTGACAATGTGAGCTTCAAAAAAATTTAGGTAAGGAGTGAGTTCAGTTTGTAACTCTATAACCTGATCGATGATGTGCACTTCTTGTTTCCTTAAATCTGCTATCAGCCATTAAAGTTCTTGAACTTGGTGAATATGCTTTAAGAAAGCAGTTGGCTCGGTGATAGCTGCTTGTGTACTTAACTGTATCTCTACTTCTAAACCTTTTATCTTTTCACCGACTTCAACAGTGAAGGTGTCTAAAGTACAAAGCTTGATTAGAAGTTGACAGATTATCTGGGTGATAGATTTTACCTCGGTAATGACCTCAGATAATTTTACCTTGTTTAGTGCCACTTCTGTGTTGATCCTTGCTGCCAATTTGTTCTGAATCTTTGATTCTTCTTGTTCTTCAATTATTTTGTCTGCATCTGTATCAAGGGCATTGATCTTGTCGACGAGTGTGGCAAGTTGATCTATGATGGGAGTATTCTCATCAATATGTGTTTCTGGTATGATTTGTTGTAGAATATCCCTCACATCATTTAACACTTCTTTACGTTTTTGTTCTTGCCTTAACTTCTCTTGTGCCACTTTCTGTGAGCATAATTCCCCATACCTACTTAGTTCCTTAGGGGTTAGGGTTCTCAGGTCACATTCTGGTATAATGATGACTTCATCAATGGTGACCAGCCCTTTGACTTTCTTCTTCTTCTTCTTTGGTGAAAGAGGTGACTTCTTTTCACTTACAACAATAGATTTTTATCCACTTTTCGGAGTATCTGTCCCAATTGACAATGTATCATCCTTCTTCTGCTCCTCGGTAGATGGTGTAGGAGTCTTGGTTGTAGTGTCAGGTAAGTTCACCTCGGTTGACTTTGATTTTTCTAGTTCCTTTATTTCTATAGACTGTGCCTCTATTTTTTTAGGCTCATTTGTATCTACAAGTTGCTCGGGTGCTTGAATCTCAGTTGTATCTTTATTTTCCTTGGTATGAGAGGCATCAGGTTGTACTTGTGAAATTATTTCAACTACCTCTACAAGTACAGGTAGTTCACCCGATAGAGATGTGAGAACACTATCAGTGTCTAATGCTTCATCTTTGTATGGTGCAATTGTCACATCTTCATCATCCTCCTCATCAGGATCACCATTAGTGATGTCCTTAATGAGTGCATCATCATCAATTTTCTTTTGCAAGTGGATCTTAACTTGATCCGGTGCATCCTATGAAATTTTGATTTCTTCCTTTTGTTCGATGATATCAATTACCTCGGTAACTGATATACCAGTGTCCTCTATTTTCTTTCCCTTGTCATCATCAACAAAAATACCTTTACCTTTTGAACTATGTCTCTTCTTAGACAGTTTCAGGGATGCTTCCTGTTCAGCTTTCTCTTCTGCTTTCAAAATTGATGTCCATAGAGAATCACATATGACATCCATATCATCCACATTCTCATCCATGATCTGCATCACTCTATTCTTGACTAGAAATCTAGCCTGATGTTTTTTCATGTATTCACTGACCACAGCATAGCTAAAGTGTGAGGTTGCACGAATTAGTGACTATTCTCTTTTCCTTTTCTCTGTATCTAGTGCAATAGCCCATCTCTCACTTATCTTGTCATCAATTTCCTTCGGCAATTGACATGCGAATTCCATTGGTACTTTCTTGAACTTCATCATCATCTGGATGACAACATGTTCTAGCTTTGTCTTGTACTCAATTGACATTTTGTCAAATTTGCCTATGCCTGGATTAGTAAGATTTCCATTCTCAATTATATCTTCAATTATTTCTTCTATAGTACTTTCCCTGTTACGAACTAACTTGAATTGATCAAGATCATTTTCAGTATCAGTCTCCTCTATATCTTCTTTACTTCTTATGTATTTCCTCTTTTTCTTCAGTGGCTCAGCTACTTTCTTGGTCTTTCTCTTAACATATTTTCATGTCGGTGTAGATGCTCTTCTTTTTGCTACTTTTACTACTACTTTCTTGGTGGATTGTGCAGCAGTTGATGAACGTGTCTTCATTCCTTCAGGTTCTGGTAGCTGCATTTCTTGTTCATCAGTTGTGGGAGGAACCGATGTTTGATCCTTGTCTTTGTCTAACTCAGTTTCCTCGCTATCAAAAGGCTTGTTAGCCAACTGTAACTGACCTTCGATTGCCTCATCAACCGGTGACTCCTTAGGTGAGTTAGATGTAGTTCCATATTTTGCTGTGACATATTTTATCATTTTCTTTGCCCTTCTTGACTTTTTACTGATCTCTATGTCAGTTGTGATTCTAGACTTAGCTTCCTCATATACACCAAACCTACTAGCAATGATGTCTATTAGTAATGCCAGCAATGCATTGATAGATTTCAAAGCAAAATCATGATTCATTTCATATCCCATCGGTGCTAGCCATTTTGTTCTTGGTTGTACTGCCTTTATCATTGAGTGGTCTGTGCTGACTACAAAGCATATATCATCTGTAAATTTACTTACTAATTCCTTTGGAATTCTACTCCTTTGTTGCATTTTGGTTTGAAATTCTGTGAAATATGCATTGAATTCCTTATTCAGATTGTCTCCTAAACTTTTCATCATTTCACCGATTTGAGCAGTTATCGGTTTGTCCGATTGCCAATTTAATTTATCGATACCTGGTACATATTTTTGTAGATAGAGAAATGTACAAACAAGCAGTGACTTGTACTTACATGTATTAGACTTCTTTTCTTTTATTGTCTTCATATTGTCATGCAGTTGGTGTAGTAGTAGCTCAGCAAGATCAACCTGGTGATCTTTCTTCACAATTTTGTAAGCCATGTCCACGGCGCTGCAGGGTACACTATTTGGTCTACTAGATTGGAATATCTTGTACCCGATGACATGAGCTGTGAATTTTACCGCTTGATCTTTGATAGTTGATATTTTCAGTTCCCTACTATCCCATTGAGCTCCAGTGTTCTTTTCTATGTCAGGACGAGACAAACTTCAAAAGGCTTTGGCTTTGTTAGTTGTAGGGTACCCAGTAACCCTACTGACAATCTTCTTAGTGACCTCAACATGTTTATCTAACCAAAATTTTCCATCATGAAATCTGCTTAGTACAATTCTTATCCAGTCATTGTGAAAGGATTGTGGGAAGAATGTAAAACACCATAACCCTGACTCCTCAATCTTCTTATATTCAGATTTGATCTTTCCATCCGGTCCATAGATTTGCTGATAAGCATCAATGGTCTCAAAATCACATACTTCACCGATCTTGCAATGAATATAGGCCCTAACGTCTTCTATTAACAAAACCTTATCTGGAATACTAGAAAATGCACCCATATCGTCTATTTGTGCTATGACCTTGGGATGAGGTTTGAATTTATCCTCGGCAAAATGTGCTCTCACAATTAATTCTACTTCCTCCTTAATGTTCTGTGATTTGCTTGTAGTCGATGTCGATGCCATAAATTGTTTCTAGGGTTTCGGCAAGCAAATAGATAACCAGTGTTCGATAGGCAGATGAACTTACTCATTATCATTGAAGATTTGTCGTTAGTTCGATCTACAGTAGCTTTGAATCTATTCTAAAAATCTTTAGCTTGAACTCTTCTCTATAAAATCTCCTTTCTTCGAAATCGCAATGTAACAATGAACTCTGTTTCTATGTATTTATAGATTTTTTTATATTCCCACTCAAACTTTGATGCAATAAATGCGTGACCTAACTTTTGATATAGAACAACTGTCAGCTTGGTAATGTCTAAAATTTCCTTTGCTCGGTTAACATAGAATTTCTTCATCAGTTTGCAGTATTGTCGATTAACCTTGTGTAGCGATTACCAACGGGTAAGCAACTCACGTTTCTTCTTTTACCGACTATGTGACATTTGTAAACTTATAACACATAAACCATAGTGCATCTTTATTCATGCTGATTTGGTATTTGTACATCATATATAAGGAATTGTATGTAAAATGTGATCATTTAAAATGTTAGTTCCATACATACCTTTGTCATCTTAAGTGGAGGTACCGATGTCACCCAATCGAGTGGATGAAGTTTCACCGATAGTGTTACTTGACTCAGCATTCTCATTAGATGGCTTCTTCCACATTGTGTTCCTTAACTTCATAATTTCTACAATGTTATATCCACTCTCAAATATATGGTTTTCATCTGGTGCTCGGTCTCTGCAGTTCTTGCTTACATGACCAACCTTGTGATAGTGCATACATGCCATTCCTGCATTTGTCCAGTTTCTTGACTGTCCAATCCGACTCTTTCTGTAATAGTTTGCTGCAATATGTCCATACCGACCACATAAAGTACAGTTAGTCCATGTATAATAATCCCAAACATATGAGTTACCTTGTCTCTTCGGTTGATATGGCTTTCGTTGTAGTTTTTCTTTAGGTGTCCAGACTTGTTTCATTTTTGCCTTGTAGTCCCTTGTAGTGTGACCATGCTTATTACAAGTATAGCATATTTTCTCCTCAGTAGTATTATTAGTAGCATCATTCTTCTTAGCTCTGCATTCATAAGCTGGATGTCCAAACTTACCATAGTAATAACAATATCCATTGAATTTAGAAATGACAGGAGGTTTACCTTGTGCTTTGCTTTTGCACACATTAGATGTATGTCCTGGTTTTCCACAATGGTAACATGTCATCACTTCAGGTTTCTGACTTTTTCAGCTTGTTGTGATGATTCTCCTTCACTGGTGTAGCCTATACCGGCTCTTCTTTCGAATCTTCTTTGATTAATCAGGAAATCATCAATCTTTTTAGAACTGTCCTCAGCTATCTTCATCATCCCATTGTGTTTCTTTTGTGTCTTTATTTAATTTCTTAGTTTTTCATTATCTTCTCTGAGTATTACAACATCTTCAAGTCTTCTTGATAATTCTCCATTTACTCAGTTCATTTCTTGATTAACTATCATCATCTGATTTGATACTTGGAAGTGACGATTAGTGAGTCTTTGTATTTCATTTTCTTTTTCTTGAAGTTGTTCAGTCATTAGTCTTCGATCTTCAATAGCCAGATTCTGATCTTGTTCAGCTTGTCTACCATTGTTCATGATTTCCACCATTCTCACCATTTGAGATTCATGACCGATTTGGAGTGCTTTCACTTGCTTAGATAGATGCTGATTCTTTTTAGATAAATCAAAGATTGTGCTTTCGGATCCATCAAAGATGCTTCCAGAGCTTGATCCAATATGATCAAATATTTCATCAATAGGTTCTTCATGATAAATAATTTCATTCAACTGAATTGCAAGGTTATTCCTTTCAACCAGTAATTTCTTCAGTTCTTCCTTAGCTTATTTATACTATTCCACAAACATTTGCATTTGTATCTTCTGATTCTCAATAGTCTTGTCAAGCTTGTATCTCTCCATGACTTAGATCTTTACCCTTCAGTGGTTAGACTGTTCAACAAGAGAACTGTGCTTTGATACCAATTGTTGGAATTAGGAGAGATAGGTACTGAGAGGGGAGGGGTGAATCAGTGCCTTCAAAACTTTACTTGTAAAACCTTTCAGATCTATAACTGCATACTATGATAACCGATCAAAATAACTTGAATACAATTACATAAATCAATCATCTAGTTAACTTCAAAAAGTAAACAACATAAAATCCATATGACAATCACATAACACAAGTATTTTGGTAACGCAGAAACCCTTGTTAGAAGGTAAAAACTATGGTGGGGATGACACCCACAAATTCTTCACTACTGCAGATAGAAAAGGTTTGCCATTAAGGTTACAAGTTTGATCACTTCTGGTGATCTTACCCTATTAGGAGTAACATATTAGATCAGCTAGATCTACCTAGTTATAGGATTTAACAACACTAAATGAAGTGTGTACTTGGTTAAGAGATTTATACAAAGACTGTTAAGTCTACTCGGTTAAGAGATTTCACCAAAAACTCTATCACAATTGTCAGAAAGTAATAGGCAATTATTTGCTAGTTGACAACTTAATTGTCTGAAATAGATCTATAAGTGCTTATCAAAATATCACCTTATCTGTGATGGTTCTCTACTCTGTTATGCTCGGTAGCCTTCATTGATTCTGCTCAATCTGATATCCTGTGTACTTTGTTCTGCTCGGTAAACTGATTGTCTTGAAGTTAGGCAAATTCTTCAAGTGCTCCATGATTCATATATATTAGTTCAACAACCCTTTAAAATGGTGCAAACATATACAATATATAGTGTTCTATTTTGCCAGTTTAGCAAAAGATTAGGTTACAAAAATAATCATAACCCTAAGATCTACAGTGCAAAATAACCTAGATCAACTATTACAAAGAAGATAAACATTACATTTAATGAGTATCTTTTACAATAAATGCTCCTTGATCTTGGTAAACCATTTTACGATCTATTGTAATTGTCTGCATAGAATAATGTGCCATTTTAGATTACTATACCATTTTCTATTATCATCGGTAAACACTGTATAATCTGCTCGGTGTATACTACGATGCTCGGTGTTTACTGACCGTCAGTGTTAGTGTCGCTGGTGCTTGGTAAACTGTGTGATGCTCGGTGTAAAAAGCTTTACCGACTGCTCTGTCTTACTTCTAGTTACTGACTGTCTCAATATAAGTAACTGACCGACCTGTTTAACATCCTTTGATACTAATGACAACCTTGAATGCTCAATATAGATTAACGAATGGATCTCACTGTTGCTGAATTTGAGGGTAGACAGATGGAACCTATTTTAAAATAGGCTAGTGATTCATTTCTTGCTGATGACAAATTTGTCAAGACTAGAGCATTCTCCCAATTTTTATGGAGAATGAAAATAAATCAATTTAAGGAGATTTGTTAAAAGAAAAAGGAGGAATTCCCTGATAGGGATATAGTAGAGGTTGAAATTGAGACCAAGGGTGAGCTGATGAAACGGTTTGAAAAGGTTACTCTAGAAGAAGGAAGAGCTATGGTCCATACTGTAGGAGTGCTAATTCTACCAGAGTGGGATATTGCTGATGCAATAATCTTTGATCAAGTAAGGAAAAGCAAGGTGAAGACTCTTGCTACAGCAGAATAGGCTCAACAAGCTGCTAGAGGAACTACTTTTTCAGAAGATCATGCAGCCTTAGTAATGTGGTCCCTTAAGAGGGAGGAAGACAAAGGAAAAAGAGAGGCTCTCTCTACAGAATATGGAGGGAATTTATTAGTGCAAAGAGTAGGTGAGACTTCTAGAGTAGAAGCTTCAAACCTAATTTTGGAAACTACCAAGTTCAATGTCAAAGTGGCAGAGAAAGATGCCCAAGAAAAAGAGGAGCTCAGGCTCAAATTTGAAACTGTCCTCAAATCTTACAATGAGCTTAAGATAGAGCTAATTCAAAAGGACAAATTGATTGTTGAGCTATCAGGACCACAAGATCATAGATCACCACAACTGATGATAGCTGACAAGCTTGTAGTTGCTTCTTCATCAAGCCCAATTGTTGAGTTTCCACCATCCCTTTACCCAGAGACACATTCAGATGCAAGGCTCAATTGGGAGAAACAAAGATTGACAAAGGAAAAAAATAAATTGAGAGAAATAAGGGTACAACTGGAGAAGGAAAAGGATGAACATGTGAAGGCCATAGCTTTGGCAAACCAAAAATATGAAGAAAAAATGATAGATGCAATGATGCAATTTGCATATGATTTAAAACCCTCAATTTTCTATAATCATGTTAGCAAGTTACATGCTTTATTTACAGCTTTGAATAAGGAGAAGACTGAGATGTCACCAATTTTGAAGAAATGGATTGAGAGGTCTCCAAATGTGAAGCTTTTCCATATGTTATCAAAAGGCCAAGAGGACCCTGATCCGCTTATTAACCCAGTGCATCAAGCTATGAAGAAAATACTGCAGTATGGCATTATTCTAGATAATTTTATTAGAAAATCAAGTATGTTGAAAGCTAAGCTGATGCTTTCAAATTATGAACTAATACCTACCATTCTTACAAAAAAGGGATAATTTAAAGAATCATATCAGTGGAGAGAAGAGATGGATGCACTCTTGTCAGAGAGGGTGACTGGTATCTTAAGTGACACTTATTCTTTTAGTAACACCATCAAATTATTAATAAGTACAAAATCAATGTTTGATCTTATTCAGCATAAGGTCAGTCAAATAGAGAATGAATGGGAATAGTTATCAAGTAAGAAGGTTGAGTTTGCAAATTTTGAGTTCCCAAGTGAAGAGGTGTACAATAAATGGAGGTATCAGTACATACCTCATGTTGAAAAAGTAAATACTCCGCCAACCTCTTAAGCAAACAAAATAGTTACTTTTTGAGTAGTCAAGGTTGTTAAGGTGTAGAAAGGCATTCATTACAGGATTGACTACGAGATATTGCAATCAAATTTGTTGAAAGAAGCCAAGGACAACATTGAAGACATAAAGCAAGGTGGCTCATCTACAAATATCTCACATATTTGGTCAATGTATTTATTGTAAACCTAATAAGGTTGTTGTAAAGGTTTTAGGTTAGGAATTTTGTAAACCCTAGAATGATCGGTAGCTTGTTGCATCTCCTTGTATATAAAGGATTTTCCATGATCATTCTAGGCATTGGGAGTTTAGGTGTTGAAAGGATAGAGAATCTGAAACCCTAGCCCTCAGTCGAGGATTGTAACTTTTTGTATCATTTTTCATCAAGAAATAAAGAAGTACAGGTTGCTGCTGCTATTTTGCAAGCTTATTGTTCATAATTTATGATGTATACAATGTTCAAGGTTATACTAAATACAAATCTCAAATCTTTTTCTCTCCTTTTAGTTTATTCTATAAATCTTTAAGTGATGCAGGAGCATCCTGGGTGTAAGAGCAATCTTGCATCACCCAAAAATATTTCTATTTTTGTATTCAATAAGGGCTATCTTGTGCAGAGCTTCTATTTATGGAAACTTGCTATTTTTAGTAAGTTGGTCTTACAATCTCAGAATGTTCTAATTTTACATGTGGAGGTTCATCTCAGTCATATCAGCCTACCAGCAAAGTTTCATGGCTAGATCAGGTCTAGTTTTGAAGATATTGAGGATTTTCAGTATTGGCAGCAGGGTATAGAAACTTTGAACTCAATTTTGAAAGCTTTAGAGGCCCCGGTTGAGGTTGAAAATTTGGGTGATGGGTGCTTGCGCGGGTCAAGCCTGTAGAGTGCTTCGTGGCATTTCCAAAATGGGGTTATAATAGTCAATTGGGTCAACTAGTGATGACTTATGGTCTCCAAAAGTCAGGCCACTTGAAATGGAAGAAAATAATTTTCCTTCAAAATTTATGTCCGGGTTTCAAAAGTTATTTTGAGCCGACTTTGATGTAATAAATTGAAAAATAAAATAATTCTAAGTTTGGTCAGCCCTTAGGGCTAAATTTTGGGAACCTTCTCGGGCGGTGGAAAATGCCTATATAAAGAAGGCCCGTAGTGTTGTCTAGGACAGTTTTGGGTAGTAGATCTGGGTATTGATTCGAGGCTTTGTCCTATAGAACATTGTAAGGGAATGCCCACGTGGCTTTGCATATTGTAATTCTAAAAGTTTGTAATTCCACATTTGTGGAGATAATAAGAAGCCAATTTTTTGTTCTTGCATATTGTTTTTGTTGTTTCTCTGTTTCTGTTATGTGTTTGTGGTATTAAGGGGAGCACCCTTCATCATTAAGTCTTTCTGAAATTTATACGTATGTGTTTAGCTTTGAGTTCTGATCTAGGATTGGATTAAATATTGCTCTGAGTGGGATACATGTTTATTGAATCTATTTGAGGATTTTCTATAAGTAGGAAAGGGTTGAGGTGTTTGTATTTATGTTTAGAGGCCAGTTCTTTTCAAAATATCATTGTATTCATTCTATCTTCTAGTTTTCTGCCCAATGGATAGGGCACTGGTCTGTGTTTTCCTATCTTTTGCCTTGTAAGGAATGATCAAAATCTTGTAATCATAAAACATATAATCACTACCAGTCTTTTAAAATTTTTATTTATTTTATGTAAGTTGTTTTACCTAGTGATGGAGAGTCAATGAATAATAGGTTGTTATTTAGTACTTTCTCACTGTCATCTGTTGTAAGATCTAGTATTGAATAAGGAACAGAGTTAAACCTATTGGACTAGGTGTACCCACCTTGGTTTTGCAGAGCCAGAAGTGAAGAGGGCAGTCTTGTCCCTATAGTTGGTCTAGTTTCTTATAGATTTCCCATATTTGGAATTAACCTCTCCTTAACATAATTCATAAGCATATTGGTATCTCATGGAGTGTAAAATCTTTTGAAGAACCAACATATTCCACTTAGCAATTAATTAATATATATAACAGTTAACCTTGTAATATATATTGGAATATTTACTTACAATGATATTGGTAAATAGATACTTTAAGACATGCTAATACAATAGCTATGCACTGTAATATTATGAATATTGCTCTAGCTTCTAGAGCACCCACATTTCCTCAATATCTTGAACAATCAATTACAACTCTCAAAGTAGCCTTATTGCATCTATATCAACCAACACCTCCACCTAACAACTCATGAAGAAGTAAAATTCCTAGATAATAGATCACTCCTCTTTCTAGGGTCCTCCAATCTGCCCACCTATACTATAACTAATGATTGTTTATGCCACTAGACAAATAAAATAGGAATTGGTCATCTCAACTATTGTGAATAGTGGCATTCACTTAACTTGGTAAAAGTTGCGTTTATTATTTAAAAAATAAATATTTTAATAATTATAGTTAGGTAACTCTTTATTTGTAGTTACCTAAGGGGACTACTAGAACCCTTTAGCGGCCCCCTCAAGATGGAAAATTTTGCAAGACTAGGTGGACCCCCAATTTCATGCTCCATTATTGAGGATTTATTGGCCTTAACAACTACAAATGCCTAAGAACCCATTATAAGAATTTTCTTATTTGGCCAAATTCTAACAATGGTGTTTGATTCTCTAATGATGGGTTCTTAGGAATTTTTAGTTGCTAAGGAAGACTAAGAAGTCCTTAATAATAGAACAAAACTAGGAATCGACTTAGTCTTACAAAATCTTCCATCTTGGAGGGGCCATCAAAGGGGTCCCAAATATTTCATTAGGTAACTATTAATAAAAGCTACCTAACTATAATTATTTCAATATTAATATTTAACATTAAAAAAGATAATATTGACCAAGTTAAGTGAATGTCATATGGGAATCATTGAGATGATCAATTCCTATTTTACTTTTCTAGTGACATACACAAGCATTAATCATGGTATAGGATGACATGTTGGAGGCCCCTAGAAAGAGGACTGATCTATTTTTTGAGAAGTAAATACTTCTTCATGAGTTGTTAGGTGGAGGATTTGGATGACCTATAGATGCACCAAGGCTACTTTGAGAGTTGTGATTGATTGAACTCTAGATATTGAGGTGATATGGTAGCTCTAATCTAGAGTAATGGTCCACCAATAATGTTATATAATATATCACACAAGATGGTTAGTATAAAAGGTTTAAATTGTATGTCTTCCCCATAGTCATTTATTTCCATCACAATTTTAAGATGAATCTTTCCTTTTGTAATCACTCATATTTAAAGGATTTTATACAAAAATTTATGTGAAAGGGATTCCTTCATTGGGGGATAATCTATTTCCTAAATATTACTACCATCTAACTCAATTCCCTATTCCCCAATACAGTTAAATATTCACAACCCTTCTCTTATCCCCCCTAAAGAATATATTGCACCTCTAGGGACCAAATATATGTCAAACCTTACCTCTGTATGAATATTTGTTCCTTGTTAGCTAATTTGGCTCCTACTTTAGTTAAGGAACCTTCCCTTGCCACTTATACTTTTAAGAAGTATAAGGTCTCATTTTCTACTCCCTTGTTCAGATCCCTTATTTCATCTTCTAATTATAACGATTCCTTGAACACTTCTCCAAAAAAAATATTTATTTTCCATAGTTTTATGTCTATATTAAAGGAATGGGAAAAAAAAATCACTTCCCTTAGAACTCCCTATGCATCATCTCTTCCTTAATGATCATATAAATGAAATTAGTCCCCATATCTACTTTAATTTGTTTAAGGTTGAATCCCCTCTTTTAGGTACGCCTCATTCTACTCATGAATCATAAAAGGCCTTCTTTATGGACTTTGAGGAAGGGAACACTTAATTAAAGTATTAACTTAGGAAAGTAGAGAATATTAACTCTCTTTCCAAGGTAATCAACATATCAAATGACATCCCAAAATGACAACTATTCTAGTGACATTTTATCCAATCAAGGATTCTAGATTTGGAGTTTATCACCCTTTTAGACATCCTAGACTTGTAGACAAGTGTAATTAAGAATGATGTTTAAGATTATGTGAGGTTTTGACCATAAGAAACCTCTTGAGAAAGAGGTGGAATTGGTCAAGAAAAATCAAGAAAACATAAATACTAGTGTGAAGGGTATAATTTCCTTCAATGAAGAAATAGTAAAGAATACAACCACCACCCTACAATAGTGGAGTATGAGAAAGGAAAAAAGAAAAGAAATATTAGCATGAGCTAGACTTATCTAACACCTCTTAACTTGACCCACAAAATTGAACATGTGATAAAAAAAAATGCTAATTGGAACACCCTTTCTCAATTTAATTGCACTCCTACTAATTCTAGTTGTATAATTTGTAAATCTATTGAGGTTTTAGGGATACCTACAAATTGAGAACCTTGCCTTGAAAGAAAGGATACCATAACAACAAGAGATGAATTTACAAGGCTTGGAGAACCTCCACTTCAGGTGGATGGGAAGACGACAAGTAGAAATTTTTTTGTAGATAAATAGATATTTTTCATTGTGTACATCATCAAATACCTTGAATGTGAAGGTAGATACCCTTTTTTGTATTTTGTGCATTTCAATTTTTTAAGCAATATGAGGCATGAAAGAAGGATGAATATTCCCAATATCTCGTACAACTTGTTGAAGATCATGACTGCGAAGACCCAGAAAGGTGTTAGGAATAAGGTGTCTCAACCTTGGATAATTCCTATTCTTATTATTTGTTTTGTAAATGTATTTTTTGTAAATAATGAAATTAAGTGTGAGTGTACATGTCTAGTTGGCATGTTGATGTGTCACTCCACTTGATGTGTCGACATCTTGTGCGTAAGGAGATCATGAATGAAATAGTCATGATGGATTCCTATGATGCGTAAGAACTATTTAAAGAATGTGCTATGACAGGTGTAAGAGCATCTTATGACTTGGGCCTATTTGGGCGCCCAAGAAGAAGTCGTTGGTGTGTGTAAGAGAATATGCCAAAAATAGGTTGGTATGACAGATTCTCTTACACTTCTCTTGTGACTGTTATTTTTTGGTGGATTCTATGACAAGTTGTCATAGTCTATTCTAGGGATGGATGCCTATTCTTGGGATTGCATGTAACAACTGTGTACATGTGTCTTTGTGCATGGGTCTTGGTGGTTGGATGCCAAACTCCTTTTATGGGTATTTGTTGGGTCCTGAGGAGTCTATATATATGATGTTGCTTCTATGGGAGAGATATAAGTTTTACTAGTCTCTCATCTCCTAAAAGAACTTGCATTGCAAGTGTGTTGTAGTCTTTGTGTTGAAGATAATACATTGTGATGGTTTTGGAGGGGTGGGGTTGTTTTACCGAAAGGTTTTTCCCCACCGGCATATCTTTGTGTTTATGTGTTTCAATCTTCTCTATCTATTTTCTATATGCATGGTATATGGCTGCAATATCTTTGTTAAAGTAGTTAACGAATCTAAAATTTTAAGAATTTAAAAGGAATTTGCACAATACTTTCCTTTAGAGATTAGTGTAGGAAGTTGTTTCCGCACCTGAGTTTCCTTACAAGTGGTATCAGAGCTTGATCAACTTTTGATCCTAGTTGTTGGGTAGGGTTTTTTTAGCTAATATCAAGTTGAGTGGGAGTTTTGTGCAGAGCATTTTGAATCTTATTTGTAGATTGAGATGGCAAGTTCCTCATACAGTAGAATGGAGGTGGAGAAATTTAATGGCACTAATTTTGAGTTGTGGAAACTCAAGATGGAAGACATGCTTGAAGACCACGATCTATGGGAGGCTACTTCACTTGATGTGAAATCTGAAATGATATCGCAAGAGGATTGGGAGATCAAGGATCAGAAGGCTAAGGCTCTCATCAGACTCTGTCTAGTAGATGTCATTCTTCTGAATGTTCTTGATGAGACTACTGCAAATTCTTTGTGGCAATGACTTGGGTCTGTGTATCAGGCCAAATCTCTGGTGAATAAGTTTTTCCTAAGAAAGAATTTGTATTCTTTAAGAACGGAGGAAGGTGGATCTATAACTGATCATCTCAACACATTCAATTTATTGATTGCACAGTTGGCATCATTCAGTGCCAAGATCGAGGAGGAGGATCATTGTATGACCCTACTTTGTTCCTTGCTTTTGTGGGACCATCTTGTGATGGTTCTTAAAAGTAATATAGTCACATTCTGTATGGATGATGTGGTGTCTTCACTGCTATCTAAGGAGATGCGAAGAAAGACTTCGGATTCATCTAAGGAAGCCCTTGTTGTTTGCGGGAGAACCAACGACAAAGGAAAGTAGAATGACAAAAAGTCAAAGAAGGGTAGATCCAAATCCTATGGGAGTTCTAAGACTCCTAGAAAGTCCAAGGCGAAATGTTGGAACTGTGATAAAACTGGGCACTTTTGGAGGGACTGCAAAGAACTGAAGAAGAAGAAGAGAGGCTTAGATTCAGCTTTCGAAAAATCTCAAGAAGATGGAGATGCTTTTATTGCAGCTTTGGCAGCCCATGCATCTGATGATGTGTGGTTGGTAGACTTGGGTGCTTCTTTTCACATGACCTCTCATCAAAACTGGTTCTCAAAATATGAAAAGTTTGATGGTGGAAAGGTGTACTTGGGTGATGATTCTCACCTAAAGATAGTTGGATGTGGAAGGGTCACTATCAGATTTCTTGATGGATGAGTAAAGGGAATCAACGGAGTTATGCACATTCTGGGTTTGGCACGAAACCTATTATCTGTAATTATGTTGAATGATGTAGGTGTGCAAGTTGTCTTTTCAAAAGATGGATGCAAGATGATGAGAGGTTCTATGGTGCTCTCTAGAGGTACTAGGAGAGGTACTTTATTTTATCTTGAAGCATGCATTGCTCAGTGCAATAGTTCTTCTATTTCAAAGAAGAGAGCGGCTATCACTTCATCCCCACCATCTGAACAAGTAGTAAAGAAGACTGTGGCAATGGGTTCCGATGGCAGTGCAGTAAGTGTACCTAAGGGTGCAAACACTTTGGAAGGCAAGCTTCTTGTAGAAAAGATGATGTTGTGGCATATGAGATTTGGCCACATTGGTGAGAAGGGTCTTAGGACCCTAAAGAATAAAAACCTCATTGAGGGGTTAAATGATTGCAATCTCGAGTTTGACTTCTACGAACACTGTGTCTATGGTAAACAAAATTGTGTTCAATTTTACTCTAGTTCTCACAAATCTTCTAATGTTTTGGATCTTATTCATTCTGATGTATTTGGTCCTATAAAAGTTCCTTCAATCTCCAAGTCTGTATTTTTTTAATCTTTTATAGATGATTATAGTAGAAGGACTTGGATTTATTTCCTTAAAAGTAAGACACAAGTCTTTAGTCAGTTCAAGGAATTTAAAGCCCTTGTAGATAATCAGACTAGTAAGAAGATTAAGTGTGTGAGAACTAATAATGGTGGTGAGTTTTTCTCAGCAGAGTTTGAATAGTTCTGTAAAGAATGAGGTATTGAGAGGAACAAGACAACTCCTTATACCCCACAGCAAAATGGAGTTGTAGAGAGAATGAAAAGGACACTGATGGAGAAGGCTAGGAGTATGCTTAGTGGAGCTAGTTTAGAACAAAGGTTTTGGGCCAAATCTATGGCCACTGCTTGCTATCTGGTTAACAGATCTCCTACATCAGCTCTTGTTGGTAAGACACCCATGGAGGTGTGGTCTGGTAAGAAGCCTTCAATTAGACATCTTTGTGTTTTTGGTTGTGAAGCTTATGCACATGTTCCAAAGGAGAAAAGATCTAAGTTGGAAAACAAAGCTGTCAAATGTATTTTCATCGGATACAATGTTGGTGTGAAAGGATACAAGCTTTGGGATCCTATGACTAGTAAGGTGTTGTATAGTAGAAATGTTATTTTCAGAGAGCTAACATCTTATCCAATTGTGCTACAACCAAATGAAAAAGAAAAGGAAAAAGATGTTGTTCAATTGCCTCCTACCCCTGAGAAGACTAAACAGAGGGACCATGTTGGGTCTAATGATGAGGAGAGCTCTAGCAGCTCTGATAGTTCAGAAGAAGAGGAAGAACAACCTCAACCTCAGCCCTTGAGGAGATCCACGAGAGAAAGAAAGCAACCAGAAAGGTTTGGTTATTCTATGTTAGATTCCAGTTGTGCTTTTACTTTGATTACTAACACTGATGAGCCTAGATCTATGAAAGAGGCTTTGGGCATGGAAGATGCAGGTTCCTGGATTGAGGCTATGGATGATGAGATGGCTTCATTGGAGAAAAACAAAACTTGGGACCTTGTACCTTTTCCTAAAGGGAGAAAATCTGTTGGCTGTAAGTGGGTGTTCAAGAAGAAATTCTGTGCAGATGGCAGTGTTGAAAGGTACAAAGCTAGACTGGTTGCAAAGGGGTATTCACAGGTAGAGGGAATAGATTATGGTGAAATATTCTCTCCTGTTGCAAAGTTGACATCCATTAGATTTCTGTTATCTCTTGCTACATCATATGATTTAGAGATAGAACAGATGGATGTGAAGACAACTTTCCTTCATGGTGATTTGGAGGAAGAGATTTATATGTCACAGCCTAAGCACTACATTGTTAAAGGTAAAGAATCCTTAGTTTGCAGATTAAAAAAATCTCTATATGGTTTGAAGCAATCTCCTAGGATGTGGTACCTTAAGTTTGATGCCTTTGTGTTGTCAATTGGATTTGTAAGATCGAAATTAGATCATTGTTTTTATTTTAGAGTTGAAAATGATCGCCTTCTTATTGTTGCATTATATGTTGATGATATGTTGTTGTTTGGGAAAGGTAAGGGTATGATTTCTGATTTTAAATCTTAGTTGTCAACACAGTTTGAGATGAAAGATCTTGGGGTAGCTAGGTACATCTTGGGTATGGAACTCAGTAGAGATAGGTCTAACAAAAAACTTTGGTTGAGTCAGAGTAAGTATGTGAAGTCTGTGTTGGACAGGTTTAGCATGGCAGATTGTAGACCACTTTGTGTTCCTATTTTTGTGGGAACAAAGTTATCTGTAGATGATTGTCCAAAATCTCCTAGTGAGGTGGAGGACATGAGTAGAGTACTTTATGCTAGTGCAATTGGGAGTCTTATGTATGCTATGGTTTGTACTAGACCAGACATTGCCCAAGAAGTGGGAGTCCTGAGTTGGTTTATGGCTAACCCTGGATGGGTACATTGGGATGCAGTTAAGTGAGTATTCAGATATTTGAGGGGTACATCAGATTACTCCATATGTTATCATGGTAACTCTTTTGGATCTCCACATTCAGTTTGTATTTGTGGGTTTGTGGATTCAGATTGGGTAGGTGATATTGATAGCAGGGGATCCACCAGTGCTTATGTGTTCACTATGTTTGGTGGTGCCATTAGTTGGATGAGTAAGTGACAATGTGTGGTTGCTTTGTCCACTATAGAAGCTGAGTACATGGCTACTACTCATGCTTGTAAGGAAGCCATTTGGCTTAGGATATTATGTTCTGATGTTGGTGTTGATGCAGAATAGATTACTATTTGGTGTGGTAGTCAGAGCGCTATTTGCCTTGCAAAGAATCCAACTTTCCATGCCAAAACAAAGCACATTGATGTGTAGTTTCACTTTGTGAGAGATATGGTGGAAGATGGAAAGGTAAATTTGGAGAAGGTAGATACTATGAAGAATGTTGCAGATGCATTAACGAAACTAGTGGGCACTGAGAAGTTCAGATGGTGTTTGGAGTCTATGGGCCTTTTGGCCTATAGCGGTTAAAGTTCCTATTATGTTCTTGTTGCTCTTACAAGGTGTTCAACAAGTGGGAGAATGTTAGGATTAAGGTGTCTCAACCTTGGATAATTCCTATTCTTATTATTTGTTTTGTAAATGTATTTTTTGCAAATAATGAAATTAAGTGTGAGTGTACATGTCTAGTTGGCATGTTGATGTGTAACTCCACTTGATGTGTCGACATCTTGTGCGTAAGGAGATCATGACTGAAATGGTCATGATGGATTCCTATGACGCATAAGAACTATTTAAGGAATGTGCTATGACAGGTGTAAGAGCATCTTATGACTTGGGCCTATTTGGGTGCCCAAGAAGAAGTGGTTGGTGTGTGTAAGAGAATATGCCAAAAATAGGTTGGTATGACAAATTCTCTTACACTTCTCTTGTGACCATTATTTTTTGGCAGATTCTATGACAAGCTGTCATAGTCTATTCTAGGGATGGACGCCTATTCTTGGGATTGCATGTAACAGCTGTGTACATGTGGCTTTGTGCATGGGTCTTGGTGGTTGGATGCCAAACTCCTTTTATGGGTATTTGTTGGGTCCTGAGGAGTCTATATATATGATGTTGCTTCTATGGGAGAGATATAAGTTTTACTAGTCGCTCATCTCCTGAAAGAACTTGCATTGCAAGTGTGTTGAAGATAATACATTGTGCAAGTTTTGGAGGGGTGGGGTTGTTTTACCGAAAGGTTTTTCCCCACCGGAATATCTTTATGTTTATGTGTTTCAATCTTCTCTATCTATTTTCTGTATGCATGGTATATGGCTACAATATCTTTGTTAAAGTAGTTAATGAATTTGAAATTGTAAGGATTTAAACAGAATTTGCACAATACTTTCCTTTAGAGATTAGTGTAGGAAGTTGTTTTCGCACTTGAGTTTCCTTAAAAAAGGTAGGGAAAACTCTATTTACCATAATTCTTTGATAAAATTACTAGTTGAATGATATTTGCAAGATATAGCCCCACACATGTCATGGAAGGAAGTTTTAAAAATTAAGAGGTTTAGGGTAACAAATGTAGGACCTAGAGGGAAACTATTGAATTATAGGGTCAATAGGGAAGTAAGGGCCATAAAAATGACCCCTAGTGCCTCTACTTCTAGGGAATTTCCTAGAGAAAACCATACTATAGATGAAACAAGTTCTTCTAAATACATACATGATGATGCAAATAGTTCTTTTACAGACCCCAATTCAAATATTGAGACCACAACAAAAATTCAAACTAGGACAATTGTTTGAAAAAGGAAAGGAAAAATGAAAAAGAAGGAAATAAATCCAAGGAAAAAGCCAAGAAAAAGTATAAGAAGAAGAACAATAGTGAGAAGGAAAACCCTATCCCTAGGAAGAGAAAAATTGGGGAAGAAGAGCATCCTGCAACCACTTAGCAGAGTAAAAAGTCTACAAAGAAATCAACATCAACAAGAACAATTAACAAGAAACCTTAGAGGAGGAGCCATAGGCTTAGAGGGAAACATAGGAAGAGATTACAAAAAACCACTAAAAGCGCAATGAACATACAAATCAAATCATCAAACTTTGTTCACTCTTCTCCTAGTGAGGAAGAGATACTTATCTGCCAATAGCCTCCTAGGGAAATCCCAATTCTCTCCTCTTCATATGAGGATTAGGATAATGTACACTAATGGATATATATGTTTCAAAAGAAGGGGAAGAAAAAATGTCGTAGGAAAAATAATATTCCTAGAAAGAGGAGGAATTAATAGAAGAAGGATGTTAAGAACATGACAACATAGGACTAGAAGAAATTGTTTCCATTGTTGAACAAATGGCATTATAGTAACCTAAGCATTTGTGATTTCAGGAACCTAAGAGAAAGAAGATGAAGGTTGGTATTTGTAGGCCTCCAACTCCCTTATCATGGGAATCTATTATCCTAGATACTTGGTTGGAGATGAAGGAAAAGGAAGAGGAATGGGAAAACTAAAAATGTAGGCTGCAGGAAGAGCTTAATAAGAAAAATGAGAAAATTAATGAGAAGAATGAAGAAATTTTTGCATTGAAAAATAAAGTGGAAGACATGGTGAGCCTAGTACCATAGATTTGATAATGTACAACTGATTGAATATCTTGAGGGAAGTTTGACAATGGAATGAATATTTGAAAGACAAGTGATTGATGATCACCAATCTGCTAAAGTATATGTAAGACATTAAATCAACTAATCTATTGTCATTGATGTCAACTAGTTTTGACTGTACTTATCATGATAATTACAAAGATCTTAAGAAGGAAAATGGTAAAGGAAAGAGATATCTACATGAAGATGAGATGAATAAGAAGGATATGGATATGGTATATATTGGATAACTTATTGAGGAGTCTATGACATTATGTTAGTTATTTGATTGTATTACATGAGTTTATTATGTATTGAAGATCAAGACTGAACAAGTTTATGTGGTCAGTAAAGGAATAATTTTGCATACACCAAGCAAGTGTAGTATATACCGAGTATAGTATTAACCGAGCTAGTTATCACTGACGCATTACGGTATTGACCGAGTGAAAAAAATAAATGGAACTTAAGACTACCAACTAAAAATGATGAGCTAGACAATTATTTAGGATTCTAAGGTAAAAGATAATGTTTGTTATGATGATCAAATGGCTAACAATATTCAAGGTTGATCGAATGAAGGAGAACAAAATGTGTTATTGACATAACTATTGAGGAAGGTTAAAGCATAAAATCAACGGTGAAGATTAAGAGGAAAAATATATGGATGGACATAAAATGGTTTATGATGTCTATATAAGGAGACATGAGATTCATTATTGAGTCTGGATGCTGCAGGAGAATTCACGTGAAAAGATTGATTTCATGCAACACTGATCAAACTGGTTGAAGATAGAATCGAGAAAAACTACAAACAACACCGAGCAATAGAGAAAGCAATTAATGAGAAAAAAAAAGTTGGGTGAAACAAAGATATTGAATTGATTATTGATCAAAGCCGAGAAAAACTATAGACAACACCGAGCGATAGAGAAAGCAATTATCGAGAAAATAGAGTTGGAGGAAACAAAGATATTTAATTGATTATTGATCAGAGGTATTTTTGAGCTTAGCATAGATCTGAAAATTTACAAATAAAGTTGTATTTGAATCAGATCATTGTTGTATCAATATAATCATTTCTATAGATAAATCTCTTAACCGAGTGGGACTTGATAGTCTTTATATTTTAATATGACATTCAATGAATGTTGATTTTTTTTGTTGTTGACCCCATAGTGAATGTTTGGTTAAGGGAGAACTATTAGTGATAAATCCTCTAACTAGGTCATACCTCACAGTGTGGTTTGTAACCTTTAATAGGGTTGGCTCCAAACCAAGCTCACTTCATAAGAGTGCATTATTTTGGGTTAGCGGTCCCAGGTGGTTTTTTCCTAACAGGGTTACCACATTAAAAATTTTTGTTATATGTGTATGGATGTGTTGAATTGTATTTTTACTTTACACATTTCTATAACTGGATAGATCGGTAAACACGGTACTTAATTTACTGGCAATCGGTATATGAAGAGAGAGGAATAGTTGACAATTTATCAAGTTGATTAATTGATTTGAAAGTTTTGATATATACATCTAGGAGTTTTTGGGACTGTAGGATAACTGGACTTAACTGACTCACCCCCCCTCTCAGTTATCTAACAATTGGTATCAGAGCATAGAGTGCTTGGAAGGAAAAGTTTTATAAAGGAAAAGGACGATAACATGCAAATTTTTCAACTTTAATGACATAAAAGTGGCATTTGTGTTTAGAATTTGAAGATGATGTAAAATAATGAAATGTGTAAAATTTGATGAAGTTTATGCTTATAATTTTTTTTAAAAAATTTGAACAAAAATTGACATAGTTTTTTAATTTTTGAAGTCCATTTTTTTATTGCTAAAATATGTTGAAAATCTAGGGTCTAGTTCATGTCAAAAAACTATATCCAAATAATATTTTTTTCCTCTAATTTCATAATATGTTTTAGATGACATGTATAGCTAGTGCATAAAAAAAGAAAGATTGGATTTTAGTACATATTTTTTCTATTATATAACTATCCAAAGTTGGTGTTACCCGAAATTGACAATTTTTTGTTCGCACCAAATTTTCCCTATCAAATCTACACCATTAAAAAAAAATTATATATTCTTGAAGAGGACTCTCTCCTCTAGTGTTAAATATAAAGTTTAAATTTTTCTGACATGATTTGTTATTTTTAATTTTTTTTGAATGAGCATGTTCTTAAATGTTAAAAGACCTACTTGAAGTATTTTCAACTTATAATATATTATATAAAATCAAAACATGATAAAAATTACATGACCATAATGTTGACTTCGAGCTCTACAAAAGGGTATTTTTAGATTTTACAGAAAGTTAAATTTTGACAAACAATTTAGATCCAAAAGTGAGAACTTCTAAGACTCACCTTTTTTTGCTTATTTGGCTGCCACATGGGATGCCAGTTAGATAGGTTTGGCCAAAATAGGTTCGGTCGGACCTGGTTTAGCCGAAACTAGTTCAGCCAGAACTGTGGGTGACCAAACACGGTCCCGTGCATGAGCCACCCAACCCATTTTTTGGGTTTATATAGTTTTTCATGGAAGGGTTTCGACTGGAACCCTTCCAACCAAAACGGTTCCGGTCGGACCTCTCTCGCCACATCGACGCCACATGGAACCTTGTGTGCGCCATGTATGTCCAGCCGAAACTGGTCCGACTGGACCCCTTCCAATCAAAACCATTTTGGTCAGAACCATTAAAAATGTCCTCTAGTGTGACACAGCTATGTACTTTTACCCATAAGAGAGAGGTGCGAAAGCTAAACACAGACAACTTCTCGACATGGAAAAGTAGAATGAGATTGTACCCATCAGGGATTGGAGAGTCTGCAATATCCTACTTAGATAATGATTTTATCTTACCTACTGGACCTTTTACTGTTGATCAGGTGAGAGAAAGACATGAACACAATAATATAATGATAGAGCTTGTTGCTTCCTTATCAAATGCCAAATTTGAAGATGTTAAGACATGTACTTCTACTAAATAGATGTGGGATAAGCTTATAGTAGTTCACAGAGGAGATGTGAATGTGCTAAGGGCTGAAGCTGAAAGTCTTAGAGAAAAATTTGATGACATGAAAATGAAAGGAGAGAACATATCATAGTACAACAACTGAGTTAAGGAGATTGTCAATGCTATTTGAGGAGCAAGAGGTATTATTGAAGAAGACACTATTGTAATTAAAATTCTCAAAACCTCTCTACCTACTTATGCTATTAGAGTCTCCACAATTCATGAGATGAGATTAGCTCCAAGTAATCATATTACACTTGATATTCTAATAAGTAGATTGACTTCTTTTGAGTTGAATAACTTTGATAATAGTGTTATTCCTACTATGCAGTCTGCATTTATGTCATCACTAAAAATTGGTAAATCAAGTAGTAAACACATGATAAGAAATGAGAGTGATAGTGAAAGTGATGAGGATGAACTTGATGAGCTTGAAGCATTAATGGCTAGAATAATGTAGGAAGGTAAAGGAATATATAGAGGAAAACTACCTTTGGTATGCTTTAATTGTAAAGATAGTGGCCATATTGTAGATAGATGTCCTAATAAGAAAGAAGATGAGAAGCCAATGAAAGATCTAGTGAAAGGAAATCTGATAGAAGAGATAGTCGAGAACACAGAAGCAACCGATAGTATGACAGAAGAAGTAATCAAGATTAAAAAGACAAAGGCAAGAAGGCATGCTACCTTGTTGAAGATGATGATGACACCGACACTGACATTGGTGAAGACATTGAGGTGGTATTCATAGCTTTGAAAGAAGATTTGGTAGAAGAAGAAAGGTATGTTGAAATAACACTTATTTCTAAGGTTAGAAAGAATGATACTTAGATTATTGATAGTGGTTATACACATCATATGACTGGTGATGAAGAGAAATTTGAATACCTTGAACATTATAATGGTGGATCTGTTAAAATGGGAAATGATACACCTTGTCTAGTAAAAGGAAAAGGGTCTATATTGTTGAACAATAAGATGAGATGTGAGAATTCATATTGGGTGAGGGGACTTAATTATCACTTGTTGAGTGTAGCATAGCTGAATAACACAGGTCACCGAGTTTCATTTGAGAACTGGAAAGTGAAAATTTATGATGAGAATCGAAAGTTGGTCGGTATTGGTGAACAATCTAAAGGTAATCTATTATATATTGACAATGTTGAAACTTCTTGTTTATTGGCTAGAACTGAAGCTTTGTGGTTATGACACAAAAGGTTATGTCATGTGAATTTTGACAAAGTGCTTAAGATCAGTAAGAAAAGGAGAGTTAGAGGCTTACTCAGCATATCTAAAACTAACCATGTCATGTGCAAACAATGTCAAATGGGAAAAATGTCAAAATCTAGTTTTAAGAGAAAAAAACTATTCATCTAATGCTATTTTGGAGTTAGTTCATACCGACTTGTGTGAACCTATGAGAACTAAGAGTTATTATGAAGATAGATATTTTATCTTGTTTGTTGATGACTACTCTAGAATGATGATTGTCATGTTCATGAAAGAAAAATATGAAGCTTTTAAGATGTTTAAATGGTTTAAAGCTAAAGTGGAAAAAGAAAGTGGTAAAAAATTAAAAAATTTAAGATCAGATAGAGGTGGTGAATTTATTTCTGATGAGTTCACTAATTTTTGTAATGAGCATGGAATTAAGAGTGTAATACCTCTCCTATGGTGATATTTGGACTTTCTGACTTGGACATTCTATTATGATGCTTAGAATTATACATTTACATTTATATTTTGTGGATGATGATATGATGGATATTCTCATTTATGGTTATCATTTGTATGTCTATGAGATTAGAAAACCATCTATTTTTATATGTTTTATGGATCTAACCCAAGGATTTGAATCTAACCATTATCATGATGTTTTATGTTTCATGGATATGTGTCTAATGTGTTTTCATGACTTAGGACAAAGTCGTAGTTACTCACTTAGTTGAGGTCCACACGATGTATCGATCCTGGTCATCTACTTGTATATATCTGATTTGTATATCCATATGTATATACATGTATCTCTTCTTGGTGATGCAGGATTGTAGGTGCCGGGTATCAGCTCCACCTGGCTTCACAAGTCTGAGTGATCCCTCAAAATCCTTGATTGTTGTTGTTGTTACGGAGATATCACCAAGTTCCATAGGAAGAAACTTCACCTTTGATCCTTTTATCCTTAGGTGGGGGGGGGGGGGGTTTCTGAGCTAGTCCCTTGTGTGGATGTATTATGTGATCTCTCAGTTTGTTGGATTTGTGGATCTTGTAGCTAGTTCTTGTCTTCATGGTATGTTCAATGTGTTAGTAGATTATTGGTGTGAATTATTGTTCACTGGAGGTATGATTTAGTAATTTATCTTTATTATTAGCTACTTATGTACTAGCATATCTTGTTAGGAACAAGTTAGTATGTGATTGAAATATGTGATTTTAATATCAATAATAATAAATAATTTTATGGTATTATTTTTATAATACTCATAATAAAAAAATGTCTATGGAAATAATAATAACAATAAATGTTTTAATAATAGGGGTATGTTTCACCTTTTATATATATATATATATATATATATATATATCAATATTGTATTTTGTAAATAATATGGATCAAGTGTGTAAATAAATAATATGTCTAATAATAATAATATTATGTTTGTAATAATATTTATAATAATAATAATATATGCATATGGGTGCACACATATGCATATGCAAACATATATTTATATAATTATTGGTGAGTAAGTAATTATTGCATTATATTAATGAATAATTAGATTAGTAATGATATGGTTGTAAATAATAATTATTATTATTTTAAATAAAAGAAACATAAATTTACAATTCTGAGAAAGGTTTTAATGATATTGTTAAGCCTAATTATTAACCGATGGATAGTTGAGATGGTTGCATCAGTTGGATTACTCGTGCAACCACCATCTCTATTCTATTTTTAGGAAGACTTTCTTGTGTGAGTGGGGGTGGATCTGGAAAAGAAAAGATAACAAGATTAGTATTATGTTGGTAGGAATATTGTATTTGTGAGGAGAGAAATTCATCATTCTCTGAGAGTGGCATTTGGTTATTTCCAGAAGAGGCTAGAGATTGCACCCAAGAGGATTTGAAGGAGTTTTGAAAGGGTTGAGAGGATTGGATTGGTCTTCATCAACCGAATCTCCGTAGGACTCCAAGTTGGAATTCATCTTGAGAGTTATCTCTCCTTTGTGATATGAAAACATGAAAATCTAGTTAAATGTTTCTCTGTATATTCGTTGTTGATATAAATTACAGAATGCTATGTTTTATAAATATCATTGTCCCTATATTAGTGATTTGAAAAGTAGGAACATGTTGAATGGATTTATTTCCTGTATTGAGTATAAACAAATATTTATGCATTTATAGGAGGTTTTAGGGTCCTTAGCATTCTCCTTATATTTCCTCTCTTATCCAGAATGTCCATGAGTTCTTTGAGGCTTTAGAACTTCTGTTTCAAACCTACAGTTTCATATTTTTCTTTGCACCACTTTTCTTTGCCTAGATCTAGAGCAGATATGTTTCATAGATATGATGGATTGATGGGCCATTTCTGAAGGGAAACTGGGAGATCTCAAATGGGTCATGCTCAGATTAGGCAACCCTAGTTCCCATAATGCCCAGTTTTACCTGCAAGCCAAAGTTGACAATCATATTTTGTAGTTTTTGGCAATCAGTTAGTGATGACGGAGTAAGTCAGTGATGACCGAGTAAGTTAGTGATGACCGAGTAAGTCCGTGATGACTGAGTAAGTTAGTGGTGACCGAGTAATTTAGTGATGATTGAGTAAGTTAGTGATGACCGAGTAAGTTAGTGGTGACCGAGTAAGTTAGTGGTGACCAAGCAACTAGTGTCAGCCAAGCAGACTGTCTTAACCGACCAGACTATATGAACCGAGCAGATTAGTGTTAACCGATGAAAATAGGATTAAGGCTTTATACAATAAAAACATTAAAGTATAAGTTTACGTACTTTAATTTCTTATACTTTAAGTTATACTTGTATAAAGGGTTTAGGTACCTTTTGGATTGATTGGGATAGGTTTCAACTTCCTAGGAGTTAAGTTGTAACTTTTAATTTTTAGATTTTTAATAAAATCGGACTTAGTCAAATTTCAGGCTTAGTCAAATATCAGGCTTAGAATGAAGTTCATGGGACATTATCTTTTGGTATATGGAACTTTGAGTAAATTGTAAATGTGTTCATTCCTTGTTTGGTAGAGGTTATGTTCAGTGCATTTGGATGCCTTAATAGGGTTAGGATATGTGTAGGAAGTAGTTTAGGGTTTAGGGTTGTCTAAGAAGATCAGGACCATTCTAAACATCCTTAAATGTTCCTAATTTCTCCTAAAACATCCATGAACTATCTTATTATTTTCTACTCTTTGATGTAGTCTTTCAAATGTGTTTATGATATGTTTTTACTATGTGTATGATGTGGTTGCGATATGTGGGTTAAGGGTAGAAAACCTAATGACACCTAGTGAGTGGCTCTCAGTGTGGGGCCGGGGCCCTAAGTGGCTAGTACCAGGATAACCGACTAAAGAGTTATTTTAACAAGTGATAATTTAATTAAAACTAATGGGAATGGGTTCAAACATGTAAAAAGATTAAATGTGCCTTTCCCATGCCATTAGTGCTAGTAAAGGCTATGGATGGGAGTGGGAGAAGGTGCCTATGCGTAGGTACAATCGAATGGTACTTGTCTATATGAAAGGCATTCAGTTCTGCATGTGCCTACTTGGGGCCCGGGGCTTGGAGTGGCTAGTACCAAGACAACCCAAGGGGTGAGGGCTATGTGATGACACTCACTTAGGTTGTTGCTTAGAGTTTCTACCAAGCCTTAGAACCTATTGGGAAAAGATTCATACTTTGACTTTCTTTTCATTTTCTCTTTGGGAAAGGTAACCCGACCCTAGGTATGGCCTAGCTATTCCTTCTTTGTGGACCCTGGTGTTTATCTCCTAGCATGGGGGAGTGGGCCTTTGCATATCCACGTGGTTGGGTGGTAAATATTTTTATCGAGGTATCTTTTGCGGATGCAGTGTTTGAAGATTCATGCTTGCTTATGTACCAGTTTTTGAAGAATGAAGGCTTTGTAATTATCTATCATGATGTAAAGTTATTGTTACCTCCCAAGCGGAGACGAATGTAATGAAATCATTGATGTAATTCAAAATGAAGTATTTGGTATGGGTAGACTTAGGAAAAGGGAAAAGGGAGATGTGAACTTTATGTATAAGATGTATGTTGGAAAAGGAAATGATTTTTAGTTAAGTAGTATGATTTTAATTAGTGATGATTCAAGGAAAGGCTGTTGAAAAAACAAATGTATTACTTGCAATGTATCAAATGATTTAGATGATTCTATTTGATTTAAAAGTTATATTGTTCATAAAGGATACTTAGGAATATAGATGATTTTAAATGGAAAATTGAAATGAAAGTACCTTGTAGTTCTTAATAAAGAATCTTATAGTGATATGATGTAATTTGCTTTGAGAAGTATATCTTGTTGTTAGTTTACTTAATGGACTTAAATGAATCATGCATTTAAATAGAAGGGAACCTTGGGAGGAAACTAAATTTAAGTTTTGTTCATATAATTGTTTTTTTTTTTAAAGTTCAAAATTTTTCATAAATCATTACTTAGGTTTTTCTTTTACAAAGAGAATCTTTTGTTTCTCTTCCCCGGTTCCCTTGCGGGGCATGACAAAGAGATAGGTTTCTACACCGAGGACACCACGACATAATGGGATTTCTAAAAGGAGGAATAGATCTATTATTGATTGTACTAGAACACTAATGATTGAAAAGGATGTTGCACAAATATACTGGAGAGAAGTTTTTAGTACTACTGCATACACATTGAACCGAGTTCAACTGAAGAAAGATTCAAAAAAGACACCTTATGAACTATGGTATGGTTACACACCGAATGTAAGTTATTTTAAAATATTTGGAAGTAGATGTTACATTCTGAAATATGATATAAATGGGAGATTTGATTCAAAAGGTGATGAAGGAATATTCTTAGGATATTCTACTAAAAGAAAAGCTTACAAATATTTGAATAAGGCTACTAACAAGATGATTGAAAGTACAAATGTGAGAGTTGATGAATTTGCTGAGAAAAATGATGAAGAAAGAAAAAAGGAACTGGAAGATTATGGTAGATTTACTTACATTAAGAAACCTAACACTCTACCCGAGCAACAACTTGGCGATACCAAGAACTAGGGTAATGCTACCGAGCATCAGTCTATACAGGCCGAGAATCAGAAAATAGTTACCGATGAAGATCATGATCCTACACCAAGTGAAAAACATAATGAAGAACAAAGAACTGAACCTATACTTGCAAGAAATGTAAGGAAACATCATCCATAGAATCAGATTATTGGAGACAAGAAAGTTGGCATGATGACATGAAGTAAGTTGAGAAACAACACATGCTTAGTTTGTGAATTTGAACCTAAAACTATTAGAGATGCACTTGAAAATGATGAATGGGTTAAGGCTATGAATCAGGAAATTGAACAGATAGAGAAAAATAAAACATGGACATTGGTACCGAGGCCAAAATATAAGAATGCAATTGGAACCAAATGGATATTCAAAAACAAGTTGAACAAAAATGGAGATGTCATTAGGAATAAGGCAAGACTTGTATGAAAAGGGTATGCACAAGAAGAAGGAATTGACTATTGTGAGACTTTTGCACTAGTTGCTAGACTTGAAGGAGTTAGAATATTTTTTGCTTCTGCTTCTTACAAAGGATTTAAAGTTTATCAGATGGATGTTAAATCAGCATTTCTGAATGGAATACTTGTTCAAGGGTATATATTGAACAACGTGAAGGGTTTGTTAATCCTAATCAAAACAATATGGTATGTAAATTGCACAAAGCACTATATGGATTGAAACAAGCACCCATAGCATGGTATGAAAGACTGCATTCCTACCTTATCAGTATTGGATTTTTTAGAACAAGTGAGAACAACAATTTTTATTTGAAAGGTGAAGCTGATGATAAGATTCTTATTGCTAAAATTTTTGTTAATGATATCATATTTGGAGGACATGATAATCTATGCAAATCATTTGCTGATGAAATGAGAAAAGAATTTGAAATGTCAATGTTTGGAGAGATTAAATTATTTCTTGACTTGCAAGTTTTACAAAAAGATGAAGGCATATACATTACTCAATCAAAGTAGATAAAAGAAGTATTGAAGACATTTGGTATGGAGATTCAAAACCAGTTGGTACACCTATGGTCACTGAATGAAAATTGACAAAGGATGACCAATCAACTGAGGTAAATCAGACACCATACATATCTATGATTAGTAAGTTGATGTATGTTTTTCATAGTAGACTAGATATTGTACATACAGTTGGAATTGTAGTAAGATTTTCTACTACTCCTAAAGAATCACATATGACTGTTGTGAAAATAATTTTGAGATACTTGAAGAACACTGAAAACCATGGCTTGTGGTAAAAGAAAGAAGGCAATTTTAAACTGAAAGTTTACACAGATGCGGATTGGGCTAGAAATATTAATGCTAGAAAGAGCACTACTGGTGGAGCATTCTTTTTATGAAAAAGATTAGTTACTTGGATAAGAAAGAAATAAGAATGCATTTCTCAATCCATTGCAGAAGTAGAATATGTTGTTGTTTTTGCTAATTTCTCAAACATTGCATGGATAAAACAAGTTTTGGAAGGTTTGAAAGAAGAGATCACTGACCAAGTGATAATATATTGTGATAACACTAGTTCTATAAATATTTCTAAGAATCCAATGATGCATGCAAAGACAAAGCATATATCTATAAAGTATCACTACTTGAGATAACAAGTACAAGAAAAACAAGTGAAACTGGTCTATGTGAAATCACAAGAACAACTTGCTGATATATTTACTAAACCCTTACCTAAGGATACATTTGAGTACTTGAAGACTAGACTAGGGGTCCATTCCATGTCTATCGGTCACTAAGGTGATTAGGAGGCTGCATCAACCTATACTTTATTAGAATATCAAATGATGTTAATGCATAATGTTCACACTTTAGGTTTCCTTAGGTTGTGAAAGATGAAAGATGAAGGACAAACTGACATTGCCTATTAGTACATGCAAGGTACTTGATTTGAACCGAACACCAGAGATAATATTTTGGCTATTGAAGAGTTGTTTATTTTCTTTTGGAATTGTTGTCAAAGGGAGAGAAGAATCAATGAAATATTATAAGGGAGAGAATAATATTTATCTGTCCAGAGAAGAAAATACATACACAAGGAGAGAAGATCAAATCTGCAGGGAGAGATTGCATGGAGAGTATTAATGTTGTGTAGTGATTAAATATATTAGATATACAAGCTAGGGAGAGCTTACCGAGTTGTACAACATTTTCTTACAGAGTTATACAAAAGATGTTTAGTATTCTATAACATATTTTATATTGTGTTTCCATTAATGCACAAGGGAGAGATTGATAACCTACAACTGATTGAATATCTTGAGGGAAGTTTGAAAATGGAATGAATATTTGAAAGACAAGTGATTGATGACCACCAAGCTACTAAAGTATATGTAAGACATTAAATTAGATAATGTATTGTCATTGATGTTAGCTAGTTTTGACTGTACTTATCATGATGGTTACAAACATCTTAAGTAGGAAAATGGTAAAGGAAAGAGATATCTACATGAAGATGAGATGGATAAGAAGGATATGGATATGATATACATTGGATAACGTATTGATGAGTCTATGACATTATGTTAGTTATTTGATTATATTACATGAATCTATTATGTATTGAAGATCAAGACTGGATAAGTTTATGTGGTTGGTAAATGAAGAATTATGTATACACTGAGAAAGTGTAGTGTATACCGAGTATACTATTAACCGAGCTAGTTATCACTAACTCATTACGATATTGATCAAGTGAAAGAAATAAATAGCACTTAATACTGTCGACTAAAAATGATGACCTGGACAATTTTTTATGATTCTGAGGTAAAAGATAATTTTTATTGTGATTATCAAACAACTGAAAAAATTCAAGGTTGATCGAATGAAAGATAAAAAAATGTGTTATTGAAACAACAGTCGAAGAAGGTTAAAGTGGAAAAATTAACGATGAAGATTAAGAGGCAAAATCTATGGGTGGAAATAAAATAGTTTATGATGTCTATATAAGGAGACATGAGATTCATTATTGAGTCTAGATGTTGTAGGAGAATTTGTGTGAAAAGATTGATTTCATGCAACACTGATCAAACTAGTTGAAGATAGAATCGAGCAAAACTGCAGACAACACCAAACGACAGAGAAAATAATTACCAAGCAAAATAGAGCTGGAGGAAACAAAGATATTGAATTGATTATTGATCAGAGGTATTTTTTAGCTTGGCATAGATCTGAAAATTTGTAAATAAAATTGTGTTTGAATCAGATCATTACTGTATCAGTTTAACCATTTCTACAAATAAATCTCTTAACCGAGTGGGACTTAACAGTATTTATATTTCAATATGACATTCAATGAATATTGATTGTTTTCTTGTTGATCCCATAGTGAATGTTTGGTCAAGGGAGAACTATTAGTGATAAATCCTCTAACCAGGTCACACCTCATAGTGTGTTTTGTAACCTTTAACATGGTTGGCTCCTAACCGAGCTCACTTTAGAAGAGTGAATTATTTTGGATTACCAATCCCAGGTGGTTTTTCTCCTAATAGGTTTTCCATGTTAAAAATCTATGTGTTATATGTGTATGGATGTGTTGAATTGTATTTTTACTTTACACTTTTCTCTAACTGGATAGATCAGTAAACACAGTACTTAATTTACTGGCAATTGGTATATGAAGAGAAAGGCATAGTTGATAATTTACTGAGTTAATTAATTGATTTGAAAGTTTTGATATATACATCTAGGAGTATTTGGGACTGTAGGATAACTAGACTTAACTGATTCCTCCCCTCAGCATCACCTAAGGGGATTTGAACAAGCTCTGATACCACTTGTTACAAATGTGGTTGTCGTTACACTAAAATATCGACATGTTAATGCTCGATACATCCACTAGACTTATAGAAGAAACAACAGGTTGTTAAACCATATCATGAATCCTGAAGGGGGACGTTGGCAGTTAGTCCAACAAGATTATACAATGTAGGACTCTCCCTATAATTTATGCACTGCATTTAAAGGAGTTGGGTCTTTCTTTTAAGTTATTAAGGGTAGTTTCATAATTAAATCCTTGCATTAAGAATCCTTGTGAATTTTTGTTAGCCTATCTGTCTTAATATTGTGGTTTTGAATAATGTGAGTTAGCTCATCAATCTTGTTTTGAAAACACTTATGCTCATCATGTCCTAGCTTTTTGCAATATGCACATTTATCCCTCTTTCTTCTAGATGATTTCTCTCTTGAAGAGGACTTGGATTTAATAGTATTTCTTGAAGTAGATTCATTACCTTTGTCATGAGGCTTAGGATCCTTATGTTTCTTCTTTCCTTTTCTATTAGAAGCCTTTGATGTAGACTCATTTCCAATCAATGCATGATGTGTGGAAGGCTTCAATTGACCCATGTGTGCCAACTTTTCTTGTTCCCTTGCAAGTTGAGCTACAAATTCATCAAGAAAAGGTAATTTGTATGCACTACCAAGAGCATCCATAGTACCATAGAGTGTAGAAACAATGATAGAATAATTATGACCTAGCTTGGAAAGATTAGAAAAGATCAATTGTTCATCCCCTTTAACAATGCCACAAGTAGAAATATCCAATCTAATATAATTGAACTTAGAGAAAAAGTCTTGAATATTGTCAAAATAACTAGGTTTTAGACCTATGAGCTCATTCTCTAATCTAAATTTTCTCATTCTATCATGTTTACCAAAGAGTCCTTCCAATATGACCCAAGCATCATGGGGATCTGTTTAAGATGCAATATGAAAGTGAAAATCACAGGAGATGGATGATCTAAGAGATCCAAGTTCTTTATCCCTTTGAACAAATCATTTTATCCTTTTGGTAACACCTATGAGTGGTTCTTGATCCTATCCAAAAATCATTCTAAGAAATCTAATACTCAACAAATGATCACTTAAAGATACTTTCCATTCATGGTAGTTATATGGAGTAAGGATTTTGACCTTTGAATTATCCATAATACAACCAAATAATTATTGATAATTACTGATAAGTCCTTCAAATTACTAATGTAAATCAAAAAAATGAAATCCAAGGATTAACCAAGTGCAAATATAGCCCCAAAATAGCCTATTTCTGAAAAGTTATATATCCACCCCAAATCACTAAAATCTGGTTGTAGATCTCGAAAGTAGACGAAAAATCATGCACTTTCAAAAGAAATTCACCTCAAAATGTTACCGTATGTGCCAAAACAAAGCCCTAGAAGTTGTAGAAATTAGGAATAAGAAGGAACAGTTATGAAAATTTGTAATTTCTGATTAATTTGGCCACCAAATTTCCAAAATAATGCCACCATTGGAATCTTTAGGAAATTCCACCCAAAATAAATAAAAAATTGCTTGAAAAAAGGAGCAAAAATGAGAAAGATATGGCCCTTTGAAGTTGGACTGCAAATCAAAAAACTCAAATGGTGAAGGCTGAGATTTTCAAACCCTTGCTGACATCAGCAAAACACTTTGTTAAATTTGAAAGCCATATGGGCCTCACCAGAAACCCAATTTGGCATGTTTTGATGGCTGGATGGCCATCAAATTTAGGCTACTGTGCAGGTGACATGGAAAAAAAGGTCAGGTTTGATGACATGGCAACTGATTGGGTTGCTAACACAAGTTGTCTGTACAGATGATTTCATGTATGTACAAATAACATGTTAGCTACATGGGCGATGATGTTGCCAAAGGTGGCATATCTAGACTAATGTAGCTGAGAGCCACGTGTTGCAGTCTAATTTGTTTGCATAGCGCTACAAAGGCAGGGTTGTGGTGGCGGGTTGCTCCGCTGGCCTTTCCTACTAGTGGTGTGCATGGATTTTAATCCCACATGCAGTGTGCTAGGGCTTTTAAATCCCTTTATATATGCATGATTGTAGAGTAATAACAAATGAACAACTCATGGATGGGGTCGGCTCGGCCTGTGAGGTGTCTCCAATTTGGTCTTGCTTCATGGTTCAGGTTAGTTGCAGATCACATAGATTGGATGATGACTTGGTCAAGAAAGTCCATGTCTAGGCTAGGGTGATCGTTGTCGAGCTGTAGAATGAAAGTTTTTGTCTCCAATCTCATTTTCTCAAATATGAGTTTAGTCCCACATCGATGGAGGGAGATATCTCTGTGGACTTTGTATAGAAATGACCACCAATATGAATCAAGGTTGAGATCGCGGGTCAGCCTCAGTCAGTGAGATGTGTAGTTGTTCTAATGACATCAAGTAATGTCTAAATGCAATCTCTAGATGCTAGAATAAACATAGTATATTCCTTGGTACTTGACAATAAATGAAGGGGCCATACCAACCTTGAAGAATATTTTCTAGGGAAAGAAATTTTGATAAAAATTAGAATTAAATTTTTTTATTTCTTTTTGAAATCGTACCATAGAGGTGTAGATCAGGTCATACAGCTTGATTTGCAAAAAATAATTTTTCCTTGATTTGGACTTTCATCGAATATGGGTGATTTTATAGTCAATTTTAACCGAAATAGCCTCCCAGATGCAATGGTCAGGTCAAATCTGACCCAAGATACTTTCACAACATGTTGGTCTTCAGATATGAGATTTGGAACTTCAATACTTACGCTAAGATCTCTCCAAATAGGCTAATCAAAATGCTTCAATGGCTCTGATACCATGTAAGAATTTGCAAATAGCAAAGATTGAACCAAGGATCTAGAGGTTAAAGAAAAGCACAAATACAAGAGAGATGGTATGAATGCAATGATTGATGATTGAATTGATCCAATGCACTCACCTTATTCAATGCACATAATAGGACTCCTTATATATGAAATAAGATAAGAGATAATGATAAGGAGTTGATAAGCTATCACCTATGCTAGGTGTAATCACATGTCCACCAAATGTGGATCATCCTCCATTATGAAATAAAGTATGTGCCATAGGATTAGCATGATAATGTGATAAGAGCACTAAATGTGGATCTCACACCTAAAGTGGAATTCCTCCTACACCATGTGCTTAATTAAGGTGCAAACTCCTAGGTGTCTCAATGAAAAACTATTATATGCAATGCATTATCCTAAGTAAGATTAAGTAAAGTGTAATTAGGAATATTTAATTACACCAACAAAGATGAAGCCGAGGAAGTTGGTGAGAAAGTTCTCGATCTAGAAAAAGGTGATGAAATATTCTTGAGGGCTTGGACAAGAGTGAATGCAAAATCTCATTTCAATCCTCTCGATTGTGATGGTAAGCTTGATTTTGATGAATTGTCAGATTGGATCTCTGAGATTGAGAAATACTTTGAGTATGAAAACACAGCTACAAATAAGAAGGTGAAGATTGCAAGGACATGCATCTTTATGGTGGGAACATCTACAAACTGATAGGTAAAGTCAAGGAAAATAAACGATCAAAACTTGGGTTAAGATGGTGAACAAGTTGAAAGGTAAATTATTACCAAGTGATTATCAAGTTAGTTTGTTGAGAAAGTTGCAGAACTTGAAGCAAATCCAAACATATGGATGATGAATTTGAAAGGATTGTAAGGTACCTAAATGGTTTAAGGACATCTATACAATATTAAATCAGTCTGGTCAAGATGGATAGCATAGAATAAGAATATCAATTTGCATTGAAGGAAGAAGAGAAATTGAATAAGAGAAATAAACTTAGACAAGGAAGAAGAGGTGGAAGATTCCCTAGAGGAAGAGGCATATAATATGGTGATGGTGGAATGTCTCATGTTGATTAGGACAAGAAAAATCAGAAATAAGGAAAATCATAATGGAAGGAAGAGAATTCATAAAGAGGCAAAGGAAGTTATTCAAGAGGTAATAATAATTACAAGAGTGAAGATAGATCTTGGTTTAAGGGTACTTGTTTCAAATGTGGGGAAGAATGTCATAAGGTATTTGAGTGTACTGATGGGAATTCAAACAAGAAAATTGGCAGTAGTAGTAGGAAAGAACTTATGCAAAAATATTCATCAAATGCTATTAATAGACTGGAGGATGGAGAAAACCTGATGATTAGGAGAGCTTTGTGGAATAAAGAAATCAATGAAGATCATGTGATGATGAAAATTTTATTTAAAACCAGGTGTCAGGTTGTTGGTAAATGTTGCAAGGTGATCATTGACAATGGAATCTCTCATACCACTTGATGTAGACCAAGGCAGGACAAACTAGAAGATGATGAATCCCACCCCGTAGCACTCTAGAAAACATAGAAAACAAATCAACAAGGAATAGGAGATAAAATGTAAGATCTAATATATTAACTAAGATCAAACTATTGGTTATTTGCCTTCATACATGTTGGGCTATGAAACCTACCCATTTGTATCCTTACAATATAGCTAAATCGACCTTTCGATCCTTTACAGATCTAGAATCATTCATCAATCACTTATTCTCCTCAAGAAATACATTAGGAAAAAATAATATAGTCATCGCAACACACAAGTCGGCCCTAAGAAAGATTACATTATGAAGAATAGGAAAAAGTGTTACAACAAATAGGGCAAGTCCTAAATCATAAGAATTTGATACATAAATTGTAAGAATCCTTGCAATCTAAGACTTAGGTCCACACAAGATCCAAGAACATAGAAATATGTGTCATTGATCACCACAGGCCTTCAATAACCACTGCACGATCAAAATTCCACCAATGGTCAGTATCAAGCAAAGGAAAAGCCACCCACGAACATATGAATCATAACTCAAGAAACATAGATCAAAATGAAGTGTGATCATGTGAAAGTGATCAAAGATACATCCTAGATAAGATGTTGCGACCCCACATGCTAACTCGAACATATGATGAACCACCAATATGATCTCATAGACAGGAAACAAGAACAGAAAGAACAAAACTATTTTTGGTCGATGCAAGATTTCCATGAACCCAAGATGCTCCTACATCAAAGGTTTATATTAGATTATTATATTTTTATTTTTTAAATTGACCTTGGTAAGAATTATGATTTTTGATAAAAAGAAAATATTTTGTTAATTGTTTATATACAATAATATATTTTTAAAAAATAAATAAATCATTTGCATTGCATTGTTAAAAACAAAAATTTATGTTTTATTTAATTCAATATTTTTTATTAAGAAAATTATTAAATATAAAATATTTTATTTAAATTTCTTCAAAAATTGAATATTTTTTTGACAATATATATTCTTGTACTTATTAGTTAAACTAGGAAAGGTTTTGAGCCCTTAACAAATAACTAAACAACTTAGAAAATTGCAAAATGTGAAACAACCATAGAGAATAATAGTGAGTCCAACTAGGAGTAAGACAACCCTAAAGATTTTACTAGAGAAACAAATCAACGAGAAATAAGTGTTTTGACCCCAAGGTAAGACTCCTCTTTAAGAACTAGAAGGCTCTAAAGGATCCCTAAAATATTATACTAGAGAGAACACTTTAAACTATGAAAAATTAACCAAAGCATGGGCCCATGAAGAACCACTAAGAAAAGACAACAAAATCCAACTCCTAGAACAAACTAAACTAGTGAGAAAAGGCTTGATACTTCTCTATCCATGACCTAACCCACAACTAAATTCATCTCTAAAAGACCACAAAGAGAAAAGGTTGATTTCCATAGTATGCACCTCACAATAGGTCACTTCCTTCCAACACGGAGACTAGTCACCACAAAAGCCCTTAGCAAAATCTACCTCATGTTGGCAAGTGATGATTTGAGAGCACTAGGGATCACTTGAGGGTTGTTATTTATGGTAACACTTATGTTGGAGTTGTTAGAATAACTGAGAGGGGGGTGAATCAGTTATCTAGTGTCCCAAAACAAAATGTATAATTCAAAACTACTTCTGCAATTTGTGCTCCTCGGTAAGCAATAAAAACTTTCATTGTCTGTGCTTTTATAGATTACCAGTCTAATACTATAATAGTTACCAATCAAATCTAACATGTAACATGTAAATAATGATAACAAACAAATATCACAATAAACACATAACACGAGATTTAACACGAAAACCCTGTAAAGGAAAAACCCACCTGGGACCGACAACCCAAAATTGTTCACTCTTTTGAAGTGAGGTCGGTTAAGACCCAACCCTATTAAAGGTTTACAAACACACTATCAGGTGTGACCTTGCTAGAGGATTTTAGACTAGAAGTTATCATCTAACAAGCATTCACTATGGGGTTGACATGATAACAATGTTCATTCTATGAATGATCCATCATAAGACTTTTAGAGTCCACTCGGTAAAGAGATTTTGACTATCTACAATGGTTAAATATGTAATAGTAAATGATTTGCCTTAATACAACTTCAATTGTAGATTACAGATCAATATTCAATCCATACAAATCCTTCTAATCAATATTTCACTTCAAATTCAATACTGTATCAACTTACTTTCCATCGGTAATTTCTCTCTATAGCTTAGTAATTGTTCTGTAGCTCAATTCTTACTAACCAGTATTATTAGAATGCATGAAAACCTTGTTCACATGATATTCCTGCAGTTTCTACTTCTTCTGGCATCCTTCTATTAATAAATTTTGTTCTCTTATATAGATGAGTAAATCATTTTCTTCTCCTCCATCAGATTTTACCGCTTAACCACATTCATAGATTTTGCCACTTCAAACTTTCTCAGCACTTGTGTCAATAACACGTTTCAATCTGCTCCATTAGATCTTCCTTTAATTTTGTAAGTCGTCGATCTTTATAACAAACATTATCTATTATCATTGAAATTGAGGTACTTTACAGCTCATCAATCTTATCGGCTAAACTAATCATTTAGTTCATTCTGTTTCTCTTAGTTAACAAAGAAATGCATCGGTGAACACTACTCGATTAATACTATGATTGGTATACACTAAACTCCATCGGTGTATACTAGAAATGCTTCATTTACCAACAACACTTCTTTGTGTCTTTCAGCTCTATACTTCATCATAGATGAATGCAACATAATAAAGTCAATATCATCAAGTCATAGACTCATCAGCAAGTTACTCAATGTGTTCCTTATCCTCATCTATCATGTACATCTTTCCTCATGTAGATTTCTCTGTTCTTCATCTCTTTCACCTTTCTTCAGATGTCTCGGTATAGTAACTTACAAGATAAGTGTTGTCAAACTAGTTGACATCAATGACAACATAATAGATTTAATCATACTACATATCTAATTAGCAACTCCTTAGTGATCTTTAATCATAGATTCTTCAATCAGATTCCAAATCAGTTGTAGTTCATCAATCTCTCCCTTTGGCATTTATGGAAACTCAAGTAATATGAAATGTACCATACACATACCAAACATACATTCTACAACTTTGTAAACAAAATTTTGTAAGTCGAATAGACTTAATATGTTTAATCACTACGTTACTAAATCAACATTAGATAATACAACTTTACCATTCTGTAGTTGTGTTCTTTTCAGTTCTCTTGTTCCTGCTTCTGTTCTCTGTAACTGATCTTCAATACTCTATTTTATTCAGATTGTCTCTCCCTTAGATAATTCTCATCGATTCTTGTTCCTTTTCATAGTCATAGCTTGTTCCTTTTCATATTATTATCTCTCCCTTTGATATAAATGCCAAAGAAACAAATAAACAAATAATTATGTCTTCCTCGGTATCTCTGTATACTGATATCCTAATCGGTAAAAGTTCTCAAACTTAATCACAACCTTGAACATGATTCAAAGTGTGAACTATGTTGCATCAACAAGAATGATCTTTTGATAAAAGTAGGCTGATGCAACAACTAGATCACCTTAGTGACTGATAGACAGGGGACGGACCCTAAGTCTAGTCCTCAAGTATTCAAATATGTCCTTCGGTAGAGGCTTTGTAAAAATATCGGCAAGTTGTTCTTTAGATGTGACAAATTCTAACTTCACTTGCTTCTTTTGCACTTGTTCTCTTAAGTAATGATACTTAATAGATATATTCTTTGTCTTAGAGTGCATCACAAGATTCTTTGAGATATTAATAGCACTAGTGTTGTCACAATATATAATCACCAGGCCAGTGATTACCTCATTCATTCCTTCCAACACTTGTTTGATATATGCAATGTTTGAATAGTTAGTAGCAGCAACAACATACTCTGCTTCATCTGTAGACTGAGAAATACAAGCCTAATTTTTACTTGTCCATGTTACAAGTCTTTCACCAAAGAAAAATGCTCCTCCAGTGCTACTTTTTCTATCATCCACATTTCCAGCCCAATCAGCATCAGTGTAAACTTTCAGTTCAAACTTCCCTTCCTTAGGATACCATAATCCATAATTCTCTATTTTCTTCAAGTATCTTAAGATCCTTTTTTGTAGCTATCATGTGTGATTCTCTAGGATTAGCATAAAATATTGCAACAATACCCACAACATGTGCTATATCTGGTCTACTGTGAACTATGTACATTAACTTACCAATCATGGATTGGTAAAGTGTCTAGTTTACCTCTGTAGTTTCATCCTCCTTTGTCAATTTGCATCCAGTAGCCATCAGTGTTCCCATAGGATTAGCATCTTCCATGCCAAATGTCTTCATTACTTCCTTTATGTATTTAGATTGTGTGATGAATATTTCATCACTCTACTGAATCACTTGTAGTCCAAGTAAGAACTTAATCTCTCCGAACATAGAGATTTAAAATTCCTTTTGCATTTCATCAAAAAATGTCTTGCATACAAGATCTTGACCTCCAAAAATAATATCATCAAAAAATATTTCAACAATGATAATAGTATCGTCAGTATCACCTTTTTGGACTACAACTAATTTGGAATTTGATTGAAGGATCTATGATTGCAAGATCACTGAGAAGTTGTTGATTAGATATGTAATATGATTAAATCAGTATTATGTTGTCATTGATGTCAACTAGTTTGATAGCACTTATCTTGTAAGTTACTACACCGAGACATCTGAAGAAAGGTGGAAGAGATGAAGAACAGAGAAATCTACATGAGGAAAGATGTACATGACAGATGAGGATAAGGAACACATTGAGTAACTTGTTGATGAGTCTATGACTTGATGATATTGACTTTATTATGTTGCATTCATCTATAATAAAGTATAGAGCTGAAAGACACAAAGCAGTGTTGTCGGTAAATGAAGCATTTCTAGTATACATCGACGGAGTGTGGTGTATACTGATCACAGTATTAACCAAGTAGTGTTCACCGATGCATTTCTTTGTTAACTGAGGAGAACATAATGAATTAAATGATTAGTTTAGCCAATAAGATTAATGAGCTGGCAAGAGTATAACATCGAGGTAACAGATAATGTTTGTTACAAAGATCGACGGCTGACAAAATTCAAGGAAGATATAACGGAGTAAATTTAAACGTGTTATTGATGCAAGTACCGAGAAAGTTTTAAGCGAAAAAATCTATGAATCAGGTTAAGCGAAAAAATTTGATGGTGGAGAAGAAAATGATTTACTTGTCTATATAAGAGAACATAATTTCTTTAGTAAGTTGTCAAGAAGAAGAAGAAGTTGCAGGAATTTTGCGTGAACAAGCTTTCATGCATTCTGATCATACTGGTTAGTGAGAATTGAGCTGTATAAATAGTTATTGAGCTACAAAGAGCTATTACCGATGGATAGTAAGTTGATACAGTATTGAATCTGAAGTGAAATATTGATCAGAAGGATTTGTATGGATAAAATATTGATCTGTAATCTGCAATTGAAGTTGTATTAAGGAAGGTCATTTTACTATTACATATTTAACCATTGTATACAGTCTAAATATCTTAACCGAGTGGACTCTAAAAGTCTTATGATGTATCATTCATAGAATGAACATTGTTATCCTATCAACCCCATAGTGAATGCTGGTTGGACGATAACTTCTAGTCTAAAATCCTCTAACAAGGTCACACCTGACAGTGTGTTTGTAACCTTTAACAGGGTTGGGTCTTAACCGACCTCACTTCAAAAGAGTGAACAATTTTGGGTTGCTGGTCCCAGGTGGTTTTTCCCTTTACAGGGTTTCCATGTTAAATCTCTTATGTTATGTGTTGATTGTGATATTTGGTTGTTATCATTCTTTGCATGTTACATGTTAGATTTGATCGGTAAACAGTTATAAGTATTAGACTGGTAATCGGTAAAAGCACAAACAGTGAAAGTTATTATTGCTTACCGATGAGCAAAAATTGTTTTGAATTATACATTTTGATCTGGGACATTGGATAACTAATTCACCCCCCCTCTCATTTATTCTAACAATTGGTATCAGAGCATCTAGTTTCTTGAAATAGAGTTTTACTGAGTTAAGCATAAAGGTCTCAAGATGTATAAGAGGGAAGTACTGAAACTGGATAAAGAGAATTTCATAGTATGGAAAGCAGAATGAAGCTGCACATATCTTGAATTGGGAACTTAGCACTAGAGTTGATGGAAAATGGCTACATGCAACCACCCACTAGTCCCCTAACTATTGATCAACTGAAGGATAAGCATGAACACAATGTTACTGTGATGGAACTTGTTGTTACTTGTATCGATGCTAAATTTGAAGATATCAAGACATGCACAACTGCCAAAGGAATGTGGGATAAATTAGCACAAATCTACAGTGGAGATCTGAATGTCAAAAGAGCCCGAGCTGAAAGTCTGAGAGGCAGATTTGATGATATGAGAATGAAAGAAGGTGAGAACATTGTCCAATATTCAAATAGACTAAAAGAAGTGGCACATGCTATTAGAGCATCTGATGCAGTGATTGATGATGAAACAGTGATAAGCAAGATTCTTAGAACTTTGCTACCAGTTTATGCAATAAGGATATCTGCAATTCATGAAACAAAAGCTACATCCAACCTTACTCTTGACACTCTGATTGGTAAACTTACAACCTTTGAATTAAACAACTTTGATAATAGTGTTGTTCCTTCTATTGAATCTACTTTCATGTCTTCTCTGAAGATTGGAAAGTCTAGTAGGAATGGTAATAATTGTGATAGTGATGACAATACCGATGATGAACTTGAAGAACTTGAAGCATTTATGGCCAGAAGATTGCCAAAGGAAAGGGAAGGTATAGAGGCAAGCTACCTTTAGCATGCTTTAATTGTAAAGAATTCGGTCACATTGCTGCTAGATGTCCTCAGAAGAAAGATGATGATAGATCCAAAGACTGATCTGATGGAAGCTATGGAAGAAGAGTCAACAGAGGTTACTGACACAATAATATAGACAACTGAGATGAAAAATGCAAAAAGGTATGTTACATAGCCGAAGATATTGAAATTGAATCTGATTCTGATGATGATATAGAAGTTGTATTTGTTGCTATGAAAGATGACTTAGAAGAGGAAGAGAAGCATGAAGAGATAGCCCTGATCTCTAAAGTAAGCAGAAATGATACATGGATCATAGACAGTGGCTACACACATCATATGACCGGTGATGTAGAGAAGTTTGATCATCTTGTTGAATATAATGGAGGATCTATGAGAATGGGAAATGATGCACCTTGTATGGTAAGAGATAAAGGCTCACTGATGATCAATGACAGACTACAATGTGAAAATGCATACTGGGTAGATGGACTAAACTATAATCTGATAAGTGTGGCTTAGCTGAACAATTCAGGCCACCAACTAGCTTTTGAGAGCAAAAAGGTGAAGATTTATAATAATGGAGGAAGACTTGTAAGAACTGGTACACAATCTAGAGGTAATCTATTCTATCTTGATATGGATTAGTCTTCTTTTTTTTTAATTAAGGATGAAGATGCTTGGTTGTGGCACCGAAGGTTATGCCATGTGAACTTTGACAACATGATCAAGATTAGTAGAAAGAAAAGAGTTAGAGGATTGCCTAACTTGACAAGACCTGATCATGCTATTTTCCATGAATGTCAGAGAGGTAAGATGACTAAGTCTATTTTTAAAAGAAAAGACTACTTAGCAAAGAAGATACTAGAGTTGGTTCATACCGACCTATGTGGTTCTATGAGAACTCAGAGTTATTATGGTGATAGATATTTTGTTCTTTTTCTTGATGATTACACTAGATTGATGACTGTTATGTTATTGAAAGAGAAATATGAAGCTTTCAAAATGTTTAAATGGTATAAAGCTAAGGTAGAGAAAGAAACTAGAAAATAAATAAAATGTTTAAGGTCTAATAGGGGAGGTGAATTTATCTCTGATGAATTTACTAACTTCTGCAATGAGCATGGAATCAAGAGGCAGGTATCTGCACCAAGGACACCTCAACAAAATGGCATTGCTGAAAGAAGGAATAGATCTATAATTGACTGTGCTAGAACATTGATGATACAAAAGAATATTGCTCAAACATTTTGGAGGGAAGCTGTCAGCACAACTATATATGTTCTTAACCGAGTACAACTGAAGGACTCAAACCGAACACCTTATGAACTATGGTTTGGACACAAACCTACTATAAGTTATTTCAGAATTTTTGGAAGTAAATGGTTTATCTTGAAAGATGAAAGAAATGGAAAATTTGATTCTAAAGGAGATGAAAGGATATTTCTGGGATATTCCACTACAAGTAAAACATACAAATGTTTGAATAAGGCTACAAATAAGATTGTTGAAAGTAATAATGTTTGTGTTCATGAATTTGATGATAAGAACACTAAGGAAAGTACAAAGGAACTAGAAGACTATGGTAGATTCACTTACATTGAATATCCAGAGTATCTACCGACACCATATACAGTGACAACCGGTCAGCATAGAAACAATGTAGTACAACAGGCACCACAAACCGATGAACATGAAGAAGCTACCGAGCAAGTAAATGACCCTGAATAGGATGAACAAGAAAGGAGAAATCAAGTCTTGGCTAGTTTTTTCAGGAGACATCATCCTGAAACACAAATTATTGGAGACAGACATGTTGGAATGCAAACCAGAAGCAAAACAAGACAAGGTACATGTCTAATTTGTGAATTTGAACCTAAAACTATGAAAGTTGCATTAGAGAATGAAGAAAGGGTTAATGCAATGAAGGAGGAAATAGAACAAATCAAAAAGAACAAAACCTGGTCCTTAGTACCTTGACCAAAAGATAAGAATGCTATCGGTACTAAGTGGATATATAGGAATAAATTGAATGAAAATGGTGAAGTCACAAGAAATAAAGCTAGATTAGTATGCAAGGGATATACACAGGAAGAAGGTATTGACTATGGTGAAACATTTGCACTTGTTGCTAGATTAGAAGGAGTTATAATGCTACTTGCATATGCTACACATAAGAAATTCAAAGTCTATCAAATGGATGTGAAGTCAACATTTTTAAATGGTATACTTGAAGAAGAGGCCTACATTGAACAATCTGAAGGATTTGTTGATCCTGACAATAAAGACATGGTATGTAGATTACATAAACCTTTATATGGACTAAAGCAAGCACCAAGAGCATGGTATGAAAGACTACATACTTACTTGCTAAGTATTGGATTTGTTAGAAAAAGTGAAAACAACAAATTATATGTGAAAGGTGATATTGATGATACTATTATCATTGCTGAAATATTTGTTGATGACATTATCTTTGGAGGCTCAAATCTTCTCTACAAGGCATTTGCTGATGAAATGCAAAAGGAATTTGAAATGTCTATGTTCAGAGAGATTAAGTTCTTTCTTGGACTACAAGTGATTCAGCAAAGTGATGGAATCTTCATCACACAATCTAAATACATAAAGGAAGTACTAAAGACATTTGGCATGGAAGATGCTAAACCTATGGGAACACCGATGGCTACTGGATGAAAATTGACAAAGGAGGATGAAACTATAGAGGTAAACCAGACACTTTACCGATCCATGATTGGTAAGTTAATGTATGTAGTTCACAGCAGGCCAGATATAGCACATGCTGTAGGAATAGTTGCAAGATTTTCTGTTAATCCTAGAGAATCACACATGATAGCTACAAAAAAGGATCTTAAGATACTTGAAGAAAATAGAGAATTATGGGTTATGGTATCATAAGGAAGGGAAGTTTGAACTGAAAGTTTACACCGATGCTAATTGGGCTGGAAATGTGGTGATAGAAAAAGCCCCACCGAAGGAGCATTTTTCTTTGGTGAAAGACTTGTAACCTAGACAAGTAAAAAGCAGGTTTGTATTTCTCAGTCTACAGCTGAAGCAGAGTATGTTGCTGCTGCTACTAACTGTTCAAACATTGCATATATCAAACAAGTGTTGGAAGGAATGAATGAGGTAATCACTAACCCGGTGATTATATACTGTGACAACACTAGTGCTATTAATATTTCAAAGAATCCTGTGATGCACTCTAAGACAAAGCATATATCTATCAATTATCATTACTTGAGAGAACAAGTGCAAGAGAAGCAAGTTAAGTTAGAATTTGTTACATCCAAAGAACAACTTGCAGATATTTTTACAAAGCCCCTACCGAAGGACACATTTGAATACTTGAGGACTAGACTTGGGGTCTGTCCCCTGTCTATTGGTCACTAAGGTGATATGGATGTTGCATCAGCCAATCTTTATCAGAAGATCATTCATGTTGATGCAGCATAGTTCACACTTTGAATCATGTTCAAGGTTGTGATTAAGTTTGAAAACTTGAACCGATGAGATATCAGTATACAGAGATACAGAGGACGTATTGAACACCACAGAGAGTTACTTGGCTACTACAAAGCTGATTGTTTATTTGTTTTTTTTTGGCATTGTTGTTAAAGGGAGAGATAAACAATATGAAATGAAAAGAATATGAAATGGAGAGATAAAAAATATGAAAAGCAAGCACCGAAGAGATTATCTAAGGGAGAGACAATCTGAATGAGACAGAGTATTGAAGATCAGTTATAGAGAATAGAAGCAGGAATAGGAGAACTGAAAAGATCATAACTACAGAAAGGTAAAGCTGTATTACCTAATGTTGGTTCAGTAATGTAGTGATTAAACATATTAAGTCTATTTGACTTACAACATTTGTTCACAAAGTTGTAGAATGTATATTTGGTATGTGTATGGTAGATTTCATATTACTTGAGTTGCCATCAATGCCAAAGAGAGAGATTGTTGGACTACAACTGATTTGGAATCTGATTGAAGGATCTATGATTGCAAGATCACTGAGAAGTTTTTGATTAGATATGTAATATGATTAAATCAATATTATGTTTTCATTGATGTCAACTAGTTTGACAACACTTATCTTGTAAGTTACTATACTGAGACATCTGAAGAAAGGTGGAAGAGATGAAGAACAAAGAAATCTACATGAGGAAAGATGTACATGACAAATGAGGATAAGGAACACATTGAGTAACTTTTTGATGAGTCTATGACTTGATGATATTGACTTTATTATGTTGCATTCATTTATAATAAAGTATAGAGCTGAAAGACACAAAGCAGTGTTGTCAGTAAATGAAGCATTTCTAGTATACACTAATAGAGTGTAGTGTATACCGATCGTAGTATTAACCAAGAAGTGTTCACCAACACATTTCTTTGTTAACCGAGGAGAATAGAATGAATTAAATGATTAGTTTAGCTGATAAGATTGATGAGCTGGTAAGAGTATAACATCAAGGTAACAGATAATGTTTGTTACAAAGATCGACGGCTGACAAAATTCAAGGAAGATATAACGGAGCAAATTGAAACATGTTATTGACATAAGTACCAAGAAAGTTTTAAGCGAAAAAATCTATGAATGAGGTTAAGCGGAAAAATTTGATGGTGGAGAAGAAAATGATTTACTTGTCTATATAAGAGAACAAAATTTCTTTAGTAAGTTGTCGGGAAGAAGAAGCTGCGGAAATTTTGCGTGAACAAGCTTTCATGCAATCTGATCATACTAGTTAGTGAGAACCGAGCTGCAGAAATAGTTACCAAGCTACAAAGAGCTATTACCGACAGATAGTAAGTAGATACATTATTGAATCTAAAGTGAAATATGGATCAGAAGGATTTGTATGGATAAAATATTGATTTGTAATTTGCAATTGAAGTTGTATTAAGGTAGGTCATTTTACTATTACATATTTAACCATTGTATACAGTCTAAATCTCTTAACCGAGTGGACTCTGAAAGTCTTATGATGTATCATTCATAGAATGAACATTGTTATCCGTTCAACCCCATAGTGAATGCTAGTTGGATGATAACTTCTAGTCTAAATCCTCTAACAAGGTCACACCTGATAGTGTGTTTGTAACCTTTAACAGGGTTGGATCTTAACCGACCTCACTTCAGAAGAGTGAACAATTTTGGGTTTACAGTCCCAGGTGGTTTTTCCCTTTATAGGGTTTCCACATTAAATCTCTTGTGTTATGTGTTGAATGTGATATTTGGTTGTTATAATTCTTTGCATGTTACATGTTAGATTTGATCGGTAAACAGTTATAAGTATTAGACTAGTAATCGGTAAAAGAACAGATAGTGAAAGTTATTATTGCTTACCAACGAGCATAAATTGTTTTGAATTATACATTTTGATTTGGGACTCTGGATAATTGATTCACCCCCCTCTCAGTTATTCTAACACTTTTATATATAGATTGTTGTTTTCACTTGTTCTAACAAATCCAATACTTAACAAGTAAGTATGCAATCTTTCATACCATGCTCTCGGTGCTTGCTTCAATCCATATAAAACTTTATGTAATCTACATACCATGTCTTTATTTTTGGGATCAACAAATCCTTCAGGTTGTTCGATGTAGACCTCTTCTTCAAGTATACCATTTAAAAATGCTGACTTCCCATCCATTTGATAGACTTTAAATTTCTTGTGTGCAGCATATGCAAGTAGCATTCTAACTCCTAATCTAGCAATAGGTGCAAATGTTTCACCATAGTCAATGCCTTCTTCCTGTGCATATCCCTTGCATACCAATCTAGCTTTATTTCTTGTGACTTCACCATTTTCATTCAATTTATTCTTTTATATCCACTTAGTACCGATAACATTCTTATCTTTTGGTCGGGGTACTAAGGACTAGGTTTTGTTCTTCTCTATTTTCTCTATTTCCTCCTTCATTGCATTAACCCATTCTTCATTCTCTAATGCAACTTTCACATTTTTAGGTTCAAATTCACAAATTAGACATGTACCTTGTCTTGTTTTGCTTCTAGTTTGCAATTTAGCATGTCTATCTCTAATGATTTATCTCAGGATGATGTCTTCTGAAAAAACTAGCCATAACTTGATTTCTCCTTTCTTTTTCATCCTGCTCAGGGTCATTTCCTTTCTCGGTAGCTCCATCTTGTTCCTCGGTTTGTGTTGCCTGTTATCCTGCATTGTTTCCCTGCTGACCGGTTGTCACAGCTTGCGGCATTGGTAGATACTCTAGATGTTCAATGTAAGTGAATCTACCATAGTCTTTTGGTTCCTTTGTTCTTTCCTCTATGCTCTAATCATGAAACTCATCAACATGAACATTAGTACTTTCAACCATCTTATTTGTAACCTTATTCAAACATTTATATGCTTTACTTGTAGTGGAATATCCCAGAAATATCCCTCCATCTCCTTTAGAATCAAATTTTCCATTTCTCTGATCTTTCAAAATAAAGCATTTACTTCCAAAAATTCTAAAATAACTTATAGTAGGTTTGTGTCCAAACCATAGTTCATAAGGTGTTCGGTTGGAATCCTTCTTTAGTTGTACTCGATTAAGAACATACATAGTTTTACTAACAGCTTCCCTCCAATATGTCTGAGCAACATTTTTCTGTATCATTAATGTTCTAGCACAGTCAATTATAGACCTGTTCCTCCTTTCAACAATGCCATTTTGCTGAGGTGTCCTCAGTGCAAATACTTGTCTTTTGATTCCATGCTCATTAAAAAAATTAGTAAATTCATCAGAGATAAATTCACCTCCTCTATCAGATCTTAAGCATTTTATTTCCTTTCCAATTTCTTTCTCTACCTTAGCTTTATACCACTTAAACATTTTAAAAGCTTCAGATTTCTCTTTCAGAAACATAATAGTCATCAATCTAGTATAATCATCAACAAAAAGAATAAAGTATCTATCACCAGAATAGCTCTAAGTTCTCATAGGACCACATAGATCAATATGAACCAACTCAAGTATCTTCTTTGTTGAATAGTCTTTGCTTTTAAAACTAGACTTAGTCATCTTACCTTTCTAACATTCATGGCACATGGCATGATCAATTTTTGTTAAGTTAGGAAATCCTCTAACTCTTTTCTTTTTACTAATCTTGATCATGTTGTCAAAGTTCACATGGCATAACCTTCTGTGCCACAACCAAGCATCTTTTTCTCTTATTAACAAACAAGAAGACTGATCCATATCAAGATAGAATAGATTACCTCTGGATTGTGTACCAGTTTTGACAAGTCTTCCTTCATCATCATAGATCTTCACCTTTTTGCTCTCAAAAGCCAGTCGGTGGCCTGAATTGTTTAGCTGAGCCACACTTAACAGATTATAGTTCAGTCCATCTACCCAATATGCATTTTTACATTGTAATCTATCATTGATCATCAGTGAACCTTTACCTCTTACCATACAAGGTGCATCATTTCCCATTCTCATAGATCCTCCATTATATTCAACAAGATGATCAAACTTCTCTACATCACCAGTCATATGATGTGTACAGCCACTGTCTATGATCCATGTATCATTTCTTCTTACTTTAGAGATTAGTGTTGTCTCTTCATGTTTCTCTTCCTCCTCTAAGTCATCTTTCATAGCAACAAATACAACTTCTATATCATCATCAGAATCAGATTCAGTTTCAATATCTTCAGTTATGTAACATACCTTTTTGCCTTTTTCATCTCGGTTGTCTCTGTTGTTGTGTCGGCGGCCTTTGTTCACTCTTCTCCCATAGCTTCCTTCAGATTGGTCTTTGGATCTATCATCATCTTTCTTCTGAGGACATCTAGCAGTGATGTGACTGACTTCTTTACAATTAAAGCATGCCAAAGGTAGCTTACCTATATACCTTCATTTTCCTTTGGGAAATCTTCTAGCTATAAGAGCTTCAATCTCATCAAGTTCATCATCGGTATTGTCATCACTATCACAATTCTTACTATTCCTACTAGACTTTCCAATCTTCAAAGAAGACATGGAAGTGGATTCAATAGAAGGAACAACACTGTTATCAAAGTTGTTTAATTCAAAGTTTGTAAGTTTACCAATTAGAGTGTCAAGAGTAAGGTTGGATGTAGCTCTTGTTTCATGAATTGCAGAGATCCTGATTGCATAAACTGGCAGCAAAGTTCTAAGAATCTTGCTTAAAATTGTTTCATCATCAATTACTCCATCAAATGCTCTAATAGCATGTACCATGTCTTTGATTCTATTTGAATATTGTACAATGTTCTCACCTTCTTTCATTCTCATATCATCAAATCTACCTCTTAGACTTTCAGCTCGAGCTCTTTTGACATTCAGATCTCCACTATATATTTGTGTTAATTTATCCCACATTACTTTGGTAGTCATGCATGTCTTAATATCTACAAATTCAACATCGGTATAGGCAGCAGTAAGTTCCATCATAGTAACATTGTGTTCATGCTTGTCCTTCAGTTGATCAAGCGTTAAGGGACCAGTGGGTGGTTGTATGTAGCCATTCTCCTTTAGATCTAATGCAAAGTTCCCAATTTCAAATATGTGCAGCTTCATCCAACTTTTCCATACTGTGAAGTTCTCTTTGTTTAGTTTCAGTACTTCCCTCTTATACATCTTGAGACCTTTATGCTTAAGTCCTTAAAATTCTGTTCCAAGCAACCAACGCTCTAATACCAATTGTTAGAATAACTGAGAGGGGGGTGAATCAGTTATCTAGTGTCCCAAAACAAAATGTATAATTCAAAACTACTTCTGCAATTTGTGCTCCTCGGTAAACAATAAAAACTTTCACTATCTGTGCTTTTACCGATTACCAGTCTAATACTATAACAGTTACCGATCAAATCTAACATGTAACATGTAAAGAATGATAACAAACAAATATCACAATCAAGATATAACACAAGAGATTTAACGTGGAAACCCTATAAAGGGAAAAACCACTTAGGACCGGCAACCCAAAATTGTTCACTCTTCTAAAGTGAGGTCAGTTAAGACCCAACTCTGTTAAAGGTTTACAAACACACTATCGAGTGTGACCTTGTTAGAGGATTTTAGACTAGAAGTTATCATCCAACTAGCATTCACTATGGGGTTGATAGGATAACAATGTTCATTCTATGAATGATACATCATAAGACTTTCAGAGTCCACTCAATAAAGAGATTTTGACTGTATACAATGGTTAAATATATAACAGTAAATGATCTTCCTTAATACAAATTCAATTGCAGATTACCAATCTATATTTAGTCCATACAAATCCTTCTGGTCAATATTTCACTTCAGATTCAATACTGTATCAACTTACTGTCTGTCGGTAATTTCTCTCTGTAGCTCGGTAATTATTCTGCAGCTCAGTTCTTACTAACCAGTATGATCAGAATGCATGAAAACCTTGTTCACGCGATATTCCTATAGTTTCTACTTCTTCCAGCATCCTTCTATTAAGAAATTATGTTCTCTTATATAGACAAATAAATAATTTTCTTCCGCTCCATCAGATTTTGCCGCTTAACCACATTCATAGATTTTGTTGCTTCAAACTTTGTTCGCACTTGTGTCAATAACACATTTCAATCTACTCCGTTAGATCTTCCTTTAATTTTGTAAGTCATCAATCTTTATAACAAACATTATCCGTTATCACTAAAATTGAGGTACTTTACAGCTCATCAATCTTATCGGCTAAACTAATCATTTAGTTCATTTTGTTTTGCTTGGTTAACAAAGAAATGTGTCGGTGAACATGACTTGGTTAATACTGTGATCGGTATACACTACACTCCGTCGGTGTATACTAGAAATGCTTCATTTACCAACAACACTATTTTGTGTCTTTTAGTTCTATACTTCATCATAGATGAATGCAACAGGGTAAGTGCACAAAGATGGGGGACCAAAAAGAGGGTATAAGATGCCACTTTTTCCTGAAATCAGAAAACTTTGAACTTCAACAAGAAATTGAAGATAATTAGACTCAAAATTTTAAGATGTGACAAAAACAAGAGTTGTAATACTCTGAATCTAGTTCCTAAACTACTAACTTATTTTGAAAATGGTGCAGATTAAGGCCCTCACAAAGGGGGATCACAAAAAGTGGTCATGTTTTTTGTCCAAAAACATAACATAGTGTCTGGTGTGCTCCCCCTAAAATGTAAACTTTTTTTAAAATTTTTTTTAATCACTCCAGTGAGAAGTTAGCTAACACCACGAAGTTTATCTCAAATTTTTTTGGTAATTTTTTGATGAACGTATAATTTTTGATGAATTTACAAAGTGCACACATCCTGAAAACATGAAATGTATGTGTGCCCCCCCTAGAAATCATTTAAAACTAATTGAAAATTAAATTATTATTTTTTAAAGTGTGTAGAATGGAGTCTAGTTTCTAAAAATATAACTTATTGCAAAATTCAATGAACGAGCCAAAATCTATGCCCAAAATACTGCATGTTGGTTTTTTACAAAAAATGGACATACACACAAAAGAAATTAGAGTTGAAAAACTTAACATAATCAAAATTCAAAATAAATTATATGCTTAGATAGCTAATAGAGAGATCTGCAATATCACGTCATCTAATTTTTACGTTCTTGAGCCACGAGTAAACCTGACGAGGAGCACACAAAAAAAGATGTGATTTTTTTGTATGTCTGTTGGAAAACACGTCTCAAGCCTATTTCAATCGTCCAAGCCTTTGGGTTGGATCTCCAAGACAAATCCAAGCCTTAGGATTGGTAAATTCAAATCCTTTACAAAGTGTGCATGCCCTATACGACGTGCGCGCTATGTAAATTTATGATTTCATAGCGCGCACGCACTATGAAAATCATAAATTTACATAGGGTGTACGCCCTATAGGGCATGCGCCCTATGTAAGATATGATTTATATAGTGTGTGTGTGAGAGAGAGAGGGGGGGGTAATTTATACAAAGAGAGGGGGGGTAATTTATACAAATATAACATTTAAGTATAATTTTGATAATTTTAATTTCTTATACTTTAAGTTATATTTGTATAAATTATAAAATATAATGCTTTCAAGATGTTTGGGATAGGTTCCAACTTCATAGGAGTTAACATGTAGATTCTAGATTTGAAAAATTCCAAACTTAGCCAAATTTTAGGATTTAGCAAGCCTTTAGCAAGGTTACGTTCCACAATCCATCATGGATTTCTAAGGTCAAACTGAAGCTAGCAAAAGGATTCCCAAAGGGTTTTAACTCATTTTATCACAAATCACTTGGTTTTGACCCCATCTCTACGACAGACTTAGCTTAGCTCTCACCCAAATCTCTCTCTCTCTCTCTCTCTCTCTCTCTCTCTCTCTCTCTCTCACACACACACACACACACACACACACACACACACACACACACACATCACCCTCTCTCTCCCCCTTATCTACTATCTCTCTTTCATTACCCCCCCTCTCTCTCTCTCTCTCATACACACACACACACACATCACCCTCTCTCTCTCTCTCTCTCTCTCTCTCTCTCTCTCTCTCTCTCTCTCTCTCTCTCTCTCTCTCTCTCTCTCTCTCTCTCCACAGTGAGAGAGAAGGGATAGAGAGAGAGAGAGATGGTGATAGAGAGAGAGAGGGTGTGAGAGAGAGAGAGAGTAATTAGAGAGGGTAATTACTCTCTCTCTCTCTCTCTCTCTCTCTCTCTCTTCTCACATCACTCTCTCTCTCTCTCTCCCTTATATATCTCTCTCTCTCCCTTATCTCTCTCTCTCTCTCTCTAGAATGAGAGAGTGAGAGACAGAGAGATAAGGGGGAGAGAGAGAGAGAGCTCTCCAGAGAGAGAGAGAGAGTAATTACCCTCTCTAATTAATCTATCTCTCACCCTCTCTCTCTCTATCACGATCGAGAGAGAGAGAGAGAGAGAGAGAGAGAGAGAGAGAGAGAGAGAAGATAAGGGGGAGAGAGAGGAGAGGGTGATGTTTGTGTGTGTGTGTGTGTGTGTGTGTGAGAGAGAGAGAGAGAGAGTAGATAAGGGTGAGAGAGAGAGGGTGATGAGAGAGAGAGAGAGAAGCTAAGGGGGAGAGAGAGAGGGTGATGAGAGAGAGAGGAGAGGGTGATGTTTTTTTTTGTGTGTGTGTGTGAGAGAGAGAGAGTATAGATAAGGGGGAGAGAGAGAGAGAGAGGAGAGGGTGATGTTTTTTTTTTTTTTTTTTTTTTTTTTTTTTGTGTGTGTGTGTGTGTGTGTGAGAGAGAGAGAGAGAGAGAGAGAGATTTGGGTGAGAGCTAAGCTAAGTCTGTCGTAGAGATGGGGTCAAAACTGAGTGATTTGTGATAAAATGAGTTAAAACCCTTTGGGAATCCTTTTGCGAGCTTTGGTTTGTCCTTAGAAATCCATGATGGATTTTGGGAGGTAACCTTGCTGAAGGCTTGCTGAATCCTAAAATTTGTCTAAGTCTGGAATTTTTCAAATCTAGAATCTACATGTTAACTCCTATGAAGCTGGAAACTATCCCAAACATCCTAAAAGTATTATATTTTATAATTTATACAAATATAACTTAAAGTATAAGAAATTAAAATTATCAAACTTATACTTAAATGTTATATTTGTATAAATTACCCCCCCCATCTTTGTGCACTTACCCAACATAATAAAGTCAATATCATCAAGTCATAGACTCATCAACAAGTTACTCAATGTGTTCCTTATCCTCATCTATCATGTACATCTTTCCTCATGTAGATTTCTCTGTTCTTCATCTCTTTCACCTTTCTACAGATGTCTCGGTATAGTAACTTACAAGATAAGTATTGTCAAACTAGTCGACATGAATGACAACATAATACTGATTTAATCATACTACATATCTAATCAGCAACTCCTCAGTGATCTTTAATCACAAATTCTTCAATCAGATTCCAAATCAGTTGTAGTTCAATAAGATTGATTGCATGAAGAAAGTATAAGTCTAGGAGACTCAGTCATGAAAATGACTAAGTACAGAATCAGAATAACAGTATATCGCAATACAGTTTCGGTCAGTGAAGATAGTATATGATATATTATGGCTTGTAAACTTAGAGGAAGATAGTTTGGGATATGTATGACCTTCAGTTAAGGTCGCACATGTTTTTGTGTTGATATCAATAAGATACAATGATATGAAGGTATGCGAAGATAGAGAAACAGTGAATCAAGGTATATGAATAGTCGCGGTGATTGAGGGAAGGCTAGATGGAAAGGTAATGTGCTAAGTTAGATGAAAGTTGTATATTTCTTACACTTTGGTAATACAAGATCATCAACTCTACATTTATCATTTGTATTGTATGCACCCTAAAATGGTTGCCTAGACTTTGTGCCCCCATTCTTCAATTTATCAAATGATGGAATCAATTTATCAATTTCCTGAATCAATGTTTTGCAATATTTTCAATTCAAATCAATTTCCTTGATCAAATTGTAATTAATTCAATTATTTTAATATTTCCTAAGGTTTGATTATTTTATCCTAAGCTTTATTTAATTAAGAGAACATGCTCCCTTTTAATTAAATAAAGATCCCCTTTAATTAAATAAAAAAAATTTAATTAAATAATAAAATCACTTTTTCCTAAGCCACATTTAATTAAAAGAACAAATTTCTTTTAAATAAATAAAAATATTTTAATTAAATAATGGAAACCACTTTTCTAAAAATAATAAAATAAAAAGAAAAAGAAAAGTGCACTTTCTTATGAGATAGAATCTTTTGACTTTTTGAAAAAGGTTTTTGCCTCTTAATCTCTTCCACATATCCTTTTGCTTCTTAATCTCTTCCACTCATCTTTTTGCCTCTTAACCATGTCCATTGATTTTACCTCTTGAGAATCCTGAGCACATGGATCAACCAAGATTTAATCTCCACCATTGCTCATTTCTTTTTGCCTCTTAATCTTGACCGTCCATTAATTTCTAAAATCTTTTATAGGGAGCTATCTCCTTCTCATTTAATCATCCATCTTTTGCATCATCATCTCTTGCATTATCATTCTCTTGGAGTCTCTCAATCTTAGCATCTTGGAGTCTTGGCATCTTAGCATCTTGGAATCTTGGACTCTCTAAATCTTGACATCTTGGGGCTATGGTATTCTTAGATCTCTCATATTGAAGCATTGCATCATCATTTTCATTTTCTTCCTTGCATCTAGATTAATCCATCTAGCTTAGATCTACTTTCATTTTTATTTACATGCATACTTGATGATCATGGAGAATAGAATTTTTTCTTTCCCTCTTTGAATCTCTCTTTTTATGGTGTACTTGCATGGGGAAAAACTAGGTCTAATCTGAGGGCCTCCATCAAAACCCTTGCACTCCATGAATAGAGAGCTGTGAGCCACCATTTGAGATCTCATTCTTGAGTAATCTTGGATAAAATGACTCATAGAAGTGTGACAATATTTTAGCACACATTTTTTGGTGCCCACTATGGGGAAACCCACTTTTACATGCTGATTTTGATTTTTTTTGGAGCTAACCCCCTTGTGCAGATTTGCTTGGAGACTAAAACCCTAAATTTTCAAAGATTTGATCATATCTCCCAAATGGCTTGGTTTTTTGGTCTGAAATTTGTTTTTCAAGTTAGTGACATATCAAAGAAGCTCCAATAAAAAATTCATAATTTGTGGATGTATTTTAGATTTTTTATAATGTTTTCTTTATTTTTCATAAAAAATTAATTTTCAGCGCACATTAGCATATTTTTTGGAAATTTTTACATTTTTGAAAATCTCTTTAAATTATATAGGGGGTCCATTCTTTGTGTTTTAAATTTGGATGCAATATCATGGCTCAAATAAATGATTTACAAAAAGTGGTCTATTTTGGTAAAATGGGTCTCTAGGGCACAAAAGAAGAGATTTTTCTAAAATTTTTACATTTTTGGAAAAATATCTATTTTTTAACATTTGTCTTTGTTTTTCATTTCTAATTTTGTGGCCAAAATCATATCAAAAAAATTAGATCTTGTTGACTAGGTCAAATGCAAAAAAAATAAAATTTTGTGACGAGTATGCACTTATTTTTCATGGTTCAATGCATGATATGAGTTGTCATTTGAATTATTTGTTGGCTATTATTTCTCCTAATAATTTATTTTCAGATCTAACCCTAGGGTTTGCATAAGTTGGATATACATTGCATATCTTGTTTGCTTGTTTGCTTATTTTCTTGTTTGTGGCTTGCTTGCACAAAAAAGCTCAACAAAAATCTACTAAGCGTGTTGCATTGGACTTGAGGTATTTTTTTGAATCTCTATAACATTTGGATTTTGTAAATTAAAATAAATCTCTCATGTGTTTGGCTTGAGTGTTTATTGCTTTCATATATCACACTTCAAATTTGGGCTCTAAAAAGAACATAGATTCACTTTCTTGCATATATGTTTCACATAGTAATTAGGCCCTATGAACACTATTTGTGGCATTCTTGAGAGAGTGAGTTTCTTTTGAATCTCTTCTTGATGATAAATCCCCTTGTAGGTAGGGAGGATATTGTTACTATCTCACAATCTTACTTGGTTTAGTCTTCAACATTGATCGGTACATTCTCTCTTGGACCCACTTAGAGAGCTCGGTAGACATTGTTGTTGACATTACAAACTTTGGTGAGGTGGTTTCAATCTTAGCATGTCAATGAACTTGCTTGCTATGTTTGGGTGAAGTGAAGAGGCTAGAAGATTATGCTCTACTTCCTTTTTGGGTAGTACCAGAAACTCAAATCCTTGAATCTAAACCAAGTCCCCCATGTGGTCCTTTTTGTGAGTCACCTTGTTAGAGAGGGTTAACCATAGTGGACACTCCCTTTATTGGGTAAACCACATGGATGAAACCTCAAGCGGTAATAGTCATTTTCATCATGGTAGTAACAACTGCTATACAAATGTCTTTATGGAAGAAATCTCCACAGGTGTAGTTTCTTGTTAGGATATCAGATCTCCTCAGCATCTCTGATTGATTAAATTCTCAGAATGTGTCAAAACCCCGGTGCACCTGGATTGGAGTTCGCCCTCTTGAGATTGCAAAAGTTATAGAGTTGACCATTACTAAGAACCATAGTGCAACCAAGTTTTTATTTGCTAGCACTATGCATGTGACTTCAAGAACATTTTGAGAACATACACAAATAGCATCTTTTAGGGAGTAGAATACTACGTCACTATTCTTGTTCATGCGCAAGGTTGCTTTGTCCCTTGCTCATTGTTTAAAGACAATTATTTTGAACTCCCTGATTGCTATCTTGCGTGCCTGATTAATGACAAGAATCTATTAATGCATCTAGTTGGTCACATTAAACAAATAAATCTGAGTTCCCGAGTGATAAAAAATTCAAAGATCTCCCCAAAAGTGCTATGACATGTTGCTCAATACCCAAATGAACTTAAATGGTATCAAGTTGCAAAAAATGACTCTTGGTCTTCTTTCTTCATGTCCTCTTGATTCTTTTCATCTTATTATCTAGTCTACCTTCTTCTATCCATCTCTTCTGTTACTTCCATGCTTGGTTCCTCCTCTTCTAGAATCATCATTTTCAACTATCTTGCTATAGAACCTCTCTTGAAAATGGATGATCTTGATCTCCTTGCTCAATTTGAAAAATATCATTCTTCCAATAGTTTCATTGATGATAAGTTTATGACAAAAATACAAGAGAAATCAAGTGAATCACCCACCTTTGGTAGAATCATGCTCATGATCCTCTCATGATCTCCTTCTTCCAAACATTCTTCATCATCTAAGTCTTCTCATTTGAATTCCTCATCTTCTTACCATAACTCTTATAGACACCATTCAAATTCTTCATCTTCCAAGTCTTACCATAACTCTTCTAGACACCATTCGAATTCTTCATCTTCTAAGTCTTACCATGACTCTTCTAGACATTATTCAAATTCTTCATCTTCTAAGTCTTATCATGACTCTTCTAGATATTATTCACGTTTCTCATTATCCAAGTCTTCTTCCTCCACTAGGTCTTCACTTTCCTATTCTTCACAATCTCATTCCTCTTCTACTTCTACCAAGAGTCTTACTCCTCAATATGAGCAATATAGTAATCCTTGTGATACCTCTCCAATGAAGAGTGACACACCCACCTTTGATGACTATGATAACTATTATGATGGCTATGATGATGAACCATATAGTCATACCTATGAAACCTCTATTCTTAAGAGTCCTCATCATGTGCTCATGCTTACTAATAGGTCATCCTATTGGATAGATCGTGATGGTGATCCATATGATTCTAATTTTGAAAGAGACTTTGATGATTTCTGTGAACAATACCTTGATTATGATCCATTTACTACTACTAAGGACTATAAAATGCATCGTGCTAATTTGAAACATCAATATTATAAGAATCATTCCTCTAAGAACATTCATGTTGAAAATAAAGATTACACTCTCAAGAAAAATTATGTTAATGATGGACCTTTGTCTTGTGATGGTTCCCTTCCATCCCCTACTTCCTCCAATACTCATACATTTCCTAAAGCTTCCGAGTCTTCCAAATCTTTCACAAATTCTTCATCCAACAAAGATCCTAATAATTTTCATGCGGTTCCCTATAGTTATCCTCAAGGGCTACCTCTTAAAGAAACTCAAGCTAACCTTCACTTGGCTGCAAATACTTTCAATAATGCTAAACCTAAAGAGCCTAATCCTTTATACGCTATAATGCCTACTTCAACTAGTCCTTCACCATCTTTTTCAAAGTCTTCCATACAATTCCAACATGCTTCTTTGTCTTTAGAAGTGGCTCCATGTCAAGAGGACTCTAAAAATGATAAAGAAAAAAACATAAAGAAAGATCAAAATCAAGAACCCTCCATGTCATCAAATCTTTTTCATGATGTCTCTTATCCATTTCATGGTTCTTTTGATCCTCCATGCCCTTTCTCATTCATTCCACCATGTCTTAAGTCTTCTCCTAAGAAAGATCAAGATACTATTTACACAGTTGAGCTTATTGACAATCAAAATAACCTTACTACACTTGCGCTTTCCAAAGATGATACTTCCATTAAGGTTATTAAAAATATTGTTGTTACTTCCAATGTTAAGTCTATTGAAAATCAAGAGAAAAATTATATGCTTATTCTATCCAAAACTCCTTGTCAAGATCAAAGTCTTCCATCTTCTTGTTCTACCACTCCATGTTCACTTCCACTTTCTACTCTTCCTAAGTCTTTGCAAGCTTTGAAAAATCTTATCAAAGAAGTTGCTCCTATTCAAGATGTTCATGATCCTATTGAAAATCCTAATGCTCACTCTAAAGATGCTGATGTCCTTGGTTGTCATATAGATGTTGATGAACTTATTGATTATCTTTTTGTATCTTCCACATCCATCCTTGGACCTCCTCCACCAATACTAAGGGCTTCACGTCTTCCTTCCATCTTGGGCCCTTATGTCCCTTCACTTTCCCCTCCTAAATCTCCTAATTCATTATCCATCTTGGGTCCTTACGTCCCTCCATCTCCTATCTTTCCTCAAAATCAACATAGATGCTTACCCTTGAATCCTTTTCATCCACCCACCCATCTAAACCAGTCATATCCTCTTTCTTCTTCCACAAGTTCCAAGTCTTTTGGTAGTAAATTGAATGTTCAATACAAGAATCCATCAAAAAAATAAGATCACCATGTCTCATCTAATCGACATGGAGGCATAAAGTCAAAAGAGATATCTAAGAAGAAAACTACAAGACAAGTATGGGTTCCAAAATCCATCATTGAAGATATTCTCTCTAAATCATCAAAAAGAAATGAAAAGCCTAGGACTATATGGATTCCAAAATCTCTCTTGAAAGAGTATGATGTTGAACAAAAAGCAAAATTGACATTCAAGCTACCAAAGGCTTCCACTTCATCTTCTTCCAAAAACATTCTTCCATTCCATGTGCCTAAACCGCAATCTCTGCTATCCATTCACCATATTCTTTCACGCATTCCTTCATTCACATTTCCTCCATCCTCTTGTCACCCTTCAAGGTGTGTGTTGATGTTGATCTTGCCTTCCTTTCCATCTACCCTTTTACAATCCTTCCATTCCTTACCCTTCTACCTTCTATCATTTGTCCTCATTTGCCTATTCCTCCTATCTTCCAACCTCATTGACTTTACATAAAACCTTATCCTCCATTTTTCTCTTCCATCTTCCTTTCCATATTAGCATCTTTGAGCATATCATTTTGAATCTTTGGAATATCATGGTTTATCCTTTCAAGGAGAAAATTATCTAAAAAGCTTGCCTTCTTCCAAAAAAATAAAAAATTTTAAAAATTTTAAAAATAGAAAAATTAAAAAATAAAACAAAAAAAATAAAAAAATTGAAAATGTGCCTTGGTGGAAACCTGGAAACATGCACCTTGGTAGCAAAAGTAAAGAGAAATAAATTCATCTTATGGTGAAAACCACTCCCTTGTGGCACCTTGGATAAGTACCATGATGAAAACCTGGCAATTAGGCATCATGCATAGTTCTTCTACATATTTCATCTATTCCATCTTTGATCTTGGCAATGTTGACTTATACACGAACATTTGATTATCTTGTGACCTATCTTATGATGATATTGCTTTTATTCCATTCATGTTTAGCCTTCATATTTATTTTCCTCCATTCATTCTAGCCTTTTGCTATCCTTATCCCCTTTGGTCTTGATCTAATAAAAAAGAGTAAAACACGATTCTATGAAGCCTCTTGACATGTCTACTCCTTTGGACTGCATCCTTTCCTTCTTTTTAATTATGCTTTTGTGGCTTATCCTATGATGGCCTTTCATTTCTTATCCAAATGAGCTTTACATGACAATTTTTTCCTAGCTTGGGTACTCTTGAAGAGTTTACCCTTGAGGATTTCTTCCCTTCATTCTCCTTCATCCTTTTGTCTTCCATCTCTTCCACCAACTTGCTAATCCCTCTTGTTCCCCACCTTTCTAGACATTGGGACTACACGATGTGATCTTGCTTGGGAGTTTGATGCCCATTCTGTCTGAGGGCATCCTTTGTACATATTTATTAATCCTGAAAAAATCCAAAAAAATGATATATTGTTAAAAAATTTTAAAATTGGAAAATGTCTTGAAAAAATGATCATCTTTGTGAAAACCTAGCAATAGGTGCTTTGATGTATCTCCAAAAAAATTATATTTTCTAAAAATGCAAAAAAATAAAAAAATAAAAAAATTCAAAAAAAAAGAAGAAAAAAGTGCCTTGGTGAAAACCTGGAAACAGGCGCCTTGGTAGCAAAAATACAAAAAAATTATAAAAGTCCTGAAAAAAAAAAAAAAAAAAAAAGAGAAAAAAATTGTAATAAAATCCAAGAGGTGAAAACCTGAAAACGGGCACTACTTGAGGCCTTTGCACCCCTGTTTCTTAGAACTAATCCTCGACACTTAGCCTTTCTCCATCATGCCTTGTCCTTGTTGCCTTGGTTTGGAAATGGTTTTTGTCTTTGTCTAAGGGGCATAACTGTGTTAGCTTTGGTCTCTTGGATGCGTTAGTCTTTAGGACACCTTGCAAATGATTTTTTTCAACACAACCCCTGACATCGAGTGTTTTTCAACACTTATCGGTTTGGTCTTACCCAATTTTTTCATGTGATCTTACCTTCTTGCAAGCATTCAATCCTTATCCTAGAAACTCAGTATCAGTTAACACAATTAAATTTTTAATCACAACACTTAATGCTTGAGCTATGTCATGATCTTTTATTTATGTGTTGATTTTTATTGATTTTTGTTGAGTGTCCTTGTCTAATAAGTCTCTCTCGGATGCATAGCTAGAGGACTTGGGGCATGGGGCATGTTTTTATTTTCTTTCTACTTGTGGGTGTGGTCTTGAAGCTCTAGGGTGTCTCTTGTTGTTCCCTTGAAACAATTAGGACATTAGAGGCATCATCCTTGACTATTTTTGCACAACTGTTCTTATGGTCATCCTGACATCTATGCCTTTATGCAAGAGTGGTTTTTCTACATTAAATTGGGTAAGCTAATAGCCAAGTCATCTTGACCTTTATGTCTTTGATGCTTAAGTTAGAATCTTTCCACATTCCAATCCGATATAAATCACATTCATATCTTCATAGTTGCGCTTGTGACTAGTGTTGATTGTGTGATTTTCCGATGTCTGTTAATAATGGCCCAGTGATGAAAATAAGTTCCTTACATTCTCTAATGAATGATGAGCATAAAATCCTATGTTACAGTTTCTCTATTGCAAGTACACCTTTGCATTTTCATGTAGCTTTCATTGTTAGACTTCATGTTAATTTGCATTTTTAGGCTGCATTATGAGTTTGAGAGGGTTTTCCTTCATCTTTCTTTTGGATTTTTAATCAACTGTGATCACATTTTGATCTTCATTTCTTTATCTTCTTTCGTGATCTCAATCAAAATTTCATATCTTAAATAGTTGATCAATCTTGAGGCAAATTCTCTTTCTTCTCTCCATTTCTTTTCACCTCTTCCAAACTTTGATCTTTCATTCACTTTCACCCCACTTCTTTTCTTCTGATTCAACATTGGGGCATAACCTTTCATGATGATCTACCTTGGTTTTGTGATCCTTATATTTTTCATCTTACATCAAGAACCTTATCTTTAATTTGATTTGATAACATTTATCAATTTACTATTTCTCCTCTATCTCATTTCAATTTTGATCACGAGGGGGCAATACTTATCAAATTTCAATCCTTGCTTCAGCTTTATCAATCCTATTATTTTAAACTTTGGTTTTTTCAATCAGCTTATCTTTGTCCTGATGTGTTCCCATCCGTCGAACACACATCAAGGTTGTTTTGTGATCCCAAATCGATCTCACGTTTCAATTCCATTCTTTGGCTACATGTGTTCCCAGAATGATCACACATTACCCAAAGAGGGGCAAATGTATGCACCCTAAACTGGTTGCCTAGACTTTGGGCCCCCATTCTTCAATTTATCAAATGATGGAATCAATTTATCAATTTTTTGAATCAATGATTTGCAATATTTTCAATTCAAATCAATTTCCTTGATCAAATCATAATTAATTCAATTATTTTAATATTTCATAAGGTTTGATCATTTTATCCTAAGCTTTATTTAATTAAGAGAACATGCTCCCTTTTAATTAAATAAAGATCCCTTGTAATTAAATTTAAAAAATAATAATAAAATAATAAAATCACTTTTTCCTAAGCCACATTTAATTAAAAGAACAAATCTCTTTTAAATAAATAAAAATCTTTTAATTAAATAATGGAAACCACTTTTCTAAAAATAATAAAATAAAAAGAAAAAGAAAAGTGCACTTTCCTATGAGATAGAATCTTTTGATTTTTTGAAAAAGGCTTTTGCCTCTTAATCTCTTCCACATATCCTTTTGCCTCTTAATCTCTTCCACTCATCTTTTTGCCTCTTAACCATGTCCATTGATTTTGCCTCTTGAGAATCCTGAGCACATGGATCAACCAAGATTTAATCTCCACCATTGTTCATTTCTTTTTGCCTCTTAATCTTGACCGTCCATTCATTTCTAAAATCCTTTATAAGGAGATCTCTCCTTCTCATTTAATCATCCATCTTTTGCATCATCATCTCTTACATTATCATCCTCTTGGAGTCTCTCAATCTTAGCATCTTGGAGTCTTGGCATCTTAGCATCTTAGAATCTTGGAGTCTCTCAATCTTGGTATCTTGGAGCTATGGTATTCTTAGATCTCTCATATTGAAGCATTGCATCATCATTTTCATTTTCTTTCTTGCATCTAGCTTAATCCATCTAGCTTAGATCTACTTTCATTTTTATTTGCATGCATACTTGATGATCATGGAGACTAGCATTCTTGCTTTCTCTCTTTGAATCTCTCATTTTATGGTGTACTTGCATGGGCACAAATTAGGTCTAATCTAAGGGTCTCCATCAAAACCCTTGCACTCCATGAATAGAGAGCTACGAGCCGCCATTTGAGATCTCATTCTTGAGTAATCTTGGATACAATGACTCATAGAAGTGTGACAACATTTTAGCACACATGTATAAGTGATTGTTATGTTTTATATTGTATTTGAGAGCTGACTAGATGGCAGAATTGATATAAGTATAGAGTGTTTTATGGAAGCAATAAGTGTGAAAATGTGTGATAGAGATGGATATGTGATGGATGGGAATTTGGGATATTAGAAAAGATGGATAGAAGATGCGAGATCAAAGATTGACAAAGCTATAATTGAAACTATCAAAGCATAGAAAATGCTTGTGCAGTTCACTTATTGAAGAACACTTTTGTAACAAAATTTTGGTTGTAAGAGCTGTAAGCTCACCACACCTTTAAAAGGTTTTTTGTGTACCCCTAACAAGGTTTTATATTCCTCTAACAAGGAAATGTACTATGTAATACTCAACTCCTAACAGGGCTAGATCTCCTAACAGGAATTCTATATTTTAGTGCATAGTTGTGGGTACCATCCCCACCCTTGACCAGGGTTTCCTCGAAAACAAATAATGGTGTTATGAGTTATGTGTTATGTGTTTATGTTCTTTTCATTTCAGAATTGATATGGTTTATTTGCAATTGGTTGAAGTTTAATTTAAAGTGTTGTAATACTGATTCACCCCACTATCAGTGTTACTTAATCCTAACCATTGGTATCAGAGCTATTGGCCCTTGGAGACAAATCCTAACAGGGTAAGGGAGATCAGAATGGATTCATAAAGTTTACAAGAGAACTTTGAAGTAGCACTTGATGACTTGGACAAAGAAAAGGCTGAGAATGGCGAATTGAAATTCAAATTAAGAAGAGTAGAAGGTTTCATTAAGAAACTAAAGGAACATATTGAAATTTCAAGAAGTCAGAGACAAGACCTTATGGATAAGATAAAAAAGGATTCAAAAAATGATACATCAAACCAAGTAAAGAAGCTCGAGCAAGAAAAAGAATAAATTAATATTCTGATGATTAAAGAAATTCAATATGAAAAGGATGCAAGATACAAAGTTGAAGAGACACTAAAAGAAGAAAATGTGCAGATGGGATAAATGAAGACTGAACTTGATCACTACAAGGATAAATTTTAGGAATTTGAGAAGTACAATCAGATCATAAAAGGTGAACTCACTCTATCCAAATTGCAAATTGAGAAGTTACACATGAGCATTGATAAAATTGATGAATAAAGAGAGAGAGACAGAAACCTAAAGGAGACATGACTGGAATTGGATACAATGAAGGAGAATGTTCTACAACTAATGATGAATCACATGAAGTGAAGAGTGAAGATAGATCCACTTTTGAAGAACCTAAAGATCGGATCATACCTTTCAGAGGTAGATGCTTTGGATGCAACAACATTGGACACATGAAAAGAGATTTCAGAAGTAAAGGTCCTTTCAAACCATTTATAGGTTATTGTTACAATTGTTATGCATATGGACATAAGAAATTAGAATGTAGGAAACCAAATCAGTCAAGGAATAGACAAGATTACATCAGAGAAGAGTCAGTAGCCAAGATCACATGCTACAAATGCAATAACCTTGGGCATACTGTAAGGTATTGTAAGCTATAGGTTAATTAGGATAGAAGACCACCTACATGTTTCAAATGAAACAACTTAGGACACATAGTGAAGTTTTGCAGGTATAATGGAATAAACAAAAGAAGAATATTGGTAACAGTGGTAAAAGTCTCAATGAGTACATGTAGATGAGTTCAAGAATCATTTCAAGAAAATAGAAAATGAAGATGATGAGAAGATATGGAAGGTAAAATATTTCAATAAATCATTGGTTCAGGGAGAGACAATAGATGCTACTATGTCTTTGCATGATGTTGACATTACTACATCGACCTAGAAGGCTGCATGGCCTTAGGATGAGCATTGGATGCAGATAACAAAATATATCCAACCCCTGATTATGTGGAATAAGCTCATGCAAGCTTAGATATGGTGTGTACAGACACTATGGAGTTTATTTTTGTGATCATAGCACTTGGAGATTCATAGCCTATGATCATGAAATTTATGTTTGACTGGGCTGTATGTGAAGTTGAGCTACCTATGATTAATGCACTCGCTCACCTTGTGATGGATAAAATACCTTGAAACATATCATTTCTGCACCATTTGATTAGAAATGACCAAGGAGATCAAAGTTAAGAAGAACTACAACCATCTAGAAACTACATTGTGTGTTCGTTTAAAGCAAAAGTTCTAGATTTAGACATATTGAAGGTATTTAGATCATATGCTCTTTCAAGAAGATATCGATGCACCTGTGATATTTGATGTTATTGATAGACCAAGGTATAAGTTTTAGAGGCACCTATTTAAGTCTTGTGAGGATGATCTGAAAGGAGCATTTTTGCAAACCCCTTACGGCATATTACACATTGAAGATATTAGGGCTTACATTCACTACAAGTATGAGACTATAGGAGATGTAGAAATCTATAAGGAATTAGGTGAAATGATAGAATCTAATGGAAAAATGAAAGAAGAGTTCAAACATTTGGAAGAAAAATCAATCATTAAGTTAACCTACCTTAATGAGTTCTGTGAGACTGAATGGTTCAAAATAATACTAAGAAAAATCCATGATCAATTCATTTGGATAGGAGAGAAACTTGTTAAGATATGTAGCCAAATGATTCATGAGATAACTGGATTAGACAACAATGAAGCCCTCCCAGTAGCAGATAAAAATATCAAGAAGCAAGTAGAAACCCTAACTCATTCTAAGTGGGATAAGAGAGCGATGACTATGAATGACATATTTCAAAAAGATGTGAGATTGGTAGCAATGCTACTAGGATGCAAGTTATTCTACAGTAGTAGACCTAATTTTGTGTCAGTAGGGGTAATTATGATGGCCTATATAATGGTGAAGGAAAACACCAGATATAACTTATGAGAAATCATAGCACATAAGTTCTTGGAGAATGTGAGGATTATCAAGAAGGACAAGTCAAAAGATTTTAGGTTTGGTTCACTCCTGATACACATGTACATTCACATTGTACACAAATTTCCCAGAATGCACCCTAGAGCATGGAAAGATAGTATACCCATTGGCATATAGATATTAGAGAGATTTATGAGATAGAACAAAGATTGGGTAGATACTGAATTATTTGCAATGATTAAGATCCTTCAAAGGAAAATGAAGGAGAGATACAAAATATCTAAGGAGTTGGTAGAGAAGTATAAAGACACAATTTGTTTCATGGTTGAAACTGACTATGTGTGCTTTGAAGCAGTTGAACCAAGAAAGAAATGGTGGTACCCTATGGGGTATGAGGTTAGTTTTGACGTTCTTACGATACAAGTTGAACATGTATTAGTAGATGAGATAGACACATTTGAAGAGAGATGGGGAACTTACTTGGAAAAATCAGCAAAAGTTAGAGAAGAACAGGATAAAGGGACAAGGAAGAGGAAGATTGAGAAAATGGTTGATGACATTGCTGTGAAGGCAGGAATTACAAAGGAGCAACTAAAAGAAGTAAGGACAAAGATGACAGAAAGGTCCTCTAGCTTGGAAATTGAGGCACCTCCTCCTTTTGAAGCTGAAAAGACAATAAGTCCTCCCAATATAATAGATTTATCAATCACTCCTGAAAATATTGCATAAGAGGTTTCACCTGTGAGAAATCCTAGGAGATGTACATGATCTAACAAACCAAGTAGTCCAAAGAAACAAAAGATAGAAGTAGAAATAAAGAAGAAATAAGACAAGGTGAATCAGAAGAAAGAGGAAAAATAAGTACGGAAGAAGCCATAAGATCCGTGGAATCCAAATATCAAGATGTTACAAAAGAGAATAATAAGAGATGGAAATATGAAGACAGTAAATGGATACTATGAAAGGTATAATTCTGACAATCAAGAAGTAATTGAGGATATAGTAATTGAGAACTTTTTAGTCTATAAGAAGAATTTGCTAGAAATAGAAGGCAATATTCCTAAGGACTTGTATAGAAAGTTGGAAATAAGAAAACAATTAGCACATTCTGAGGATGAGACTATAATAAATAAGTCCATTGAATACATGTTTTTTGTAGTCTCCATACAAGAGAGGGAGAGAATTATTAAAGAGTTGAAACCTCTATTGATAACAAAGGCCAGACTTGTGAAGATAATGGCAAGGAAGTATGATGAGGTTATAGAAGACACACAAAAGGCATTGGACGAAAATCTTATGTGTGACATTCCTAAGAAGACTTCACCTCCCAATTAGGTTACTAATCCTACACCTTTAGGAATGGGATAGATCTTTAAGACAGCTAAAGAAAGTGAGCAAGAAAGCAAAGTTGACAAGAAACCATACTTCTTCATTTTTGGTGTGCCTATATCATTAGACACTTCACTTGATGTAAATGATCCATTTCAAGAAAATCTAGACAGTACAACAATAGTAGAAGAGGAAGGATAGAAAGAGGAAGAACATATAAAAGAAAGATAGGAAAAGAAAGAACAAGATAAGGAGAAACAACAAGAGGAAAAGCAAGAAGAAGAGACAAGAGTGAAAAAAGAAGTAAGAAATGAGCTTAAACAAGAACTGGATACCTCCTCCACCCTATTGTTGGCAAGTATCGCCAAACCAGTGAGAACTGATGTGGAAAGCATGCATGAGGATGAACTCATGAGGTTATCCTTCATGGAATTTGCTAAGTCAAAGGAAAGGTTAGAACAAAAGGGGGATAAGAAGGTAAAGGTGATTCCTAGGGTAGTAGAGACTGTAAATAAAATACTCACTACACCTCTCACATTTCAAAGAAAGGATGATGCAGAGAACTTGAACTTGGCATTGGCAAACTTTGACAGTCATATTGAGTCACTATTGAAGATCGCAGAGGATAAGGCTGAGAAGAGATACTTAGAAAATAAGTTGAAGGAAGTTTTCTAGTCCATCTCATGGGACTTGGGCATTCTGAAAGAAACCACAATCAAGGCTAAAAATTGTGTGGAAAAAGGAAGAAAACTCTACATTTATTGCATCAATCCCAGTAGACACATAAAGAATATTGAAGATATCATAGCCAACGACAAGGCTACATTAGACAACATAATGGATAGTTGTGAAACCTCTTCACAAACTATGTTTGAAATGGACAAGAAGACATCCAAAATTTTGGATAAGATAAGTGCTTTGAATACAGAGAAAGGGAGAGTAGTAGAAATATTTGGTTTTCTAAAGAGTCTAATCACTCCTAAGCTATCAATTCTCAAAGCTTGTCTCACAGAGATGGAGAAGATAGAAGGATCAATGAAAAAATCTGCACCCACTGAGCTAAAGGCAGCAGAGACTGCATCTTATGCACTAAATGGACTAATCCATGTCAGTGGACTTCTGATCAAGTCATGGGATGATGAAGTGAAGACCAGGGATAACTTTAAGGAACCCCCCCTCCCAAAAAGTATAAAATTGTGGCGAATCACATGTGTTTTGGGGGGGAATTTTTTAATAGTGATGGAGAATTATGTGTCAAAATATGGATATTTGGTGGTGAATTTTTTAATAGTGTATACAATTTTTATAAAAAATGGCGACTATAATTTTTTTTTAATAAAATTATTAATATTGATGGTGAATTATGTTTCAAAATATGGATATTGGTTGGCGAATATTTAATAATGGATACCAATTTTATAAAAATATGATGAAACTATTTTCCAAATATTTGAATTAATTTATTTGTCATGGCGAATGGTTGTCAAAAATTTATAGTTGGTATGGTGATTGAATAATTGGAAATTTGAAGAATGACGTGTGATGATTTCAGAGAGAGTTTTCACTAAAGGAGTTATTGCACCACATTCCCTCTGAAATGCACCTTCCACCGTTCATCTATGTTAATCCAATGGTTGTGATTTGATGTTGAAGTTGCATCGGGTCCCACTCCCATCACTATGACATCACAGACTCACACGACACACGTCCATTGGATTTACAACATATCAATGGCCAAAGGTGAATTTCGGGCCTATTGTTGGTCTTCATAATATATACGGAAAACTCTCAGCAGAATAATGACATGTGGTATGACAAGTGTCATACCATGTTTCATGACTCTACCAAGATTTTTCCATATATATTATGAAGACCAACAATACATGTCATACCACATGTCATGATTCCACCAAAACTTTTTCGTAAATATTATGAAGACCAACAATAGGCTCAAAATTCAACTTTGGTCATTGATACGTTGTAATCAAATGGACGTGTGACACTGTAATATTAGATAGAAATATTAGAATTCTTTTGGAAAATTTGGTAATATTAGATAGAAATATTAATTAATGGCGATGAGTAGATGACTCATGACATCAATTAAAGTAATGTGCATTGTGATTCTATGAATTAATGGTTTCTTTGATGGCGCCTTTCAATTTTCACTGAAAGATATGTGTGACAGTGACATCATATACCTCAATAGATTAATGCCTTAAAGTTAAGGCTTGAATGAAAATGTCATATCATATAAGGACATTATTTTCTGACCGTTCGATGATCTTAAATCAATGGTAAAGCTTCATTTCCTACCACCATTTTGCAGCTAACGTACTTTTCTTATTGTTTCTGCGGAGTGGGCACAAGTTTTAAGGTTTTTTTATAATAAAGAATTGTTATGTCCACTTGCATGGTGCGATCCTTTTGGCCTTTGTTATTCCCAAGATAGAAAATGTCTTATCATAAGTGTTGTTTCCAATTCCACCTAGTGTTGCATTAAATATGAAAGATTTAGAGATTTTTGGATAGCTACCATTCATCTTATGATTTAATTAGATATTTAGGGGAATGATTTTCAATCAGGACTTATAAATAGATCAATCTATTCTCATTAATTTACGATTGTGAAAACATATTTGTGAGAATAGTCTGCGAGTGCTAGGTTCTTTGTGAAAGAATATTTTTGAGAATAGTCTACATCATGCAAATGGACACTCCAATTCGTTTGAGATGCACTACCTTGGAGGACTAGAAGGCCTTTTTGGGCCTGGTCACAAACCCAATCCTGGCATCTGTTGCTATGGATTTGGGAGCCTTCAGCAAGGAGGCTATAAGGATGGTGCTCGGACATGAATTTATGGAGAGTGAAAATAGGTATAGAGTGATGAACTACAACTGATTTAGAACCTAAATGAAGAATCTATGATTAAAGATCACTGAGGAGTTGCTAATTAGATATGTAAGATGATTAAATTAGTATTATGTTGTCATTGATGTCAACTAGCTTGAAAATACTTATCTTGTAAGTTACTATATCGAAACATCTGAAGAAAGGTGAAAGAGATGAAGAACAAAAATATCTACATGAGGAAGATGTGTATGTCAGATGATGATAAGGAATACACTGAGTAAATTTTTGATGAGTCTATGACTTGATGATATTGACTTTATTATGTTGCATTCATCTATGATGAAGAATAGAGCTGAAAGACACAAAGCAGTGTTGTTGGTAAATGAACCATTCCACTATACACCAACGGAGTGTAGTGTATACCAACCGTAGTGTTAGCTGAGCTTGTGTTCACCGATGCATTTCTTTGTTAACTAAGAAAAATAGAAAGGAATTAAATGATTAGTTTAGTCGATAAATTGATGAGTTGGAAAGTGTATGAAATTGAGGTAACAGATAAGGTTTGTTATGAAGATTGATGGATAACATAATTCAAGGAAGATCTAATGGAGAAGATTGAAATGTGTTACTGAAACATCATCCAAAGAAGGTTAAAGAGGAAAAATCAATGAATGAGATTAAGCGGCAAAATCTAATGGACAAAAAGAAAATGATTTACTTGTCTATATAAGAGACATTGGTTTCATTGTTGAAATGATGCTGGAGGAAGAAGATACTGCAGAATTATCATGTGAATAAGTTTTCATGCATTCTGATCATACTGGTTAGTAAGAACTGAACTACAACACAATTATCGAGCTATAGAGAGTAATTACCGATGAACGTTAAGTTGATATAGAGTTGAAACTAAAGTGATATATTGATTAGAAAGATTTGAATGAGCTGAATATTGATCTGTAAACTACAATTGAAGTTGTATCAAGGTAGATCATCTACTGTTACATATTTAACCATTGTACATAGTCAAATCTCTTAACCAAGTGGACAAAGAAAGTCTTTTTATGTTTCATTCATAGAGTGAACATTGTTACCCTATCAACCCTAGAGTGATTGCTAGTTGGATGATAACTTCTGGTCTAAAATCCTCTAACAAGGTCACACCTAACAGTGTGTTTGTAACCTTTAATAGGGTTGGGTCTTCACCAAACTCACTTCAGAAGAGTGAACATTTTTGGGTTGCCAGTCCCAAGTGTTTTTTCCTTTCACAAGGTTTCCATGTTAAATCTCTTGTGTTATGTGTTGATTGTGATATTTTTTTGTTATCATACTTTGCATATTACATGTTAGATTTGATCGGTAACTACTATAAGTTTTAGACTGATAATCGGTAAAAGTACAGATGGTGAAAGCATTTTATGTTTACTGAGTAGCAAAAGTTGAAGAATTTGTTTTGGATTATACATTTTGTTTTGGGACACTAGATAACTGATTCACCCACCTCTCAGTTATTCTAACAATTGGTATTAGAGAAGTGGTTGCTTAGAATAGTATTTTAAGGACTCCAGCACAAAGATCTCAAGATGTATAAGAGGGAAATGTCAAAGCTAAACAAAGATAACTTCATAGGATGGCAAAGCCGGATCAAGTTGCATATATCTGGAATTGGGAATTCTACACTAGAACTGATGCAAAATAGCTACATTGAACCAACACCAGGTCCCCTGACACTTGATCAACTGAAAGACAGGCATGAACACAATATTACTTTGATGGAACTTGTTGTTGCCTGTATTGATGCCAAATTTGAAGACATTAAGGGATGCACTACTGCCAATGCCATGTGGGATAAACTGACTCTAATATACAGTGGAGATTTGAATGTTAAAAGAGCCAGAGTAGAAATCCTATGAGGTCGATTTGATGATATGAAGATGAAAGAAGGTGAGAACATTGTGAAATACTCAAATAGACTAAAAGAGGTAGTACATGCTATTAGAGCATTAGAAGGAATTATTGAGGATGAAATAGTGATAAGCAAGATTCTCATAACTTTACTACCAGTTTATGCAATCGGGATCTCTGTAATTCATGAAACAAGAGCTACATCCAACCTTACTCTTGACACACTGATCGGTAAGCTTACAACCTTTGAATTGAATAACTTTGACAATAATGTTGTACCTTCTGTTGAATCCACTTTCATGTCTTCTTTGAAGATTGGTAAATATTTTAGCAGGAATAATAAGGATAATGATAGTGATAGTGGTACCGATGAAGAACTTGATGAGCTTGAAGCTCTTATGGCCAAAAGATTACCCAAAGGTAAAGGAAGGTATAGAGGTAATCTACCTTTGGCATGCTTTAATTATAAAGAAGTTGGCCACATCACTGCTAGATGTCCAAATAAGAAAGATGATGATAGATCCAAAGACTGATTTGAAGGAAGCTATGGGAGAAGAGTCAACAAAGGCTACCGACACAACAACAAAGATAACAAAGATAGCTATGATAAAGGGAAAAAGGTATGTTACATAGCCGAAGATATTGAATCTGAATCTGACGCTGATGATGATGTAGAAGTCATATTTGTTTCTATGAAAGATGACTCAGAGGAAGAAGAGAAACGTGAAGAAACATCACTAATCTATAAAGTAAGTAGAAATGATAGATGGATCATAGACAGTGGCTATACACATCATATGACTGGTGATGTAGATAAATTTGATCTACTTGATGAATACAGTGGAGGATCTGTTAGGATGGGAAATGATGCACCCTGTATGGTAAGAGGTAAAGGTTCACTGATGATTAATGATAGAATAAAATGTGAAAACGCATACTAGGTAGATGGAATGAACTATAATTTGTTAAGTGTGGCACAACTAAATAATTTAGGCCACCGACTTGTTTTTGAGAGTAGAAAGGTAAAAATCTATGATGATGGAGGAAGACTTGTCAGAACCGGTACACAATCTAGAGGTAATTTATTTTATCTTGATATTGATCAGTCTTCTTGTTTATTAATGAAGGATGAAGATGCATGGTTGTGGCATAAGAGGTTATGCCATGTGAACTTTGATAACATGATCAAGATTAGTAAGAAGAAAAGAGTTAGAGGGTTGCCTAACTTGTCAAAACCTGATCATGCTATGTGTCATGAATTTCAGAAAGGTAAGATGACTAAGTCTAGTTTTGACTACTCAACAAAGAAGATACTTGAGTTAGTTCATACTGACCTATGTGGTCCTATGAGAACTTAGAGTTATTATGGTGATAGATGCTTTATTCTTTTTGTTGATGACTATACTAGATTGATGATAGTTATGTTCTTAAAAGAAAAATCTGAAGCCTTTAAGATGTTTAAGTGGTATAAGGCAAAGGTAGATAAAGAGACTAGAATAGAATTAAAATGCTTAAGATCTGATAGAGGAGGTGAATTTATCTCTAATGAATTTACTAATTTATGTAATGAGCATGGTATCAAAAGATAGGTCTTTGCACCGAGAACACCTCAGCAAAATGGAATTGCTAAAAGAAGGAACGGGTCAATAATTGACTATGCAAGAACACTAATGCTGCAAAAGAATATTTCTCAGACATATTGGAGGGAAGCTACCAGTACAGTTGTGTATGTTCTTAACCAAGTACAACTGAAGAAGGACACCAACTAGACACCCTATGAGCTATGGTTTGGACACAAACCTATTGTAAGTTGTTTCAGAATCTCTGGAAGCAAATGTTTTATTTTGAAAGATGAGAGAAATGGGAAATTTGATTCTAAGGGTGATGAAGGAATATTTTTATGATATTTTACTAAGATTAAAGAATACAAATGTCCGAATAAGGTTACAAATAAGATAATTGAAAGTACTAATGTTTGTGTTGATGAGTTTGATGACAAGAACACAGAAGAAAGTACAAAAGAACTGGAAGACTATGGTGATTTAACTTACATTGAACATCTTGATTATCTACCGAAGTCGCAACCTGTGATAACTGGTCAGTAGGAAAATAACCTCGAGGAACAAGAAAGGGAAACCGATGAACAAGATGGAGCTACCGAGAAAGCACATGAACTTGAACAGGATGAACAAGAAAGAATAAACTGAGTACTGGCTAGTTTTGTTAGAAGACATCATCCTGAGACACAAATTATTGGAGATAGACAAGCTGGCATGTAGACAAGAAGCAAAGCAAGACAAGGTACATGTCTAGTTTGTGAATTTGAACCAAAAAATATGAAAGTTGCATTAGAGAATGAAGAATGGGTTAATGTAATGAAAGAGGAAATAGAACAAATAGAGAAGAAAAAAACTTGGTCCTTAGTACCCTGACCTAAAGATAAAAATGTTATCTGTACTAAGTGGATATTCAAGAACAAACTGAATGAAAATGGTGAGGTGACAAGAAATAAAGCTAGATTGGTATGCAAGGGATATGCATAGGAAGAAGGCATTGACTATGGTGAGACATTTGCACCTGTTGCTAGATTGGAAGGAGTTAGAATGCTACTTGCATATGTTGGACACAAGAAATTAAAGTTTATCAAATGGATGTGAAGTCGGCATTTCTGAATGGTATACTTGAAGAAGAAGTCTACATAGAACAACCTGAAGTATTTGTTGATCTAGACAACAAAGACATGGTATGTAGATTAAACGAAGCTTTATATGGTGTGAAGAAACCACTGAGAGCTTGGTATGAAAGGCTGCATACTTACTTGTTAAGTATTGGATTTATAAGAACTAGTGAGAACAACAATTTGTACATGAAAGGTAATACTAATGACACTATTCTTATTGCTAAGATATTTGTTGATGATATTATATTTGGAGGTCAAGATCATGTATGTAAATATTTTGTTGATGACATGAGGAATGAGTTTGAAATGTCTATGTTCAGAGAGATTAAATTCTTTCTAGGACTACAAGTGATTCAGTAGAGTGATGGGATATTTATCTCACAATCTATTACATAAAGGAAGTCTTGAAGACATTTGGCATGGAAGATGCTAAACCTATGGGAACACCAATGGCTACTAGATGTAAACTAACAAAGGAAGATGAAGCTATAGAGGTAAACCAAACACTTTACCGATCCATGATTGGTAAGCTAATGTATGTAGTTCATAGTAGACCAGATATAGCACATGTTGTGGGAATTGTTGCTAGATTTTCTACTAACCCTAGATAATCACACATGATTGCTACTAAAAGAATCTTAAGATACCTGAAAAAGATAGAGGATTATGGATTATGGTATCCTAAGGAAGGTAATTTTGAACTGAAGGTCTATACCGATGCTAATTGGGCTGGAAATGTGGATGACAGAAAAAGCACCACCAGAGGAGCATTCTTCTTTGGTGAAAGACTTGTAACCTAGACAAGTAAAAAATAGGCTTTTATTTCTCAGTCTATAGCTAAAGAAGAGTATGTTGCTACTGCTACTAATTTCTCAAACATTGCATATATCAAGCAAGTGTTGGAAGGAATGAATGAGGTAATCACTGACCCGATGATTATATATTGTAACAACACAAGTGCTATTAGTATTTCAAAGAATCCAGTGATGCACTCTAAGACAAAGCTTATATTAATTAAGTATCACTACTTAAGAGAACAAGTGCAAGAAAAGAAAGTGAAGTTAGAATTTGTTACATCTAAAGAATAGCTTGCAGATATCTTTACAAAGCCTCTATTGAAGGACACATTTGAATACTTGAGGACTAGACTTGGGGTCCATCCCCTGTCTACCAGTCACTAATGTGATCTGGATGTTACATCAGCTTAAACTTATCTGAAGATCACACATGTTGATGTAGCATAGTTCACACTTTGGATAATGTTCAAGGTTGTGATTAAGTTTGAAGAACTTGAAATAGATTGGTATATCAGTATACAGAGATACAAAGACTGTATTGGACAACAAAGAGTTACTTAGCTACTACAGAGCTGATTATCTATTTATTTCTTTGGCATTGTTGTCAAACGGAGAGATAAATAATATGAAAGAAAAGTTAAACATGCACCGATGAGAACTATCTAAGGGAGAGATAATCTGAAAGAACAGAACATTGAAGATTAGTTACAGAGAACAGAAGTGGAACCTAAGAGTTGAAAAGATCATATCTATAGAATGAAAAAGCTGTATTTTATAATGTTGTTTAGTAACATAGTGATTAAACATATTAAGCTAGGGAGATCTTGTACAACATTTTTTCATAGAGTTGTAGAATACATGTTTGGTATGTGTATGGTACACTTCATATTACTTGAGTTACCATCAATGCCAAAGGGAGAGATTGATGAACTACAACTAATTTAGAACCTGAATGAAGAATCTATGATTAAAGATCACTAAGGAGTTGTTGATTAGATATGTAAGATGATTAAATTAGTATTATGTTGTCATTGATGTCAACTAGCTTAATAGTACTTATCTTGTAAGTTACTATACTAAAACATCTAAAGAAAGGTGAAAGAGAAGAAGAACAAAAATATCTACATGAGCAAGATGTGTATGTCAGATGATGATAAGGAATACACTAAGTAAATTTTTTGAGTCTATGACTTGATGATATTGACTTTATTATGTTGCATTCATCTATGATGAAGAATCAAGCTGAAAGACACAAAGTAGTGTTGTCGGTAAATGAAGCATTCTAGTATACACCGATGGAGTGTAGTGTATACCGAGTGCAGTGTTAACCAAGCTTGTGTTCACCGATGCCTTTCTTTGTTAATTGAGCATAATAGAAAGGAATTAAATGATTAGTTAGCCGATAAATTGATGAGCTAGAAAGTGTATGAAATCAAGGTAACAGATAAGGTTTGTTATGAAGATCGACGGATAACATAATTCAAGGAAGATCTAATGGAGCAGATTGAAATGTGTTACTGACACATCAGCCAAAGAAGGTTAAAGCAGAAAAATCAATGAATGAGATTAAGCGGCAAAATCTGATGGACAAAAAGAAAATAATTTACTCATCTATATAAGATACATTGGTTTCATTATTGAAATGATGTCGGGGGAAGAAGATACTGGAGAATTATCACATGAACAATTTTTCATGCATTTTGATCATACTGGTTAGTGAGAACTGAACTGCAGAACAATTACCAAGCTACAAAGAGTAATTATCGACGAATGGTAAGTTGATATAGAGTTGAAACTAAAGTGATATATTGATCAGAAAGATTTGAATGAGCTGAATATTGATCTGTAAACTACAATTGAAGTTGTATCAAGGTAGATCATCTACTGTTACATATTTAACCATTGTACATGGTCAAATCTCTTAACCTAGTGGACTAAGAAAGTCTTTTTATGTTTCATTCATAGAGTGAACATTGTTATCCTGTCAACCCCAGAGTGACTGTTGGTTGTACGATAACTTCTGGTCTAAAATCCTCTAACAAGGTCACACCTAATAGTGTGTTTGTAACCTTTAACAGGGTTAGGTCTTCACCAACCTCACTTCAGAAGAGTGAACATTTTTGGGGTGTCAGTCCCAGGTGTTTTTTCCCTTCACAGGGTTTCCATGTTAAATCTCTTGTGTTATGTGTTGATTGTGATATTTGTTTGTTATCATACTTTGCATATTACTTGTTAGATTTGATCGGTAACTACTATAAGTTTTAGACTGATAATCAGTAAAAGCACAGACAGTGAAAGCATTTTATGTTTACCAAGTAGCAGAAGTTGAAGAATTTGTTTTGGATTATACATTTTGTTTTGGGACACTAGATAACTGATTCATCCCCCTCTCAGTTATTCTAACAATTGGTATCAGAGAAGTGGTTTCTTAGAACAGAGTTTTAAGGACTCCAGCACAAAGATCTCAAGATGTATAAGAGGGAAATGCCAAAGTTGAACAAAGAGAAATTTGCAGTATGGAAAAGCCAGATGAAGCTGCACATATCTGGAATTGGGAATTCTGCACTAGAACTGATGCAAATGGCTACATTGAACCAACACCAGGTCCCCTGACACTTAATCAACTGAAAGATAGGCATGAACACAATATTACTCTGATGGAACTTTTTGTTGCCTGTACCGATGCCAAATTTGAAGACATTAAGGGATGCACTACTACCAAAGTCATGTGGGATAAACTGACTCTAATATACAATGGAGATTTGAATGTTAAAAGAGCCAGAGCAGAAAGCCTAAGAGGTTGATTTGATGATATGAAGATGAAAGAAGGTGAGAACATTGTGCAATACTCAAATAGACTAAAAGAGTTAGTACATGATATTAGAGCATTAGATGGAATTATTGAGGATGAAACAGTGATAAGCAAGATTCTCGAAACTCTACTACCAGTTTATGCAATCAGGATCTCTGCAATTCATGAAACAAGAGCTACATCCAATCTTACTCTTGACACACTAATCGGTAAGCTTACAACCTTTGAATTGAATAACTTTGACAATAGTGTTGTACCTTCTATTGAATCTACTTTCATGTCTTCTTTGTAGATTGGTAAATCTAGTAGCAAGAATAATAAAGATAATGATAGTGATAGTGGTACCGATGAAGAACTTGATGAGCTTGAAGCTCTTATGGCCAAAAGATTACCCAAAGGTAAAGGAAGGTATAGAGGTAAGCTACCTTTGGCATGCTTTAATTATAAAGAAGTTGGCCACATCACTGCTAGATGTCTGAATAAGAAAGATGATGATAGATCCAAAGACCAATCCGAAGGAAGCTATGGGAGAAGATTCAACAGAGGCTACCAACAGAACAACAGAGATAACTGAGATAGCTATGATAAAGGGAAAAATGTATGTTACATAGCCGAAGATATTGAATCTGAATCTGATATTGATGATGATGTAGAAGTAGTATTTGTTGCTATGAAAGATGACTCAAAGGAAGAAGAGAAACATGAAGAAACAACACTAATCTCTAAAGTAAATAGAAATGATACATGGATCATAGATAGTGGCTGTACACATCATATGACTGGTGATGTAGAGAAATTTGATCTACTTGATGAATATGATGGAGGGTTTGTTAGGATGGGAAATTATGCACCCTGTATGGTAAGAGGTATAGTAACTTACAAGATAAGTACTATAACATTTCATCTCAGTTCTTGGCATCTCTGTTGGACCTGGAGGGGGGAAAGGTGGATATGATCATGCTTTTGAGGAAATTTTTCAAAGAAGAGTACCTCAGCGATGATGTGCATGTTTTCATATTTTCAGAAATTGGGGTTGGAATTCCTTGGGCAAATGATTTGCCTAAGATTCTACAACTAGGAGTAGTTGTTCCCAAGCAACCATTCTTATTGAACCTTGATGCTGAGTAGCTCACACATCATCAGAAGTGGGCACAAATTGGGAGGGATTTCCTCCAGAAGTGGCACCTACTGGATGAATCTAGGGACTATCTGTGGCTAGAAGAATTCATTGACATTATCCTCTCTTCAAACTTCCACACAAAATTTGGAAGGAAGGGAGCCTTAGCTGGATAGTCCATGATGCTATGTAATTTCTACTCTCTAGTCCCTCTACTATGTCTCCCTATGGTGGTAGTAGCTTATCAGGGTTTTTGAAATGATATAAATAGTAATCACATATGTTAAAAAATATAATATGAAAATGTTTTAAGAATTTTGAAGTGCTATTGCTTTTCTTTTTTGTTTTGATTATAAGAATTGTTAATAGATATGGTCTATGGACATATTTGAATTGTAATGAAATTTTTCCTTATATAATATAAAAAATTTGCATTGCACTTTTGTTTCATGTAATAATTAAATGTTTCCAAACTTTATCATTTTTGGTTCAAATTTCATGGATAAGCTATTCTAAGTGAATATAGTTAATAATTAATATTCATTAGTGTGTGTTAAATTAATAATATTTTAAAATCATGACAATTGTTGGATTATGAGAGATGAACAGTTGAAGTTGTATTTCGGAAGAACTATGGGTTTCAAAATCCTTTTCTAAAAACTCACTTCAGAAACATGACACGTAGTATGTCATTGACGTGTAATTCATTGAAAAGATTAACGGTTACCTGTAGTATGTTTTAGAAAGACTATGTTACACATAGTATGTTTTAGAAAGATTATGTTACAACTTACACGTGTTTTAGAAAGATTACTTTACCATTATAGTATAATTATATACCATTACATTTAACGAAAGGTTTTTAACCTTTTCTTTTTAAAAACCTATCTGCTCATAGTAGTAGAGCTAAAAATAACTGTTGAACCATCGCCGAAGATTTTGAGACTGTAAATTGTGAGAGCCTTAGCCATTCTAACTTATATCTATCTTGATTTCAATGTTTAATTTTGGGTAAGTTTAAATTGATTTTGAAATTTTAATTCTTGCATGTACAATTGGGGTTTTCTTAAATTGGGGTTTTATTAAATGGGGGTTTTTTCATTCTTCCAAAGAACAATGGGGAAAGCAAAAACTCAAGAAGATGGGAAACCTTTAATAGAATGTAGAAAACTAGTAGAAATCCCTGGTTTGACTGATGAGTATCATGATGTTTATGATCCTGTTCTCGATGGTGAAAAGAGAGTTATAGAAATTAAACATTCATTGTGCAGTAAGGCAACTGGGCCAAAGAGGTCTGATTTTATAAAATTTAACCTAGCAATAGGTGCAAAAACAAATAAAGTTGCTTCATGGGATGTTGGTTTGGGTCACATGCTATTACCCAAAGTTTTCCCTTACACAGAAATTGTCTTCATTTGTGCAGAACATTATGATGAAGAAAGAACAACAATTGTGAATAAAAAAATTAGGAAGAAATTTTATCAATAACCTAGGAAGAATTTCACAATTTTCTAGACCTAGGGTTTGACCAACAAAACTATAATGTCTGTATTGACCTGGGAAAACTGGCAGAGCAATATGAGGTAGTCTTTCCAAACGCAAAAGATTCATTTATAAGGGGTCTAATAGTTCCAGAGGAAAAGGCTTCATTGGGTGAGAACCATAAGCCTCCTTATGATTTTAAAATTTTTGTGCCATGGGTTCAAGATTCTATATCCTCGCTGGCATTTTGCCTAGGATTGGAAAACAATAGGGAAGTGGGTGCCAACATTCTTCAATTCATTTGGGATATCCATTGCGTCAATTAACCAATAAGATATAATTTTGTTGGACACATGGTTCAATTGATGCAAGAATAATTAGCATTGATTAAAAGAGGCAATTCTAAGACATTTAGGTTCACAACATACTTGTGCTATCTCTTGCTAGCCAAGCATGCATCAATATTAATGAGCAATAGCAACAAGCTTGAAATTCATAGGGGGACATGTACTCCAATATATAATTGGACACCTCAAATAAGAATGTATGATAACAAAAGGAATTACAGTAATTTTGTAGACTTCTTTTTGGCACCATTGTACAAAACAATAACAAGCAATCCAATGCCTAGATTGTTTTCTTCATGTAGGGATTGCATCCAACTTGGAAGCACAATTCAATTGGTTGACTGGTACTTAATGGAAGATTACACTGTGCTAAGGTTTTATGGATCAGAACTGCAACCCACAGACTTCCAATGCATGTGATAGACAGGGTGTTTGTACTAGAATATGTAGTACAACTAGAGAGCACAAATAGACTCTTCGCTGGCCAATCGAAGAAGAGCATATTCCCTTCCTTACCTTTATCAATTGGAGGGTTAACATTTGAGAGAAAGGCATTCAAAGTGGAAATAAAAAATTTAGATATTTCTCAATTTGATTTATAGTGGTACTGGAAGTATGATCCACTCAACGTCATTCAAACAATGCTTGTTTCTAATAAGAACTCTACAAACTTATTTCAACATGAAAGTAAACCATTGCTAGAGAGGTTGTAAAACAAGGATAGATGGGATGATCTTACAATTTTTTAGATATTTTTCAATTTGATTTACAGTGGTACTGGAAGTATGATCCACTCAATGTCATTCAAACAATGCTTGTTGCTAATAAGAACTCTGCAAACTTATTTCAACATGAAAGTAAACCATTGCTAGAGAGGTTGTAAAACAAAGATAGTTGGGATGATGTTACAAAAGAGATGGAGAAAATTTCTGGTGAGGAAAAAATTTCAGTTCAACAGTTTTCATCACAAATTATGACAACAATAAACCAGGGCATTGTATAGCCTAGGATGTCCTACAATTTCTACAAAAAAGCTGCTAATCCATCAAACATAAAAATACCAAAGAGAATAGCAGAAGCTTGTAAGGATAGAAAATGGACTAGAATGAAAATGGATGATTTTTGGATTATGAGAAAGGATCTTGGTGAACCAAAGACCAGTGAAGATCTAGATGAAATAGACGAGGATATAGAGTTTAGAAAATTGTGGAATTTGGAGCATCTTAACATGGGATACGACGGTGAGGATGATAATCTAGACACTAAGGATAATAATCCACCAATTGCATTTACTCCAGGCTAGAGTGGAACCAGCCAGGACCAGAAAAAGTATATAGCAAAGGGGCAGACATTATGGAAAAAATGGGTTATAAAGTTGGTGGTTTGGGTCCCACGGAAGAAGGTGTCTGGAATACAATTGAGATAGAAAAAACTGCTTATGATTATGGTGCAGGCATTGGGTTTCAATCTACTAGTACTGCTATTGGGTCCGGTGCCAGTGGGACTAGGAAACTTATACAACAAGTTACCTCTCTAAAGAGGCTACTATAATCTACACAGAATCCCATAGTAGAAGGTAGTGTCAAGAAGAAAAAGCTTTCCCCTTCCAGAAGAACATCGACAACAATGTCATATGGTCATAACAACTGTTTGTAGTTTCAGGTTCAGCAAAACCCTCTAGAAGTTTAAATCCTCAAAGAGCATTAGTTAGATCAATAGGCATTGCAAGCTCTACCTCTGGTTCACCTTTCAAACATTCAAATCCTTCTACAACACTAGATTTTCATTTCAATGATTTCTATAATAAATTTGTAGAAACAACAACCAAGAATAAGGAAATACAGAAGACATTGTAGACCGGTGCCATTAATGCAGATGTACAGGAACAACTTGCATCCAATAGGGTTTTACCAACATATGATCCAAAAAGAGACATGATGGATTTCATGGTTTTTATTCCACCAAATAAAGATGGAAACCCACCAAAGAGTTAGATAGATCCGTCTGAATTTCAAGTTACCACTCTCCAAATAGATTTTTCCAAAGTTAAAAGTGTGGACAAAATCAATGTGTCAAAGTCTACAAACCAAGTGGTCTACAATGCACTACTAAATTTGGAAAGAGAGAAAAGAAAGCTTGAGAAAAATATAGAAAAGTTATAGGAAGACATTGGTAATGAAAAATAAAAGATGAAAGCTTCATAAAATAATTCGAAAGAATTACAGAAAAAGATTAAAAAATCAACCTCTACATCAACAGATATAGAGTAGGAACATGCAGAGGCAGTAGTGAAGGAATAGGAGCAGACAAAGCTGAAGGAACTGAGGGGAAAATTGGAAGAAATTAATAAAAAACTAGAGGAAGAAAGAGTCAGTTCAGAAAAGTTATTTAAAACCATGGAGAGTAATGTTGCCTCCAACGGGAATTGCAAAAGCAATTGGACTCTCAGGAGGATAAATCCAATCATTGAGAACACAAAGCAGTGGAAGAGAAAAAAAATTGTGAAGAAATGGCAAAAGAACTAAAGAAGGCCAATAATACAATACAAACTTTAACAAATACTAATAATAATTTAGTGAAGATTGCAAAAGAACACATTTGGGGCCAAATATTGGTGATGTGTAATAGCTTGTATGAGTGGTTTGAAATGCTTCAAAGTATGAGAGTATGTTATTTGAAGCTCCATAAGAACATTGAACAGAACATGGATGTTTTCAAGAAAGAAAAGAAAGCAAAAGATATTACGCAACAACTCTACAGTAAGAGTGATAGTTATCTATCAAACAAGGGAATTAGCAACCGCCTTGATACCTCAGTAAAGGTATCAAGTATCATTCAAAAATGTGAGAAGCTATAGGAAGCATAGAAATTGGATGACAAAGCTCAGCAGAAGATCACAAAGATGGAACAAATGAAAGCGAATATGGAAAGTCTTGGTTTGCCTAAGGGATTGTTAGAAAGTAAAGATCCCCAAGATAACTGAGAGGGGGGGGGGGTGGGGGGGGGGGTGAATCAGTTATCAGATAATTTATCCATTCAACTACTTTAAATAATGTAATCAATGTACTGATCAACCATAGAAAGATAATCATACACAATTGCACAATAACACAAGATATGTTGACTAGGGAACCTCTTGAAAAGAGTAAACCCTGGTGGGAATGATGCCCACAAAATGATGTACTAATATGAAATTTTCTTGTTAGAGGATGGACCCTGTTAGGAGTCTTATGAAATACATTCAGTACATATAAATCCTTGTTAGGAGATTTTGAATCCCTGTTAAAAGATTCTAACCCGATTAAGAGTTTATGGAAGACAGAAGGACCCACTGCCCAAACAGCTTCAAGGCAAGATCTCTGAACCCACTGTCCAAAAGATCTTAGAATTATTCAATAGAATAATATGAAATATATTACCTCCTTCACACTGTGCCAAAACTGCACTCTCTGCTACACAAGATCACAATTCCAGATCTCTATACTCACAAGTCTTCCTTCATCACTGAATTAGCTCTTTTCTTCACTTCATGCATATATTCGCATCACAATATTCATAGTACACATTACAAAAAGGAAAAAATTCCTTCTTATATACCAAACTCAAATAATTACAAATGAGTCGGTCCTCAATTACAAAATAATAAATTCTACACGCTACACACAGAATTCACATAAAACTGTCGGCTTCCAGATAGTGTAACTTTCTCCAAACATATCCTCAACGTTTGCACTATGAACCACATCATCATTAATGAGTATCCAACATCCCTTTAACTGTGCAAAATCAGATTCCATCCCAGCTAAGAGATATCCTCCGATTTCTGAACATCCCTTCACAAAAGTGCTTCTCTTGCAAGTATGTTACACATGAATAGATCTAGTTCATCTTTAGTTCCTACCTCTAGATTGTCTTCCTCAATGATAGTCTTCTCATTCTTTGTAATCAACCAATAACTTGGTCCTAAACACAATAGATGTGTCTTCATCTTTTCTTTCCAGCTATCAAAATTTACTCCATCAAACTTAGGGCTTTCTTTTCTGAAATTCACCATGGATCTCCTTAAGTTGTTAAACTTTTCTTTCAAGGACCTGCTGCTCTCATACCAATTGTTAGAAAGTAAAGATCCCCAAGATAACTAAGAGGGGGGGGGGGGGGGGGGTGAATCAGTTATCAGATAATTTATCCATTCAACTACTTTAAACAATGTAATCAATGTACTAATCAACCATAGAAAGATAATCATACACAATTGCACAATAACACAAGATATGTTGACTAGGGAACCTCTTGAAAAGAGTAAACCCCGGTGGGAATGATGCCCACAAAATGATGTAGTAATATGAAAGTTCCTTGTTAGAGGATGGACCCTATTAGGAGTCTTATGAAATACATTCAGTACATATAAATCCCTGTTAGGAGATTTTGAATCCCTATTAAAAGATTCTAACCCGATTAAGAGTTTATGGAAGACAGAAGGACCCACTGCCCAAACAGCTTCAAGGCAAGATCTCTGAACCCACTGTCCAAAAGATCTTAGAATTATTCAATAGAATAATATAAAATATATTACCTCCTTCACACTGTGCCAAAACTACACTCTTTGCTACACAAGATCACAATTCCAGATCTCTGTACTCACAAGTCTTCCTTCATCACTGAATTAGCTCTTTTCTTCACTTCATGCATATATTCACATCAAAATCTTCATAGTACACATTCAAACAAGGAAAAAATTCCTTCTTATATACCAAACTCAAATAATTACAAATGAGTCGGTCCTCAATTACAAAATAATAAATTCTACACGCTACACACAGAATTCACATAAAACTGTCAGCTTCCAGATACTGTAACTTTCTCCAAACATATCCTCAAAGTTTGTGCTATGAACCATGTCATCATTAATGAGTCTCCAACATCCCTTTAACTATGCAAAATCAGATTCCATCCTAGCTAAGAGATATCTCCGATTTCTGAACATCGCTTCACAGAAACACTATCTAAACACTGCTTTCACCAAAATGCTCATAACTCTCACAAATGAATGAATTTCTTTTTGCGATGTTAACCATAGGTTAATAACACATCAAAGAACATACCATCAACTATGAAAAAGCCAATCTGTAATACAACATGTGCGCAAAACAAAATTGTACCTACTTTCCTGCTAATATCCAGAATATCACTGTGTTGAGATCAATGACAATCCAAGTTATGAATGCAACAACAACTACTACAGAATGACTGCCAAAATACTTTGCATTCATTTCTAACAGGGATTTGATGCAAATAAATTCATTGGAAGATAAAATTACAAAATAAGGTTGCATGATAAAATAAATGCTGATTTATGCTTTCTTCCTACAGACATATCTCCTGATACATTCATGGATTTCATCAAACTAGTGAGAACTTTGAATGGAGTTTTAGAAGCAATAGTGTTGTCAAGTCACACTTCCAAATATGAATTGCTAACGAAGTTGTAGGAGTGTGACTATTGTTAAAATGATAAAGAACAAAACATGAAATTGCAGGAAATTGTTTAATCCAAGAGCTAGGAGTAAGGAAAATTACCATGAGTTAGCACAAGAACTAGGAGCATACACCAAAAAATAAGCAAGGAGGAGACAATATTTTGAAGGGGAAAAGCATAAAAAAACCCTTATGAAATTAATGAAAGTGGCAACAAATGCCTAAGAATGAGAGAGAGTGAGAGCAATGCTCATACAATAATTGAGAAGAGGAAGAAATCTCATATGAGAGAATGAGAAAAAGAAGGAGAGCCATCTCTTTTAATAGAGATGTGAGATAGGAGTTACATTGTAACTCCCATATCTGAGTGTGCCACATTTCACTAGTGTGTGAGACAAGTGTAGGATTCCTCATAAGGAGGAATATCTATTTTCCTTAATAAAAGAAATTACAAATATGACATGTCCTCCCATTTGGACTAGAGGACAGAATACATTAGGATACCTTGGTTTATCCTATTAAATACATAAATAACCAAGGAAAGATTAAATTCTAACACCCCCCTTTAATCTTTACTTGGGGTAATTACAAAAAAATGCAACTAGATTATCCTTCTTGTAGTAGAGGAGGAAAGCTTGGTTTTCTTCACTTGTGTTGATATAAGGTGATGGTGCAATGATAAATGCTAGGATCTTGAAATAGGATTCTTTTGTGTGTTGTAATGCAAGAGTGTAGGTGTTTGTGGATATAGGCCCAAATCTTTAAGTGAACCTTGAGACTGTTCGATGTGACTTGTCCAAGAAAGATCACCTGAATCTACAAAAACACAAGAATCATGAGGGGATCTCCCATAATGGGGATTTCCTCCTAAAAATGAATCAGTAAAATCTGAATGTGAATCAATAAATGTTAATTTATCATAAAGAGGTTTTGTAACCAAATAGATATATTACTAGATGCATAAGCACAATCACCAACAATAATATCATCAAGAAGTTTAGAGTTTAGAGAAGGAGGTTGGTCCTCCATGAGAACCATTTGAGTGTCACAAAATTCATGATCTACTTTGGAGCATATAAGAACATAATCAATATTTGAGGCTACAAAAAGGCAAAAACCACTAGTAGAGTGTCCATCATTGGGATTACCTAGTATTGAATTAGTAACACTTTGGAAAAAAATAGATTGTGAACCATGGATCAAAGAATCATAAAGGCAATCTTCAGGTGCATAAACCAAATTTGTAACATGTTCATGAGTCATAGAATCAGAAATGCAATCTTTAGTTGCATAAGAAAAATCTGTAGTGTTTTCATCATAATATGAGGCATTAATAGGAGAGTTAATATAAGCATCATTATCATTAACCTCCACAACAAGCATAGGATTAGTACTATCATCATGAATTTCATCGTGAGTAATAAAGATATCTTGCAAAGTAGCGTTGAGAAATGTAGATATAATTTCATCTTCTTGGTCAAACATATCATCAACAAGAGAGTAAGGAGGAGTAAACAGATTATTACCATCATCAGCAACATCACTACTACTACTAGAAGGAAGAAAGTCATTAGGAGTATCATTACTATCATTCAGTTCATCGTTATCCTTTTGAAGAGTATCAATATTATCCTTAATGTTAGAAGCAGAAACAGAAATATGGTTATCTTTCAAATCAGGAACATAAAGCACATCATGTAATTTACCATTTGAAACAGGTATTGTGTAAGTTTGAAATGTGTTTTCTAAGGCATGCCAAGCCTGATGAGCTGTAGTACAGTCTGAGAGAAGATGATATAAATCAAGATTTAATGAGAGTCCAATTAGACCAAACGCTTCGTCATCTTTCAACTACCAGGAATTCTGGTCAGCCTGAGGAGTGGTGGATGTTGGTTTCAGATTTGGTGAAGTCACAATATCCAAAAGGTGTCGAAAGTTTAAAAAATCAGACATGTGCAGCCTCCAGATAGAATAATTGGAACTAGTGAGTTTAAATTTTGACATTAATGTTGACATTTTTTTTTCATTTTTTTTTTAAGTTTAAAATTTTATTAAAAGTTTAACAAGAATGAGCTAGAATTTATGAAAAGATATATCAGGAGAAAAAATAGCGAATAAAATGATAAATAGAACAATGTTAGACAATTGATTTTAATATGTTTACGCAAAATGATAAAAACAACATTTTGTTAAACCAAAAAAATGTTAAATTTGAATAATAAAATGAAATGAGATAAATTTTAAACTAAGAATTAAATGAATAAAGTTAACCTAATGGAAATAGATACAAAATGTAATTAAGGATTTGACCAAATGAGACAAAGATGGAGTGAACCCTGCAAAGATATTATTTTAAAAACAATGTTAGAAAAGTGATATGTCTGCAACAATTTTTAAAAAGATTATAACGTTGAAATATTTTTATACTTTGGTAAATATTGCATAAAATTGAAAAAGAATCTAATGATAAGACATATAAAGAAAACTAATGATGAATAAATGAATGATATTGCTGCCACAGACCTGCAAAAAGTTAGAATAAAGAAAACGTTATTAGAAAGACAAGATAAGGGAGAATGAAAAAAATAGAATTCCCCTGGTGGGAATAATGGACAGAAATCACCCTACTAGAATCTTGGAAGAAACCTAATAATAGATAAGTTTCAGCAAACTAATAATAAAAGTTTGCAGGAATATATTTAGAAAAAGACAGAATAGCAGCAAGAATATATCTATCCCTTGCGCTTTCAATGGGATTTCAATTTAGAGTGTACAAAGGGGAAAGTCACGGTAATAAACGTATTAAAAAAACTTGGCAATTTATATACGCTGGATTCCGTCTCTCTTTATCTATGTCGTCTACCTACAAAGTATACAAATTTCAACGACTCTCTTTAAAGTTTCAACGTTAATAATTATTAATGTTTACTGGCAGATTTAAACAAAAAAAAATTGAGAGATGTTTATTAAACTTTCCAAAAACATAAAAGCTAATGTTGAAGTGAGATAAAGCAAACAGAAAGTTACTAATGTTAACAAATGTAATTAATGGCATCAATATTAAGGATTCCTAAACATTTGTTTATGCAAACTTTATAGAAGATTAATGTAATGCCTATATCTCAGCATTCAATTTAATTATTATGCATAATGATTGTTCGAAGTAGCGATCAAAGGAAATGATAATACTGCAAAAAATGTTAAAGAGCTGTAAAATAACGTTAAAAAAGCCAAGACGACTATATGCAATAAAATGTTTACATTAAGCAAAAACGTTAAAAAAATAATAATCAAATCGTATTAATATATGTTGTGAAACGTTTTAATATATGTTGTGAAAGTATGTTGTGAAGGGGGATCCTGTATATGCTACGCAAGATAGAATGAAAAAGAGCTGAGACAAGGATAACAAGCATGCGCAAGGAATGGAATATGTTGTGCAGAGGAGTATATAAAATAAGCTGCGCTGGATGAAAAGACAGTCCCAAAGTTGCGCAAACTAAAACTATATGTTGCAGATAAAAGTAAACAAAGATATATTTAACAGAAATAAGTTTCCCCTGCACAAAACAAGTTAGAAGAATACAAAACTCCAAAGGAATAAATAAAGAGTTGCGCTTATGGAGATGACTAAATCTATATGCAAGCGCACTGGAGAAGAACATGTAGATAGAGAAAGGAGCACAACCTATAGAGAACTGTTAGTAAAGATTTCTTTAAAAGATTTAAAAATAAACAGAGATAGAGCTAAGATGGTAAAAAATAGAGATAAGCCCGCAACAGAGATGTTAATGCAGATGTTAGAAGCTATTATCAGATAACCAAAAAATAATAATAGGACCAGAGATTAGATTATTAAAAAAAATGGTTTAAATAGCAACCGATCCAACAAATAGAGATTAAAGTTATTGAATCCTCCAAGGATCTTTATACAGAATCTTGAGACCATGTAAAAACCAGCATGCAAGTATAGAGCCAAAACATGCAAAAGGAGTTAGATTAAAGATTTTTAAAGATTAAAGATCTAAAAAGGAGTTAGATCAAAGATTTTAAAGCCAAAATAGAGAACCTAAACAAACAAAAAAAATAAATCCAATAAATAGATCGGGTTTGGCGGTAAACCAGCCAAACCCGAAATTTTTTTTGAAATTTTCCTCTTAACCAGATTAGTAAAAAAAACTAGTAAAGAACTCTCTCAAGAGTCTCCAATTTGGAGTGCTCCAAGATATGGTAGCTACTTCACCTGTACACTCAAAATGAGATTAAATCAACCTACTCTGATACCATGTTAAAATGATAAAGAACAAAACATGAAATTGCAAAAAATTGTTTAATCCAAGAGCTAGGAGTAAGGAAAATTACCATGAATTAGCACAAGAACTAGGAGCATGCACCAAAAAATAAGCAAGGAGGAGACAAGATTTTGAAGGGGAAAAGCATAAAAAAACCCCTATGAAATTAATGAAAGTGGCAACAAATGCCTAAGAATGAGAGAGAGTGAGAGCAATGCTCATACAATAATTGAGAAGAGGAAGAAATCTCATATGAGAGAATGAGAAAAAGAAGGAGAGCCATCTCTTTTAATAGAGATGTGAGAGAGGAGTTACATTGTAACTCCCATATCTGAGTGTGCCACATTTCACTAGTGTGTGAGACAAGTGTAGGATTCCTCATAAGGAGGAATATCTATTTTCCTTAAAAAGGAAATTGCAAATATGACATGTCCTCCCACTTGGACTAGAGGATAGAATACATTAGGATACCTTGGTTTATCCTATTAAATACATAAATAACCAAGGAAAGATTAAATTCTAACAACTATACTATGAACCAAATTGTTCTGCCATCAGAGGATGTTTGGACTGGCCTACAAAGATTTCTCTGAATTTTGAACTACTGTAAATTGTAATATATTGCAAATGAATACAAAACAAATTGAACTACTGTAAATTATAATATATTACAAATCAATACAAAACAAATTGTGCTCTATCTAATTTTCATGTTTTCCAATTCAATGTATGTTGAGTTACTCTATTTTATTTAGTTATTCTTAGTTGATTTACTCTGTTATATGCTATTGGAATACAAAATTTCATTCAAGAATTTCAAATTCAAATATGAATGATCATTGATGATATGATACAAAGTTACAAACTACACTCTATAGTAATAATACTCTTTTTTTCTCAAATTTAAATGATGAAACATAATACATTCTTGCTTTTCTAAAATGAACATTGAATGACATGATATAGTAGTTAATAAGTTCAAAAATACCTATTGATTGCTATTGCTAATTTAGCAAAAATTTCCTAAATTTGCCAATTCATCTATGCGTCATCATCATCATCCAATTCTAGTATTCTAGTTTCTTCATTGTTCTCTTCATTTTCATTTGTATCTTCTTCACTCCGAGTCTGACCTCCGCTTCTATGACTCCCATCGCCACCTGTACTTGTCCCACTCAGAGTCGCTATCAGAGATTGGTTAATGGTGTTGCCCAACCCTCTTCTTTTGCATCTTTTCTTCCAAATTTCCATTTCTTTTTTATAAGGAAAAGTATTGACATCATACCTAGATGTGTAGACCCTCAAGCATGTTTCCAAATTCTTGTCTATTTTGTTTCTTAGCTTTGATTTTAGGAAGCCCAAAGCACTAAAAACTCTCTCATCCTCCACTGAACCCAATATCATGGTCCGACATAGATCAGCAAGCTTGAAGAACTTTGAAATTTCTTCACGCAACATTGTGCTTTGTTTTAGTTCTGTCCAAAGCCTTGTTGTCAAGCCCTCTTCATGTGGGTTATGCATTAACTGATATTGATGCTTCATAGTCTTTGTAAAAGAGCCTGATTGTTGTCTAAGAAGACCCTTATCTAAAATTCCATTAATATTCACTCCATTGAATTCTACAGATTTGCAAAATTCCTTTATCAAAGTCATTAGCCTATTACGATAATTTTCCTTAGAGTTTAAGGTCCAATATTGAGGAAACACAATTGCCATAGCCTCAAGCAATTGTTCATATGGGAATCATGATCTTATTTTAGAGTAAAATTTATAGGCTATGTCCCTTGCATTACTTTCTATAGACTCGATGATCTTGGTAAACTCTTCCCTTGTAACTCTTGTAGCTCGCTTCTTTGGGGCACTGTAGCACATTGGTATCTGAAATCCCCTTACACAAACACATAAATCCCCATTTTCAACAATCTTTAAATAATTATTAGGATTTTCCAAATCTATTAGTTTCCACCAGTGATTAAATCTTTCATCAGATAAATTTAGGTCATTTTGATAGAGACTATCCAGGGCTTGGCATGACATTTTACGCAAGTAAGCATATTCTACAATATACATGGCTCTTTGCTTGGATTTTTTCATAATGAACGTCATTTCTTCTAGCATGGGAAGAAGAGATGCTAAAGTCAAAAGTGTCTCTATATTGCTTAACCTCTGAAGCAGGTTGCCACATCTCTAATTTTTTGCATTGTCCTGATTTTCGTACATCAGTCCAATCAAAGATTGATATTCAGAAAAAACTCGATGTGCTAGTCCATCCAAAGAGATCCATTTGGTATCAACATATTTAAGAAGCTTGTTTCAATTGGTAATGTTAGAATAACTGAGATGGGGGGGTGAACCAATTATCCAGTGTCCCAAAACAAAATGTATAATTCAAAACAACTTCTCTAAATTTTGCTCGTCGGTAAGCAATAATAACTCTCACTGTCTGTGCCTTTACTGATTACTAGTCTAATACTGTAATAGTTTACCAATCAAATCTAACATGTAACATGAAAAGTATGATAACAAACAAATATCACAATCAACACATAACACAAAAGATTTAACGTGGAAACCCTGTAAAGGGAAAAACCACCTGGGACCGGCAACCCAAAATTGTTCACTCTTCTGAAGTGAGGTCGGTTAAGACCCAACCCTGTTAAAGGTTACAAACACACTGTTAGGTGTGACCTTGTTAGAGGATTTTAGACTAGAAGTTATCATCCAACCAACATTCACTATGGCGTTGACAGGATAACAATGTTCATTCTATGAATGATACATCATAAGACTTTCAGAGTCCACTCAGTTAAGAGATTTAAACTGTATACAATGGTTAAATGTGTAATAGTAAATGATCTGACTTAATACAACTTCAATTGCAGATTACAGATCAATATTCAGTTCATATAAATCCTTTTGACCAATATTTTACTTCAGTTTCAATACTATATAAGCTTACTATCCATCGGTAATTGCTCTCTGTAGCTTGGTAACTATTATGCAGCTCAGTTCTTACTAACCAGTATGATCAGAATGCATGAAAACTTGTTCATGCAATATTCTTGCAGATTCTTCTTCTTCCTGCCTTCTCTCATAAGAAAATCTATTCTCTTATATAGATGAGTAAATCATTTTCTTCTCCACCATCAAATTTTTCCATTTAACCATATTCATAGATTTTTCCACTTCAAACTTTCTCAGTACTTGTGCTAATAACACATTTCAATTTTCTCTGTTAGATCTTCCCTAAATTTTGTCAACCGTCGATCTTTGTAACAAACATTATTTGTTACCTCAATGTTATACTCTTGCCAGCTCATCAATCTTATCGACTAAACTAATCAATTGATTCATTATGTTCTGCTTGGTTAACAAAGAAATGAATCGGTGAACACTGCTCAGTTAATACTATGATCGGTATACACTACACTTCATCGGTGTATACTAGAAATGCTTCATTTACCGACAACACTGCTTTGTGTCTATCAGCTCTATACTTCATCATAGATGAATGCAACACAATAAAGTCAATATCATCAAGTCATAGACTCATCAACAAGTTACTCAATGTGTTCCTTATCCTCATCTATCATGTACATCTTTCCTTATGTATATTTCTTTGTTCTTCAGTTAATACTATGATCGGTATACACTACACTTCATCGGTGTATACTAGAAATGCTTCATTTACCGACAACACTGCTTTGTGTCTATCAGCTCTATACTTCATCATAGATGAATGCAACATAATAAAGTCAATATCATCAAGTCATAGACTCATCAACAAGTTACTCAATGTGTTCCTTATCCTCATCTATCATGTACATCTTTCCTTATGTATATTTCTTTGTTCTTCATCTCTTTCACCTCTCTTCAGATGTCTTGGTATAGTAACTTACAAGATAAGTGTTGTCAAACTAGTTGACATCAATGACAACATAATATTGATTTAATCATATTACATATCTAATCAGAAACTCCTCAATGATCTTGTAATCATAGATTCTTCAATCAGATTCCAAATCAGTTGTAGTCCAACAATCTCTCCCTTTGGCATTGATGGCAACTCAAGTAATATGAAATGTACCATACACATACCAAACATATATTCTACAACTTTGTGAAAAAAATTTTTAAGTCAAATAGACTTAATATGTTTAATCACTATGTTACTTAACTAGCATTAAATAATACAGCTTTACCATTCTGCAATTGTGATCTTTTCAGTTCTCCTATTCCTACTTCTGTTCTCTGTAACTGATCTTCAATACTCTGTCTCATTTAGATTGTCTCTCCCTAATTGTTGTCGGTGCTTGTTCCTTTTCATATCTTCTTTATCTCTCCCCTTTTAATTTCATATTGTTTATCTCTACCTTTGACAGCAATGCCAAAGAAACAAATAAACAATCAATTTATGTCTTCCTCTGTATCTCTGTATACTGATATCTCATCAGTTCAAGTTCTCAAACTTAATCACAACCTTGAACATGATTCAAAGTGTGAACTATGCTGCATCAACATGAATGATCTTCTAATAAAATTAGGCTGATGCAACAACCAGATCACCTTAGTGACTGATCGATAGGGGATGAACCCCAAGTCTAGTCCTCAAGTATCCAAATGTGTCCTTTGGTAGAGGCTTTGTAAAAATATCGGCAAGTTGTTCTTTAGATGTAACAAATTCTAACTTCACTTGCTTCTCTTGCACTTCTTCTCTTAAGTAATGATACTTAATAGATATATGCTTTGTCTTAGAGTGCATCATAAGATTCTTTGAAATATTAATAGCACTAGTGTTGTCACAGTATATAATCACTGGGTCAGTGATTACCTCATTTGTTCCTTCCAACACTTGCTTAATATATGCAATTTTTGAATAGTTAGTAGCAGTAGCAACATATTTTGCTTCTATTGTAGACTAAGAAATACAAGCCTGCTTCTTACTTGTCTAGGTTACAAGTCTTTCACAAAAGAAAAATGCTCCTCTGGTGGTGCTTTTTTTGTCATCCACATTTCTAGCCCAATCAGCATCGGTGTAAACTTTCAGTTCAAACTTCCCTTCCTTAGGATACCATAATCCATAATTCTCTATTTTCTTCAAGTATCTTAAGATCCTTTTTGTTGCTATCATGTGTGATTCTTTGGGATTAGTAGAAAATCTTGCAACTATACCCACAACATGTGCTATATCTGACCTACTGTGAACTATGTACATTAACTTACCAATCATGGATCGGTAAAGTGTCTGATTTACCTCGGTAGTTTCATCCTCCTTTGTCAATTTGCATCCAATAGCCATCGGTGCTCCTACAGGTTTATCATCTTCCATGCCAAACGTCTTCAATACTTCCTTTATATATTTAGATTGTGTGATAAATATTCCATCACTCTGCTGAATCACTTGTAGTCCAAGAAAGAACTTAATCTCTCCAAACATAGACATTTCAAATTCCTTTTGCATTTCATCAGCAAATGCCTTGCAAAAAAGATCTGAGCCTCCAAAGATAATGTCATCAACAAATATTTCAGCAATGATAATAGTATTATCTATATCACCTTTCACATACAAATTATTGTTTTCACTTGTCCTAACAAATCCAATACTTAAAAAATAAGTATGCGGTCTTTCATACCATGCTCTCAGTGCTTGCTTCAATCCATATAAAGCTTTATGTAATCCACATACCATGTCTTTATTTTTGGGATCAACAAATCCTTCAGGTTTTTCAATGTAGACCTCTTTTTCAAGTATACCATTTAAAAATGATGACTTCACATCCATTTGATAGATTTTGAATTTCTTATGTGCAGCATATGTAAGTAGAATTCTAACTCCTTCTAATCTAGCAATAGGTGCAAATTTTTCACCATAGTCAATGCCTTCTTCCTGTGCATATCCCTTGCATACCAATCAAGCTTTATTTCTTGTGACTTCACCATTTTCATTCAATTTATTCTTGTATATCCACTTAGTACCGATAACATTCTTATCTTTTGGTCAAGATACTAAGGACCAAGTTTTTTTCTTTTCTATTTTCTCTATTTCCTCCTTCATTGCATTAACCCATTCTTCATTCTCTAATGCAACTTTCATAGTTTTAGGTTCAAATTCACAAATTAGACATGTACCTTGTCTTGTTTTGCTTCTAGTTTGCATTCCAGCATGTCTGTCTCCAATGATTTGTGTCTTAGGATGATGTCTTCTGACAAAACTAGCCAGAACTTGATTTCTCCTTTCTTGTTCATCCTATTCGGGGTCATTTTCTTGCTCAGTAGCTTCTTCATGTTCATCGATTTGTGGTGCCCATTGTCCTACACTGTTTCCCTTCTAACCGGTTGTCACTGCTTGCGGTGTCGGTAGATACTCTGGATGTTCAATGTAAGTGAATCTACAATAGTCTTCTAGTTCCTTTGTACTTTTCTTTGTGTACTTGTCATCAAACTCATCAACATGAACATTAGTACTTTCAACAATCTTATTTGTAACCTTATTCAAACATTTTTATGCTTTACTTGTAGTGGAATATCCCAGAAATATCCCTTCATCTCCTTTAGAATCAAATTTACCATTTCTCTCATCTTTCAAGATAAAGCATTTACTTCCAAAAATTCTGAACTAACTTACAGTCTGTTTGTGTCCAAACCATAGTTCATACAATGTTCAGTTGGAGTCCTTCTTCAGTTGTACTTGGTTAAGAACATACACAATTGTGCTAACAGCTTCCCTCCAATATGTCTGAGCAACATTCTTCTGTAACATCAATGTTCTAGCACAGTCAATTATAGACCTATTCCTCCTTTCGACAATGCCATTTTGTTGAGGTGTCCTCGATGCAGATACCTGCCTTTTGATTCCATGCTCATTACAAAAATTAGTAAATTCATTAGAGATAAATTCACCTCCTCTATCAGATCTTAAACATTTTATTTCCTTTTCGGTTTCTTTCTCTACCTTAGCTTTATACCACTTAAACATTTTAAAAGCTTTAGATTTCTCTTTCAGGAACATGATAGTCATCAGTCTAGTATAATCATCAACAAAAAGAATAAAATATCTATCACTAGAACAACTTTGAGTTCTCATAGGACCACATAGGTCGGTATGAACCAACTCAAGTATCTTCTTTTTTTAATAGTCTTTGCTTTTAAAACTAGACTTAGTCATCTTACCTTTCTGACATTCATGGCACATGGCATGATCAAGTTTTTTCAAGTTAGGCAATCCTCTAACTCTTTTCTTTCTACTAATCTTGATCATGTTGTCAAAGTTCACATGGCATAACCTTCTATGCCACAACCAAACATCTTCATCCTTTATTTATAAACAAGAAGATTGATCCATATCAAGATAGAATAGATTACCTCTAGATTGTGTACCAGTTCCAACAAGTCTTCCTCCATCATCATAGATCTTCACCTTTTTTCTCTCAAAAGCTAGTCGATGGCCTAAATTGTTCAGTTGAGCCAGACTTAACAAATTATAGTTCAATCCATCTACCCAGTATGCATTTTCATGTTGTAGTCTGTCATTGATCATCAGTGAGCCTTTACCTCTTACCATACAAGGTGCATCATTTCCCATTCTCATAGATCCTCCATTATATTCAACAAGGTGATCAAAATTTTCTACATCACTGGTCATATGATGTGTACAGCCACTGTCTATGATCCATGTATCATTTTTTCTTACTTTAGAGACCAGTGCTTTCTCTTCATGTTTCTCTTCCTCCTCTAAGTCATCTTTCATAGCAACAAATACAACTTCTATATCATCATCAGAATCAAATTCAGTTTCAATATCTTCAACTATGTAACATACCTTTTTGCCTTTTTCATCTTGGTTGTCTCTGTTGTAGTGTCGGTAGCCTCTATTGACTCTTCTCCCATAGATTCCTTCAAATTGGTCTTTGGATCTATCATCATCTTTCTTCTGAGGACATCTAGCAGTGATGTGACCAACTTATCTACAATTAAAGCATGCCGAAGGTAGCTTACCTCTATACCTTCCTCTTCCTTTGGGAAATCTTCTAGCCATAAGTGCTTCAAGCTCTTCAAGCTTGTCAAGTTCAATCTTCTGGCAATCTTCTATCACTATCACAATTCTCACTATTCCTGCTAGATTTTCCAATCTTCAAAGAAGACATGAAAGTGGATTCAACAGAAGGAACAACACTATTATCAAAGTTGTTTAATTCAAAGGTTGTAAGTTTAACAATCAGAGTGTCAAGAGTAAGGTTGGATGTAGCTCTTGTTTCATGAATTGTAGAAATCTTGATTGCATAAACCAGTAGCAAAGTTCTAAGAATCTTGCTTATCATTGTTTCATCATCAATCACTCCATCAAATGCTCTAATAGCATCTACCACCTCTTTGAGTCTATTTGAATATTGGACAATGTTCTAACCTTCTTTCATTCTCATATCATCAAATCTACCTCTCAGGCTTTCAGCTCAGACTCTTTTGACATTCAAATCTCCATTGTATATTTGTGTTAACTTATCCCACATTCCTTTAGTAGTTGTGCAAGTCTTAATATCTTCAAATTTAGTGTCGGTACAGGCAGTAATAAGTTCCATCATAGTAACATTGTGTTCATGCTTTTCCTTTAGTTGATCAATAGTTAAGGGACCAATAGGCGGTTGTATGTAGCCATTTTCCATCAGATCTAGTGCTGAGTTCCCAATTCTAGATATGTGTAGCTTCATTTTGCTTTTCCATACTATGAAGTTCTCTTTGTTCAGTTTTGGTACTTCCCTCTTATAAATCTTGAGACCTTTATGCTTAAGTGCTTAAAACTCTATTCCAAGAAACCAGTGCTCTGATACCAATTGTTAGAATAACTAAGAGGGGGGGTGAACCAATTATCCAGTGTCCCAAAACAAAATGTACAATTCAAAAAAACTTCTCTAAATTCTGTTCATTGGTAAGCAATAATAACTCACTGTCTATGCTTTTATCGATTACCAGTCTAATACTGTAACAGTTTATCGATCAAATCTAACATGTAATATGAAAAGTATGGTAACAAACAAATATCAAAATCAACACATAACACAAAAGATTTAACGTGGAAACCCTATAAAGGGAAAAACCACCTGGGACTGGCAACCCAAAATTGTTCACTCTTCTGAAGTGAGGTCGGTTAAGACCCAACCCTGTTAAAGGTTACAAACACACTGTTAGGTGTGACCTTGTTAGAGGATTTTAGACTAGAAGTTATCGTCCAACCAGCATTCACTATAGTGTTGACAGGATAACAATGTTCATTCTATGAATGATACATCATAAGACTTTTAGAGTCCACTCGGTTAAGAGATTTAAACTATATACAATGGTTAATGTGTAACAGTAAGTGATCTGACTTAATACAACTTCAATTGTAGATTACAGATCAATATTCAGTTCATATAAATCTTTCTAACCAATATTTCACTTCAGTTTCAATACTATATCAACTTACTGTCCGTCGGTAATTGCTATCTGTAGCTCAGTAACTATTTTGCAGCTTGGTTCTTACTAACCAGTATGATCAGAATGCATGAAAACTTGTTCACGCAATATTCTTGCAGATTCTTCTTCTTCTGACCTTCTCTCATAAGAAAATTTGTTCTCTTATATAGATGAGTAAATCATTTTCTTCTCCACCATCAGATTTTTCCATTTAACCACATTCATAGATTTTTCCACTTCAAACTTTCTCGGTACTTGTGTCAATAACACATTTCAATTTTCTCCATTAGATCTTCCCTGAATTTTGTCAACCGTCGATCTTTGTAACAAACATTATCTATTACCTCAATGTTATACTCTTGCCAACTCATCAATCTTATTGGCTAAACTAATCATTTGATTCATTCTGTTCCACTCGGTTAACAAAGAAATGCATCGGTGAACACTGCTCGGTTAATACTGTGATTGGTATACACTACACTTCATCGGTGTATACTAGAAATACTTCATTTACCGACAACACTGCTTTGTGTCTATCAGCTGTATACTTCATCATAGATGAATGCAACATAATAAAGTCAATATCATCAAGTCATAGACTCATCAACAAGTTACTCAATGTGTTCCTTATCCTCATCTGTCATGTACATCTTTCCTTATGTAGATTTATTTGTTCTTCATCTCTTTCACCTTTCTTCAAATGTCTCCGTATAGTAACTTACAAGATAAGTGATGTCAAACTAGCTGACATCAATGACAACATAATACTAATTTAATCATATTACATATCTAATCAACAACTCCTCAGTGATCTTTTAATCACAGATTCTTCAATCAAATTCCAAATCAGTTGTAGTCCAACAGGTAATTCCATCAAAAAAGTGTTGAAATTCCCTAAAACATTTGGGACTTCGACAAAAATATGAGTACAACTCTCTTACTAAATCTTCAACCTTGTTTACTAAAGGGAACTTCTTCACAACTCTAAAAGAAAGATTCATCTTGTGGGCCATATAGTGAATGCCAACAACATATGGTGAACAAGAAGCCTTTATCTTTGTGCAAAGACCATTCCTTTGACCTTGCATTACTGAAGCTCCATCAACTCCAACACAGATCAACTTATTCTCTATTGTCAATTCATCCATACCTCCATATTCAATTAAATGGCTCTTTACTAATTGAAATAAAGTTTTTGATGTCGCATTGTCCCTCACTTTTGCAACAGATAGTAGATGTGGTTGGTGGACATTATTCTGCATAGTATAAACATGCATGCATACCCATGACATATTATCTATTGCCGCAACTTCATCTTAGGACAGTGCAATAAAGGTTGACTCTTTTATTTTTCTCTGTACATCCTCTATTTCAACCTGGGCAATACAACTTGCCAATTCCCATCCACTGTTTATTGACCAATGAGTGACAGGATAGTTAGGAACTTTTAGAAAGTGTAACAAACCACTCATTTTAGGATATTCTTTCATTGGACACCCTCTGCTCAAAATATGGAAAACATTACTTAATTGAACAACTTTTTCACGTTCTTCTCCTTCGCTTGCTTTTGTAAAAATAGCATTAATAGAACCTTGAACTTTACCAGGCTTCATCTTAAATTTCTAAAACAAATAATATTCCTCAGCATTCCTTTTATGTTGACATTGCTCCTTTATTTTATATCTTACCATTTTTATTTCCTTTCCATCAACAGTTGAGGTTTCGTAAACCTTACCAACATGTTTCTCTATGGTGTCTAGTTTAAGCTGCAACCGCTTTTCCTTTTTATACTTCCAACTACAAATCATACATCTACATTCTACTGGTGGCTCACCTACAATTGGATTGTCCACGGGTTCAATGAATGGATACTTTTTCGCCCAATCAAATTTAAATCTTCTCGACATCTCCCATCGAAAATTAGTTTTTTCTTTTGATTTTCCTCTCCCTTTAGTGTTACTGTTAATTGAACCATCATCATCACCGAAGTTGATCAATTCATCTTGGTACTATTTATTTACTTGAAATTATTCTTCAAGGTCATCTTCTTTAGAGATATCAGGTTCAGCAACTTCGTCACTAGATTTATTAGGCTCCCCAATTTGTTCATTAGACTCCTGTGTAGGTTGAGAACCTTGAAATTGTACAGGTTCCTCTGATGATGTACCTTCCTCACTTTGACCAACACTATTGCATCTGCCCATGCCAAAGTATGAAGATATATTTCTACATTTTTTTGGGCTCTCTTGGACATCTCCACCTTCAATAGTCCTCTTCTTGTTTAACTTTGATTGTGACATCTCCAACAAATTATGGCTGCAATAAAATTTTACTTGAATAAGATACTACAGACTAGTAGTCATTCGCTACCGATCGTAATTGTGAGCTCAGAATCAACTAAATCTCTTGAAGTCTCCTTCTCTCTGGCATGTTTCAATAATGAAACTCATATCTCTTAAATAGACAACTACAAGTAAACCATTTTCATATCAGCCATCAGATTTTGCCTCATAATCTCCATCATCCATTTTGGTGAAGGGGCTGATAGTTGCTTATGATAACAACTAATATTTAACGAACCTCATGTAATTTCAAATAATTGACTAGGTGAATAGGGCAAGAATTTGGGACATGATTATGTATGATGCATGGCTAATTGGGTCCTAGTGCAAATAAAAATTTCACTTGGGACAATGGGCCTTTGGCGAATGTTGATCCTCGATAAATACACCAAATTTAATCTGTGGTGAATAAGAGTAGAATAGTAAATAGAAATATGGGTGAAGAACCTGACCATGTTACTGAAATTACGTAAAAACAGTGGCGAACAATCTGACCACTATATGAGCATTTTATAAAATCTAGGTGAACCGGTCAACCAGTATACGAGCATTTTTTTCACCAATTTCTATCCACCAATCGAGACATATTTTCCAATTGGAAAATAATCACCACTAAAAAAATCCCTGGTGAAGACCTTGGAAGACTCCTTCCAAGACATTCTGAATCTGGTGAGTAAGCACTAAGTCTTTTGTGCTTAAAATTATGAAATTTTGCAAGTAGCTTTTCCATTGATGTCAAAGGGAGAGAAGAAGAGAGGAGAAAAATAAGGAGAAGAGAAGAAGAAGAAAAGAAGTAAATAAATAAATAAATAAAAGGAGAAAGAATATTTATATAGAGAAGTAGAAGGAAGATAGTAGTTTGACACTTAGTCATTTTTGGCTAAGTATTTCCATCAATGCCAAAGGGAGAGATTGTTGGCAAGTGATGATTTGAGAGCACTAGGGATCACTTAAGGGTTGTCATTTATGGCAACACTTATGCTGGAGTGATCGTATGAAGTAAGTATAAGTGTGGGAGACTCAATCATGAAAATGACTAAGTACAAAATCAGAATAATAGTATATTGCAATACTGTTTTGGTTAGCGAAGATAGTATATGATATATTATGGCTTGTGAACTTAGAGGAAGATAGATTGGGATATGTATGACCTTTAGTTAAGGTCGTTCATGTTTTTTTGTTGATATCAATAAGATAAAGTGATATGAAGGTATGTGAAGATAGAGAAATAGTGAATCGGGGTGTCTGAAAAGTTGCGATGATTGAGTGAAGGCTTTATAGAATGGTAATGTGCTAACTCGGATGAAATTTGTATATTGCTGACACTTTTGTAATACAAGATCTATGACTCTACATTTATCATTTGTATAAGTATTTGTTATGTTTTATATTGTATTTGAGAGCTGACTAGATCACAAAATTGATATAAGTATAGAGTTTTTTGTGGAAGCGATAAGTGTGAAAATGTGTGATAGAGATGGATATGTGATGGATGCAAATTTGGGATATTAGAAAAGATAGATAGTAGATGCAAGATCAGAGATAGACAGAGCTATAACTAGAACTATCAAAGCATAGCAGATGCTTGTGCAATTCACTTATTGAAGAACATTTTTGTAATAAAATTTTGGTTGTAAGAGTTGTAAGCTCACCACACCTTTAATAGGGTTTTTGTATACCCCTAACAAGGTTTTCTATTCTTCTAACAAGGAAATGTACTATGTAATACTCAACTCCTAACAGGTCTAGATCTCCTAACATGGATTCTATATTTTAGTGCATGTGGGTACCATCCCCACTAAGGTTTTCCCTTGGCTGGGGTTTCCTCAAAAACAAATAATGGTGTTATGAGTTATGTGTTTATGTTCTTTTCATTTCAGCATTGATATGGTTAATTTGCAATTGGTTGAAGTTTAATTTAAAGTGTTATAATATTGATTCACCCCCCTCTCAGTATTACTTAATCCTAACACCTTAATATGGTCACATGTAAGAGTAAAAGAGTACAAACTAGGAATAAGGTAAGAAAACCGCCTCCTTGTAGCTATCCAAAATTAAACCACTCACCTACCTATGAGATACTAGACATAATCATAGGGGAACCCATTATAAAAATAACCCATTGTAGATCTACATCTACTTTAGATAGCCAATGGGCTAATGGCTTACCATTCACAACCACAAGTAAGATACAAATATGAAAAATAAAAGCTACAACGTAGCTGAAGAAAGGACAAAATAAAGGAGAGAAGTCAAAGAGGGAGGGGAAAAGGGAACTCAAAGAATCTATAAAAGTGCAAATAGTGTGTGATCAAAAGGTGGCATGCTTCTATAAACCATTTTGTTTTGGAGAATCCATGAAAGAGGACATCCCAAGAGGCAACTTATAGCTTCCTATCTATGATGTGCAATAATATAACCATTATGGATGATGGCTCTCAAATGTACCTCAATAAGAAACCCTTGCAAGGTGCACCAAGATTGGAAGATTCAAAATGATAATGCAGGCATGAAAGATCTAAATGAAATGCAAGATCTAAGATAGAATGAAAATGCAAGAACAATAAAGAAAAGATAATCTAATCAAGATTAAAATACCTCCTAGTTAAGATATGTGATTTAAGCTAAATGCAATAAGGAAATGCTAAGCTAGAATGCAAGTAAACTAGAATGCTCTTAAGACTGTAAGTAAACAAAATTATAGCATAACACTAGCATGAAATAAGTAGTATATGAAAGAGTGGGGTAAGAATCTCCTTTTAAATATAAATGGACGGTGGAGATTAAGAGGCAAAATCCAAGGGTGGAGAAAAAACCCCATTTTTTACTTTAGGGCACAAGATTCTCAAGAGGCAAAATCAAGTAGATGAGAATGATTAGGTAGAAATGAGTGGTGAGGATTAAGAGGCAAAAGAGATTCTATTTTTGTCTTCTTCTCTTTTTTCAAATTAGGAAATTCCTTTTTCATGTCCACACATTGAATAAAGTGGATTTTATTTAATTAAAAGGGGACATGTTTTTTTAATCAAATAAGATGTAGGATAAAGTGGCCAAACTTTAGGATATCATCAAATAAATGATTAAAGTGGTAATTTGATCAAGAGATAAGATTGATTAAGCATAAGATAAGGTGTAGTATTTTTTATGTTTAATGTTATAGTGGAGCTCAAGGTTTACCAGACCTTTTTTGGGTGATTACATTTGCCCCTCTTTGACTAATGTGTGAACAATCTGGGAACACATTGATTCAAAGAATGATGATGTTAAAATAAATGATAGAGATCTAACTCTGAACTTGATAGAACAGAGCATAGAGAGATAACTAATCCTGAACTTGATCGAATGAGAACTAGCAAAGGTAGATAAGATAGATCTAACTCTGAACTTGATCGAACAAAGCACAGAAAAGAAGCTAATCCCAAACTTGATTGAATGAGAACTTAGCGAAGATAGGTACGATTGCATTTTAAGAGATAGATGATAGATTATTCTTGCCCCCTTAGGATCGAAATTGAAATAAGGTAGATGAGATGTAGAAATGAGATAAGAGAGATTTGACCAAATCAAGATAAGATAAGGTTCCAGATGATTGATTAAGTGCACAAAACCAAGTTTGACCACCAAGTGGTGAAAATTTGCCCCAATGTGAATAAGGTTGACCAGGAAGATAATTAGGTCAAAGTCAGAAGAAGAGATGATGAAATGACAATGGAAGAGAGAGAAGATGATGATTTCCTTAAAAGATCAAAGAAATTAGCCTCAAAGGGGCAATCAGCTGCGCATAGGAGGAGATAATTTTAAAACATGATTTTGATAGTCAAGATGAAGCTTGATTTCAATTTCAATCCCAAAAATGGATCCAAGATGTTGAAATTAGGTAGGGGTACAATTTTCATAGAAATTTGAGACTTTGAAAAATTAGGTCAAAATGCTATATAAGGGGCCCAAAGGGTCATTTTCAAATCATTTGTGCCTTTTGTCTTCTAGTGATTCTAGAGTGAGTTTAGATCTTTTGATGGATGATAGATGAGTTCCAGTCAAGAAGCACAGATTCGAGCTAAGCCGGTTGTGCAATCGGCCTTAGGAGTACCCACAAGTGGTGAGTCATCGAAACCTTTTTCCATTTTGGTGCTTTTATTACCTTTTTTTGCACGTTTTACTTAGTAATTTGATTTTTTTTTATGAACTTTTGGAACGTCATGCAGATTTACTAAGAAATATTGTATGACAATTCATACAAAGTTGAAATGTCGCACCGACTTTGTAAGATGTATTGCACCATTGGGACCCATTGGTCGTGGAAAATGGTGTGAAATATCGCACCATCTCAAAATTTTGCACTGGTATAATAAGAAGTGTCATACAAAATTAATATGAACTATGAAATGTCATTTTTCTTTTTGTGTGTTTCTGATTGCTTGTTGACTTGACTAAAATTACGTAGATATTTTATTGATGCTTTGTTGATGCTTTTAGTCACTTTCTAATAAATCCCAGTGGGTCTTTTCCTTGTACCTCAATTATCTACTGATGAGAGGGGTATATTGGAGTCCATGGGACTCATATTTTCTGTAGATGCCCCATATTCGAGCAAACCATGGGTTGTTGACTGCACTTGCTAAGCGGTTTCATTCATAGCATAGCATGTTTCATTTGCCTATTGGAGAGGTGACGGTGACACTAGAGGATGTGTACTATATTTTACGCATCTATTTCCATGAGGAGGCAGTAAGTATTCTTTGATGATTTGTAGATTCTTGATTAAGTCATATGTTATGTTTCACTACCATTGATCTTGATAGTGATAATGAAATTATATCTTGCATATATATTTTGATAAGTCACCTGTTGATGGGATTGCAGCCATGCAGACCATTTTTGTAGATTTCACCATCTTGGACCAGGTCATCATGTGGGAGCACATGATGGATAATTATAGTGTTGATTATCATGTGGCTTGCATCCATTTTTCTTTGATTGGTCACGTGCTTGGTACTGATAAGAGTTAGAGAGGCTTCCAGTGTGGATGGTGCAGAATAGTCATGGATTTATTGTCTCAACCCCGACAGATGGCATGGGGACCATCTCTCCTAGTAGATATGTATTGTGAGCTTCACGATATTGTCTATAGGGAGGGGAAGAGTTGGTTGAAATGGCCCATCATAGCATAGGTGTGGGTGTAAGAGCATATCTCCATGATCCACCCCAAGGTACAACCTAGATAGAAAGGGCGACCCTATATTTACAGGTATCTAGGGTTTATTCAGTAGACACATGTAGGAGACACCATACTAGCACCGACATCTCAAAAATATTCATTTATTCACATGGTGTCCTTACATTGAGTGTGAGTAGTGGGTTGAGGCTAGGGAGGATTTGGCCTTCATGTTTTATAGTGGGCCATTATTAGGAAGACACACAAGCATCATCGAGTGGTTTTTCATTAGTAGAGTATGGCATTAGTTTGGGAGGGCATAGGGTGTCAACACAGAGACCACAGACTACACCTAATATAGAGATGAGGATTACCTTGGATGAGGGCCCATTTTATGATATAACATCTGTATAAAAGAGACATAGAAGCTTCAGAGGATAGTGCCTGACCTACTTCTAAAGGTCACCGATGCAAGTACTACTCTTGAGTACCAGAGATGGATTCAGCATCACCCCTTCCCCATATTTTAGCACCGATAGATTTAATATTTAGAGGTGGTAAGGATGGAGGTGATGAGGGTGGTGATGGAGGAGGAGGGAGGAGAGGAGGAGGCAGTGGGGCTAGTGGGTCCAAGAGAAATGCTCCTTCTAGCAGCCGACCTACTAGATCCAAGTCACAGGGGATGGAAGATGGTATGGACATAGATGAGCCTGAGGAGTGCCTAGTTAGGAGACCATGGGGGATAAGGGTAGAGGATAGACCTACACCACAGCTAGAGAAGAGAAAACATGCCGATGATAGGCTTGCATAGAGGGTGAAAGCACTAGAACTAGAGTTACAACAGACATAGATGAGCCTTAGGAGTACCTAGTTAGGAGACTATGGGGGATAAGGGTAGAGGATAGACCTACAACATAGCTAGAGAAGAGAGCACATGCCGATGATAGGCTTGCATAGAGGGTGACAACACTAGAAGTAGAGTTACAAAAGGCACGGATCACCATTGTCATGCAGGATCAATAGTAGGTCGATGATAGAGCCAGGATAGAGGAGCTCAGATAGGAGTGAGATCAGGCTAGGAAGGAGGCACAATGTCATGGGGCCAAAGTGGCCTATTATTATGCTTCTTACATTTCCATAGTTCCTACAAAATAGAGGGTTCCTAATTATTCCCAGAATGTAAGGAGATAAGAGGGTGTTATACAAGAACCAAACAAAGCCCAAGCTCCATATCTAGCTCCACCTATGTAGGAGGGAGGAATCTAGTCATAGATTATATTAGGGCATCCTTCTATCATTTTGACTCAATATTTTGATCTCATTTTATTTTACTCAGACATGTTCCATTTTTTATATATATAAGATACCAGATTTTGTCATTGTGTTATAAACTTGTCTCATTTCCTTGATTCTTATGGATATATCTTTACTTTTTGCACTTGTATCATATGATGTTATGATTATGTATTCATTTCTTTATGTTGTATTACTTGAAATGTGATGCTCTTGTAGTTGTAGATTCATTATGCTTTGATATATACATGTTATGCACTTCATGATTTAAAATGTGATCCTTTGAGTAGATTTGATATGATGATATGATTAACCCCTTGTGATGATAGGAAAGGGCAAAAGATTGAAAGATCGAGGAGATGAAAAAGACATGATTAAGATAGAAGAAAGGAGATATGCGATCGATCGCATCTGACTGATCATCCAATAATGATGAAGGAGACTCTCTCCAAACTCGATATGAAAACTAAGAATGCACCTAAGAAATACAATCTACCCTGAAAATGCAAAGTGTGATTTGCAAGGGTTAATAGGCTTTTGTTTTTATCATCGAGCCTTATTAGGGGACATCACAAGATCATACAACTATCACTAGTGCGAACACAACTATGAAGATATGAATATGATCTATATCAAATAGAATGTAGGAAACACATGTAAGCGTTGAGACATAAATGTCAAGATGAGATGAACACAATTTCTAAGTTAATATTGCAAGATTATACTAGTATCAAAGCATCAGTGCCAAGATAACCATGAATAAGGTGTTGCATAAGAAACACAATGTAATAGTCAAGGATATAACTCTAAATCTCCTAAGTGTCCAAGAGACTAGAGAAAGAGATAGTTAGGATCATCAAAGTGATACACATAGGAAGAAATCAAAGAAAATATGCCCCATGCCCTCAGTCTTCTAGTTGTAACATCATGGAGAGACTAAGGAGGGAATATGCACGGAAAATCATCAATTAAACAACACATGAATAAAATAAGTCATAACATGTCTTAGTCATTTTAGTTTAAGAGGAGTGTGAAAAGAAAAGATAATCACTGACTTGCTAGGACTCATGCTTGTAAGTGAGAAATATTGCACAATCCTAGACTGCATTCAAACCATCAACTCAAGATAGGATATCTGATAAGTGCTAAGAAACACTCAACATCAAAGGAAGTGTTGAGAAATACAAGTGTGAGTTACTAAAGGACACCATTGCATACTAAAGATAAGTATAGTACATGCCCCCTATCCTGAGACAAAGATCAATTCCAAACCAAGGAGATAAGAAAATGGGAGTCGAAAGGATTCGGAGTGCAAAATGATAAGTTGATAGATATAGGCACATACATCTCAAGTAGCACCTATTTCTAGGTTTTCACCACTTGGAGGTTTTATTTATTTTTTCTACCAAGGTGCTTGTTTCCAGGTTTTCACCAAGGTGCAATTTTTCTTTTTTCTGATTTTTTTTATTTTTTGATATTTAATTTTTTTGATTGATGCATCAAAGTGCCTGTTTGCTAGGTTTTCACTAAGATGATCATTTTTTAGGACTTTTTATAATTTTTAGGATTTTTTTCATGATCATTTATCAATTTTATGATTTTTTTAGGACATTTTATGATTTTTATATTTTTTTAGGACATTTTATAATTTTTAAGATTTTTTCAAGATCATAAGATATGTACAAAGTTTTTGTAGCATCGTGCATAGAAATTATTCAGATGAAGGATGCTGATAGGTTCAGGGACTTTTTCTCCCTTAGGTGTAGAAATTTGATAAGTGGGGGATCCAAAGGAAGCAGTGATTATGTAGGGACCTAGCCAGTTAGGTTCAAATTTTCTTTTTTGTGCTCTATTGTGGTGATTCATGGGATTCTCTCTTAGGATGAGATCTCCAACCTGAAACTCTCTAGAATGAACATTCTTGTTATAACTCTATGACATCCTTTTCTGATATACCCTCATGTGGTCGAATGCAACTTTTCTTCATTCATCCAAAAATTATAATTCTTGTATACGCACAATTCTATAGTCATCATCAGTGATAAGGCCTCTCAATGAAACTCTTAAGGAAGGTATCTCAACTTCAAGAGATAGGATATCTTCAGATCCATAAACAAGTGAAAAGGGTGTGGCTCTAGTAGGTGTGTGGATTTTAGTTTTGTAAGCCCATAATGCAGCATTAATCTGTAAGTGCCAATCTCTTCCTATCTTATTGACTGTCCTCTATAAGATTTTTAGTAGTGTCTCATTAGAAGCTTCATCCTGGATGTTACTTTAAGGGTAGTAAATTGAGGACCATTGTTGTTTGATCTTTAATTTCTTACATAGTTGTTTGAGATCCTCATTTTTGAATTGTCCTCTGTTATAGGTAACTATGGAGGAAGGTATGCCATAATGATAGATGATGTGATTGAGTATGAACAAGGACACATGTTTTCCTATAGAAATAGAAATAGGAACAATCTTGACCCATTTTGTAAAGTATTATGTTGCATTAATGATGAATTTATGTGCACTGGATGAGTTTGTTATAACTACAATTGATTGGCTATTTGGAGAACAAAATGGGAGAATGTGAATATGATCACCGAGCTACTAAGGTATATGTGAGATAGTAGATCAGTTGTTATATTATCATTGATGTCAACTAGTTCTGACTTTACATATCATGATAGTTGTAAACATCTGAAGAAGGTAATGTTGGTGAAGGAATGGAAATATTAGCATGAAGATGAGATATATGAGTAAGTTATGAATGAGGTATTCATTGGGAAACTTATTAATGAGTCTATGACAATATGATAGCGATTTGATTGTATTACATGATTCTTTTAAGTGTTGAAGATCAAGAATGTACAAGTTACTTTGGTCGATATATGAAGAACTTAATGTACACTAAGAAGATATTGTGTATACTCAGTGTGGTATTAACTGAGTAGGAAGAAACTGACATATCATGGTATTGACTGAGTGGGAGAAATAAGGAGAAACATGTGATTACCGACATGAGATGATGAGCTGGATGAATCTAGAACATTCCAAGGATAAAGAAAAAATTAGTTATGGATATCTATGGCTAACAAAATTTGAGGCTGATCGGATGATGAAGATTGAAAATGTTTTAAGGCACAAGTTCTGAGAAAGGTTGAAGAGGAAAAATCAATGATGGAGATTAAGAGACAAAATCTATGGCTAAAAAGAAAATGGTTTATCATGTCTATATAAGGAGATAATAAATTCAAAGAGAGACTTGTGTGAGATGAAAATATTGCATACATGCAAAGTTGGTCAGACAGGTTGAAGTGAGAACCAAGTGATTCTGCAAACTAAACCAAGTGACCAAAGGAGATAACTAAGAAGAACATAGTTAGAGGAAGAAGAAGATTGAAGAGATTATGATGATCAGAGTTATATTGAGCTTAGCATAGATCTTAATATGAGAAAAGGAAGTTGCATTTGAATCAAGTCATATACTACTACTTTCTAACCATTACTACAAATAAAATCTCTTAACCGAGTGAGACTTGACCGTCTTTATTTATTTATTAGCATTCTATGAATGTTACTTGTTTTCTTGTTGACCCAAGTGAATGTATGGTCATAGAGAACTATTAGTGATAAATCCTCTAATAAGGTCACATGTTATAGTCTATTTTGTAACCTTTAATAGGGTTGTCTCTTAACCGAGCTCACTTCAAAAGACTGAAAATATTTTGGGTACCGGTCCTAGGTGGTTTTTCCCTTAATAGGGTTTCCATGTTAAAAACCAAGTGTTAAATGTGTATGCATGTGATGTTTTGATATTTTACTTTACACATTACAGTAACTGGTTAGATCAGTATATACTAGATAATTTATCTGATAGTCAGTTAATTAATTAGTAAGGCACAATCAAGTTTTTACTGAGCTGTTTAGTTTATTTATTGAAGTTGTTATTATACATCAAAGAGGAATTTGGGACTGTAGAATAACTGGACATAACTGATTCACTCCCCTCTTAGCTACCTAACAGAATTAGGGTGAATCTATCCTTCCAGGTCAAAATCCCATTGTTGAAAAGGCCAATGTGTAATTGAGGGGATAAGTTCCTGACCTGGAACATGAATCAAGTTCCCATGTATCTGACATTTCTTGCAAGATTTAGCATAATGCACAACATCTATCTGCATAGTAGGCCAATAGTAACCTGACCTTAGTAGTTTCTGAGCTAGTGCAAGACCATTAGAGTGAGACCCACATATGCCATCATGAACTTCAGCTAACACACATTCAGATTCATCTCTCTCTAAGAACCTAAGAAGTGTTATGCCTAAGCCCTTCATAAACAAGTCATCAAAGATGATGGTATACCGGGAAGCATTGTGAATGAGCTATCATTTCTAATTGTGGGTTAAGTTATCAAGAATAATTTGGTCGAGTACATAGGAGTAGATTTTAGCATAGTGAGAAGAGTCATGACCAATGATAGAGCAAATCACATGGTTGTTAGGAGAGTAATATGCAGGGTAGGGTAGTTCTTCCACCAAGAATTAAAATCTTGATTCATGTTCTTCTAGCTGTAAGATAGAAGCTAAGGTGGTCATAGCACCGTCTGCCCTATTTTAAGCTCTAGGAATCTGCTGAAATGTGACAAAAGAGAAGTAGCATTTTATATCATCAATCATCTTCTTATAGGGAATCAATTTTTCATCTTTTGTGTGATAGTCATTATTAGTCTGGTTGATGATAAGTTTGGAGTCTCCAAAGATATGTAGCTCAACAATCCTCCATTCAATAGCCAGCTTGATTCCATTTGTCAAAGCCTCATATTCAGCTATGTTGTTTGTGAAAGGGAACAACAATTTGTAGGACTTAGGAATAGTATATCCATGTGGTGAGATAAAGAGAATTCCAGCTCCAACACCATTTTGGGTGTGAGATCCATCAAAGAACATTTTTTAGGTGCATTCAGTCACATACATGATGGAAACATCAGGAAAATCAATCTCCATAGGAGTGTCATTTGGTATAGGAAATTCAGCTAGTTGATCAATAATTTCCTGTCCTTTTATCACATTATGATTGATGTATTCAATGTCAAATTTGAAAAGAATCATCATCCATTTAGCCAATCGACCAGTAAGAGTAGCTTTGTTTAGAAAATACTTTAGGGGATTAGTTTTGGTGATAACCTATGTAGTATGTGCCAGCATGTAGTGTCTAAGTTTTTGAGATGCAAACACCACCGCAAGACAAGTTTTCTCAATATTATTGTAATTGATCTCATATGCAACCAATGTTTTTCTGATATAGTATATATGACTCTTTATTTTCCATTTTCATCATGTTGTGCTAGTAATGCCTCCAAGGATAAGATTGGAATTTTTCTTGGGATAGGAGGCATTAAAATTGGAGGTCTATCCAAGTATTCTTTGATTTATAAGAGACTCTTTTCACATTCTTCATTCCATGTAGAGGTAGCTCCTTTGTGTAGATTTATGTTAAAACTTTGAGATCTGTCAGCAAGTTGAGATATGAATCTCCTAATAGACTCAAGATTTCCTTGCAAACTCCTTAGTTGACTTATGTTCCTGGGAGGTGGCATTTCCATTATAGCTTGGACTTTTTTAGGGTCAACCTCAATTCCTTTTGCTAAAATGATACACCCAAGTAGTTTCCTATGGTGACACCAAAAGCACATTTCTTTGGATTCAATCTAAGCTAAAATTGTTCCATTCTATCAAATACCAAACTCAAATCTACAATATGTGTATTCCTCTTTTTAGACTTAGCCAAGGTATCATCCACATAATATTCCATGTTTTTATGCATCATGTCATGAAATATTGTAGTCATAGCTCATTGATATGTTTCACCTAAATTTTTTAGTCCAAATGGCATGACATTCCAACAAAATGTTCTCCATGCACATGTAAAAGTAGTCTTTTCTTGATCTTCGGGAGATATCTTGATTTCATTATATCCTGGGAAACCATCCATAAGAGAGTACATTTCATAGCCCGTAGTCATATCCACTATCATGACTATGTTAGGACATGTGGAAATTCATCCTTTGGGCATTCTTTATTAAGATCTCAAAAGTCTGTGCATACATGAATGGACTTGTCATGTTTAGAAATAGGAACAATATTAGATATCCCTTCAGCATAGTCAATAGCCCTTATGAATCCTGAACTTAAGATTTTTTCCAATTCTTCTTTAACCAAAAGAGCTATATGTGGATGCATTTTTTGTAACCTTTTTTTAACTGGTTTGATGCCAGGAGATATGGATAAGTGATGCACAATAAGATTAGTGTCAAGCCCTGGCATGTCTGAATATGTCCAAGAAAACTTTATCTTCTTTTCTTTGAAAAATAGAATGAATTTTTGTTTCTCATCTACTGACAAGGACTGAGCTATATGTATAAGTTGAGGTGCTTTAGTGATCCCAATATTTATAGCTTATGTGGGTTCTATTAAGACTGAAGATCTTTCCTAAAAGTAACCAGGCATACTACCAAGTACCTCATCTTCAAGCACCTCAAAGAGGTTTTCACCCTTAGATACGTCTTTTGTTTTTATTTTAATTTGTGTTCTAACACCGCCACAAAGTGGTTTTTTCCATTAGAACACTTATTCTTTTTCATTTTTATTTTTATTTTATGACTAATGTACTTGATATCTATCTCAGTCATACATGTTCCTAGTTCACTGGTGGAAGAAACCATGGGTTCAATGGCATTAAGTTAACAGGCAATTTCATAGTCATTCTAAAAGGTAGGTAATGCATGTTGTAGGTTTTTTTGCAACCAATCAATAAGGTCGGGGTATGTAAGTAGAATGGAAGGGATGGGCTCCAAGGTATTGATATGAGGGGAATCACCTCTAGGGACAAGGTATTCAGAGATCATAAGGTCTCCTTTGAAATTACCTAGATCGATCTAATTCCTAGCATTGTCAACTTGATCAATGAGAGTGGTGTATAAGTTTGACTCATCAAACCCTATGGATGACTCGTATACCACCTCGGTTTGGTTAGTATAGGTATGGATCACATCTATTCCTAGTTTTTTTGACTCAACTGAGAGAGAACCCCATTTAGGTTCTCGTGTTTCAATATATTTGTCTCTCTGTAATAGTCATGCCATATTTTTGTGGATACACTCCCTATTAGGATCCTCAACTTCTAATTCTTCAATGTGGTGGGATGTAGGAACTTGATCATCATGTTCAAGTTAGGGTCCTTCTTCATTCCAAAGGATAGTAGTAGAAGGAACAAATTTGTTTTTATCTTGATCTAAAATAGGAGTAGAAAAAGTTTCTTCTTCAGATTTAGTATTTTCAGGAGATGAGTCAAAAACTAGTTGTGTATTGGAAAATCCTAGTCCAATTTTCTCCCATTAGTATGACTCATAGGCTCAACAAGAGAATGTTTCTTATCACTTAAATGACCGTGACTAGGATAACCCATTTTAGCTAAGAATTCGTATCATTTTCCATATTTCTCAGGAGACACAGTAGCATTAAGTATGACCTCTTCAAGTTCTTTTCCTCTATAGATCCATTCTTTGATTAATTTTTCTTCTCTCTCATACTCTAAGGGTACTGAGGACTGAACAAAATTACCATAGCATGTCATGGAAGAAGACAAAGGTTTTTTATTTTGTGAAGGTTTCCCATAAGAGTGAGGGGAAACTGGGAGTGTAGCAATAGAGTCAAGTCGATACTCTCCCATTCCAAGATTCAACATTTGTAATTTTCTCTCACAATCATCAAGAGTGGTCTTATTTTCCTTGGTAACTATGTTGTTTGGTACCAAGGACTCAACAGTAAGTGTATTAATAGACATAGAATTATCTCCTGGGATAGAGATCTGAGTCCCATTGAAATGCAATTTTATGCACTAATGATAAGTAGAGGGGATTGCTTGCATGTCATGAATCCAAGGTCTCCCTAGCACTATGTTGTAGGCAAGAGGGATATCATGAACTTGGAACATCACCTCTTTCTCAATTGGACCAACCCTGATAGGTAACACAATCAATCCTTTAGAGGACCTTTCTTGAATCAATAGTAAATTCAGATAATCCCAACTGCTTGATTACATTGAAAAAATAAATATTCAACCCAATGCCATTATCTATCAGCACGCACTTGACTCGGGTTTGACAAATTTGAATCTCAATGTGCAAGGAAAGATTATGTGGATAGCTTAAGGATTTATCATCTTCCTCTGAAATGAGTGGCGAGGATTAAAAGGCAAAAGAGATTCCACTTTTTTCTTCTTCTCTTTTTTCAAATTAGGAAATTCCATTTTCATGTGCACACATTGAATAAAGTAGATTTTATTTAATCAAAAGGGGACATGTTCTTTTAGTCAAATAAGACTTAGGTGTGTGATGATGATTATCACCTTCATGAAATTAAGATCTAATTAGCAACAATTGAAAGTAAATAAAATGCAAATCTAATTAAAAATGAAACTAAGATCTATAGCATCTCATGGCTCTCTAGAAAGAGGTGGTAAGTGAAGCTCTCAGCTCAAATCTCCACTAGTGACACTTCTAAAATGAGAATGTATGCTGCTATGCTTCTACAATGCTTCTATGATGATGATTCTAGCTCAAATTGAAAAAATTATGCTAATTGCTCTAAATGCTCTTAATTGCTCTTAGAATGCTCTCAATTGCCTATAGTAACAATGCTTTGCAAATGAATTTCTAAGATATCAATTGCTCTCAAAATGCTTCATATTTATAGTAAATTCCCAAGGGTAGGGGGTGGAGTGAAGTAATCATGATTTACCTTAGGTTGAGTCAAATACTTTGCTTTGTTCATAAATGGGGGGATAATTTAAAGGTTTGTCTCAAAGCTTTGGACAAAAGGACAAAATTGAGTGGTTGAGATTGAAACTTTCAAATGAGTGATTGAGATTCATCCTTTTTGAGTGATTTGTGTCTTTTTGTCCTCAATTCTTATTGGTTGCTCAACTTTGTTGAAATAAATTAGGAATTATTAAATTCAATTAATTAATTAAATTTAGCCATGTAAGGGCAATAGGTTCATTTTGATTTTTGATTTAAACAACTATACAACTAATTGATTAAAATCAATTATATAGTGTTTTTCACCCCTTTAAGCTTTGATTTAATTATTTAACCTCATTATTTGATTTTTCCTTTTCTTTTAATTGATTTTGTCCAACTTTATTTAATTATGTCTATTTTAATTGATTTGATCCCTTTTTTATTGAATTAGTGCATTTTGATTATTTTGAGCCATTTTATTAATTTTTGCAAATTAAAAGCACTTCTCTTTTTTCAAATTAGGAAATTCCTTTTTCATGTGCACACATTGAATAAAGTAGATTTTATTTAATCAAAAGGGGACATGTTCTTTTAGTTAAATAAGATTTAGGATAAAGTGGTCAAACTTTAGGATAACATCAAATAAATGATAAAAGTGATGATTTGATCAAGAGATAAGATTGATTAAGCATAAGATAAGGTCTACTATTTTTATTGAACTTAATGTTAGAGTGGAGCTCAAGGTTTACCAGACCATTTTTGGGTGATAAGGTCTAGTATTTTTAATGTTTAATGTTATCTAGAGGAGCTCAAGGTTTACCAAACCATTTTTGGGTGATTACAAATAGTACCTCCATAGCAAACTATAAAAGAAACCAATGGAAATAGAGAGAGGGACCTCCTAAAGAAAACTCTATAACATATAATTACATCAAAGCCCCAAAAAAACATCCATCAAAACAAAATCCCTACATATAAAGAATCTAAAATATCACTAAGGAAAAAGACATAGCTACAAAAAATAGAGACAAACAAGAACAAAATATGGGAAAGAAAAATAACCCATCAACTACCACCATCAACCTTCCCATCATGACTTATGCATGGTGGAACAACCCCTGGCTTATTTAGGAAACTGGATTGAGAAATGGAAACTTAAAAGAAATCCCAAAGCATTGAAAAAAAGAGTAGAAACCCCAACCCAACAGTGGAACCAACCTGCACCATGCCTAATCCATGACACAAATGATAGAAATCCCATCACCAACAACACGCTCAACTACATGATCCACATCATTGAATCTATTTGAATCTTCCTATCCAATATCTATTGTAGTACCTTCACATGTCCTCCACCATAAAATCTATTAGAGTCTTGAGTAAGAACTCCCAATCACATCCTGATAGTTTCTACAAAAAGTATTGTAACCATTGCTACCACTACATCCCCACCTAGGTCAAGGTTGTTATCTTTGTCTATGTCTCCATCTCCCAGTGAAAACCTATCTCTCCCTCTAATCTCTCCATGGATATTATTTTTCATTCATTAATTTATATCCTTCTTAAAATGTAAAATGAAAGACATTCAAATGAACAAATAGTCAAACTTTTTATAAGTCCCTTATTCCTATAATATTTTAATCCCTTCAATTTTTATTCTTGAAAATATATCTTTTCTTATGTCATTTATGCTTTCTTAAAGTTCCTCTTGAAATTTTGATAGTGAGGGCCTGATAAATTCTTACTGGCATTAATGATTTGAGCCATGATAGAACTTACTTGATCCTCCATTCATTTTATTCATAATTATTTTAAGATTAATATTTGTCAAAATAAACTATATGCAATTTAGATTTAGATAATCAAACACATATTTTTACACAACTTAAACACAAATTCATAAAATAAATAACTATAAATTAATTTTTATTTTATTTTTCATTGGAAAATTGAACTAATGTTGATTAATATTTTTTTTTATTTGAACACGCACGATCATATTTAACAATGATCTTCTTAGATAAATTTAGTAGATAAGGCCCTAGACAAAGGTAAAGTCTTTGCTAGTAGATCTTTTACCTTATTTATTAGCTCTTGATTCTATGAGAGGCCTTTCTTATATTTTATATTCTTTTCTTTTTTAATCTAGGGTACTAACCAATGTTTATGAGTTAGATGTCTCATATTTCTTTTTCTTTTTCTATTCTATTGATGTAATATGCAAGGCTTTTTTATTATTTATTAATATAGGAGAGGATTTTAATAATATCATGTTTGGATTGGAGGTATAAGGGAGAAGAACTTAGAAATCAAGTTCACGCATGTAATTGGACTATGCCTATAATCCATCATATACTATACTGGGTTGTATCCTAAATCTAAAAATTCATATTGGATAAAGGTGACATATTCACAAAACCATGTTCAAACCCTCTAAAATTGGCACATTCAAATATCCAGAATCTCAACACCACTAAAAATAAGTTGGTTGAATCTACAAGGGTATAGTTCTTAATATATGTCATCTATATGGCCTTGGAGAAAGTTTTACTATCCCCTTATAAACATGAGAAGCTTGTAGCATCTTTCAAGCAACACTTGTATAACTCTTGGTATAATGGTTAAATCTCATCATTCATTGTCCACAAGGTTTGGGAAACAATAGACTAAACTATTTATGTATGAAATACACAAATATATGCTAGTTCTTTTTACCTTTGTGTTATTTTTAGAGAAAGAAAATTATTAAAAATATGATAGGTTGCTTCGTGCATCCATCAATATTAGTTAGTCACTTGTAACATTTTATGTTTAGACTTGACATCACCTACTACATATGTATCTTAATAGAGGTTTGATGAAAAAAAATTTAGGATGGAGTACATATTATGAATAATATCTTAGGTGTTATTCGTGTACCTCTTACTTGAGTTGTCAACCCTCCTACTTAGTTCGATCCTATATGTTCAAAAGAAGGTTCTACCTTTGAAGTTCATAAACTAGTACTCTATGTAGTTTTTGAATTGTATTTAACGCTATGTAAACCCCATTATTACAAATCAATAGAAATCTTTTAAACCTCAAAATTAATAAGGAAAATATCAAATATTTTGGAGGAAGGCTATCTATTGTCATGACCATTATCCTACTTAATTTTAACCTAGTAGTGAGTGTACAGAGAGTAATAGTATTTATAACCTTTGCATTTAAATCTCATGGTCTAGCATGAATACATGGTTTGTTCCCAAAATTTTAAGGAGTATCTTACTCAACAAGCCCTTGCAACTCCATACCATATTTTAAACCAAGTTTACAGTTTGATGAAAATATAAGATGATTTATGATAGTTAGATAAATAGGTTTACTATCATCAAACCTTTGAATAGTGACAACCTCAAAGTTCTTTATTAGTTAATTGATGCATGATAGAGTAGAAGTTAGAATACATTTCACCCTCATGAGATCATTATGGTCTAAATTGACCACATGTTGCTAGAAGAACTAATAAATACTAGATCAATCACAAGAATGCTTCAACTAGAATTTTCATCAAGACTTTGAATAGCTATTAACAATGATATATTTAAAATTCAGAATTATCATTTTTTTAACTTCAAGAATGTGTTATGCATTGATAACATCATAAGAAACAAGAATATACATATATAATTTAACCTAAATAAGAAACACTTAATAGTCAATTTTCATACAATTTGAACTAATAACCTATAGTAATCCAATCTTCCTAAACTTAATCTTGAATCAAGTGAAATAGCTTTTGTGTTCTAATTGATACCATTGAAATTCTTATTATAATAAGGAATATACATATATAAAACCTAAATAAGAAACACTTAATAGTCTATTTTCATACAATTGAAACTAATAATCTATAGTAACTCAATCTTTCTAAACATAATCCTATATCAAGTGAAATAGCTTATGTGTTCTAACAATATCATCAAAATTTTTATTATAGTAAAGAATATACATATATAAAACCTAAATAAGGAACACTTAATAGTCTATTTTCATACAATTTAAACTAATAACCTAATCTTCCTAAACATAATCTTCTATAAATGAAATAGCTTATGTGTTCTAACTGATACCATTGAAATTCTTATTATAATAAGGAATATACATATATAAAACCTAAATAAGAAACACTTAATAGTCTATTTTCATACAATTTGAACTAATAATCTATAGTAACTCAATATAATCCTGTGTCAAGTGAAATAGCTTATGTGTTCTAACCGATATCATTGAAATTCTTATTATAATAAAAAATATACATATATAAAACCTAAATACCTAAATAAGGAACACTTAATAGTCTATTTTCATACAATTTGAACTAATAACCTAACCTTTCTAAACATAATCATGTATCAAGTGCAATAGCTTATGTGTTCTAACCGATACCATTGAAATTCTTATTATAGTAAAATTGTAGCATGTCCAAAACACCAATGCTCAACGTCGAGCCATGCAAGTTGAAAATTTACACGAGAGAAATGGTCTAACTCAACTCTCTTTTACATTTGTTAACTCATGCCAACTCTGGTGCACAGAAGACAATCTCTATCGAAATCCTTCCAATACCACGTGTAAGCCATAGCAGAAACAAGAATAATAATAAAAGAAATGAAATACAAATATGGACACTGTATTAATTTGCCAGATATTTAATAAAGAGCGGCTGATTTTGTGCTGAAAAACCTGCAGAATTGCCAATCAGTACCATTAAAATGCAAATTTCAAATATCACCATGAATCGCGCCATGTAAGATTTTATAAGAGGTTGTCAACTACAACACATTCCTACGAGCATGCAGTAGAAATATTTTGGTTTTAGTTTTTCTGGAGAGAAACTTTAAAGGCTTTTGAGTGTAAATCTATTGAGTTTTGTGCAGCTAAGAAAATTCTTGAACAATTCTACTAGATTTGTACTGACGGTACATACTGGTGTTTAACTTGCTCTTGTTCACAGTTTTCTTTTTAGCTTGAGTAGAATGGCTGGATTTCATAGCTTCGACGGTTCCAAGTACAGTCCAATTGAAGAGGCTATGCTATTCTGAATACTCCAATTGATGACCTGTTTATTATTCCAGACGAATTTGAAAGCGATAATGACAAAGAATTTCACAGCTTTGACGGCTCAAAACTCAATCCAATCGAAGAGGCTTTGCTAATTCTGAATACCCCAATTGAAGACCTGTTTATTACACCAGAGGAACTTGAGAGAGATAATGCCCAAGGATTTCAGAGCTTTGATGGCTCAAAACTCAACCCAATTGAAGATGAGTTTCTTACTCCCTTTTCTGAATCTAAGAAAGAATTTCGTAGCTTTGACGGCTCGAAATTTAGTCCAAGTGAGGAGGCTTTCCTTATGCTTAACACCCCAATAGATGATTTGTTTGTTTCTCCTCCTGCTTGCATTGCTGATAAAGGAGGAGAAATTACCAAACATATTGAGCTCAAAGAGGTAGAAAACATTGCTGAAAAATTACATTCCAAGGGGCTGGATACGACATTGAAGGTAAGCTTCCAACAAAATATTATTTTATATCAGTTTTTCCAAAATGTACTAGGATTTGTTTTGTCTGTTCAAGCTCTGGTAATTTTCACTCTTTCTCCTTTTTTATCTTCCCCATTTTTTAAAATGATGTTCTAATATTTGCTTTTTTATTATTTTAGCTTGAAAGACAACTACAAGAAATCAAAGCGCACATTAAGGTGCTGGGATGGGTGTTGGAGGTGAGTTTCAATCCTTTAATAAGTTACCATTGTTATCCGATATTTATTTTTTCCCATTCTTACCATATTCCTATCATATTTTGTGCTTCTTTATAAATTGTTACAAATTGTTCCTTGTATCATCTAAAAACAAACTGTTTCTTGTATCATCTAAAAATATTCTGATATCCCATGCTGTAATTTTCCAGAGTTCCCTAAAGAGGACAAACATGCTGATACCAAAGAGAACACACATGCTGATACCAAAATTTGCCAGACAGGATATGCTAGTGGCTTGCTAGAAGAGTTTTAATTTTACAAGTTGATCATAAGAGATGAAAAAGTTCAGGAGTTACATCAAATGTTTTTGGAGATTTTCTAGTGTTTCCAACACTTAAAAATGTAATTGTCTGAACTGCAAGACAGAGTGAAACCATTTAGAGAGTAAAAGAAGTTGAACAAGTCGTTTTGAAGCTTACTCTTTATCACAATGTCCTGATTTTTTTCAATGCTTTTTAATTTTCTCTTGTAATTGTATCATTTTTAGTGCTTACGTCGCTTACATGCATGGAGTAGTGGACGTGAGGGGAGGTTTATTTAAAGAGTAACGAAAGTAAGAGGCTTACCTGGATTCGTGTTTTTTTATGATTGCCTTCCAATTCATACCTTTCACAGTAAAGTTGTGTATTGACTCAAAGGATTGTATTTTGTGTTAAATGAGCCCAATAAAATATCTAAATTATATGTAAGAATTATGTACATAAATCAGTTGACTTACGGGCAACAGAAAGTGAAGAATGAAAAATAGTAGAATATTAAAAAGATAATAATATTTATGTTCATGAAGGGTAAAAATTGTATGTATAATAGAAAAAGTATAATCAAAACAAAGAATAAAATAATAGTTTTGTCTATTGATGTCATACAAATTTCGTCTAATATAAGGCTCTTTAATAATGTTACATCATACTTAATTTTGAAGAAGAAAGAATGTGAATGGATGAAACAATACTTCAAATGTAAAGCATTGTTGAAAAAAGACATTTTGGTAGAGATTGTAATAATCATTTATTATATTTAAAATAAAATAACTAAGAATCTTTTATCTTTATAAGATATGAAGATTTGGAGAGTGTTGTAAGAGTCTTCAAAGAGGCAAAACACTCACTCTCTAATTTTATGTTAAGGGAACCAAAAGAAAAAGGTCCTTAGTCTTAGGCTTCATTGAATAATTTTTTAAAATATAATGTTTTTAAGGATTATGGTGATGAGTTTCTACACAAAGGGCACATTAAAGATCTTTGAGTTATGCAAAAAACACCCTCAAACTATATTGTTATTAAATCTTACTACAATATAGAGGTTTGATGTTCCCATCTTCAAAGTAGAGAGATATATTATAAGTAAATCTTGAAATACTTTTCTTGAGATTAACCATTTATAATATAGGTAGAACTTTAAAGCTCATATCTAATAACTACTTTTGTAGATAAATAGATAGATAGATAGATAGATAGATAGATAGCATCAATTAAACTAATATACATATGAATAATGTCTTTTTATTCTAAAAAGTCATAATACATTAAAAGTATTCATGCACCATTTAAAGTGTACCACATATTCTTACTCATATTTACTTAATTATACACAATTAAAGGACTAGGTCGCCTACACCTTGCCAATTTTAGAACTTAATAATATTTTCAATTATATCCACTATTTATTTCACTAACACATAAGCTCAATGGATAAATTCAAGGGATACTCTTGATTTTCTCTTTCTCTCATCACTTCTCAATAAAATTAATTTCAATATTTGTTATATATTAATTATAGAATTAACGCATTACAAAGTCTTTGTGATAGTGTCTTAAATCCTCATATTTATCATCAGTCTATGAAATAACAATAGTACAAACAATAACAAATACTTAACAATTTAATACAACCTATATCCGTATAAAGCATTAGTAACTAACTAAATAACATATCTTCTTCAATAGAACAAACCTCTTCTATATCAAAGTTCCTTTCCTTATTGAAGGAAATTCTTGCATCATGTTTCTTCTTCTCTTTCTTCGGTGCAGGTAATAAACCCCACAAAAAGTATTCCATGCTATCAATACATCCCATGCTTGATGTTGATTTTGATGATACAGTGGAGACCAGGATTCTGTAATAACCTTGACAGGAACATGTACACTCACTTACAATCTTGCTGCTGAGCTGAAACTGAACACTTCAGCTCCATACAGGGTTTGGTTTGAGGAAAATCAGGTGAATTTTAGTGCCCAAAAAAGATATGATCAGTATGGAGAAGACCTTAAAAACATCAGGCATATTGTGTTTTCCACTTTCACAATCTCACATTGTACTGTCTGTTTATGTGAAACCCTGATATGGGTTTTTGGGAGCAGGTGGGAGGATGGACACAGGTTTACAGAAATACTCTAAGCTATGCAACAGTGAGATGAGCATCTTATGAGGTTCCATTTTCACAACCAGAGAGATCTCTGGTTCTGTTCAAGTCATTCTTTCAAGGAGAACCCCTTCCTTATAGGTAATGAATTATTGTTATCTTAATTGATGTTTTCATTGGAAGATTAATCTATTATATTATTCTGATGATAGATCACAGAATTTGATGAGAAATATTAATGTTAGAAATCTCATGCATGAATATTCTTGCATCATGTTTCTTTATCGTTTTCATTGAGCTGATTTTGAAACTCCATCATCTATTTATGAAATGTGGGTTTTCTCTGAGTATTGCATGACCATGTATGGCCATACCTGATTTCCTATCTGTTTTCTCTCACTATCACCTCTCCAAATAGCTTTAGGAATTTGGCACTATATCTCTTTTTTCACTATAACCTATGAGGCAATATTAAAAAAGTGAGTCTCTTATATGAATCATCAAGAAATCTCCACTCTCTCATAAAACCGAGCTATATTTAGAGATAAACGGAATAAATTACAAACCTTTTTCATATCTTTAATACAACCAAATATGATTTCTGAGTATCTACCATTATCATTAATGTTCCAATTCATAAATCCATTACATAACATATGCCATATTTCTTTGCAAAATAAACACTCAATAAAAATATGTTCGATAGCTTTATTTTTCTTGCACAAAGAGCACAAATTAACATCAGAAGTATGTTGTTTATAGGGCAACTTCTATAGAATTAACAACCACCTAAAATAATCCTTTTTAGGCTCCAAAATAATAGTCCATAAGTATTGAGACCTCTTTTGATAAAACAAATTATCCGTGCTAATATTCCAATAGAGATTGATATACTTTTAAAACAATAGAATTATTAGAGATAGCTTTGTATATGTCTTTGGCCTTGGTTGTGCATAGTAAGGAGCCATCACTTCATTTGAAATCTGAGAATTGTGCATCCTCTAGCAGGCTTCATAGAGAACAGTATTCTATGTACAACTCTAGCAGGCTTCATAGAGAATGTTACTGGTGCACTAAACATATAGCAGGTTTCATAGAGAATGTTACTGGTGCACTAAACATCTAGCAGGCTTCATAGAGAACACTATTCTTTGTACAACTCTGGGGAGCTAAATTCATGAGAGAGTATGTACCTGCTCAACAATATAAAGCAGATGAAACCTGCATAAGAGGTAATGCCTTTTCGATTCTTTCCAAAAATCTATATTTAAAATTTGTTAAAGACAGGACAGATCCAACTGGAATTAATACCTCAAATAAAAAACAAAAATCAAGATTACTTTTAAGATCTTCATATTTTTAGGAACTCGAGCATATTCATTTACAATGGGTCATTAAGATTAAGGAAGGCCTCTTCGATTGGATTAAACCTTGATCCATCAAAGTTTTGAGATCTTTCATCAATAGTTACTTTTTGTTTCTCTACTGTAGATGTCTTTTTTTAAGTTGTTGGGTCACTCAGAAAAATTGGATTAGTAAGCCATTCTACTTCAGAGATGTCATTCATATCCTTTGAATCGAACATTTCTATGGGTGCATTCTCATTAGAAATCGGATCATTTGTTGGGCTATTAAGAATAAGCAAAGCTTCTTCAATTGGACTGAACTTTGAGGCGTCGAAGCTTTGAAGCCCTTTAGCATTATCTCTCTCCAATTTCTCTGTAGAAGCAGGAATAACAAATAGATCTTCAATTGGGCTGTTAAGAATTAAGGAAGCTTCTTGCATTGGAGTCAACTTTGAGCCATCAAAGCTCCAAAATCCTTCAACATTTTCTTTCTCAAATTTCTTTGACTTAGAAATAGGAATAGGATTAATAAACAGATCTTCAATTGGGCTATTAAGGATTGGGGAAGCCTTTTGAATTGGAGTCAACATTGAGCCACCAAAGCTCTGAAATTCTCTAACATTTTCTCCCTCAAATTTCTCTGGCTTAGAAATAGGAGTAATAAATAGATCTTCAATTGGGCTATTAAGGATCAGGGAAGCTTCTTGAATTGGACTCAAGATTGAACCATCAAAGCTTTGAAATCCACTATCACTCTCAAATTTAGAAACAGGAGTAATGAACAAATCTTCAATTGGGTTATTGAGGATAAGTGATGCATCTTGAATTGGGCTCAATATCGATCCATCAAAATTATAAAACCCTCCAGAAATATTCCTTTCAGATTTCTCTGGTGTACAAGTGGGTGTTGTGACCAACTTCTCTAGTAGAAATCATTCAAAAAGCAAATTCAAATCTCTCAATTCCTGCTCATACATTTCAGAATTGATAAGGTTAAACTCTATATTATTATCTATAACAACTGAATTCAACCCAGCATTTCTTTTGGACCATGAAGAACTTATTGACGGACTTTTACAGGTTTTATCCTTGAATGATTTTGTTAAACAAGAGCTTCTTACTTGAGAAGCTATAGAATTCACTTCTCCAGCCAAAACTCCTTTCTTGCATTGCAACTTAGACATTTCTCTGCTTTGATATTCAGACTTTGTTCCTCTGACATGGGCTTTATTCTCTGACAACAGACACCTTGCATCATATTTTTGGTAACCTTCTTTACCTTCCTTACATCTGAATATCCACGAGTAAACATCACAGAGCTCAAATCTCCACTCCACAAAGAAGTTGATATTGCCATATTTCAGTCACGCAGCTATTTTTCAGATAAAATGACCTGTCGTATAGTTTTGAAATTACAAAAACACAAAAGATTTTTACAAAAATTTAACAATTGATTAAAAAATCTAAAAAAAATTTGATAAAAAACAGTATGTTTACACATTTATAACTTTTCCCAAATTTTATGTGTCATTTTGTGGAAAATATAACTTCCCCGCTATCAGAATCAAATTGAGCTTCAACTTGAAATGCCCATTTTATCAGCATAAACAACTCACAAAATTATGAAAATTTAGACTATAATTATCTCTAGTACAAAGAACAAAATCATTCAATTACAATGAAAACAGGATTTTGTTACCGTGAAAACTAAATTGAGAGCAACGATCTTAACTGAATTGAGAGCAACGATCTTCAGTATTACTAAAGAATTTTTTCGGCTGCAAAATGCTGAAATTATCTCCAGTTATCTCGCCTCTTATAATTTTTTAATTTACAATGCATGGCGCCAACTTCTTATTTTTTAAATGATTTTTTAATATCCTTGATTGGCAACCCTGCAGTTTAGATAATGTTTCTAAATTTTAATGTTTATTTAAACAAATACTTCAAGATCTTATTGTCAATTTCTTTTTAAAAAATATCAACTGTTTTACAAAAGGAAAGTTTTGATTTTAGAATTAGAAACAAACTTAAAATTATTTTGTTGTTTCTATTTACTTTTATTCTTCGTTCTTTCTATTTATTTTATTGTTTCTATTTATTATTATTATTATATTTTTATTTATTCAGTTGTTTTAATCTATTACTAATCTTCTTTCTTTCTATTTATTTTTACTTTTCTCTTTACAAAACAAATTTTAGATTTTAAAATTAGAAACAAACTTAAAATTATAACATTTATATTTATTTTGTTGTTTCTATTTACTTTGATGTTTCTATTTATCATTACTCTTCTTTCTTTCTATTTTACTGTTTCTATTTATTATTCTTATTTTTCTTCTTTTTTATTTATTTAGCTGTTTTTATTTATTACTAGTTTTCTTTCCTTTTGTTTATTTTTACTATTTTACTTTGTATTATTATTCTTCCTCTTTATTTATTTTCTTGTTTCTATTTATTATTACTCTTCATCTTTTCTTTCTATTTATTATTACTCTTTTCTCTTTTCTATTTATTTTGATGTTTCTCAATAAAATAGTTTAGAGCATATAATTATAGTTGAAAAATAATTTAAATGGAATAATTTTGTCTTTATGTGATCTCAAAGAACATTTAATTATTATTAAAAATTAAAAATATTTCATCATTTTTTAATAAAATTGATAAAATGATTTATTGATTTAATTCATGATTTGTTGTAGAATTATATTTTGAGAAAATATTTAAGTATTAATTTGATTGTATGGTTGTACAAAATTATCTTAGATCATTTGATATTATATTTATAAATAGTTAGATTCTAAAGAATTTTTCTTAGAGAAAATATTCTATATTATTTTAGACCGTGTTAGCAATATTACTATTATATAGATTTATGGAAATTCATTTTTACTATAAGATACAAAATTGAAAATACAAATAAAGAAGAAATCAAAATATTTTAAAAAACTTATATAAATAATAAAATAAAAAATATTTATAATAAAGTTATATTTTAGAAAAAGAATAGGTTAAGAGATGATACAAAATAATTCAATAATAAAAATGTTTATTCGGAATTCATGAATTCAATCCCTCTATGGCATGGGAGGACAAAGGCAAGGAGCTTGTTCTTGATGGAGTTGCATCTTCTCAAGTATAAGGGTAATATTTTAAATAGTGTAATGGTGCTCATGTAATGGTTGATCTATATCTAGTGTTAATATTTTTTCGATAGATTATGTAATGATTGGCTTGTTTTATCAATGTTTAAATTTTATGTATATATCTAGTTTTCTCGCTAGTCTTGTTGAGCCTTACTATGGCTCTTGGTTAGTATACTTTTGGTTGTTCTCGGTGAACTTCTCTTAGGATAATTCTATAATTTTCCAATTGATAGCACCTCCTACTTCATTTATAGATCCCTCTTCTCTAATTTTCATCATACCCAACAGCCTCTCCAATGGAGCAATATGTTACTAAGCCTCTACAAGCTTCTCATCCTGACCCACATCTTTTCTAAAATTATCTTACATGTGAGTGTAAGAATCTTTAGAGGGATACATCCTTGGAGAATGAGGTCACCATGAAGGTAGAGACCAATTCCTTGGTTCCTATGTTTATTTTTCCATCTCCTCTATCCACTCCTACTTCATCTACCTCTCATCTAGCAACATCTTTAATTTCTCTTCTTGTTTCTTTGAGGGTAGTGACAAGAACTCTGTTGGAATTAGGAGAGATAGGTACTAAGAGGGGAAGGGTGAATCGGTAACTTCAAAAACTTTACTTGTAAACCTTTCAGATCTATGACTGTAAACAGTGATAACCTTTACAAAATAGCTTGTATCTAATTACATGAATCAATCATTCATTTAACTTATGAAAGTTAACAACATGAAATCAAATAGTAATCATATAACACAAGTATTTTGGTAATGCAGAAGCCCTTGTTAGAAGGTAAAAATTGCGGTGGGGATGACACCCACAAATTCTTCACTACTGCAAATAGAAAAGGTTTGCCTATTAGGGCTACAAGTTTTGATCACTTCTGGTGATCTTACCCTATTAGGAGTAACATATTAGATCAACTAGATCTACCTAGTTATAGAATTTTAACAACACTAATGAAGTGTCCACTCAGTTAAGAGATTTACATAAGATTGTTAAGTCTACTCTATTAAGAGATTTATCCAAAAACTCTATTACAATTGTTAGAAAGAAATAGGTAATTATCTGTTAATTGACAACTCAATTGTCTGATACAGATCTATAAGTTTTGAAAAAAATATCACCTAGACTGTGATGAATCTCTGCTCGGTAGCCTTTTCTAATTCTGCTTAATCTGATATCCTCTGCAATATGCTTTGTTAACTGATAGACTTAAGTTAGGCAAATGCTTCAAGTTCTCCTTGATTCATCTATCTATTCTCGCATCAGTTCACACCAAAATGATGTAAACATACATTTATATAGTGATCTACTTTTGCCGCTTTAAGAAAATTAGGTTACACAACATAGTCATAACCCTAAGATCTATGGTGTACAAAAATGACCTAGATCAGACTATTACATAAGATATACATTGCATTTAATGAATATCATAACATTAAATATTCCTTGATTTGGGTAAAACATTTTCTGATCTGTTGTAACCGTTTGCATAGAAGAATGTGCCATTACAGATTACTATGCCATTTTTTGTGATCCTCGGTAAAAACTGTATAAACTACTCGGTGTATACTACGACTCTCAATGTTTACTGTCTGTCGATGTCGGTGTCTGCTGGTGCTCGGTAAACTATTTGATGCTCAGTGTGTAAGCTTTACCGACTAGTTTATCTTGCTTTTAGTTACCGATTTGTTCAATGTAAGTGACCGACCGATATCTTTGATAACCTTTGATACTAATGACAACCTTGAATGCTCAATAGAGATAAAAATCTCCCCCTTTGGCATTAGTATCAAAACTCAAATGTATATAGACAAAAAATTTCTATATATACCTTATATCTTCGCAATATACATATACTTATCAAAATTTCTAAAATAATCCCCCTTGGTGCATGCTCTCGGTAATAGGTAGTATACGTAGCATCTATGTACTTATTTGGCATATGACTTATACATTGATTTCTCCCTCTTTTATAGTAATGTCAAATACAAAAATTAAGTAGTATACTCACATCTGATCAAAAATATGTTGGTGGGTTTTCTTGACTAACTCCAAGAGGTTTTCCCATTCCTCTTTCCAGTTGGTGAGAGAAATATGCTCAAGAATGACTTGTGAATGCATGTCAAATATGTTCTCCAACACTGAAATCTCGGGTGTTGCAACAAGTTGCTCTACTTTGACAATGTGTGCCTCAAAAATTTTCAGGTATGGCAAGAGTTCTGTCTATAACTTAGTGACCTAATCTATTATGTGCTCTTCTTGTTTCTTTAAATTTTCTATTAACCATCAGAGTTCCTGAACTTGGTGAATGTGCTTTGAGAAAGCATTTGGCTCGGTTATAGCTGCAGTTGTACTGACCTTGATTTCTGCTTCCAGTCCTTTTATCTTTTCATTGACTACAACAGTGAAGGTGTCCACAGTACAAAGCTTTAGTAAAAATGTACAAATTAACTGGGTTATTGATTTTATTTCAGTTATTACCTCAAATAATTTAACCTTATTGATTGCCACTTCTTGGCTGATTCTTTCTGCCAGTTTATTTTGTATCCTTGACTCTTCCCTTTCTTCAATCCATTTGTCTGCATCAGTATCTGAGGCATTGATCTTCTCAATCAATATAGCAAGTTGATCTATGATAGGAGTATCTTCATCAATATTCACCTCGGGTAATACCTGTTGTAAGATATCTCAAACATTTGTTAGGATTTCTTTCTATTTTGTTTCTTGCTTCAACTTCTCTTGTGTCGCCTTTCTTTGACATAATTCCCCATATTTACTTAGTTCCTCAGGGCTAAGGGTCCTCGGGTCACACTCAGGAATAATTATCACTTCATCTAGGGTGACCGACCCTTTTCCTTTCTTTTTCTTCTTCTTCTCCGATACTAACGGTGATTTCTTTTTAGTAATGACAAGAGACTTGTCCCCAGTCCTTGGAGTATCCTTCCCAGTTGACACACTTTCTTCCTTCTTATGCTCCTCAATAGTTGTTATCTCAGTTGATAGAGTGGGAGGCTCAGGTGTGGTGTCAGATGGGATTACCTCAGTTTCCTTTGTTTCATCTATTACCTTTGTCTCGGTGGAAGGTGCCTCTATTTGTTTAGGCTCATCTATCTCTGCAAGTTTCTCAATGTCTGGTTCCCCTATGATATCTTTGTGTTGCTCGAGGTCTGAGCCGTCAGGTTGTTCCTGTGAAAGAATTTCTATTTCTTCTGCAAGGATAGGAATCTTGCCTGGTGGTGATGTAAATACACATGCTGTGACTTTTTCTTCATCTTGAGTGTTTAGGGGTGCAATATTTACATCCTCATCATCCTTGTCATCAGGATCACCATTTGTGATGTCCTCAATGAGTGCATCATCATCAGTTGTCTTCTTCTTTTTTATTTCTACTTTATCTGGTGCATCTTGTGAGATACTTATTTCCTCCTTTTGCTCGGTGATATCAATTACCTCGGTAATTGATATACCAGAATCCTTTGACTTCTCTACTATGTCATCATCAATATAAATACCTTTTCCTTTAGAATTTTGTCTCTTCTTAGACAGATTTAAGTATGCTTTTTTCTTAGCTTGTTCTTTATCTTTAATGATTTCTCTCCATAGGTCATCTCCAGTCTCCTCTACATCTGCCACATTCTCATCCAGTATCATCATGGCTCAGTTCTTTACAGTGAATCTCTATTGATGATTAACCATGAGTTCATCAAGTTCTGCTAGGCTTAGATGTGGAGCAACCCGAATTAGAGATCTTTCTCTCTTTCTTTTCTTGGTTTCAAGTGCATAGCCCCATTTTTTATTTATCATGTCATCCAACTCCTTTGGTAATGAACATGAAAATTCCAATGGAACTCGCTTGAATTTTTATCATCATCTAGACGATTGCCTCTTCCCTCTTGGTTTGATCCTCATTTGACATCTTGTCAAATCTGCCTATTTTTGGATCAGTAAGGTCTCCGTTCTCAATTATCTCTTCAATGACTTCATCTATGGACCTTACCTTGTTGCTAACAACCTTGAATTGATTTGTGTCATCTTCAATTTTAGTATCCTCAAGGTCTTCTCTTCCTCTTATCAATCTTCTCCTTTTCTTTGGTGCTTCAGCTACAACCTTGGATCCTTTCTTTGCATAAGTCTTAGTTGGTGTAGCTGCCTTTCATTTTATTACCTTCTCTACTTCTTTCTTCTCAGGTGGTGAAGCTGCAGTTGATGATCTTTTCCTCATACCTTCTTGTACTGGTAACTGCTTCTTCATAGGAACTTCAGGTGGAGGAACCGGTGTGGGATCTTTTTCTTCATCAAACTCAATTTCCTCACTATCATATGACTTGTCAGCTAACATTTGATTAACTACAACTGATTTAGAACCTGAATGGAGAATCTGTAATTCAAGATTACTAAGGAGTTGCTGATTAGATATGCAAGATGATTAAATTAGTATTATGTTGTCATTGATGTCAACTAGCTTGACAATACTTATCTTGTAAGTTACTGTACTGACACATCTGAAGAAAGGAGAAAGAGATAAAGAACATAAATATCTACATGAGGAAGATGTATATGTCAGATGAGGATAAGGAATACACTGAGTAACTTGTTGATGAGTCTATGACTTGATGAAATTGACTTTATTATGTTGCATTCATCTATGATGAAGAATAGAGCTGAAAGACACAAAGCAGTGTTGTTGGTAAATAAAGCATTTCAGTATACACCGATGTAATGTAGTACCGAGCGTAGTGTTAACCAAGCTTGTGTTCACCAACGCATTTCTTTGTTAACCAAGCAAAATAGAAAGGAATTAAATGATCAGTTTAGATGATAAAGTGATGAGTTGTAAAGCGTATGAAATCAAGGTAACAGATAAGGTTTGTTATGAAGATCGATGGCTAACATAATTCAAGGAAGATCTAATGGAGTAGATTGAAACATTTTATTGACACATCAGTCGAGGAAGCTTAAAGCGGCAAAATATATGAATATGATTAAATGGAAAAATCTAATGGAGGTAAAGAAAACCATTTACTCATCTATATAAGAGACATTGGTTTCATTGTTGAAACACGCCGGAAGAAGAAGATACTACAAAATTATCATGTGAACAAGTTTTCATGCATTATGATCATACTGGTTAATAAGAACTGAGCTGCAGAATAATTACTGAGCTACAGAGAGTAATTACAGATGGACAGTAAGTTGATATAGTATTGAATCTAAAGTGATATATTGATTAGAAAGATTTGAATGAGCTGAACATTGATCTGTAAACTGAAATTGATGTTGTTTCAAGGCAGATCATCTACTATTACATATTTAACCATTGTACACAGTCAAATCTCTTAACCAAGTGGACTATGAAAGTCTTTTGATGTTTCATTCATAGAGTGAACATTGTTATCCTATCAACCCCAGAGTGACTGCTGGTTGGATGATAACTTCTGGTCTAAAATCCTCTAACAAGGTCACACCTAATAGTGTGTTTGTAACCTTTAACAGGGTTGGGTCTTCACCAACCTCACTTCATAAGAGTGAACAATTTTGGGTTGCCAGTCCTAGGTGGTTTTTCCCTTCACAGGGTTTCCACATTAAATCTCTTGTGTTATGTGTTGATTGTGATATTTGTTTGTTATCATACTTTGCATATTACATGTTAGATTTAATTGGTAACTATTATAAGTCTTAGACTGACAATCGGTAAAAACACAGAAAGTGAAAGTATTTTATGTTTACCGAGTAGCAGAAATTGAAGAATTTGTTTTGGATTATACATTTTGTTTTGGGACACTAGATAACTGATTCCCCCCCCTCTCAGTTATTCTAACAATTGGTATCAGAGCATTGGTTTCTTAGAATAGAGTTTTAAGGACTTCAGGCAAAAGGTCTCAAGATGTATAAGAGGGAAGTGCCAAAGCTGAACAAAGATAACTTCATAGTATGGCAAAGCTAGATGAAATTGCACATATCTGGAATTGGGAATTATGCACCAGAACTGATGGAGAATGGCTACATTGAACCGAGCACTGGTCCCTTAACTCTTGATCAACTGAAGGACAGGCATGAACATAATATTACTATGATGGAACTTTCTGCTGCCTGTACTAATGCTGAATTTGAAGACATCAAGGGTTGTGATACTGCTAAGAAGATATGGGATAAACTGACTCTAATATACAGTGGAGATGCGAATGTTAAGAGAGCTAGAGAAGAAAGCCTAAGAGGCAGATTCGATGATATGAAGATGAAAGAAGGTGAGAACATTGTGCAATACACAAATAGACTAAAAGAGGTAGTACATGCTATTAGAGCATCCAGTGGAGTTATTGATGATGAAACAGTGATAAGAAAGATTCTCAAAACTTTGCTGCCAGTTTATACGATCAGGATCTCTGCAATTCATGAAACAAGAGTGACATTGAACCTTACTCTTGACACACTGATCGGTAAGCTTATAACCTTTGAATTGAATAATTTTGACAATAGTGTTGTACCTTCTATTGAATCCGCTTTCATGTCTTCTTTGAAGATTGGTAAGTCTAGTAGCAGGAACGATAAGAATAATGATAGTGACAGTAATACCGATGATGAACTTGATGAGCTTGAAGCTCTTATGGCCAGAAGATTTTCCAAAGGTAAGGGAAGGTATAGAGGCAAGTTACCTTTAGCATGTTTTCATTGTAAAGAAGTTTGCCATATCACTGCTAGATGTCTGAATAAGAAAGATGATGATAGATCCAAAGACCGATTGGAAGGAAGCTAAGGGAGAAGAGGCAACAGAGGCTACCGACACAACAAAAAAAATAATCGAGATAGCTCTGACAAAGGGAAAAAGGTATGTTACATAGCCGAAGAATTTGAATCTGAATCTAACACTGATGATGATGTAGAAGTAGTATTTGTTGCTATGAAAGATGATTTAGAGGAAGAAGAGAAACATGAAGAAACAACACTAATCTCCAAAATAAGAAGAAATGATACATGGATCATAGACAGTGGCTGTACACATCATATGAATGGTGATTGTAATACCCCAAAAATGGACTATAGGTTCATTAACCTCCTACATCAACACATCGAATGAAATCGACATCAAAGTTCTAACCTAAGGCACATCTGAACATCATTGAATCCTAATTGATTATCATAAATTCTGCATCGGGGAATATTCCTAGTAATATTCCTATTTTATCATAATTAAATTTAATTATTATTTGGTGATAAATCCAATTTATCCTAAAGTTTGATTAATTGAATATTCTAAATATTTAATTAATTAGATTTAATTATGCCACTTAATTGTTTAATTAAAGTTAATTCTATTTATTCCTAAATTGTATTATTTAATTTTGACAATAAATCCAAAATCTTATGAATAATTGATTAAATTCTTATTTAATTAATTAAAGCAAGTTGTCAATTTTTAATAATATTATTTTTGAGAAAAAGTTTGAAAAATGATTGATTAACCCATAAATCAATTGTTTTATTTTTCAAAATCAGTTAAGTTGGAAATAAATCACTTTATTATTAAATTAATTCATAAATAAAACATGCACAATCAGAAAAGTAGACAACTATCAAAATTATCAATTAAATCTAAACTCTATTTGAATTAAACTCTGTTTTTGCATGTTTTTGTGAGTTAATTATCCTTTATTTAAAAATAACTCAAAAATCAACCTGAGTTATTTGAGTGATTTATGGCTTTTTTTCATGCACCTCCAAAGCCCTAGATTTCTATAAATTAAGGCCTCGGCTCTTCATAATTAATCTGACAAGTTTGCACACTCACGCTGTTGAATTGGAGACTAAAAAATCGATCTTGAGAATTCGAGTTGTTGTGAGATTTTCATTGTTTTTGCATAGTATCCATATCATTTAGAATATTATTGTTAGATCATTTTAGCATATCAATTTTCATATTAGCATAGATTCATATCAAGTTTTCATTACAGTAATTGCACAGAAAAACCAAAAAATAGATTAATTGCATTCATTCCATATCTAGATTTTGCATTTAAATCCTTCGTTTAGGTGTCGTCAAGGTCACTGATCTCAGTATGATCTGAGAGTACATACTCGCATCTACTAGAAGGCATTAAATCACCTAGTTATTTTAGTTTTTCATTTATTGCACTATTTCAATTTTAGCTAACCTCTAATGTGATGCAGGAGCATCCTGGGTGTAAGAGCAATCTTGCATCACCCAAAAATATTTATGTTTTTGTATTTTTTAAGAGCTATCTTGTGCAGAGCTGCTATTTATGGAAACTTCCTATTTTTAGTAAGTTGGTCATACGATCTCAGAATGTTCTAATTTCACAGTTGGAGGTTCATCTTAGTCATATCAGCCTGCCTATAAAGTTTCATTGCTAGATCAAGTCTGGTTTTGAAGATAATGAAACTTTTCAATTTTGGAAATAGGGTACAGAAACTTTGAACTCAATTTTGAAGGCTTTAGAGGCCCCAGATGAGGTCAAATTTTTGGTTGAACGAAGCTTGCTTGATTCAAGTGTTGTAGAGCTCCTCGTGCCCTTTCTGAAATGGGGTTATAATAGTCAATCGGGTCAACGGGTGATGACTTATGGTCTTCGAAAGTTGGGTCACTTGAAATGACAGAAAATAATTTTCCTTCAAAATTTCTGTTTAGGTTTCAAAAGTTATTTTGAGCCGACTTTGATGTAATAAAATGAAAAATAAAATAATTATAAGTTTGGTCGACCCTTAGGGCTAAATTTCTGGAACCTTCTCTAGCGGTGGAAATTGCCTATATAAAGAAGGCCCGTAGTGTTGTCTAGGGCAGTTCTGGATATAGATCTGGGTATTGATTTGAGGCTTTGTCCTATAGAATATTGTAAGGGAATGCCCATGTGGCTTTGCATATTGTAATTCTGAAAGTTTGTAATTCCACATTTGTGGAGATAATAAGAAGCCAATTTTCTATTCTTGCTTATTGTTGTTGTTTCTCTATTTCTGTTATGTGTTTGTGGTATTAAGGGGAGCACCCTTCATCATAATGTTTTACTGAAGTGTTGTGTCTACAGATCAGGTACAAAATTCACACACATTTTTGGTGCCCACCGTGGGGCCCTCAAACGGGTTTCCCTTCAATTTTTATGAATTTCTATCATTTTCTTGTCTTTTTATGTTCCAAGCTACGATTTTTATTCTCTGTCCATACAATTTTCATACAAGTTTTGTCATAAACTTGTACTAGGAGATACCCATTTTTGTATGACAGTGGATTTGATTGAGGATTGCACAAGCAGAAACTCACTATCATCTAGAATCTTGATTGTTGTATGATCTGATACCCATTATCGTTTGAGCTTCTAGATTGTCATCTGGGAGGTAACCCACTGTCGTACGAGTTTCACTACCAGGGTTCAATTGTCATTTCACTTTTTTAGGCAGTTTGTCAAATTTGGTTTTCAGATTTCGACTAACAGCTAACCCTAACAATTGAAATTCTCTATTTTTTATTGATTTTCATTGGTTTTTTATTGGAAAAAGCACAAGAATTGCTAAAAATAGGTAAAAATCTACTAAGCGCATTGCGAGGAATTAAGGTAACCTTCTCAGTTGATAACATCTCAATTTGGATTAAAATGAACATCTTGTGTGTCTAGCTTGAGTGCCTTTCTTTTCCATATCACACATTTCATTTGGGCTCTAAAAATGAACATAGATTTGCATTTAGCATCTTTGTTACACATAGTAAATAGGCCCTGTGAACACTATTCATGGCTCTTGAGAGAGTGAATTTCTAGAAAAATTCTTCTCAACGAAGGAACCCTTGTAGGTAGGGAGGATACTGAGGGCATCTCACGTTTTACTAGATCTGTGTGTCTTCAACTTTTGATCAAGGCATTCTCTCTCCGAAGAGGTTGATAGATCATAAGGGGTTGATGTCATAGATCTTTCTGAGATAATCTTACTCTTAGTGCATCGGATTTATCTATCTTCTTTTTCCTGGTTAAAAGTGAAAAGGCTAGAGGACTATGCTCTACTCCCTTTTTGGGTAGTACCAAAAACTCAAATCCTTGAATCTAGAGCCAGTCTCCATGTGGTATATCTTGTGAGTCACCTTTAGAGAGGGTTAACCGTAGTCGACATTCCCTTAATTGGGTCAACCATGTTGATAGAACCTCAAGCGGTAATAGCCATTTTCACCATGGTAGTGACAACCGCTATATAAATGTCCTATTGGAAGAAATCTCCACAGGTGTGGTCTCTTGTTGGGCTATTAGATCTCCCTAGCAGATCCTGAAGATTAAGTTCTCGGACTGTGTCAAAACCTTGGTGTGCCTAGATTGGAGTTCACCCTCTTGGATCATAAAAGTTGCAAAGTCAAACCATTACTAAAAACCCTAGTGATGCCAAATTTTCATTTTCTAGGAATATGTGCATTATTGCAAAACTTTTTGGAACATACACAATTAGCACTTCTAAGGATTAGCACAAATAAGTCACTTGATTCTTCATGGGCAAGGTTTCTTTTGCCCTTGTTCATTTTTTTCAGACATGCTTGAAATCACTTGCTTGTTGTTTTGTGTGCTTGCTTATCTATCTGGTTACTGAAAATGAACAAATCTGTTACAATCCTCAAATCTAGACATTGAAATTTGCAAACAATCTGAAACTGAAAACCCAAAAATTTGCAAAAATTGAAGTGAAATTCCTTTCTGGAGTCAAAAGTCATCCCAAAGAGTCAGAAAGTCGTACAAGTTTTGGAAAGAGTCGTTTCATAACCCCTTGAGTGTCGTATGGTAACTGGTATATTGTCGTACGAGTGTTTCAGCCAGTCATTTTCAAAAGTCAATTTTTATTGTCAACTATCGTACAAGCTTGTCAATTGTCATTTCATGCTATACCCACTGTTGTACGAGCCTGCAGAAAGTCATTTGAGAAGTTTTGAAAAATTGCCAAAAAGTTGTTAGAATTGCTATATATCCAGCATTTTCAGCCTATTTCCAAAATTTGTCAAACAAATCACTGTGTCAGGAATAGAGCAGAAAACTACTGAGAATCCAATCATTTTCCTAAAGTGACCTTTTGAATTTGATCTAGCCTTTTGTTTAATCGATTTGAGTTTTTTTTTTATCTTGTGTCAAAACCTTGTCATAACTATCAATCTTCAATCAATCTTCAAAATGACTAAGTGTTGTGATATCTTGTCTGCTATCTTTTGGGCATCTACCCATACATCCAGGGCACAGTATCCCTCAGCTAAGTCAAATCTATGCTTTAATCAATCAAACCTTGACAAGGTTGCGTCATTTGATCATCTTGACTCAATTCATTCTTCAGTTGTCTTCATCTTATTCTTTTGCTTCATCCAAGGTTAATGGTGGAAACTAGAGCTTCCTCTCACAAGAAATCTGGAGAAGCATCCCATACCTTACTTATAACCACTATCAAGGGTCCAACTCTTGAGCAACTCTACAATTTTGGTCTTTACAAAGATGACGGTCTTTGCAACTTTCAATTAAAAATTGGTTACATTCCTCCTTCATCAACTCACGGAGGTAATCAACAAACTCCTCCTCGATCTATCCTAGGGAGAACTCCTACCATGTCTCAAGCAGGGACAAACTTTGGCTCTCAAAGAGCTCAATCTCAACATGATGCAGATCAGGAACCCACACCTGAAGAAATTGCTCAATATCAAAATGATGATAACTTCAAAAGAATGATGAAGCATTTCTTGAAAGAAGATAGAGAAGCATACTTTTTACAATTAGCTCATCAAGGAGCTAAACTTCCTCCCAACTTTATTGTTGAAGATATCATTACGCATGAGGAAGAAACTCTACTCACAGCTATGATGAAATAGATGCATGCCATGCAAGTCAAACTTAACAACTTTGAAAAAGAAAAGGAACCCAAGGAGTTCTCCATGGAGGCTCTATGTCCTTTTACATCTGACAAAAACTTGTACATGCCACCATTCTTGAAAAGGGTGGAGATGCCCAAGTATGATAAGTATGATGGACACTCTGACCCTCAAGATCATGTCAGGGAATTATGTACACAATCTATGGATTTCATGCACGAACCAACCTATCTGATGTGTCTCTTCCCTCGATCTCTAGGTGAAGCAACCATTCATTGGTTCTCTAGATTGCCTTCTACTATCAAAACTTTTGAGGATTTGATCAAATTGTTCTATCAACAATACTCCTACAATATCCAACATCCAGTCACCATAATTGATATCTGCAATCTCAAACAATATCCAGGGGAACCATTCTTGACATTTCTCAAGAGATGGAGGAAGAAATTCTCTCTATATGCTAGGCCTATTCCAGAAACTGAAAAACTAGAAATCTTCATCAATAACCTTGTTCCAAAAATCAACTATCCTCTACAAATGCAAGATCATACATCTTTTGATAAGATGGTAGACAATGCTATCAAAATCAAAAAAGTGCTTGTGAAAAAAGGAGAAATCACACTTCAAAAAGACAAGTACGAATTAGGATCCAGTTCTAAAGACAAGAACAAAAACTGGAACAAGATTAAAGGCATTATCATAGATGGTGTTGTTGATACTATCCATGCCCCATCAAAGGCACCCACTTTCAATCTAACTATTGGTACCCAAGCCATAAAAGCTTTAGAACAAAAGGTGCCTGAATCATCTCAAAAGAAGCCAGACTATAAAAAGTGGTCCACTGATAATAAATGAACGTTCACTCCTCTTGGAGAATCTTTGGAATCCACTATGAGAACTCTACTAGCTAATAACATCATCTCTTTCCTCGAGATCTAACAATCTGATCCTGATCCTAAACCAAAATGGTGGAGAGAGAATGAATTCTGTGATTTCCATCAGGGTAAAGGTCACAAAACTAATAACTGCTTACACTTGAAACATACTATTCAAGATCTGATTGATAAGGGAGACATCACCATTGACAATCATAAGAGTAATAATGATCATATAGCATTCACAGAACCATTTCTGAAACATGGTCGAGAAGTTTCATCTTCACAACCTAATATGGGGGCAAAGGTCAATTATGCTTATCCTGGAAATAATGTTGTTATCAATATGGTTGAACCTTGTCTCTCTGAGCATTGCAATGTCATCATGATTGTGCAAAGAGATAGAGATCATTCTTTAGCTAACGTGGTTACTCAATCACAAGCTCAAGCACATCTAAATGGACAAATCTTAGATTCATCAAATGTCCCTAAGATGCCCTTCAATCTTTCTTCCACTTCCAAACAAAAGGCTGCTTCTAAATCTTCCAATCCTAAAGATACGAGGCCAACATCTTATAGCATTGTTCAACAAATCCAACATACTAATGCAAAAATCTCCATGTTTGAGTTGCTTCAGATATCTCCAGCTCATAGAGCTATTCTGGACAAAGCTTTGCTCAGATCCAATGTTCCTGATGACCTTGATTTAGATAGGTTCTAGACTATGGTTGGAAATCTTACATCTTTGCAATATATCTCCTTTTTAGAGGAAGATGATGACTCCTTGAGTCACCCACATAATCAGCCCTTGCATATAGAAGTCTTGATCCAGAACTGTAGAGTCAAACGTGTGTTGATAGATGGAGGCGTTGGCCTAAACATTTGTTCTTACAGCTTGGTCACACAATTGGGATTTTCAAAAATCGCTATTGATCCTAGAAAGAAAATAACTATAAAAGCCTATGATGAACAAGAAAGATCTTCTAAAGGCACCATTTTCTTACCTATCAGAGCAGGTCATATTATCAGAGATACTATATGTCAATTTCTTGATTTACCATTGGCTTACAACATTCTTCTAGGGAGACCATGGATACATGAAATGCAAGCTATTCCTTCTACATTCCACCAATGTTTGAAATTTCCTTATGAAGGAGTAGAGGTCACTATTCCAGCAGACATATCTACCACTTGCAATACATTGAAAGAAGGTGCGGATAAACTTGTGCCCAATAACAGAGAATCTTCCATTAAGTCAACAAAAGAAGCATCCACTTCTAAAATGGAAGACATTGCCAAAGACATCCATATCAAAGAAAATAGTATGGGAGAATATACTAGAGAACCAGTCTTATCTTTTACATCTCTCCCTATCTCACCTAAGTCTTATGGGAAATCTTTGAAACAGTCCAAACCAAACTCTAAAGAACCTCTTGAGGCATATAAAAATAATTTTTTAGCAGAACAAGTCTCCAAGAAAGAATTTGAAGAAGATGAAGTTGTGCTTGCATGGCTATACAAAGATGAATCTGAATCCCATGATATTCAAACTAGTAACTCAGCAGTACCAAAAGATCCTTCTAAGTCATATGGCCCAGGAGATAAATTGATAGCTAAGATGGGATATCCAGGTAAAGGACCTCTAGGAGTCAGAGGAAAAGGTCTTGAGGCACCTATCCCACATACTGGTAGAGAAAATAAAGACAAAGTTGGCTTAGGATTTAAAAAGAAACCCTTTCGCCTCAAAGGTAATTGTTCTCATGTCATAGAGCAGATCCCACCAGGAGAAGCCCTTCTTAAGAAAGAAGAAACATAACCATCAGATAGTGATTCAGACAACTCATAACTCATTCCCTATGAAAAATTGCCTAAAGAGATCAAAGACCTTCTTGATGCAGAAGATGATCCTATCAGAAGAATCAATGTAGTAGAAACACAAGAACCTACTATAAAGCAAGAGATAGTTGCCACACAAGAACCAGCTAATCTCAAAGCTAATCAAATAGACCAAGAAGAAGGTGGTAGTTATTCTAAGATAGATTCCCATGAGTATGAATACAAATCAGAATCTGAGGGTAACCCTTCTTGGGGTGTTCATCCTGACTTTACTCATGTTCTTAGATTTCCTAGAGGCATAGATGAGGAATCTAATGACTATGAATGGGGAGCCATTCCAGAAGAAGATGAGCTTATCACAAAAAAACATGTTGATGTTATTCACCAATACGCACCTACACCCAACATAAGTCTAGAGAAAAGTAATGAACTTATCGAGTCAGATCCACCGATGGCTGAATTGGACTTCCATAATGACATTGAGCCTATTCATGAATTGAATGTCTTAAGTTGTAATATCACCTTTGAACTCAAGCATCAGTTTAGTACCAATGATGATAGATCCATATCCGTAAACACTATCTCCCAATCTTTCCCCATTTTGACTATCCAACATCCTGAACTTCTTGATCAAACCTCCACAAATTTGAGCCATGGTATTTATACCTTCCCAAACGACTATGCCCTTGCTTGCTACCTCAATGCAGTTGAGCCTATGAGGACTTCCATCAGTGAACCAAGCATTAGCATGATAGATTCAGACATCAAATATCTATTAGGAATGAATGCAAAGTATTTTGGTAGTCATTCTGTAGCAGTTGTTGTTGCATTCATGACTTGGATTGTCATTGATGTCAACACAGTGATATTTTGGATATTAGCAGGAAAGCAGGTATAGTTTTGTTTTGCGCACATGTTGTATTGTAGATTGGCTTTTGCATATTTGATGGTATGTTCTTTGGTGTGTTATTAACCTATGGTTAACAGTGAAAAAATAAATTCATTCATTTGTGAGAGTTATGAGCATTTTGGTGAAAGCAGTGTTTAGACAGTGTTTCTGTGAAGCGATGTTCAAAAATCGGAGGATATCTCTTAGCTGGGATGGAATCTAATTTTGTGTAGTTAAAGGGATGTTGGAGACTCATTAATGATGATGTGGTTCATAGTGAAAACTTTGAGGATATGTTTGGAGAAAGTTACAATATCTGGAAGCCGACAGTTTTATGTGAATTCTGTGTGTAGCGTGTAAAATTTATTATTTTGTAATTGAGGACCGACTCATTTGTAATTATTTGAGTTTGTTATATAAGAAGGAATTTTTTCCTTGTTTTAATGTGTACTATAAATATTGAGATGCGAATATATGCATGAAGTGAAGAAAAGAGCTAATTCAGTGATGAAGGAAGACTTGTGAGTACAGAGATCTGGAATTGTGATCTTGTGTAGCAAAGAGTGCAGTTTTGGCATAGTGTGAAGGAGGTAATATATTTCATATTATTCTATTGAATAATTCTAAGATCTTTTGGATAGTGGGTTCAGAGATCTTGCCTTGAAGCTGTTTGGGCAGTGGGTCCTTCTGTCTTCCATAAACTCTTAACCGGGTTAGAATCTTTTAACAGGGATTCAAAATCTCCTAACAGGGATTTATATGTACTGAATGTATTTCATAAGACTCCTAATAGGGTCCATCCTCTAATAAGGAACTTTCATATTAGTGCATCATTTTGTGGGCATCATTCCCACCGGGGTTTACTCTTTTCAAGAGGTTCCCTAGTCAACATATCTTGTGTTATTGTGCAATTGTGTATGATTATTTTTCTATGGTTGATCAGTACATTGATTACATTGTTTAAAGAATTTGAATGGATAAATTATCTAATAACTAATTCAACCCCCCCCCTCTTAGTTATCTTGGGGATCTTTACTTTCTAACAATTGGTATCAGAGCGATAGGTCCTTGAAAGAAAAGTTTAACAACTTAAGGAGATCCATGGCGAATTTCAAAAAAAAAAGCCCTAAGTTTGATGGAGTAAATTTTGACAACTAAAAAGAAAAGATGAAGACACATCTATTGTGTTTAGGACCAATTTATTGGTTGATCACAAAGAATGAGAAGACTATCATTGAGGAAGACAATCTAGAGGTAGGAACTAAAGATGAACTAGATCTATTCATGTGTAACATGCTTGCAAGAGAAGCACTTTTGTCAGCACTATCAGAGAATGAATATAGTCAAGTAAGATGTTTGAACACATCTCATGCAATTTGGAAAGCTTTACATTCTACTTTTGAAGGTGATGAACATGCAAAGAAGGCTAGATTACATAATTGGATTTGTGCATTTGAAGATATTAGAATGATGGAAGATGAATCTATTAGAAGATATATTGGTAGGATGTCTAAGATTGTAATAGGAATAAAGTCTTATGGAGGTGATAAGATAGAGAATGAAGTGATATGGAAAATTTTTGAGAACTTTGACACCAGTATTCAAGCAGACAACACAGATGATTGAACAAGTGATACCTTGTACATCAAACTTTTCAAGAGAGACTCTTCTTGGAAGATTAGAAACAGCAGAGATGAACTTGAGATTATCAGGAGAGCTACCTAGAATGGAAACAGCATTCAGTGCTCTTAACATTAGACCTACAAGGAGTACTTGTGTGAATGGATATTATGCCAGCAGTAGTAGATCTGAGGAAGATAAGAAGATTGAAGAAGGTATTGCATTACTTGTAAAAAGAGAACCAGATGGTAAAAAAAATTTTAAATGTTGGACTTGTCAAGAATATGGTCATTTTGCATCTAAATGTCCTAAAACAGTTAAGAAGTATAGAAGCAACTTTAAACCTAGGAGATCTAAAGAATGTTATTATGCAAATGATGAAGATCTTGAAGCAAGAATTGAAAAACATTTAAGTGACAGTGATAATGATAACTTTGAGGAAATAGGATTTGTAGCAATTAAAGAAGAAAGTTCTGAATCTGATAAAAGGGAAGAAAAAGTGTTAGTTTCACAAGTTGAAAAGAAATCTGATTGGATTATAGACAGTGGTTGTTCACATCATATGACTAGAGATAAAAGAAAGTTTGTTAAGTTAGATAATTATGATGGAGGAATTGTTAGGTTTGGTAACAATGCACCTTGTTTGATTAAGGGTATAGGATCTATTACTCTTGATGGAAAGACTAACACTGATGATGTTTACTTTGTTGATGGACTGAGACATAATCTACTAAGCGTTGGACAATTGGCTGATAAGGGTTATCAAGTTTGGTTTTCTGAGAAAACTTGTGTGATAAAAGATAAAGATGGAAATCTGATTGGAAAAGGATCCAGAACCAGAGGTAATGTATTTCAGTTGAATCCCACTGAGATGACATGTTTGATAACTAGGATTGATGATAGTTGGTTATGGCATAAAAGGTTTTGTCATATAAACTTTGATAATATTGTCGAGGTGAGCACTACACTTGCGGTAAGAGATTTACCTAGAATTATGAAACCTACTAACATGATTTGCAAAGAATGTATGATGGAAAAGCAGAAAAGGAGTTCATTTCCCAACAAGAAGTTCACATCAACAGAGAAGCTGGAGATTGTTCATACAGACTTGAGTGGTCCTACTAGGACTAGAGGATTCTATGGAGAAAGGTATTTTATGATTCTTGTTGATGATTTTACAAGAATGATGTGGATTGCATTTTTGAAAGAAAAATCTGAAGCATTTGATAAATTTAAGATCATGAAAAGCAAAATTGAGAATGAATCTAGAATGAAGATTAAGTGTCTAAGATCTGATAGAGGTGGTGAATTTACATCTAGAGAGTTTAACATCTTTTGTGAAATGAATGGTATTAAGAGACAACTTTCAGCCCCTAGAACACCAGAACAAAATGGTATTGTAGAAAGAAGGAACAGGTCAATAACTGAAGCAGCAAGAGCTATGTTGTTTGAAAATGATTTGGCTAAGACTTTTTGGAGAGAAGCAGTGAACAGAGTAGTATACACTATGAACAGAGTACAAATCAGAGCAGATACAAACAAGACACCTTATGAATTATGGTTTGGACATACACCCTCAGTTAAGTATTTTAGAATTTTTGGAAGTAAATGTTATATAAAGAGAGATGATGATATAGGAAAGTTTGATCCTAGAAGTGATGAAGGAATATTTCTTGGATATTCTTTAAAAAGCAAAGCATATAGATGTTATAACAAAAGAACTAAGATTATTGTTGAAAGTGCAAATGTAAAAGTTGATGAGAAGTTTAAAATTCAGGAAAGAATGTTTGATTATGAATCTGATGAAGAAGCACAACCTCAACCTAACATTGAAAATGAAAAATTATTTTTTGAAACTAACAGTGATTTGCTGAATGAAAGTCATACTGAAGAAAATAGAGAAGAAAACAGAGAAGAAAGCAGAGAAAAATCTACAGTCGAAACAAGATCAGTAACTATGACACCTAACAAGTATACTTCAAGACATCACCCTGTTGAGCAAGTTATTGGAAGTTTAGATAAAGGAGTTTTGACTCGAAATAAGGTACATTTATGTTTGATTTCTCAAATTGAACCTAAGACTACTAATGAAGCTTGTGAAGATGAACATTGGATTAATGCTATGAAAGAAGAACTAGAGCAGATTGAGAAAAACAAGACATGGGAATTGGTCCCTAGACCTGAAGACAAGAATGTGATTGGAACAAAGTGGGTATTCAGAAACAAGATGAATGAACAAGGAGAAGTGATAAGAAACAAAGCAAGATTAGTATGTAAAGGATATTCACAACAAGAAGGAATTGACTATGAAGAAACTTTTGCACCTGTGGCCAGACTTGAAGCAGTGAGAATGTTTCTAGAATATGCAACTTACAAGAAATTTAGAGTGTATCAGATGGATGTGAAGTCAGCATTTTTGAATGGTGAATTGGAAGAAGAAGTCTACATTGAGTAGCCTGAAGGTTTTCCTTTGACACAAGAAGGAGATATGGTATGTAAGTTAAAGAAAGCTTTATATGGATTAAAACAAGCACCTAGAACCTGGTATGCAAGATTGGATAAGTATTTATTGAAATTGGGATTTATAAAAGGAACAGCAGATAGTAACTTATACACAAAAGAAATTGAGAATGGTTTGTTGGTTATAGTTATATTTGTTGATGATATTATATTTGGATGAGGAAATGAAGCTAGTGACAAATTTGCAGATGAAATGAAGACTGAATTTGAGATGAGCATGATTCGAGAAATGAAATATTTTTTGGGATTACAGATAACACAAAGCAAGGAAGGTATATTTGTAAGTCAGACTAAGTATTTGAATGACTTATTGAAAAGATTTGGAATGGAAGATTCTAAACATGTTGGAACACCTATGGTAACTGGACATAAGTTATCTAGCAAAGATGAGACACCAACAGTTGAGCAGAAAAAGTACAGATCTATGATTGGAGGATTGCAGTATTTGACACATACAAGACCTGATATAGCACATTCAGTGGGGATTGTAGCAAGATTTCAAGCAGAACCTAGAGAATCACATTATGCAGTAGTAAAGAGGATACTGAGATATCTGTAAAGAACAATGGATTATGGATTATGGTATGAGAATTCTGATGATTTTACTTTATGTGCCTATACTGATGCAGATTGGGGAGGTAGCATTGATGACAAGAAAAGAACCAGTGGTGGAGCCTTTTTTCTTGGAGGAAAATTGGTTTCTTGGCTAAGTAAGAAGCAAAATTGTACTTCACAAAGCACAGCAGAAGTAGAATATGTTGCAGTAGAAAATAATTGTAATCAGATTATTTGGATGAAGCAAATGTTGAAGGATATTGGAATAAAGTTTGATGAGCCTGTTGTTATACATTGTGATAACACCAGTACAGTGAGTATGTCAAAAAATCATGTTTTACATTCTAAGACTAAACATATTGAGATCAAGTATCATGTTGTAAGAGAGAAAGTTGCAGAAAAAGAAGTAAGATTGGAGTACATAAGTACAAAGGAGCAGATAGCAGATATATTTACAAAGCCTTTACCTAAGGATACATTTGTGTATCTGAGAGGTATGCTTAGGTTTATGCCCCAACCTATTTTTGAGAATTGATGCAGATGATTGTATCCATCCAGTGGTATATGAGCCCTATCTTTCTTCTGGATTGGATGTTGGAACTTCCTCTATGGGGGAGTTTATGAGCTGAGTCATGAGGACTCTTGTTATTGTATTTTTCTAAAAAGTGTCTTTTGACATTAAGTTTTTGTTGACTTAGTGATGGAATTTCTATCATTGATGTCAATGGGGGAGAGATATACATGAAAAACATTGTGGATTGTATGAGAGAGCTGAATAGGAAAACGAAGCAAGATTTGATTTGATATTTTGCAGTGATGTTGTAGTATTGAGATTTTGGAACATTGGATGTTTTTCATCTATGTTGCCATCAATGCCAATGGGGGAGATTGTTAGGAATGAATGAAAATTATTTTGGCAGTCATTCTGTAGTAGTTTTTGTTGCATTCATGACTTGGATTGTCATTGATGTCAACACAGTGATATTCTAGATATTAGCAGGAAAGCAGGTATAGTTTTGTTTTGCGCACATGTTGTATTGCAGATTGTCTTTTTTTTAGTTGATGGTATGTTCTTTGGTGTGTTATTAACCTATGGTTAATAGCACAAAAATAAATTCATTCATTTGTGAGAGTTATGAGCATTTTGGTGAAAGCAGTGTTTAGACAATGTTTCTGTGAAGCGATGTTTGGAAATCGGAGGATATCTCTTAGCTGGGATGGAATCTAATTTTGTGTAGTTAAAGGGATGTTGGAGACTCATTAATGATGATGTGGTTCATAGCACAAACTTTGAGGATATGTTTGGAGAAAGTTACAGTATCTGGAAGCTGACAGTTTTATGTGAATTTTGTGTGTAGCATGTAGAATTTATTATTTTGTAATTGAGGACCGACTCATTTGTAATTATTTGAGTTTGGTATATAAGAAGAAATTTTTTCCTTGTTGTAATGTGTACTATAAAGATTGAGATGCGAATATATGCATGAAGTGAAGAAAAGAGCTAATTCAGTGATGAAGACTTGTGAGTACAGAGATCTGGAATTGTGATCTTGTCTAGCAGAGAGTGCAGTTTTGGCACAATGTGAAGAAGGTAATATATTTCATATTATTTTGTTGAATAATTCTAAGATCTTTTAGACAGTGAGTTCAGAGATCTTACCTTGAAGCTGTTTGGGCAGTGGGTCCTTCTGTCTTCCATAAACTCTTAACCGAGTTAGAATCTTTTAACAGGGATTCAAAATCTCCTAACAGGGATTTATATGTACTGAATGTATTTCATAATACTCCTAATAGGGTCCATCCTCTAACAAGGAACTTTCATATTAGTGCATCATTTTGTGGGCATCATTCCCACCAGGGTTTACTCTTTTCAAGAGGTTCCCTAGTCAACATATCTTGTGTTATTGTGCAATTATGTATGATTATTTTTCTATGGTTGATCAGTACATTGATTACATTGTTTAAAGCAGTTGAATGGATAAATTATCTGATAACTGATTCACCCCCCCCTCTTAGTTATCTTGGGGATCTTTACTTTCTAACAATATCTTAGTCAAAAGAATAAAAATAACAATAAAAGGAAAAGAAGTTTTGAGGGTGAAAACCACTTTGTGGTAGTCTCAGAACCTACAAAAGTAAAAATAAAAGATATATTCAGAGGTGAAAACCTCTTTGAGGTGCCTAAGGATGATATATTTGATGTCCTTCCAAGTCATTTATAGGATAGATCTCCAATTCTAATTGAGCCCACTCAATCCATCAACTTGGGAACAGCAGAAGAACCACAGTTGATTCATGTAGCACAATCTTTATCAAAAGAAGAGAAGCAAAAATTTACAACATTCCTAACAAAGAAGAAGATCAAATTTGCATGGAAATATTCAGATATGCCAGGGTTGGATCCTAATCTTATAATGCATCATTTATCTATAGCTCCAAATGTCAAACCTGTCAAGCAAAAATTGAGAAAGATGCATCCTCATGTTGCACTCTTGGTAAAAGCTGAATTAGAGAAGCTCCTAAAAGCCGGATTCATCCAAGTTATTGATTATGTAGAGTGGATCTCTAACATTGTACCTATTTCAAAATTGGATAAATCAATCAGAGTATGCACAAACTTTAGAGATGTGAACAAAGCATGTCCTAAGGATGATTTTCCACTACCTAACATTGATATGATAGTGGACATGACTGCGGGTTTCGAGATGTACTCTTTAATGGATGGTTTTTTTGGATATAACCAAATAAAATTTTCTCTAGAGGATCAAGAGAAAACTACTTTCACATGTGCATGGGGCACCTTCTATTGGAATGTTATGCCATTTGGGCTTAAAAATGCTGGTGCTACATATCAAAGGGCCATGACATGATGCATAGGACTATGGAAGATTATGTTGATGATACTTTAGAAAAATTTATGATTAGAACTGAACATCTAAATGACTTAAGCAAGATACTAGATAGAATGGAAAAATTTAGTCTTAGACTAAATCCTAAGAAGTGTGCTTTTGGGGTCACTTCTGGAAAGCTCTTAGGGTACATAGTTTCAAAAAAGGGCATTAAAGTTGATCCAGCTAAAGTAAAGGCTATAATGGAGATGCAACCCCTGAAGAATATTAGTCAAATGAGGACATTGCAAGGAAGAGTTCAATCTATCAGAAGATTCATATCACAACTGGTGGACATATCACAACCTTTTACAAAAACATTACATAAAGGTGTGACCTTTGCATGGAATGAAGAATGTGAGAAAAAACTTTGATCATATCAAACAATATCTATCAAATCCTCCTATCTTGATGCCTCCTATTCAAGGGAAGCCATTGATCTTATATGTCTCCACAACAAATACATCATTGGAGGCATTGTTTGCACAACATGATGAGAACAAAAAGGAAAGAGCTATATACTATATCAGTAGAACATTGGTTGCATACGAGAAGAACTATTCAATGATTGAGAAAGCTTGTCTAGCTGTAATCTTTGCATCATAGAAACTAAGACACTACATGTTAGCTCATACCACTCAATTGGTAGCTAAGATTGATCCACTAAAGTACCTAATAGGCAAAGCTGCCCTCATGGGTAGATTAGCCAAATGGGTCATGCTCTTAAGTAAATTTGACATTGAATATGTGGAAAGAAATGCTATAAAAGGACAAGTAATTTCTGATCAATTGGTTGATGCACCTATGATTGATGATACACCAATGCAAATGGAATTTCCAGATTCCTCTATCATGACTCTTTCTTCTAGAGAATGGAAATTATTCTTTGATGGCTCCTACACATAGAATGGATCTGGAGTAGGCATATTGTTCATAACTCCTCAAGGATACTCAATTCCAAAAGCATTCAGATTAAAGTTCCCTTGCACAAACAATATTGCAAAATATGAAGCCCTTCTTAATGGCCTAAAAATAGCAATTGAGTGGAGAATAACAAAGATACACATTCATGGAGACTCTCAACTTGTTATCCATCAAGTCAATGATGTATACCAAACTAAAGATGAAAAGCTCATACCATACAAAATAATGGTAGATGGTCTAAAGAATTATTTCATATCTATCACATTTGAGCAAATACCTAGAATAGAGAACAAGGTTGCTGATGCAATGGCAATGCTATCTACTTTATTATAGCAGCCTGAACATGAGCTATGCTACCAGTTCCTGGTGGAAGCACTATCTTATCCTGCATATGACTCCCCTGAAACTCGCATGATTTGCACTATTGTAGGTCATGATTCATCTAGATATAAAAACCTATTTTCCTATCTCCAAGACCAAATCGTTCCTGATACCTACAACAACCATGTAAAGAGATACCTTATCCATAATGCCTCTCGATATGTCATCATTGGTAATGATCTATACAAATGAGGACTAGATGGTACACTACTTAGATGTTTAGAATGGGAAGAGTCTCAATGTACATTAGAGGAAGTCCATGAGGGCATTTATGGGTCACACTCAAATGGTTTAACACTAGCTCAAAACCTTATTAGGGCTAGGTACTATTGGCCTGAAATGGAGAAAGAGGCTATCAAATTTGCTAAGAATTGTCAAAAGTGTCAAGCACATGGCAACCTAATTCATGCTCTAGGGAGAGATCTAATTCCCTTTACTACATAATGGCCTTTTCACCAATGGGCATTTGATCTTATAGGATCCATTCATCCTCACTCTTCTAATGGACATACCCATATAATTACTGCTACAGATTATTTTACAAAATGGGTAGAAGCAGTCCCTTTGACACAAGCCACTAGAAAGAAAATATCTATGTTCATATTGAACTATATCATATGCAGCTATGGGATCCCACATTCTATAATCACAAATAATGGGGGACAATTCAAAAATAAAGACCTAGATGATCTATGTGCCAAATTCAAGATCACACAACATTGGTCTTCTATCTACTATCCTCAAGGAATGGACAAGTAGAGGCTTCTAACAAGAATCTATTGAAAATCTTGCACCGTACAGTTAATAAGATAGAAAGAGACTGGCATCTCATGATCAATCTAGCTCTCTGGGCCTCCAGAACAAGTATCAGAACACCTACAGGGGATACACCTTTCGCTTTAGTTTATGGGTCTGAAGTGGTACTTCCTATTGAGGTTGAAATCCCATCACTAAGAATCAAAATGCATGGTCTAGTAACTGATGATGACTACAGAGTTTCTAGGTTGCAAGAACTTGAACTACTAGATGAGCGCAGACAAGCAGTGTATGATCATCTCAGAGTATATCAAAAGAGAATGTCTAGAGGTTACAACAAGAAAGTTAGACATAGAGAATTTCAGGTTGGTGATCTAGTCTTGAGAGAGAATCCTAAAAATCAATCACATCAAGAATGCAAGGGGAAGTTTAAACCCAAATGGTTGGGTCCCTTTGTTATCACTGCTACTTTTGGCTCTAGTGCCTATCAACTCTCAACAACTGAAGGAGAATAGCTCTGAGAACCAATCAACATTCTCCATCTGAAGAAACTCTATGCCTAAGGCATTCAGTCTATGGTAAAATATCCTAAAAAAATTATAAAAATCTGAAAAAGTCCTGAAAAAATGAACATCTTGGTGAAAAGCTAGCAATAGGCACCTTGATGATTCACAAAAAAAATTGAAAAAATCAAAAGTACAAAAAAATGAGAAAAAGAAAAAGTGCCTTGGTGAAAACTTGGAAACAGGTGCCTTGGTAGCCAAAAAATAGAATCTCTGCCAAGATGGTGAAAACCCAGCAAACGGGTGCCACTTGTTTCAAAATTCTCCATCTATTAGCGCAATCTTGGTCTTTATAGCTTTCAGTCTTGCTTTAGTTTGTAAATATTTCCTGGTTTGTTTCAACATTCCTATTTTCAATAAGTTGGTTTGTGCACAAATCAGCTCAAGCGTCTGTATCCTATCAATGCTTAACACTTGGGGGCAATCAATGTCATATCCTATGGCCTCCAATGCATCTTAGACGTATCATATCCAGTCAGAGTCCTTTGAAGCTTCATTTGAGTCAGTCAGCCAGTCTCATCTCCAAAAAGGATTTTGCATCTACAAACAACGCAATCAAACATCAAACACAACATGAAACAATCTATGCTTCTTCATGCTTTTATCTCCTTGTATGCTTACTGATTTTCACTGAGATTTTTGCATATTGCATCCTTTCAAGCTCTTCGATGATATCCTTTATAGGATTTAGAGAGTGATGAATGGGGGCATAATCTTTTCTTTGTTTTCTTCTTGGATGTGAAAATCTAACAACTTTGGAAATTCTGGATTAAAATGGTGTCCGACTATAAGAGCCTCTATCTCAAATTGGATGGCCATGTGTACCTCGACCATTGATACCCAAAAAATTCAAGGAAGTTTGATCTAACTATTGTCTTTTGAGTGCATTCTTTCTCCTACTATGAAACATGATCTTGCCTAAGGATGTGAATGATAAAGGATAACTACGGGTAATTCACACTAGATTTAGAAGGATCTATTGATTGTTTGATGTGTTTGGAATGCAAGGCGTATTTAGGTCATTGTTACCCTAATTTTCATGTGCATGAAAATTTGGCTAAGACCCACCCCAGGGTCTCTGTATTATCCTTCCAAGCACTCTGCAAAATTTCATGGCTTTATCTATCCCCCTTAGTCTCTGCAACTGTTTATAGGTCCCTGGCTAGGTGAAAAGTCCTTAAAAATATTCATAAAACTAGTCGTTGTGTTAGAAAACCCTTTGGCCTGTTATATTTCTTTGTTACTTTATCGGCCACTTAAGTCCCTTCATTTTGCATGTGCATTTTAAAATCCTTCAATCGCCAAATCTCCAATTCCTAGTGGTTAACCCCTTAACACTTTGCGATTTGGCAAGCAGTTACCGTTTCGGTTGGCGGTCTTGGTTCAGCGGCCAAATCAAGATTCTAGATCTTGCAACGATCATCAATCTTCCTTTTCCTTCAACGTAGTATCTTGTCAGTGGGACTGGTGCCACATCATCCAATTTGGTAGCTTTTGATTTGTCGGCGGTTGGTGATTTGGTTGTTTGTCAGTGGGACCATTGTCAGGAAATGTGCTACGTATATCTAAGGGGGTGGTGTTTGATTGGTTGGTGAGAGTATAGTGTGGAGACAGGTCATTAGGGGCCCAGCAGGCTTCCTTTCCTTTCAATCCAACAATGGTCACATGATCGTGAGGGCCCAAAATATTCCTTGTGATCATGCGACAACCGTTGATCTTGCTTTATCTCTGGGCTCTATCAAGTGGGTCCTTGGTTTATGATGTGCTCGTTCTTCATTGGTTGGCTAGGTGACAACTAGGATTTGTCAGTGGGACCATGTCAAAAAGTCTATAAATATGTCAGAAAGGCAAAGATCTACAGTGTTCATATGATCTCATAGAATCTTCTAACCCTATGAGATCATGTGACAACCGTCCAATGAGAGTATCTAAGTCGTGGGTCCAATGTGCTACCTGGCACTGATGTGCTCACATATGGTTGGCTTCTATATGATGATGGGGACTCATCTGTCAATCTGATGTGTCATGGGGTCCCAGCTCTAAAAGGATCAACAGCTAGCGCATGATCTGAAGGAATATTCGGGGGCCATGAGATCATGCGCCCACCGTTAGATTGGAATCTCAGTTTGAGTGGGTCCGTTGTCAGAGCCTGCTGAGGTGTTTGTTGATGAGGAGGCTGGAGAAAATAAAAGAATTCCAAGTGGCATAAATGGAACTAGGGTTAGCACGGTTCCGTGAATCAGCAACTAAAGGTTTGTCTTTTATTCACCAGACTTAACCAAGGTCAGTTAAAATAATTAGCGGTCCTGTGACCAATGAGAAAAGGGTAACCCAAGGTGGACTTGAGGTTAATTCTGTAGACAAATGGTTCTCAAGTAAATAAGAAGATCTAACGGTCATGTTTTAAAAGGAGATTGAGATTTTAATGATGGTCTTCGATAGAAGGAAAGTGTGGTGCCACCCAGTTAATTGTTAATATTCAAATTTTAAATATTTCTCTACAGGGTTTTTGCTAGGTTTTGATCCAATGGTTGGTTGCGACAAAATGGGTAGCTAGAATTTATGTTTCAAGGATGATTGCGGTTGGGGAAAATGATGTGAACACATGCATAGCCATCACAGGTCATTTCTTGCTTTCTAAGAGTACCAATTTGAGCATTCATGGTGAGACCTCGTGCAGGAAGGTGATGGATCCAGGTTGCTTGTCCGCAGGTGAATGAGGTACAGGGATGGACACGTAAACTCAAATATCTGATCAGCCATGATGTTGTAGAGCTACAATTATGATCAGATTTGTTTGAGTTAGGGTTGGCTATTATTTTATGTCAAACATATGTAGCCCTAGTTAGGTTTTTTTTACTCCTGCCTACGTGCAGTTGAGTATGTATATATTGTATTTTTGGAGCTTTTGAGCTCAGAGTTGGACAATTGTAAAAGAAATTCATCTTTTCTTAAGGGTCATCTATGGTATCATTTCTACCCTCTAGCTTATACAGTTGTATTTCTTTCATTGATTATTCAAACCTTGCAGAGGTATTTTGTGAAAATTCTTCATGTCCCTATGCTTCCTTGTCTGAACTATCTCTTATTGGATTAAAGTATATGATGTTTTCAATGATATCTTAGGGTTCTTGATTCCTCTTACTTTTTTTAATTGTGTGTGTTATTGTGTTTGATCTGATTTAGATGTTTTTGTGGGTATACTTCAGCCCCTTAACAGTCTTGTCTCAATCCTACACCGAGTTGCAGAAGTGAATGTCTACTTGCAGGTCATAAGTTGTGTCTTATATTCAGGCCCTCCTATGAAACACTTATGCAAGCCTATTCAGTAAGTTGTGACCTACTAGACCTAAGCCTTTCATTGATTCCATTCCTCTATACTGAGATCCAAACCCTAATTTTGGTGTATCACCTAGTAGGTAGTTTGCTTTCAAGTCTTTTTCTTTTCAAGCATCCCTTCTATCCCTTTCCCTCAAAATATTTACTTTTCATGTCTAGAAGCAAATTAGGGTGATTATCCAAGAGTAACCAGCCTAGAACCTAGAAGTCTCAACTCAGTTAGCATAGGTCCCACAACCTGGAGATGATTCCCATGTTATACTAGGTTATCAAGACTACAAGAGCTTGAGATGAGGGTGCAAACTTAGTGTATAACAATTCTGGCATGCCCAATGGGACTCCACAAGAAGTTCATTGTTTGAAGATTATGTTATCTTTGATATACAGATTGCATAACATAGGCTTTTAAAAGTTGTTCTATCAAGTATATCTGGTGACTCCATTGGTGGAAGGATTCAAGACAACCTTGTTTGAGGTTTATGAGAAAGATTGAGACTAGGAGGTCAAAGCCCACTAAATTTTTAGAGTTTCCCTAAAAAAGAAGTCTCAAGGGCGGGTCAACTCAAAGAACATCCCCTACAAGGAGAGTTCAATCAACACCACCAGATACCTCAGAAAGGAGACCTTTCCCCTTTCACCTCAGAAGAAGAGGTAGATCTCTAACCAAAGATCTAGAGGAGGATTCAAACCCAGCAGCAAATATAGCTCATATAGTTGTTAACCTTCAGATTCCAACTCCTGCAATGGCTAGATAGTTTGCCTTTGCACCATTCAATCAAGGAAGCCCATTAGCCTTTGCTCAACATCATGATGTGCCCTTGGTGGCACTAAAGAGTATACTTGATTTCACAGGTGAAGGGTAGACAACTACCTTTGAGCACATAAGAGATGTGACCACCATCTACAACATACACAACATAACCCAAGAGGATGTGGCCACAAAATTACTAGCAACCTCTCTAAAAGGTAAAGCTCTTGAATGGTTTAGAACTCTAACTGTTGGTTCTATTACTTCATGGGATGAGTTAGGAGATGCATTGAGTAAGCATTTTGAGGCTAAATAAGATAACTTGTCTTTAGTAGAGTAGTTAACAACCATTAAGAGAGACCCTCAAGAGCAAATGACATACTACAATAGTAGATTCCTCAAAACATGGAATAGAATTCCATTTTCTGTAAGACCATCAGCTGACCATGCTTTTCTATATTACTTGCAAAGTCTGAATGGTCAAATTTATGTCATGATCCAGTCTATGGGTGGTACTTCTTTACCCCAAGCTTTTGACATAGCTGTCAGGGCCGAAAATTGTTTAATCCAAGCAGGCATGATTGCTAGAAGGCCACCAATGCCCATTTTCCCTAGCCTTCAACCCATTGCACCTGCACAAGTACCCCCATTTACTCCTATCCCTACCATATTGGCACCTCAAGCTAGCACCAGTGGTCAAGAACATACTAAAGCAAGTTTCTCTCAAGAGTTGCAAGAGATAAAGAACAGCCAACAAAGCAGTCAGCAAGAAATGACAAACTTGTTGTAGACCTTGACTAAAGAGGTCACAAATCTAAAGAAACAAGGTCAAGGAATCAGACCACCCTTTCAGACATAGGGCCAAGGTCTTAATCAGCAATATCAAAATCAGGGACAGCCTTATCAATAAAATAGACCACCATACCAATGAGGGTATCAAGGACAAAGACAAAGTTTTAATCAAAGACCATTCCAACCATATACCCCTGCACCTCTAAATTCTACAAATCCAGTGAGGGATATGGTTCCTAGTCAAAATAATATGGCTATGGATAATGAATGGTGTTTTCCTTGTAATCAGCCTCATAATCAGGCTACATGTTCAAATGAATGGATGAACCAAGCTCTAATGGTTCAAAATGCCTCACAAGCTCAGTTAGAGGCTTCATCCAGTGGGTCAGTGCCTCAACAAGAATCACAAGAAAAAGAGACTGCTCTCTTTAATTAGGAGCAGCCAGACTTCAATGGGGTCAATAATGAAGTTGCTTTTGTTGCCTATAAAAGAGCAAAAAGAAGGGCTCAAGACATGGAGAGAGTAGATTCTAATGCCAAAGCCATTGCAGCAAGCCACTCCCATCACACCTAAGAAGGTCCCTATCATCACAAGCAAGGAAGGCCAACATTCTAAAGAGGTGGAGCCTGTCATACCAAAAACACAACAAAGAGTACACACTATGACACCTTTCAATATTGTAGACAACATGAAGAAGGTGAACATTACCGTGTCCATGTGGGACTCTTTGGTTCTTCCGGGACAGCCTGAAATTTTGAAGAAGGCCATGACTGAGGTGACAACTCCTCAACCTGTAAAAGAAGTTGCAAAGCAAGTGTTTGTCAACATTGATCAAGAAAAGGAGGCTCCAAGTAGCAACTCCAAGACTAATGTCACACAAGGTAGGAACTCAAAGCCACCTCCCTTTTATGTATCTCTAATTATTGGAAAATATTTAGTACATAATTGTATGGTAGATAGTGGAGCTACTAGCATTGTAATGCCCAAGAAGGTAGCTGACCAATTAGGACTGAAATACAAGCCCTTCCAAAAGAAGGTTACACAACTTGATGGATCCTTAGTTAATACTATAGGTGTGGCCAAGGATACTAGTCTAATCTTACATGCTAGTCCTAATTTTTCCATCCTCCTTGATATATATATCATAGATCTCCCTGCATTATTTGCTATATGTCTTTCAAGGGATTTTATAGCCAAGATAGGAGGTTACCTATCTTCTGACTAGTCTCACATGATTTTCATACAAGATATGGTACCAAGGTCACCATTAAGTCAGAACCATTAGCAACACACCATATAGAGCCATATGTATCCAATGCCATCAATGTAAACTTCCCTATATTTGATAACAATGACTTCCAAACCATTAGTGAAGCAGACACTAAGATAGAAAGTATCCCTGATATTTTACTAGATGAAAGAGATTTAGAGGCCCAAGAAAATCTAATTTGGGATTTTGGTTTGGGAATTTATTTAATACAAGAAAGTGAATCTATAGAACCAAGCCTTTTCAAAGAGGACATTGATTTAGAGGATCAGAACAATCAAGTTTGGGAACTATTTTTTGATGGAGCTAGAAGTAGACATGGTTCTGGTGGTGGTGCAATGCTAGTGTCCCCAAAAGGAGAAAGGTATTATACTACCTTTAGATTTAGTTTCTCCTGCACTAGCAACACTGCAGAGTATGAAAGTCTAGTCAATGGACTAGAATGGGCTAGAAAAAGAGGGCTTAACACCTTAAAAGTTTATGGTGACAGTGAGTTTGTTGTCAGCCAAGTAAGAGGAATAAGTGCAACCAAAAATGACACTTTGAGAGAATACAAACATAGAGTTTGGGATGCAATTGAAGATTTTTGTGCTTTCAACATTGTTGCTATCCCTAGGAAGCTAAATCAAAATGCAGATAGGTTAGCTACTATTGGATCTCAGTATGATATTCCAAATAAAATTTCAAAAGAAATAGATCAACAGCATATCAAAGTGATTGTCAGACCTTCTATTCCTAATAATGATGTCAATTGGCAAGTGTTTGACAATGATGAACAAATTCTGCAATTCTTGTTTGAAGAAGATGTTTTTTCAGAGTATAATCAAGATAGGCTATCACAATGCTATGGTGATCAAGTGATACAACTTAAGTCTAATAAGATGCCTAGAGGTCTTGTCACCTTAGAGACTGTCTTCAAAAAGGATGATGAAGTCAAAAAAAACAAAGCTGGCCTAGTAGTCCAACAAGAACATTGTGTTGAACTAGAGTTGGAACCAGGTAAGAGTTTACAGTTTGGAAAGATAAACACTGAATTGGAGAAGCAAGTTTATACTCAATTATTCAAGGAATTCAATGATATTTTTGCATGGAAATATGAAGACCTTAAAGGTTTTAATCCTACCCTTGCTTAGCACACTATTGAGTTAGAACCAAATGCCAAACTAGTAAGACAAAAACAAAGGCCTATTAATCCCAAGCTAGAGCCACTTATGCATAAAGAAGTACTCAAACTAATAGAAAGTGGTATGATCTACCCCATTAAGCATACTAGTTGGGTTTCCAACCTTATTCCTGTTAGGAAGAAGAATGGGGAATTGAGGTTATGTATTGACTTCAAGAATCTTAACAGGGCCTCTCTAAAAGACCACCATCCATTACCCTCTATGGAACAAATCTTACAATGTGTCTCTGGATCTGAGAGATTTTCATTATTGGATGGCTATTCAGGATACAATTAGATCTTAGTGAATGAAGAGGATCAATATAAGACTACATTTACAACCAAGTGGGGAACCATGGCTTATCAAAAGATGCCCTTTGGTTTGTCAAATGTAGGTGCTACATTTCAAAAGGCAATGGATATGGCCTTTAAGAGCCTAATGTACAAGTTTGTGCTGGTCTACTTAGATGACATAATTTTCTATTCAAAGCATGCAGTAGATCACATCAAACATTTGAGGAAGATTTTTGAAAGGTGTAGAGAATTTGGGATATCTCTTAATCCCAAGAAATGTGTGTTTGTAGTTCATGAAGGAAAATTGTTGGGATATGTAGTATCCAAATAAGGGATCACAATAGATCCTAAGAGAATTGTCGCTATCATAGAGCTACCCCTACCACATCACAAAAAAATTCTCCAATCTTTCATAGGAAAGATTAATTTCGTTAGGAGGTTCTTGCCTAACATTGCAAATTTACTCAAGCCTTTGATAGCCATGTTAAAGAAGAGTTCAGCTTTTAGTTGGACCAAAGAAGGGAAGGTCAATTTCCAAGCTATCAAAGAGGCCTTAATAGTAGCTCCTACTCTCCTAAACCCAAATTTTAGTAAGGATTTTATCCTTTATGCTTATGGAGGTCATGATGCTATATCTACAATGCTAGCTCAAGAAAATTCAGATGGATTGGAGCAACCTATTGCTTTCTTTAGCAAAGGTTTAGAAGAGTATGAATAGAGATACTCTTTTGTAGAGAAACATGTACTTGTTGTGGTGAAGAGCCTTAAAAAGTTCAAATATCTATTGACCCATAGCAAGGTACACTTGAAGGTTACTCATCCAAGTGTTAAAGGATTTTTGCTTTCCAAAGACCTAAATGAGAAAAGAGTTGTTTGGATCACCAAGGTGATGGAATATGACATAGATATTCAAACTACCAAGCTGGTTAGAGGAAGAGGTCTTTGTGAGCATTTGGCAGAGGATGAAAGTTCAAAGAAATCAGAGAAAATAGATGCATCTCTTGTGGTGCATTCTATAGAAGAACGAGCCAAGGCAACAAGCTGGTTGCCTAATATGATCAATTATTTGAAGACAGGACAATGTCCTGCAAGCCTAGATTCAGCAAAAAGGAGGTATTATAGATTGCAATCTATTCCTTTTGTGTTGATAGATGAAGTTCTTTTCAGAAAGGATCACAATGGTATCCTTTTGAGATGCATAGATTTAGAAAACATAGCTGATGTCCTATTTGAGTTTCATGATGGACCTTCTGGAGGTCACTTTTCTCCTAGGACTACTACTTTTAAGATCATGAGGGCTAGGTACTATTGGCCATCTATCTTCAAGGATAGCGATGATTATGTGAGAAAATGCATCAAGTGTGCCATGTTTGTAGGAAAAGAGAGGCTTGTAGCCTTGCCCCTACAACCAATCAGAACAAAGCAACCTTTCATGAAATGGGGTATAGATTTCATAGGAATGATCAATCCTCCATCTAGTGTAGGACATAAATGGATAATCACTACAACTAATTACTTCACTAGATGGACAAAAGCAATTGCATTAAAAGAAGCCAATGAGAGTGTTGTATTAAATTTTTATGATGATATAGTTCATAGGTTTGGTAGTCCTGACTCCATAATTTTAGATAATGCATTGGCATTCACAGGCCTCAAAGTCTCAGAGTGGTCAGTCAAGAATGGCATCTATCTGAATACCAGTTCAAATTATTACCCTCAAGGCAATGGTTTAGAAGAATTAGCAAACAAGAATTTGATTAGGATAATAAAGAAGTCTCTAGAAGACAACCAGAGGGATTGGCATACCAAACTGAAGTCTGCATTATGGTTAGACAGAATTACCCCAAAGAAGATCTTTGGGAACTCTCCTTATGTGTTAGTGTATGGCAAGGAGGCTAAGTTGTCCATTTCAACTGAGTTACTAGCTCTAGACTTGGCTACTCAATATGCCCTATTTGAAGAAAGAGATCCTCTACGGATTAGGTATGCTCAGGTCATGGAGCTTGAAGAACTCAGAGGCAAATCCATGAAAGATATGGAATTTCATCAGATTCAAACAAAGAAGAGTTTTGATAAAAGAGCCAGGGCCAGAAATTTCAAGGTTGGGGATGTAGTCCTCAAGTGGGATGAATTCAAATCCAGACCTGGTAGACATCCAAAGTTTGACTCATTTTGGGGTGGATCATTTGTTATAATAGAGTGTAAGGGGTCTAATTCTTTTCAACTATTAACTCTTGAAGGAGTTGCCTTGCCAATCTCAGTCAATGGATTCCACTTGAAGCCTTGCTTTGAGCTTAATCCCTCTCTATAAATTTTGTAAATATGTTTTTCCCATGTTTTCTTTCCCTATTTTCTAGGTTAGTTTCTTGCTTTTCAAGAAGTTCTTGTGCACAAGTTTTGCCTCCTTGTGAGAATTTTGATTTTTGATGACTCAATGCCCAATGAATATATAAGGCCACTAGTTTTCCATGTCTAGCAGGCTGACATCTAGCAGAAATCACCAAAATGTTAACCTAATTTTCATGTGCATGCAAATTTGGCTAAGATCCACCCTAGGGTCTCTGTATTATCCTTCCAAGCACTCTGCAAAATTTCATGGTTTTATCTATCCCCCCTGGTCTTTGCAACTGTTTCTAGGTCCCTAGCTAGGTGAAAAGTCCTTAAAAAAATTCATAAAACTAGCCATTGTGTTAGAAAACCCTTTGGCCTATTATATTTCTTTGTTACTTTATTAGCCACTTAAGTCCCTTCATTTTGCATGTGCATTTTAAAATCCTTCAGTCGTGAAATCTCTGATTCTCGGCGGTTAACCCCTTAACACTTTGTGATTTGGCGAGCAGTTACTGTTTCAGTTGGCGGTCTTGGTTCAGTGGCCAAATCAAGATTCTAGATCTTGCAACGATCGTCAATCTTCCTTTTCTTTCAGCGTAGTATCTTATCAGTGGGACCAGTGCCACCTCATCTGATTTGGCAGCTTTTGATTTGTCGATGGTTGGTGATTCAACTGTATGTCAGTGGGGCCATTGTCAGGAAATGTGCTACGTGTATTTGAGGGGGTGGCATTTGATTGGTTGGTGAGAGTACAATGTAGAGACAGGTCAGCAGGGGCCTAGCGGGCTACCTTTCCTTTCAATCCAATGGTGGTCACATGACCATGAGGGCCCAGAATATTCCTTGTGATCATGTGACAATCATTGATATTGCTTTATCTCTAGGCTCTGTCGAGTGGGTCCTCAATTTTTGACATGCTCATTCTTCATTGGTTGGCTAGGAGACAACTAGGATCTATCAGTGGGACCCTGTCAGAAAGTCTACAAATATGTCAGAAAGGAAAAGATCTACGGTGGTCGTATGATCTCATAGAATCTTCTGACCCTATGAGATCATGCGACAACCGTCTGATGAGAGTCTCTAAGTCATGGGTCCAATGTGCTACCTAGCGCTGATGTGCTCGCATATGATTGGCTACTATATGATGATGGGGACTCATCTATCAGTTTGATGTGTCATGGGGTACCAGTTCTAAAAGGATCAATGGCTAGCACATGATCTAAAGGAATATTCAGGGGCCATGAGATCATGCACCCACCGTTAGATTGGAATCTTAGTTTGAGTGGCTCCGTTGTCAGAGCCTACCGAGGTGTTTGCTGATGAGGCGGCCAGAGCAAATGAAAGAATGCCAAGTGGCATAAATGGGCCCAGGGTTAGCACGGTTCCATGAATCAGTGACTAAAGGTTTGTCTTTTATTCGCCAGACTTAACCAAGGTTAGTTAAAACAATTAGCGGTCCTGCGACCAATGAGAAAAGGGTAACCCAAGGTGGACTTGAGGTTAATTCTACAGATGAACGGTTCCTGGGTAAATAAGAAGATCTAACGGTCATGTTTTAAAAGGAGATTGAGATTTAAATGATGGTCATCGATAGAAGGAAAGTGTGGCACCACCCGGTTAGCTATTAATATTCAAATTTTAAATATTTCTCTACAGGGTTTTTGCTAGGTTTTGATCCAATGGTCGGTTGTGACAAAATGGGTAGCTAAAATTTATGTTTCAAGGATGATTGCAGTTGGGGAAAATGATGTGAAGACATGCGCAGCCATCATAGGTCATTTCTTTCTTTCTAAGAGTACCAATTTCAGCATTCATGGCGAGACCTTGTGCAGGAAGGTGATGGATCCAGGTTGCTTGTCCCCAGGTGAATGAGGTACAGGGATGGACACGTAAACTCAAATATCTGATCGGCCTTGATGTTGCAGAGCTACAATTATGATCAGATTTTTTTGAGTTAGGGTTGGCTATTATTTTATGTCAAACATATGTAGCCCTAGTTTTTTTTTTTTACTCCTGCCTACGTGCAGTTGAGTATGTATATATTGTATTTTTTGAGCTTTTGAGCTCAGAGTTGGACAATTTTAAAATAAATTCATCTTTTCTTAAGGGTCATCTATGGTATCATTTCTACCCTCTGGCTTATACAATTGTATTTCTTTCATTGATTATTCAAACATTGCAAATGTATTTTGTGACAATTCTTCATGTCCCTATGATTCCTTGTCTGAACTATCTCTTATTGGATTAAAGTATATGATGTTTTCAGTGATATCTTAGGGTTCTTGATCCCTCTTACTTTCTATAATTGTGTGTGTTATTATGTTTGATCTGATTTAGATGTTTTTGTGGGTATACTTCAGCCCCTTAACAGTCTCGTCTCAATCCTACACCGAGTTACAGAAGTGAATGTCTGCTTGCAGGTAATAAGTTGTGTCTTATATTCAGGCCCTCCTATGAAACACTTATGAAAGCCTATTCATTAAGTTGTGACCTACTAAACCTAAGCCTTTCATTGATTTCATTCCTCTATACTAAGATCCAAACCCTAATTTTGGTGTATCACCTAGTAGGTAGTTTTCTTTCAAATCTTTTTCTTTACAAGCATCCCATCTATCCCTTTCCCTTGAAAGATTTACTTTTCATGTCTAGAAACAAATTAGGGTGATTATCCAAGAGGAACCAGCCTAGAACCTAGAGGTCTCATCTTAGTTAGCATAGGTCCCACAACTTGGAGATGATTCCCATGTTATACTAGGTTATCAAGACTATGAGAGCTTGAGACATGGGTGCAAACTTAGTGTATAATAGTCATCATGACGTTTATGTTTTGATGCTTATACAAATTACTATATCAAAATGGACATGATATTCAGGTCATCCTAGTGTTTGTGCCTTGGTGCTTATATCTAATCTGACATTCCAAAAATAAAATCAATATTCATATGTCCATGATTGACTAGTGGGTTTTGTATTGATTCCTGTGCATACAAATCGATATTCATATGTCCATGGTTTTCTAACTAGTGGGCATTGTCTTAATTTATCTAGTTACCTTAAAATTTGATGATGAGAATGACCGACACATGATTAGTGACTAGGTCCTAGGTCTTAGGTTGCATTTCATGTTGCATGTCTCTTTGCATTTTTGCATGTTTGCATGATCTCACAATGGCTCAATGAACTTCAAATGTTTACAAGATTCTTCACTCATCTCTTCAAATCTAACAAGAGCTGAAACCTACCTCAAAGGTCTCTTCAATCGAATCACAAGTAGTTATCCTCCTGGGTTAAACATCCTTTTGACATAAGACTAAGTACTTGTCTTCATCATACCTGCAAAATATATCATGTGTATCATTACATTTACATATCATAACCATTTGTTGCATTACATTTCATCCATGTGCATAAGCATAAATCATACATACATCTTTCCATAATCAAACACATTTGCATAACATCCATACATATGAAAGAAATCATTGCATTGCATTGATCCATACATAAATTCTACTCTACTCATAGCATAAACATCACATGATATGATCATAAATCAAAACATGACAAGTACATATGAAGTCACAACCAAAATCTTGATCTCGTATATATATCAAAAATATCGAACTAGTCAGAGGTGCACTACTAGCACAGTGTACAAAAGAATACACTCGTGTGAGCTATCAGCGTCAGAACAGTATATCAATGATCAAAAAAGAGTGCAGTATATCAATGTATCAAAACAAATCAGCTATCAACATGATCCTCTGCATCTGGTGGAGGAGGAGGTGGTGCATCAGACACTAGCTCTGCTCTTAGGGCTCTGGCTCCCTTTGATGCCATCATGTACTGGGAATATGTGGGAACTCTCTCAGCTAATGGAACTGCAATATAATATGTTGATACATAGTAGGCTGATCTAGAGGTCTAATGAATCACCTCTGTCTACAATCTTTGTACCTTAGTACGTAGCTCAGTCCGCTGTCTATCTTCCTCTATTTATCACTTCTCCCATCGAGCACTGGGCACCTTCAGGTCCCTGGCCTATGCACTAATCCATTTGCTACTATCCTATGGAGTAGGAGGGACAGTAGGATCAACGTCTGGAATCTCAGTATCTAGAAGAGGCTGCTCTGTAGTCTCTGCTCTTTGTGCCTTTTGGTGTCTAACCTCAACACCTAAATCAAAACTAGTATCTCCCTCTATGAAGTCCATACCACTGCCTACCACTTTCTCAGCTACAAGTACCTCATCTATGGAACCAACTCCACCTAATGTCCCACTCTCTCCCCTAGTCCATCTATGAGAATTAGAAGATCTGCCTGTTGTAGAACTAGTGGGATGAGGGGGCCTCATCTGTCCTAATGGTCTCTGTGGTGGAGCCATCACTCTGGGTCTCAGAGGTGTGGGATGTATGATAGGGGCCTATGTAGGTCTGGGACCCTGTCCCATCAGAGCACATGTAACGTCCATCACCTCCTCCATGGAGGGTATCAGCTCAGTGGGATCAGAGAATCTATGAATCAGGTGGTCGATAAGCCATGAGATGAATCCATCAGTAACACCAGCATCTAGTATATCTAGTTTGTACTCCCAGTCCTAGCTAAAAATCGCATTGTACTCCTAAGAACACAAAGCATAAGAAAGCCTCTGCGTCCATCCCAGTCCAATCTCATGCCCTATCTGTGCATATGTAGCATAATCCTCTAGGGCATCCTGTATACATCCATACTATCGCCAGACCCAGGTAATCAAAAACCTCTCTATAATGGAGGATGACCTCCTAATCAATACATGGCTCTGGAAGAAATAACTAAACTATTCTCGAGCAGTAGGCCAAGGCTCAATGGCTACATATGGTCTCCAATGTACAAAAGTCATATCATCAAGGCATCACCTCCAGTACTTAGTATAGCCCATCCGTCCCTGAATAACATATCTAGCATAAGTCTAAATGATAGGCTCCTGAGGCTGCCTCTGTGATGTACATACGGGTCTCACAATTGGGATGTGCTCCCACGCCCATATCTGTAGTACTAGGGCTCCTACTGCAAATGATCTACTATCGTGATACACCATCTCATGCATCTCTGAAAACATATGTGCAAGGAGGCACTGACCCCATGCCAACTCAAAGGGAGTGGCCATCAAATGTGCTACCATGGGTGCCCAGCCCATCAAAAGAATGTTTTGTTGACGGTCAGACATAATGATACCACCAATCATACCAGCAATAATACACTCTAATCGATGTGTCTATCCATATCTCTGTACAAGAAACTCCCACAAAATAGATGATGTCATCTGGGTATCATCTCCAAAGATACGTCTAAAAGAAAGCAATCCTGAGTTCCCAAAACTCACATACTCTGGTCTCCTAGTAGCATGGAAAGGAATCTGTAATATCCTATAAACATCCTCAAGGGTAACAGTAAGCTCCCCAGTCAGTAGGTGAAAGGTTTGAGTCTCCGAGTGGAACCTCTCAATCAATGCAGTCAATAGTCCATGATCTACCCTAATCTCGAGTAAATGTATCAAGTGCTCAAATCCATAAGACGTAAGGTGGACCCTCATAGGGTCTGGAAAGGAGACACATAATCTCTGAGTAGCAGGATGTGAGATCCGCACATGTACATCTAGATAAATGACCTACACAACATAGAAACAGGGAATCCTATCAGTAATTGGGTCGCAGAACAGGTTGCAAGGATAGAAATGGAGCAATTCAGCATTTTAGAAGGTAGGTTAACAGGTCAGGAATCAAACTACAGAATCAGAAAAATAAAAAATTTGACCTAATACTAAGTTTTTAGCTCATTGTTTTCCATACGACAACTCAGTCTAGCATGAAAAGTCATACGACTTTCCACATCATACCAAACGACAAACCATAGTAGCATGACAAAGCATCTCTCAACATACGAGTTATGAGGGACCTGACGGAATGTCGTACGACTCATGGGTCCCTCTGATACGAGTCGTGGGGGCTTATCAGATGACAACCTAGCTACTGTTGAAAAGTCATACGAGTCCCGCTAGGGAGTCGTATGAGTTTTTGTGCATGCAAAATTCAAAAATGGAAAAGACGTATGAAAAATTGCTAAAATCCTATAAAACATGGAAAATATGAAATTTTAGCAAAGCACAAAGGTCCACCTACCGGATGTCCATACTTTTGAGGTCTTTGGTGTCTTCGGTTGCACTCAAATTGGTGCGAACTCATAGGTACCTTCAGTTCTACCGCTTTATCTTCCATTTTGCTCAGAGGGCTCCACAAAGGTTTCTAAAGTCAAAAGGTTGAAATGAATTGAAAATGACCCTTCTGGCCTTTATATAGCTTTTGACCTAATTTTAAAAAGTGCTCTATTTTTCATGAAAATTGCACCCCTAGCTAATTTTGACATTTCGAATCCATTTTCGAGATCAAAATTCAAATTTGAGATATTTACTATGTCAAAATTGCAATTTAAAATTTTGGAACCCAGGACGGTCTACTGCTTGCATAATCGACCTTCAATCATCACAGAAATCCAGTATTCAACTTAACTGATTATCTTATGTCAAACTATCAAAATTTCAACTTGGTCAACCATGGTCAACTCATAGTCACACCTAGTCAAACTTGGTCTCCAGGATCTCCAAATGATGCAGAATGTGTTCTCGAACATGTATAACCACTTCTCAAATCAATTAACATGCTTCTAAACTATCAACGCTGACTTTTCTTGTCAGATTTCAATTTTAATCCTGAAGGGGGCATGGTATTAGCATATCTTTCCTTAGTAATCAAGACAACAACCACATCTAGTTGCTGATTCATCAAAAGACCTCATTGCTCAGGGCAAATCAATCATCACTCAGGGCATATCAGATTCATCAAGATCCATATCAATCTAGTATTCTCTTAATCTTGTAGATTGTATTAGTTTTTTGCAACTATCGGTTCAATTGTGTTATTTCCTTGGTTCTTCGAAAACTGAAGGGTTCAGATGTGATACCAATGTGATTCAATATAAGGACAATCAGGTCTAGAATCGGTCACTCACTTCTTCACAATCATAAGGTTCAGAATTAGGTGTTTTGACACTTTTTTGTAATCATCAGTTCATTACTGTTATAGTTAACATTATCTTTGGTCATTCAGGACCTAGCATCTAAAATCTTTCAATTAAGTTTTTGTTTCATATCAACATCATATCAATTTCATATTGATATCAATCAACATTGTACACAATCTGTCTTTGAACCACTGTGCTTCACACAGTAATTCAAAGAGGGGCAAAATGTAATACCCCAAAAATGGGCTATAGGTTCATTAACCTCCTACATCAACATATCAAACGAAATCGACATCAAAGTCCTAACCTAAGGCACATCTAAACATCATTGAATCCTAATTGATTATCATAAATTCTACATCGAGGAATATTCCTAGTAATATTCCTATTTTATCATAATTAACTTTAATTTAATGATTATTTGGCGATAAATCCAATTTATCCTAAAGTTTGATTAATTGAATATTCTAAATATTTAATTAATTAGATTTAATTCTGCCAATTAATTATTTAATTAAAGTTAATTCTATTTATTCCTAAATTGTATTATTTAATTTTGACAATAAATCCATAATCCTATGAATAATTGATTAAATTCTTATTTAATTAATTAAAGCAAGTTGTCAATTTTTAATAATATTGTTTTTGAATAAAAGTTTGAAAAATGATTGATTAACCCATAAATCAATTGTTTTATTTTTCAAAATCAGTTAAGTTGGAAATAAATCACTTTATTATTAAATTAATTCATAAATAAAACATGCACAGTTAGAAAAGCAGACAACTATCAATTATCAATTAAATCTAAACTCTATTTTGAGTTAAACTCTATTTTTGCATGTTTTTGTGAGTTAATTATCCTTTATTTAAAAATAACTCAAAAATCGACCTGAGTTATTTGAGCGATTTATGGATTTTTTTCATGCACCTCCAAAGCCCTAGATTTCTATAAATTAAGGCCTCAGCTCTTCATAATTAATCTAACAAGTTTGCACACTCACGCTACCGAATTGGAGACTGAAGAATCGATCTTGAGAATTCGAGTTGTTGTGAGATTTTCATTGTTTTTGCATAGTATCCATATCATTTAGAATATTATTGTTAGATCATTTTAGCATATCAATTTTTATATTAGCATAGATTCATATCAAGTTTTCATTATCATAATTGCACAGAAAAACCAAAAAAATAGATTAATTACATTCATTCCATATCTAGATTTTGCATTTAAATCCTTCGTTTAGGTTTCGTCAAGGTCACTGATCTTGGTATGATCTGAGAGTACATACTCGCATCTACTAGAAGGTAGTAAATCACCTGGTTAGTTTAGTTTTTCATTTATTGCATGATTTCAATTTTAGCTAACCTCTAATGTTTTACTGAAGTGTTGTGTCTATAGATTAGGTACAAAATTCACACACACAGTGATATAGAGAAATTTGATCTACTTGATGAATATGATGGAGGATCTGTTATAATGGGAAATGATGCACCTTGTATGGTGAGAGGTAAAGGTTCGCTAATGATTAATGATAGAATAAAATGTGAAAATGCATATTGTGTAGATGGACTGAACTATAATTTTTTAAGTGTGGCATAGCTAAATAACTCAGGCCACCGACTTTCTTTTGAGAGTAGAAAGGTAAGAATCTATGATAATGGAGGAAGACTTGTCGGAATAGGTACACAATCTAGAGGTAATCTATTTTATCTTGATATTGATCAGTCTTCTTGTTTATTAATGAAGGATGAAGATGCATGGTTGTGGCATAAGAGGTTATGTCATGTGAATTTTGATAACATGATCAAGATTAGTAAGAAGAAAAGAGTTAGAGGGTTGCCTAACTTGTCAAAACCTGATCATGCTATGTGCCATGAATGTCAGAAAGGTAAGATGACTAAGTCTAGTTTTAAGAGAAAAGAGTACTCAACAAAGAAGATACTTGAGTTGGTTCATACCGACCTATGTGGTCCTATGAGAACTCAGAGTTATTATGGTGATAGATACTTTATTCTTTTTGTTGATGACTATACTAGATTGATGACTGTTATGTTCTTGAAAGAGAAATCTGAAGCTTTTAAGATGTTTAAGTGGTATAAGGCAAAGGTAGAAAAAGAGACTCATAAAGAAATTAAGTGCTTAAGATCTAATAGAGGAGGTGAATTTATATCTGATGAATTTACTAATTTCTATAATGAGCATGGTATAAGTTAGATCTAGTGTATATACCTATGGTTTTGAGATCAAATTTAAATTGGGATTTAGAGAGGTAAAGAAGAATCGGGTTGCCATGATCAATCATTACGGACATATGACCTCAAAATCACCAAAATGGGACCTAATAGACCATCCAATTATGGGCACTAAATTTTAAGCATGGTAAAAGGATTGGCCCATCAATGAAACCCCCTTGTGTCACATATTCTTTCAAGGCAATTTGGATATGCAACTTTTTCCTCTAATATTCAATTTTTCAAATTTGAATACCCACTTTTGAGTAGTTGTGCTAGTATATATTCTCACGTGGCTTGTCCACTCCATGTGGTTGCCCCTTGTTACAGATCACAGTGGAATTCCTTTAAATTTATTTCAAAAAATTGATTTATAGAATCATTTATTAGGTTTTCTTATCATCTAAGTTTGTTAGATCTTGCAAATCTAGGAAGTACATTCAATTACTTGAACATTAAAAGATGGCATTAAACCTTGTACACCTCATCTTCAAAATTAGCTAGCCTCCTTTGGGTCCTTTGGGATCGCCAAAGTATTGAGGTTCTAATATTCCTTTTAAATTTGGTTATATTTATTGATTTCTCTTTTTCTAAGAGACACCCCACAGTTAGTTTATGGGGTTTCTTCTTTCCTCTTGGTTCAAGTGATAAGATGGTATTTAAAAGATAAAATCTGTCAAACTGATTTATCAGTTCATCTTCTCTTGGGCTTTCCATTAATTACATTCTACATGATTTAGTTAATGCACCACATGTCACCCAACATTAGTGATGATCTATAATGTGAGCTTAAGTCTCTCTCCTTAATTTTTGAGTTGAGAATATGGTTATTAAATGACTATTACTCTTTGTTGGTATGTGGCCACTGACCATGTTATACTATACAATCAAGTAATGATTTGTGAGGTTAACTTGTCAAGTGATTTTGGTTAACTCATCAAGCGTTTCTCGGTTAACTCGTCAAACATTTCCCTAGGTTAACCTGTCAATATGTTTAGGGTTAATTTGCTAACCAACATTGATAAACCACCTAAAAGGCCTATAAATAAGTGGCAATTTAATGTAAAATTAGCATATTATAATTTTCTCTTCACTAGATAATAAAATTAGTGGATGGTTATTTCTATGATGGATGTAGCCCATATTGGGTGAACTATGTTAAATCTATGTGTTACTTGTTTTTTTATCTTCTCTATTTCTACAATGGAAGAGGAAGGAAGGATTAAGGTTGATAAGTTAAACAACCAAAACTATCAGCTATGGAAGATGCAAATGGTAGTTTATCTATATTAGAAGGATCTCTACTTATCATTCGGCAGAAAATCAAAGAAGCCAACAATGATGTCAAATGAACAATAGGAATTTCTTTATAGGAAGGCACTAGGAGAAATATGGTTTCTCTTGGAAATGTCAATGGCTTTCAATATAGTAAAAGAAACAACAACAAAGGATCTAATGAAGGCATTAGATAAAGTGTATGAGAAAACATCAACCTCAAATAAGGTATTTCTGGGTATGTGCAAGATCATGAGGGGCCAAAAAGTGGCGATGTGAAAAATATTCACTTTTCATTCATCCAAAAGTGCATGAAAATGCTTGTTGACTTTTTAGTAGGCCTACGTGTCAGTACACCTGGGCAAACCTGACACCAAAGCACAATCCTTATCGGGTACCTGAAAATATCAAGTACCCGAAACCTGTGGCATAAATCAAAACCCGTGGTGCGTGTTTCTAATTTCTCTCATTGCTTTTGGTTTGTAAAATGGCTCCATATATCCGTTACTCAAATTTTTTGGGTATCTAATTTTTGCAACAATGAATTTGACTTTGTAATATATACAGTAAGTAAATTCTTTGTATATTTTGATTATTTTATTTCATTTTGATGCTAAATGTAGTTTTTTTGGTTGAAATAGGGTTTTGTATTTATTTTTGTAATAATATATGAAATCAAATTGAAATTTAGATTTTCTTTTTATTTAATCAGGCATGGCTGACAACAATGAAGAAAATAACCCTCCCGCACCAAATAATGATCCCCAAAACAATCCCCCATCTCAAAACCATCGATCTTTAGAAGATTTGATACAAGATAATTTGAACACAATACGAGATTTCCAAAACACATATCAGAATATACCTACATTAGGTCCCATGCTTGCCACCCTAAATACTATTGTTGAAAATATTGACACACTCACGCAGCAACATAATGCTGCTCTTCATTGGCGTGATGATATGCACACCCAATTTGATGATAGGCTTGACCATGATGGGATTGCGACCCTTAATATAACTAAGGAAGATATAGCCTCCCTTTTTGTGAATCCTAAAACCGGATTACAAGTTGACCCCAAAATGCCCAAATTATCAATAAAATGGTGCACAAATGAAGCAATACGCACACACTTTTGGGATCGTTGGTGGATGTTTTTTGATAAACCACCCCATAGCAATTTGGAGCTCCCTTTCTATTTCATAAAAAAAATTGTATGCTGAGTTTGTGCTTGGTCACAATGCTAATTATTTTAGCATGAGGCCCAACATGGGCATAGGCAGAGGAGCTCCTCAGACTAGGCCATTTGCCCAGTGCAAAAAACCCACTACCTTCGTCCCCCCCACTAATGTTGCACCCCCTCCTCCAATGCAACATCCTGATATCATTGCAGAGGCTGCCTCACAAACTATCAGGGCCATTCATTTGCTGAGTGATCATTTGATCACGTAGACTCACATGTATGAGAGCCCCATATTTGTATTATATGCAAGAATATGTGTCTTAGACCGCTTACTGATGGTGATACATATCAGTATATTATTGATGAAGAGGATATAGGAGACATAGCTGTAGAGGCTGCAACACCTCATGGAGCATCTACATCTCATGAGAGTGCTCAGGAGGTGTACCTAGAGCCATGGACTCCTATTGATACAGTAAGAGTAAACATTATAAATAAATTTGTCACATGACTTATTTAATTTAAAAATAATATATTTATTTAGATTAGTTTTAGAGTGATCCCACGAAGCTGTGTCCCACTTTTAGGGATGAACAAAATCGCGGAGTTGGAGAAAAAAAAATTGGGGCCTTCATACGAAGTAAATACTTCATGCGAAGTGGTGGACCCACTTCACATGAAGTACCCCAAACAAGGGGCTTCGTGTGAAGACCCCTCTTCACATGAAGACCCCTATGAGGGGGTCTTCATGCGAAGAGGGGCTCCGCACGAAGCCCCTTTGGACCGGATTTTTTTATAAATTTTTTATGCTTTTTGTTTTTTAACATCATTATCACTGACACTGTTTGTGGACCCTAGGCCTTGGAGCAAAGTACCTCAACACACCAATGCCTCCTGAGATTCTTTGACGTCTTCAATTTTTTAGCAGTATCAGGTACACGCATTTTTCTCATTTTTTATTGTAAATAATATGTTTTATATTTATTTTAGTTAGTTATTTCTTTTAAATAATTTTTTATTTGTAGAAATGTTAGAAATTTGTAGTTAAATATTATCTAATATGTTAGAAATTAATAGTAGAATGTTAGAAAATCGTAATTAAATATTAGAAAATGATAGAAATATTAAAAATCGTAGTATAAATGTTAGAATATGTTTGAAAATGGTAGAAAATCATAGTAGTTTGTTAGCAACTGTTAGAAAATATTTACAAAACATCAAAAACCATAGTAGAAAAGTTAGAAAATATTAGAAAACATTAAGATTAAAGTTAGCAAATGTTAAATTTTAAGTTTAAAGTTAGAAATGTTAGAAAATGCTAAATTTTAAGTTTAAAGTTGTAAATATTAGGAATCTCTCTCTCTCTCTCTCTCTCTCTCACATGTACATGCATTTTTAGTAAATATTAAAGTTAGTGATTTGTTTTAAATAATTTTTAGTTTGTAGTACAGTAAGTTTCTAGGATCCTTATTCCTCCCTTATGACATATTAAGACACTTAGGATCCCTTAGGAATCTCAAGATCTTATAATACATATTAGGATGTCCTATGACCTATTATGAGGCCTACAACCCCTTAAAACATTCTAGGACCATTGTGTATCACTTATGACATCCTACTTGACACATAGGACCCCTTAGGACCCATACGACCCATTATTATATCTTAAAATGTCCTAGGACACATTCATCTATCTTAGCTTCTGCTAATACATATGTGAACCCATTGTTGCCTGCAAGAACCCTTAAGACATACTAGTATCAATTAATGTAACCTAAGATCCCTTAGACCACTTATCACATCTACGACCCATTAACATTGTTGGACCATTATACATCCCTTATGACATTTTAAGACATATATGACCCATTCAGATCATCAAGACCCATTAACATATCTTAGGTTGTCTTAGGACACATTTATGTATCTTAGATTCAATTAATATCATACAAGGATCCACTAATGAAATGTACAACCCCTTAGGACCTCTTATGTTACCCCCGACCCCTTTAGACACTCTACCTAACCCCTATCCATCCCTTACATTATCTTAAGACACATCTAGGACTCATTGTTACCCACGACCCCTTAAGACGGTCTAGGACCACTTACATTGCACCTACGACCCATTAACATTCTAGGACTCTTATCTAGATCCCTTAAGACCTCTTATGCTACATACAACCCCTTAAGATACTCTAGGACCCTTATCTATACCTTAGGACCTCTTATGTTACCCACGACCCCTTAAGACACTCTAGGCCACTTATTGCACCTACAACTCATTAACATTCTAGGACTCTTATGTGGATCCCTTATGAAATATTAAAACAAATATGAAACCTTAGGACCCCCAAGACCCATTAAAGAATCTTAGGATTTCCTAGGACCACTTAGACCACTTATCACATCTATGACCCATTAAGACACTTATGTTACCACTTATGTTACCCACGACCCTTTAAGACACTCTATGACTCTTATCTATATGTTAGGACCTCTTATGTTACTCACTAGACCTATTAGGACCAAGTAGACCTAACTAGGACCTATTATGACCAATTAGACCTATTAGCACCACTTAAGACAGTCTAGGACCACTTATGTTACCCATGATCCCTTAAGATAGTCTAGGACCACTTATGTTATCCATGACCCCTTAAGACACTCTGTGACTCTTATCTATACGTCAGGACCTCTTATGTTACCCACGACCCCTTAAGACACTCTAGGTCATATTAGGTCCTAACTAGGTCATATTAGGTCATATTAGGAAACAAGGTATGTCTAAGTTGTTTCTCTACTTAAAGACCTAACTAGACCTATTAGGACCAAGTAGACCTAACTAGGACCTATTAGGACCAATTAGACCTATTAGGTCTTTAACCAACATTAGTCTGACCAATTAGATGTATTAGGTCCTAACTAGGTCATATTAGGTCATATTAGGAAATTAGATATGTCTAAGTTGTTTCTCTACTTAAAGACCTAACTAGACCTATTAGGATCAAGTGGACCTGACTAGGACCTATTAGGACCAATTAGACCTATTAGGTCTTTAACCAACATTAGTCTGACCAATTAGATGTATTAGGACCTGTTAGGTCCAAATAGACCTAACTAAACCTATCTAGACCTATTAGGACCAATTAGATAGGTAACTAGACTCAATTAGAACCAATTATGACCTAATTAGAACCACTTAAGACACTCTAGGACCACTTATGTTACCCACAACCCCTTAAGACACTCTAGGACCACTTATGTTACCCACAACCCCTTAAGACACTCTAGGACCTTTATCTATAGCTTATGACATCTTATGTTACCCACGACTCCTTAAGACACTCTAGGACCACTTATGTTACCCACGACCCCTTAAGACCTAATAAGACCTCTTATGTTATCTACAACCCCTTAAGACCTAATTAGTACGTCTTAGGACCCTTAAGACCTAATAAGACCACTTATGTTACCCACGACCCCTCAAGACCTAATTAGTACATCTTAGGACCCTTAAGACCTAATAAGACTACTTATGTTACCCACGACCCCTTAAGACACTCTAGGACCTTTATCTATAGCTTATGACATCTTATGTTACCCACAACTCCTTAAGACACTCTAGGACCACTTATGTTACCTAGGACCCCTTAAGACCTAATAAGACCTCTTATGTTATCTATGACCTCTTAAGACCTAATTAGTACATCTTAGGACCCTTAAGACCTAATAAGACCACTTATGTTACCCATGACCCCTTAGAACCTAATTAGTTGAGACCCTATTTTCCTCCTTTATTGGATATCTCCCAAGCTATTGAACACATTCAAGCTACAGAGTTAAATCCCTCTACTACTACTCCAGTCCAGTGTGACCATGTTACTGAAGCCATTTTCAAGACTTTGAGAAATCAGAACATTGCTTTGTATCGGGTGGTTCGAGCTGGTTAGCATTCTCATCAAGGCAAGTGGTTTACTAAGGAACAAATTGAAGAACAATTTCCTCATTTGTTGCAACAAATTAGTGCAATGGGGCCCATTGCCTCTTAAGGGGGGAGGAATGATCAGGATTAAATTGGGAAAATACTGAAATCTAATTTTTCAAAATTTCATATGTTTTAGTAAATTGCAATTTTGAGGGTCTTCAGTGTATTTCTGGGAAAAAATGGTGCGCAAAAATAGGGATGGAACATCGCTATTTCCAAAATTTGGTTCAAGATTATTTGAATACCTTTCCAACGCATCAAACGGTTCGTAATTCAGAGCTAGGATGAGAAAGTTATGCCTTCTCCAAGCGGACCTAAATTTTATATATCATTTTTTGATAAATTTTGATAGTTTTAATAGTTTAATTGTAATAAACATTATGATAACTCTTCATTTCAATTCCAAGGGATTTGTGTGACCCTTGGGATCCATCCGACTTGTATAAACTCCAATTTTGAATAGAATGGAGATAGTTTTGGGTTTGCAATCTTGTTGTTCTCAATTTTCATGTTGAATTCTACAATACTGCAAGTATCACACCAAGTATTGTAATCTAGTTTTCATAAATCAAATCATTAATGGAGCTCTTGGTGAGGTGATTGGCATTTTCTATGTGTCAGGTTGTAAGCCACCAAGTGTGCCTAAGTATATTGTCATACATTTTGATAGTTATTGTGGTTCATCATAGAAAAATTAGGATTTGAAGACCATACCAATTGTAGTTGTTACATTAGGAAGTCGAGGGAAACTACCACTTACCATGTCATGGGCTATTATTATAAAAAAAATCGTAAGGGTTCACGCTATGAAAAGAAACAATTGACATTTGTAAAATAGAGAGACAAGGAATGACACTTACAACTATATCAAGAATGAAAACTCTAGATAGTCTCTGTATCCAGTCCACTTTCACGTATGATAGGTACGCTAGAATGAAAAATAATCCAAATACAATTAAATAGAAAATAGAAGATTCTCGTCTGAATCAACTGGCACTAGAAATAAAACACATCCATTGTGCATCTAATGCACTACCATGAAAAACTTTACCGGTAATAATAGTAATGAAATTGGCTGAGACAACAACATAGCTTTACAAAATAAGTTCAAGTGGTATGTTTTGAAAATCATTGAGCTTTTTTATTTATCAAACTATGAACTACACCTGTAATAATAATGTATAACCTAAATTTATGAATAATTCGACCATGCATTGAGTATATTTTACTATCGGCGTAACCCTCGTACCCCTCAAAGGTGCAAGTGCTAGTTTATTGGATTTTCTTCCTATCTGTTACAATGTTCTAGCACAGTTTGTTATAGTTGTGATTTGTTTGATATTATTTTTGAATTAGATTATACAAGTTTTTTAATCAAATTTCAGATTATACTCCATAATCTTGATAGTGGATGGACACTAACAATAAACATAAACATATACATTATAAATGATAATAAACACAAAAATATTAACATATACTCATCAAGTGTTATAGCACAATTCTGTTAATTCATCAATTACAAATTCATACAACTGCTTAGAATGCTACAGCATTCAACCCAGTTTCCATCATTTGATCTGATGTTCTAACTCATTACAAAATACCTCAATAATATAGATGTTTAAGTATTACACAGAAAATTTTAGATGTTGCATAGGCTAGTGTAGATCGACTTGACAAATATTTAATAATTTTCTTCATTTATCCTTATCTTGTTTTTTCTATAACATTCTATCTTATTTAGAAATTTGCAATTAATTTTTTTCTTTTACAATCCAGTGAAGAAGAAATTAAATTTTTCAATACACGAGTATCTCTTAGCTCTTTAGCATCTTGATAATAAATCAAATAAAAAATCTTACACAGAATCTAATTAAAAACAGTACCAAACAAATAATGAAAATATGATAGCATTAAGCTGTGATTTGTCACTTAAAAGGAAATTTTCTTTGCAACTGTTTATTTTTTTCGCTAAAAAAATATTTTCTTTTCACTCTACACAAACTAACAAGGTTTACGGCTTTGTGCCCTTTCCCTGCAAAATCCCTCCTCTCTCATCCGATCTATCAGTACGCAAATCTCCTTTTCCAGATAATTATGCTGTGTAGTTTATTATTAAGAGTTTGTAAGCCAAGGAAAGTAATGGGTGTAGGAGAACACGTTTGGGATGTAACGTTGATTCTGGGAGTCAGAATTGGTATAAGCAAACAATATAATGACTAACTCTCAACTTCGATCTAGTTCGATCTGTTTCTGATTGTACCATTTCCTGGCCATTTGGCTTCTAGGGATGGTTTTCAATGCTCAAAGAGTTCAACAGTCAAGTAAATTTTTTTTTAATATTTGATTTTATTTAATTTTGTTTTTAGAAACGCCAATGGTAATCCAAAAACATGAAATTTTGGAGCGAAATGATTTGGGCCAGAATTGTCTGAATATATGTAAAATCTGCACTTTAGAAAATACTTTTTTTTTTTTCATATCGATTATCAATTTAATCAACCAAAGATTTTCCATCTATCTTAGGAGTGTTGATTTTATAAACTTTATCTTCACTCTACTGGTATCAACACAATGAAACCACTTATATGCTTAACTTGAAAGTGTTAAGCTTCCATAATTAAGATTATCCCTAGATCTAGACTCAAGTGTGAAAGGTTTGCTTCTGATGACCTTGCCTATGTATTGTAAAGACTGAAAAACTCAAAGCATGCCACATAAGCAATATCTATAAAATATGGAAAGTCGACGAGAGTCAAAGTCAATAACAGTACATAGTCTAGTCAACATTATTCCCATTTCAAACACAAACAAAACACTCACAGATTCGACCTACATGTCGAATAATGAAATGCACAATAATAATTTCATTAAAGCAAAGAGTCGGCCAAACCGTCGCACTCATAGTGTCATCACACAAAATATAATGAGTATGTTCAATACATCGAGAAACTAACCTTCACGTTGAACTTTAAATACTTCTACATATTACATCAAGTATGAAATCATATACATTAAGAGCAACTAAAGATGTCGACCAGCATATCGATCATCAATGATAATAATAGGTCAAGAGTACATCAAACAAGTACACGACTGTGAAGGTTGAATCATTTACAGGAACAAATATGTCATCAGACCTCTGTCCATTTGCGTGTCCCTGTCTCCTTAACAATCAGACAACATTCATTTGCTATCACGAGATGGGTGTGTGGTTCAGGCACTTTCCGCCCAACCATGGAGTGGTTAGCTCTCCCAGGGTTCTTCCTAACACGAAAAATATGCTGACCCTACCCGAGAAGCCTAACAACCCAAAACTAGTGGATCAAATGGATTTGGTGCAGCCATGAAAATGTCTACAAGAAAATATGCTTAATGCAGAACTAATATGGATCTAGCAGGGAGATGAAACATAACCATGCATATTTAATAAAACATATATAAAATTAACTTTGGCCAAAGCATTTGAGCCAGACTTCTACTGGCAGGTAGAAAGAAAAGTATAACATTTTCAATCTTCCCCTTCCCCGGTTATCCACATTCAACACCCTTCCATATAGCATCAAACTCACAACAAAAGATAGAGAAAAAAACATCCTTGCAAAGATAAGTAAAACTCATCTTGGTATCTTTGCACGACAAAAGAATAGGAAATGTATATATACAAATTTTATATGAAGGTCATATCTAGCTATATCCATATTAGGAGTCTTCATAAATGATTTCAATGTTTATTTTCTATGCATATGGTTTTTTTTTTAAAAGTATAGATTTTGATTAAGGTAAAACATGTTGTAAAGGGCCCCAAAACCCTTTATAATAAATTAATTCCCACAACAAATAAAGAGACTGACTAGACTAAGCAGTAAACCATCACCAAAATATTAGAAAAGCATCAACAAACAAAATAGGGCCATAGACCCAAATAAACCTACTATAACCCCTTTGAGGATTTTATTAGCCTCTAATTTCTTGTTTATCATCTAGTTGTAAATATCAATAACCTCTTGGATAACCTAAGAGTGGTTACCCACATCTTTAGATTTTCTATGGGTCCTAGTGATGGTCCCTACAATTTAGTAGGCACCATTTTACCTTGATGAGAAACATGACTGGAACAACACCCATGTCTTCACTAGTAGCATTAGCACTCTTCTTCACCAACCCATCTTTTTTCTTGTTTACACCCACTTTCAAGGCCCAAGCTTTATCATTGAGCATGTGAAGGCCCATAGCACTATTCTTGACAAAAAACATTAAATTTTTTTTTTATTGTGTTGATCTTATGATGAACCTTGCTAATAGAATTTTCTAGTGTTCTAATCTTTTCATCTTAGTTATTTTTCATGGGATTCACATCCTTAACCACCACCTCAATTAAAGCTAATATTTTCTTTGAGTTTTCCTTGTACATGCCCTTGTTATTAGCAATCTAGAAATCATCTACCCTACTAGAAAGTGAATTCACACAATATTTACTAGAACCAACTTCAGAAATGGTCCAATTGGCCAAACTAGCTTGACCATTAAAATGATATTTGAGAAGCATCACCACATCCATAGGATCATCTAGAGGGATATCAATAGGAAAATATTCCTCAACATCCTTAGGTACTGCATTATCAGTTTGATACCCCACATCTTGATGCTCCTCCTCCATGACCATTGCCACCTCTTCATTGCTAGGGTATTCTCTATAAGCTTGGGCCTCATTTCCTTTCCCGTCCTTCTCATCCTTACCCTTAAAAGGATCAAAAGATTCTTCCACATTAAAGGTAAGGTCATTTGCTTTCTCCACCAATCTTATGCTAGGAGTATGAGACAAAAAACTGACGTACTCCTCCTCCTCATCATCAATTTTAAAACCATTAGACCAAGAAGGATTAGATATTTTCTTGGCTTTCTTCTTTGAATTCAAAAAATATTATGGTTAAAGATAAAGATGAGAAGATTTAGTGTTCAATTTATATTATAATATATATTTTGTTAAATACGTCATTTTCATGACATGTACTCTCACAAATTTGGACAAAAAGTGTAAGACAAGTGAGTAAATTGATGATGTCAAGGTTTTTCTACTTGTTCAAAATCTAAAATTGTAGGTCTTATTCTACACACTATAGTTTTTAACTTTCAGCAGTCAAATATATAACTTGTACATAGGAAAAGAGACAAAAATGATTATTTTTGTATAGGGCTTGCATAAGTCAAACCCTGTAGGAATTAACATCCACAAGAACTATGATTTATTTAAAAAGAGAGCCTATCCCTACAAGGTATAGGTTAATCTAAAATGAAATATTGAATTGATAAGAATATACCTTTGGATTGATATTGGTGGTGATGCAATGATCCCTAGATGAGTCCTCCATGTGTTTATGTAATAATATGATAAATCATAACAAAATTCATCATGAAAACATAGTAGAAAGATAATTTGTTGTAGTTTGTTTCTTCCTTATATTCAAATTTGAATTTTCTTTTTTCTAATCAATACTTGCTCTATAATGTGTGGGATATGAAAGGTTATGAATAGAACTAGGAGTGATTCTTTTATATAGATTTTTCAAGGAATTTTCACATTTAGGTTGACATCTACGGCCATATTAAAATATCAAGAGATGATTTTTTTTTTATGAATAGTGCCTTTTCTATTAATAAAATATTAAAGTTACATATTCACAAAAAAGGGGCTGGGGGACATAAAAATCACCCCGCAGAGTTCACACGGCAAAGCCGAAAATAGCTAACAACTATTCATAAAAAAAAAGGCATAAAGCCATTAAGCAACAAGAGTAGTGCCAGAAGGAGGAGGATCTTTATCATTAGAACCCCACACATCATTGGGGTTGATAGAAGGGTTGGGGAGTGACCAACCATCTTCTTCAACTTCTTTCTTTTCTTTCTCTTCCACCCTAGGCGGAGAAATGGCCAGCGCCAAGCGGGGAAACTTGGAGAAAGTGGTAGGATGCCAATCAAAGCCATGGCGAGTGCCAAGAGCATCAGGAGGGGCGGACTGAGATGGAGTTGGAGACCACCCAGAAGCACAGCGAGGTAGAGAAGCCGAGCGGTGCTACCAGCCATCATCACCACCTTTAGGAGAGTGGTGGAGGGGAGCCTAAGACCGCAGAGTACAAGAGCGGCAAGCTGAAGAGCTATGCCCATGACATTGCCCTCTAGGGGGAGTACCTTTAGCAGACATGACATCCAGAGGAACCCTGGCAATAGTGCAGGGTGCATTACCCTAGTGATTGAGTAGCTCTTGCAGGTGAGCCACCTCTAGAGCCACTTTATTGGCTTGAACTTGGATCTGCATCATGACATTATTACATATGCAAGCCTTGTTATACAGAGCAACATTTATATCAAGAAAGCTATGAGAAAAAATAATAGCATTCCTATCTTTCCACAAAGTGAACAAAATCTCCATCCTGAAAGTATGCCAAATCTGGGTAAACTTGGAAGGAAGTCTAGGAGAATCTCCTAAAACAATCATATGCCAGGAGAAGGGCTCGGGCCTAAAAGGTTTGAAAAAATCATGAATCCACTGCCAGTACTATTGAGCTCTCCTACAAAACCATAAAATGTGTAAGAACATCTTAGGGTGACCACAAAAAGGACATCGGGGGTCATGAACACCCAGATGTTTGAGCCTAGGACCCACAGGAAGACCTTGGAAAAGTAAACACCAAGCAAAGAGAGCCATCTCAGTCTCCGTAATGGTAGCCCAGATGGTCTGAAAGTGAGAGCTCCAGTGAGAAGTGGAAGAATGAAGATGCCATCTCTGGTTAAGAGTGTCCACCATCAAGAGATGGGGAGACAACCATCTGTAGCCCAGCCTCAGCTTGTAGTTATTGAAAGGCATGGCAGGATACCATTTCTAATCCTTCCACCAGGGCCGAACAGCCTGAATACCAAGCTTATGAATCAAATTATCAGGAATTGTAGAAACCAGCAGATCAAAAGTCTGACAATCTATGTGAGCCAAACATTACTGCACCTGCATATCCTCCCAGGAGCAGAGACTCATCATGGCCCTAGAAAAGAGGTCCTTGGGAGTCCGAATTCCACATTTGAAAAAATGTAGAGCACTGGCCCCTTGGATCTTGGCCAAAGGGATGCCTTGAATAGAGAACAATGGGGACCACCAGAGGTTCTATTGATTAAAAGAAAGCCCATTGCGAAAGGCATCACCATCCCAATGAAGCCAAGGCTTAATAGCTTCCCAGGCTTTCCAAATACTCTTGATGATGAAAGTACCTTGAATCTGAATAGGTTATTTCATAGTGAGCAAGGTCTGAAGACCAATGCCCTTCCAAACCAGCTTGTGAGCAAGAAATCCTAAAGAGATGAAATGCCTGACAAGAATCTTCCAAGCCTTAGCACCAGTAAGAGCCCAAATAATCCACTTAGCACAGAGAGCATGACCTTGCTTCTGGGTGGAGAGAAGGCCAAGGCCACTAGAGTCATGAGGAAGGCAACAATATTCCCACAAAACCCTATGGAACCCATGGCTGTCAGCTCCAGAGGCCCAAAGAAAATCTCTGAGGAAGTGCTCTAGCTTGAGATACGAGGCTTTAGAAGGAGCCCAACAAGAAGAGTAGTACACATGAGTAGCAGCCAGCACTTTGGAGCAAATCTAAAATTTCCCAGCAAGCGAGAGAGACTTGCAAATCCAATATTGCAACTTTTTGTCAATCTTGGCAAGCACAACATTCCATAAGTCCATAGAAGATCCATGGAAAGCAAAGGGAATGCCCAGGAAGTGGAAAACTTCCCCATGTTGAACCCATTTCCAGTCAAAATTAGCAAGCCAGGGAGGAGCTGGAAGGAAAGATTGTCTAAAATAGAGAGTCTTATGCCATTCGATAGTAGATCCAGAGGCTTGAAAAAAGGTGTCCAGGCACTGTAAGGCATTAGAAATGTTCTCCTCATCCTCAATAAGAGTGAGAAAGGAATCATTAACAAAATGACCATTAACAAGCTAAAAAGAGGATTCAGGAAGGGAAATGCCCCGAACCAAACCAGAGGAAATAGAATTGGCAAGAAAATACCCAAAGCCTTCAGTAGCAAGCACATATTACATAGGAGCTAGTGGACAACCTTGCCGAATGGATCTAAAAAGCCCAAAAGTATCAGATTGAGACCCATTGATAGTAATGTATGCAGAGGCATCACCAAAAAGCATTTCAACAGACTGCAAGAAGTTAGGACCTATACACACTAAAATGGTGCACTTCTCTAAGTCATTATATCCAAGGGAATCCATGAATGGGATACCTTAGAAGGCGACCTAGAGCTCTCTATGTATGGAGTTGCAAGATTATTTGATTGCTCTCAGCTAGAGCTATTAAGCTAATGACCTTGCTAGTCAACCACACAATGAGAGATTCAAATGAAGACAAGGGAAAGAATGCCAATATCCCCAAGAATCACTATAAAATGCAAATGCAAGCTAGATTAAGATGAATATGCAAGCTAGAAATGAAAGGTGCAAGCTAAGCTATGGAAATGAAAGTACAAGCTATGCTATGAAAAGGAAAGATGCAAGTATTATCAAGCCTTCTTAGTTAAACTAGATGAGTTATTCTAAAGCTTGAAATGAAATCTAAGCTATGAAAGCATAAACATGAAGCTACTATGCAAGAATGGAACTAAGAATGGAATGTAGAAGCAAAAGCCAAGAATGCTCCAAATCTTCAAAGGCTCCAAAGTGACCTAGAAAACCTGCAGCATAACATTAGCATAAAAGATTGATATGCAAATGAGGAAGAGAGCTCTCCTTTTAAAGGAATTGAAAAGGAATGGACCATGGAGATTAAGAGGCAAAAGATTTAATCAAGGGTGGAGCATCAAAGAGGAGCAATCCATGTGCAAAAATATCCTCCAATGAGAAAATAAGAGTTGGCTTTTGTGTCCATATGAGACAAAAAGTGCTTTTTCCCTTTTTATAAAATAAGAATAATGCTTTATTTGTGCAACTTAGGATAAGAAGAAAAGTGGGGGCTTTTTATTTAATAAAAGGGGAGGAAATATTCCTTTTAAATAAATAAAGACTTAGGATAAGATGGTTAGCCCATAGAAAATAATCGAATAAATGATAGAACTAGGATTTGATCAAGAATAAGCAATTGATGATTTAGAAAAAGGGGCCAATAGTCTAGATGACCATTTTTAGATGATTACAGGACCAAACCCAAGAGCTTGGAGCATGGCAAGGATAAAAGGCCATTCAATGCAGTCATAAGCTTTAGCAAAATCAATTTTAAGGAATAAAGTGGCCTGTTTAGACTAACGAGCCCATTCCATCCCTTCCCAAATAGCAATTATTTTATCAAGGATATACCTAGACTTAATAAAACCAGCTTGTTCAGGGTGAACAATAAGAGGAAGGAGATGTCTGATTTTGAGAGCTAAAGCTTTAGAAATTATCTTGTAGGATACATTCAACAAGGTGATGGGCCACCAATTACAAATATCCTCAGGATCGCTAGACTTAGGTATGAATTTGATATTCCCTTTATTGATTAAAGCACCCAAAATTTTATTATGAAAGGCCTCGAGATAAAATTTATGCAGGTCAGGACCTATAGCATCCCGTAAGTGCTTGTAGAATATGCAAGGGAAGCCATCACATCCTGGAGACTTATTATCGACCATAGAAAAGGTTGCTTCTTTGAGATCACTGATGGTAAGTAGTTGCTCACAAAAGGTCCATTGCTCAACCACTACGTGGTTTGGAGTAATAGCAATACATGCCTTAAGAGCCTCTTCCCGCACAACAGAATTGCCCTGCGAAGCAAACACTTTTTCATAGTGTTGAACAAAAGCCTGAAGAATGGCAGGTACCCTAGTAAGGATTTTAGATCCTTGTTTGATTTTTTGAATACCAACATTGGTATGCCAGGATTTGAGAGCCTGAAAAAACTCCTTAGATGCTTTATCACCCACCTCCAACCAGTGGAGGTGTACTTTGATTTGAGCTCCACGAGCAACATAGGCATCTGCAATTTTCTTCTCATGACGAAGATGGGCCAACATAAGTTGAAGATGAGAGTCAAAGGGATTCAATGCAAGTGCATTAGCAGCATTGTGATGAACCTTAGTGTTAGCTTCATAAGAACACTTCTTGTAGCAAGCAAGCTAGCGGCCATAAATGGGAAGAAATCTCACAATACGGGTGATGGCATCATTCCACCACTAGATCCAACCAAGTTGATTGTGGGGACAAGGCTCTAAATTCCAAACTTGAAGAATGTGAGCAATAGTGGAAACATGTGTCATCACAAACATGTTGAGGTAAAATTGCGTATGAGCAAGCCACCTAGCAGAGGAATGCCAAGTGATGGAAAAATAAATGGGGAAGTGGTCTGACAAGGTAACACCTGTCAGAGGAATGACAAGTAGGCCTCGATCTTTAGAAAAGAGAAAAAATATTGAGCCGTTATCATAGCATGATCTAATCTCTTAAATATATGGTCAAAACTAGCTTTGAAATTAGACCAAGTATGCCAAACCCCACCCTGTTGGTGGCAGTTAGCATTGGGATCAAAAAGGCCCAATTTATTGCACATGTGGTACTAGGCTTCTCTCTCCCTAGCTGTCCATCAAAAAGGAAAAATCCCTTCCTTGTCAGAGGCCAGCTCAACCATATTAAAGTCCCCACACATAACCCAAGTGGTAGGAGGCAAATTGTCAACTAGCCAACACCATAGCTGAGATCTTTCCACGGCATCATTGGGAGCATAAACATTAATGATGCTAAAAGAATGGTTGTGAACAGACAACAAAATTCAAGTGGCATGTTGCATTGGATTAGACCCATGAGCAATAATAGAAGAATGAAGGTGAGGTGAAAAAATAGTAATGACACCACCTTCACCAACTTCATGCTGAGAAGAGAAAATAATGTCGTCCGACCAAATGACACGACAAGAAGAATTAAGAAGAAAACCTAAAATTTTAACTTCCTGGAGACAGAGAACATCCAGACTATGAAGTCTGTGATGGGTATCATGAACATAGTACTTTCTGGAGAGGTCAGTTAGACCTTACACATTCCATGACAAAAAAATCATAAAAACTCCTACATGGTTTCCTCATCCCCAAGAGAGGAGAAACTATTTTGTAAGAAAGCTGGTACTGAGCCAAAGCTGGGGATTAAATCTCCAAAAGAGATAAACCACTTTTTTTATGGGTCATCCAAGCATCCATCAGGACTATGAGATTGATGTAGAGACTAAAATGAAACCATAGAAATAGCTGGTGACATGGGCACCACCTCTGAAGTGGAAGGCCTCGCAGCCAAAGATTTCCCCTAAATAATAGGATGTGAAGTAGGCAGCACAATCGACAGTGCTTCGGCGGGAGGCAAAGGCTCTCCAGCCGATGGTTCCGGAGGTGACATAGCTATAGAAGTAGTGTGAGCTATCCTAGAACTTGAGGCATTCCTTCCTTTTCATGAAACAGTAGTCCATTCTTCTTTTTTTCCAGCGTTTGAGTTTTTGACCTGCACTTCCTTTGGTGATGGCTTTACTTGAGGGGTAACCAGCGGGCAGTCCTTAATCTTGTGCTCTGTCGATTTGCACCTATAGTAGGTGTTTGGAAGATTCAGATAAAGCACTTTTTGAGAGATGGTGAGAGAATCGACCTATATTTTGATAGTGTCCTTGAGGTCCCTGGAAAGGTCGACCTCAACACAAACACACTTCTAGGGTCAGGCATTAAAAAAATTGTCATGCTCCATGACAATGACCTTACCAGGGGTTTTAGAAATAAACTCAATAAATGGCCAGCATGGTAAAGGGAGACCAAGAAACTCAACCCAAATAGGGACCCTAAGTTTCTTGTCATCCGAGATCGTGAAGTCTTGAGACCATCTCTAGAAAACAAGCAGGGATTGGATGACCTAACCGTCCAAGGCTCACGACTAAAAACAGCTTCTGCCTGGGAAGGGTTAGCAAAATGGAAAAGAAAAAAACCTTTGGTAGGGTTTTGCACACCGTCAAGGCGGACCCCATGAGGGGTCCGGCTCTTGTTTACCCAATCTTTAAGGATACTTTTAGGAGGAGTGCAAACCACAAAATATTCAATCAGAGTATGCTTTTCTAACCATTCACATGCAGAGTCAAATTCTTGTAGATTAAGAACAATATCAGGGTTCCCTCGTGAAAGACCTTCAGGATGAACTTGCGAGGATGTTTGTTCAGAGGAGGCACCATGGCCTTTTGAAGCTTCAACTTGTGCACTAGCATCAACATCTGGCCCAAAGTTAGCTAGAGCCATACTAAAAGCTAACCCTAATGCAAAAATCCTGTAGTAAATATGGTATGACAGATGGAAAGCTCAGTGCAAAGACACAGACAGGATGTCATACGCATGAAACCCTAGCAGAGCCAAAAACCCTTTTGCATCATCGGGAGATGATATTGAGTGGAGGGAAATACCACATGTAGATACATTCAAATTTGGGCTTTTTTATGTGGATTATAGCACTGGGTTCCCCACTCCACTAGGAATATAGTGCTAAGCACCACAATCCACCAAAACTATGGAAAACTAAAGGTGGTTATAGAGTTTGCAAGCCTAGGACATTTAATTAGGTCATGCCTCATGAGTATATAATGATAATTTGTACAAGATAAGGCTAAAATAGGCTCAAAATGACCCATAAGACAAGCACACTAAAGTGGGGGCCCAAAAATAGGTGTGAAGTTGTAAGGGGATACAATTTTAAATATTAAAATTACAAAGGAATCACATCAAAATTTACAATAAAATTTATGATGAAGAATATTTTTTATCTAATTCATATTAGAAGAATCAAATTCCTGATAAACCTAGAAAAGTTGAATTACTAAAGATTTTTTGTGGTGGAATGCAACTAGTTTTCGATAAGGTATATCCTTTTATACTTCAAACTTTACAAAGGATTGAAAAAAATATATGGATGAGAGTTTTGTCTTCTTACCATGAGCATTCACTTGAATTAGTGGCATATAACAATGATGATGCTCCTTCTCCTAAGTCTACTATACAAAGAAATTAGAATCTTGACGATCCTAAGAAAAAAAATTCTTAAAAAGCTTTTATGATGACATGTAATATATCCTAATAAATTGCATGCTCACTACTTTGAAAATATAAAGATTGAACATAAAATGAGAATGAAAGTTTTGTGTTGGCTGATGAACATATTTTTATTGAATGTCTCTCAATTAATATATTGAGAGATGTTTATTTGAACAAACATGACAACATAGTTATCAATGAGAGAGAGAGAGAGAGAGAGAGAGAGAAATTTTTGAATGGATTGAAAGTAGAGAATGTGGCAAAGAATCACTAAAAAATCTCTTGGCTTGCATGAAACCCCAACTTGGAAAGAATTATGAAGAAATAATTTGAAAAGACAAATATGTAGTTGTAGTTTTCATTCCTATTTGGTGTCTTGAGACTTATAATGAAGATTTTCTTCATGAGAGGAATTTTTTATTCATCCATTACTAATCATTAAAGATGAAAGATATTTTGATGAAATCAAAATTAAAACAACTAAATTAGACAATCTTTAACTACCATGACTAGTAAAGAGGAAAACACAAGGGAAAAACCATAGGTATCATCTTTTCATTTAGAAATTGAGACCTTTATGTTTAAAGATATTAATGAACTTCCAATGTAATATACAGTTGGTTGGGAATTTAAAGATCAACACAATGTGAAAGAAGATGAATGATCAAATTTCCATTCCTTTTCATAAATGCAACCTGAATTTGAATCATTTGAATTCATTTACAAATATTATAGTGAGGAAAAATTTAGAAGAGAGGTAATTTATTTCCCAACTTTCAAATCTTTTCATTTTGAAGATATATTTTTGGAAACTCCTAAAGTTGTATGTTGATATCTATTATCTTATCACATGAAACATGTGACAATGAAGCAAGAAAAGAGGTGAATGGAAATGTAATAAGTAATTCCAATGAAGTTAGTTCTCGTGATACCTATATCCCAAATTGGTACTTGAAAACTTTAGATGACAATTTCCTCTATTAGATGGTGCAAGTGTTTACCTAAATCCTTTGAAGTTTTTGGATGGAGGCTTTATATAGATGTTTACTAAGGTAAAGAAAGTGTCATCTTCTTCTTCACTTTCATATTCTATAGATAAATAATTCACTAAAATTCGTATGAGAAAAGAAGATAAAATGTTATGCAAAATGATCCTATGCTATAATAAGTTGATATTCAAAAATATGACTCAACATTCATATTGGAAATATCTCTTCACATCACAAATATGTAGAAAATGTTTGATTTCAAATCTATTAGATTTCTACAATCCATGCTAATGTTTTGTATCAGTTTCTGGATTTGATTGTGTAGAATTTTTTTGTCACCAACATTTCAGATCATACTATATGATCCATGGGAGATATTTTCCACAACAAGTCAAATTGTGATATTGCTATCAGGATTCAACTATGTAGTTTTTTGAGTCAAACTCATTGACCCATGATTCATGAGTAGTGGTTCACATGAACCCATCTCTCATGAGAATGAATGGAACACTTAGCACTCATTGGATCTAGGTGATGCTCACAGAGGTGAAGCACTGGGACTTCCTGAGAGGTCACCCATCCCAGTACTACTCCAGCTTGAGTGCGCTTAACTATGAAGTTTCCTCCATGGAAAAACTAACTCTACTTGCATCCTCATTTGAAAAACCTTCACCAAGTGTTCTACCTTATGAACCATTCATTAGAAATCCCCTTAAGCTCATCAATTGATAAGTAGGAGATATTTTCCACAACAAGTCAAATTGTGATATTGCTATCAAGATTCAACTATGTAGTTTTTTGAGTCAAACTCATTGACTCATGATTCATGAGTAGTAGTTCACATGAACCCATCTCTCATGAGAATGAATGGAACACTTAGCACTCATTGGATCTAGGTGATGCTCACAGAGGTGAAGCACCGGGACTTCCCGGGAGGTCACCCATCCCAGTACTACTCCAGCTTGAGCGTGCTTAACTACAGATTTTTCTCCATGGCTAAACCCACTCTATTTGCATCATGGCCATACTTTACACCCCATGTTGGGCTCCCTCGATCTGCCATGAATCTTGAAGCACCAATCCAAACCTCATGAGACTTGCTAAGTACCATAGCTAGCTTGGAATCCAAACCCTGAACACTGACTACCTCGATCTCCCAATCTTTGTCCACATGACTTTGCTGGTGAACACCATTACTCATACAACCATTGCATTTAGACCAACTCCATGCCCACATACAATACTGGTTCCTTGGATCCACTATGTAACGCATACCTACTTGAGCGTCAAGCCCTCAGTTATATTGATCCACCCAATCTCTTGGTCACTGTACTGACTTTCCAACTTGGTCGTGCCATCGTAACACATTTCCTATGAATTGTACCACACTATTTCAATCATGTACCACAACATCACAACTCACTTCTTAGAATTGGTTTAGCAATGGAAAAAACTCTGTAGTTAAGCGTGCTTGAGCTGGAATAGTACTAGGATGGGTGACCTCCCGGGAAGTCCCGGTGCTTCACCTCTATGAGCATCACTTAGATCCAATGAGTGCTAAGTGTTCCATTCATTCTCATGAGAGATGGGTTCATGTGAACCACTACTCATGAATCATAGGTCAATGAGTTTGACTCAAAAAACTACACAGTTGAATCCTGATAGCAATATCACAATTTGACTTGCTGTGGAAAATATCTACTACTTATCAATTGATGAGCTTAAGGGGCTTTCTAATGAATGGTTCATAAGGTACAACACTTGGTGAAGGTTTTTCAAATGAGGATGCAAGCAGAGTGGGTTTAGCCATTGAGGAAACTCTATAGTTAAGCTCGCTCAAGCTGGAGTAGTACTGGGATGGGTGACCTCCCGGGAAGTCCCAGTGCTTCACCTCTGTGAGCATCACCTAGATCCAATGAGTGCTAAGTGTTCCATTCATTATCATGAGAGATGGGTTCATGTGAACCACAACTCATGAATCATGGGTCAATGAGTTTGACTCAAAAAACTACACAGTTGAATCCTGATAGCAATATCACAATTTGACTTGTTGTGGAAAATATTTCCTACTTATCAATTGATGGGCTTAAGGGGCTTTCTAATGAATGGTTCATAAGGCACAACACTTGGTGAATATTTTCCAAATGAGGATGCAAGTAGAGTGGGTTTAGTCATGGAGGAAACTTCATAGTTAAGCACACTCAAGTTGGAGTAGTACTAGGATGGGTGACCTCCCGAGAAGTCCCTATGCTTAACCTCTGTGAGCATCACCTAGATCCAATGACTGCTAAGTGTTCCATTCATTTTTATGAGAGATGGGTTCATGTGAACCACTACTCATGAATCATGGGTCAATTAGTTTGACTCAAAAAACTACACAATTGAATCCTGATAGCAATATCACAATTTGACTTGCTGTGGAAAATATCAACTGCTTATCAATTGATCAGCTTAAGGGGCTTTCTAATGAATGGTTCATAAGTTACAACACTTGGAGAAGGTTTTTTAAATGATGATGCAAGTAGAGTGGGTTTAGCCATGGAGGAAACTTCATAGTTAAGCGCGCTCGAGCTAGAGTAGTACTGGGATGGGTGACCTCCCGGGAAGTCCCGATGCTTCACCTCTATGAGCATCACCTAGATCCAATGAGTGCTAAGTGTTCCATTCATTCTCATGAGAGATGGGTTCATGTGAACCACTACTCATGAATCATGGGTCAATGAGTTTGACTCAAAAAACTACACAGTTGAATCCTGATAGCAGTATCACAATTTGACTTGTTGTGGAAAATATCTCCTACTTATCAATTGATGAGCTTAAGGGGCTTTCTAATTAATGGTTCATAAGGCACAAACACTTTCTGAAGGTTTTTCAAATGAGGATGGAAGTAGATTTGGTTTAGCCATGAAGGAAACTCCATAGTTAAGCGCACTCAAGCTGGAGTAGTACTAGGATGGGTGATCTCCCGGGAAGTCCTGGTGCTTCACCTTTGTGAGCATCACCTAGATCTAATGAGTGCTAAGTGTTCCATTCATTCTCATGAGAGATGGGTTCATTTGAACCACTACTCATGAATCATGGGTCAATTAGTTTGACTCAAAAAACTACATAGTTGAATCCTGATAGCAATATCACAATTTGACTTGCTGTGAAAAATATCTCCTACTTATCAATTGATGAGCTTAAGGGGATTTCTAATGAATGGTTCATAAGGCATAGCACTTGGTGGAGGTTTTTCAAATGAGGATGCAAGTAGAGTGGGTTTAGCCATGGACAAAACTCCATAGTTAAGCATGCTTGAGCTAGAGTAGTACTGGGATGGGTGACATCCCGGGAAGTCCCGGTGCTTCACCTCTATGAGCATCACCTAGATCCAATGAGTGCTAAGTGTTCCATTCATTCTTATGAGAGATGGGTTTGTGTGAACCACTACTCATGAATCATGGGTCAATGAGTTTGACTCAAAAAACTACACAGTTGAATCCTGATAGCAATATCACAATTTGACTTTCTATGGAAAATATCTCCTACTTATCAATTGATGAGCTTAAGGGGCTTTCTAATTAATGGTTTATAAGGTAGAACACTTGTTGAAGGTCTTGCAAATGAGGATGCAAGTAGAGTGGGTTTAGCCATGAAGGAAACTTTGTAGTTAAGTGCACTCTAGCTGGAGTAGTACTGGGATGGTGATCTCCCAAGAAGTCCCAGTGCTTCACCTCTATGAGCATCACCTAGATCCAATGAGTGCTAAGTGTTCCATTCATTATCATGAGAGATGGGTTCATGTGAACCACTACTCATGAATCATGGGTCAATGAGTTTGACTCAAAAAACTACACAGTTGAATCCTGATAGAAATATCACTATATGATCCATCAGCAGGATGATCCTATGTTCTTTTTTCTCTCTAGCATCCCGATGATGGATCATGTAGTATGACCCAAAACATTGATGACAAAAAAATTCTACACAATCAAATCCTGAAATTGATACAAAACAATGTTGGATTTGTGAGTTAATTTCTTCCAACCCGAGTCATTAGGATAATATTCAACTAGATAATATTGGTATACTTAGCATGATCTATCAAACCATGTGACCAAGACTACACAAGGTGATCTAATATGATCAATGAGAAGAAATCATTTTTTTTGTGAAATCATTGTTTGGCCACATGCTCACATATTTATCTTATCTCATGTATTTTGGTATTATCAAGATATTTAGTTCATGGTATTACATAGGTGCATGTCCCTTTTCTACATTGGTTCTTATTCATCTCATCCTACTAACAGATTGGTACAATCAATTTAGAGAAGTATGGGGTAGGTGTTCCTACCATGTACATATTTTAGGTAGAAGTTCTTGTTATATTTGTCTTTTTTCTACTTGTGTCTATTTTCTCCAATCAATTTGTCCACAATTATGGGTGAACTATAGTGGATTTCTTTAGCCTCTTCAACATGTGGGACCTTATAAATAATCACATGGGTTGTGTCAACTACACATTTCTTGAGCAAGGACATTTAGAATACTCTATGCACAATGATAGAGATGGGTGAAGAGAAAGTCAATAAGAAAATTGCTCAATATTCTTTTTATCATCAATAGTCAAATGACTTGAGGCAATAATTTGGTAGCCTTGACACCTTTTACTTTATACTCAAGTTTGAGGCTTGATTCAATAAAAAAATCTTGTCTTGTACTTAGAATTCTCTTGGACTAATCCTTGCATCCATCTAACTCTTTTGGTGTTTTGATGGCTCCTTCAACATTTCTAATCCAGTTTGTATAATATACTATTTTACTTTATTTTAACATTATAGTAGAGACTGTGAATCAATTATCTCCTTATATCTAATATATTAAAATCCCATGGTCTAGAATTAATATATGGCATTTTTCCCAAATTTAATGAAGATTTTATTCAACAAACCTTTGCGACTCCATATCATATTTTAGATTAAGGTTGTATCTAGAGGAAAATATAAGATCATTTATGCAAGCTAGACATATATGATTACTAATGTCAAAGCTTTCAATTGTAATAGCCTTAGATGCTTTTATTTTCCAACCTATACAAGATATAGTGAAATTTATGATACATTCCACCTTCATGAGTTCATTATGGTCATAATTGAACACAAATTGTTAGAAGATCCAACAAATAATAAATCGATTCACAAGAATACTTCAACGAAGATTTTCATGAAAACTCTAAATCAGGAATCTTAATAGAATATTTAGCATCCAAATATTATTAATTTCTAAACTTTAAGACTAAATTGTATATTATCAATGTTGATGCATTTATATATATAATTTAGAGGCATTGAAAAACAACAATGTTGATGGTTTACTATTTAGGATTATAGTTTAGTAATTATTATTAGGGTTAGGATAAGGATCTATAATTTGTAATTAGTGCTTAAAATTTAGGGTTAGCGTTTAGCACTTGTGATTAGAGTTTACTATTGAGGATAATAGTTTAGTTTATGATTTAGGATTTAGTATCTACCATTAGGTAAATTGGCATTTACAATAAGGGTTAGGAGTAGGAATTAGGATTTAGGATTAGGGTTTATCTTTTATTGATATTGTTTAGCCTTTACAATTTTGGATCACCATTTAGGATTATGCTTTAGGTTAGGATTTAGGATTTATAGTTTAGCATCTAGGATTATTGTTTAGCATTTAAGAATAGGGTTATGATTTATCAACTAGGGTCAAGATTAAGGTTTATCATTAATGATTAGAGTTCAACATATAGGATTTAGGTTTATGATTAAAATTAGAATTAGGGTATGGGTTCAAATCATAGTTAGGTACTGAGTTAACATTAGTATTTAGGTTTGGTATTTAAGATTAAGGTTAAGATTAGGTTTTGGGTGAACCCGCAATAGTGGGTTAACACTTTTTAGCCTAAACGGACACTAAACTCTACATTTTGAGAAAAAATTTCATATTCGGATGCATATTGTCGTTGAATCGCTCAAAATCGGAGGATGAAGTAAATTAGAGTCTTTTAGGATTTTCTGTCTAGATTCTAAATATTTTTATTTTATTTTTTTGAATTTATTTGAATACTTTTATCTTTCTCCCATAAAAACTTGTATGGTGCTGAAAACATCATTTTCAAATAGTAACACTATTTTCATAGAGCATAACTTTTTTTGTAAAATAGATATGAATGTGATTCTTTCGAATTTAGTTTTGTAACATCCATACGGAGGGCATGCAATTGGTTTGATGACATTATCACTACTATTTCATATTTTATTAACGTTTGAAGTTGACTAAACCAAAATTTTGATGTACCTTGACTACATAGCTTATAACTTATTATGTATTTATCGAATTTCAATTATTATTATTTTAATAAAAAGTAGATTCAAATATAGAGGGCACTGTTATTTTTCAAAAAAAAATTACTTGTTTTACTATTTTTCATTGAACGTCAAACTCAAACGTTTATATTTGATAAATAAACCTACATTCATTTAATGTCAAAAACCATACACATAATAAATTTAAAAATAGTTAAATATATAATCGTTAGAAAGCTAGTTCTGAGTACTTGTTGTATGCAAAAGGATGTCTTCTTATTCATCCATTTGATCAGCTCTCTTGAGGCCCAAAGCCATGAAATTCTCAAAATTTCTTCAAAACTTGCAACCATGGCCCAAACCGAGCACTTTCGATTGAAAGTAATTTCGATCGAAAGTTTTGACTTTTGATCGAAATTACTTTCTATCGAAAGCACTTTGTCGAAAAATGCAAAATTTAGTCATTACTAAGCTAGTTTCTATCAAAAGTCATTTAGTTTCGATAGAAAGTCAAGTTTGACTTTTGATAGAAACCTATGTTGGCCTTTTTGGTGGCATTTCCAGTTAATAAGAATTAGGTATAAATAAATGTATTTTTTTTCATTTCATAAATCCAAAAGCTATAAAATAATTCTCATTTAGGAGAAGGAAGACATTTTGGCATGGAATAATTTTCTAAGTTGTGATGGAAATAAAAAGAGAAGGCTAAACAAAAGTACATGACATTATTCAGAAGAGACTAAACAAAGACTACGTGAAGAATCGTGAAAAAGATATCATCGTCAAAAATAAGGTATGTAGAAGATGTCTCTAGATAGATATTTTAAGTTGATGGTCAAGACTTGTCTTAATGTTCATGTAAATGTGATATTGTAGGTCTATTAGACCTAACTAGACCTAATTGTAGACCTATTTAGACTAATAGGACTTATTAGGAGTAATTAGGACCTATTCTAGGACTATTAGGACCCAATTAGAATCAATGAGAACCAATTAGCACCTAATTAGAATCAATTAGAACCAATTATGACCTATTAAAACCTAATTAGACTCAATTATAATAAATTAGCACCTAATTAGACTCAATTAAGACCAATTAGGACCAATTAGGACTAATTAGAACCAAACAGTACCTAATAGGACCTATTTGGACTAATTAGGACCTAATAGGACCTATTAGGACTAATTAGGACCTAATAGGACCTATTAGGACCTATTAGGACTAATTAAGACCTATTAGGACCTAACAGGACCTATTAGAACCTAATTAGGACTAAATAGGACCTATTAGGACTAATTAGAACCAATTAGACTCAATTAGACTCAATTAGGACCTAATATGACCTATTAGAACCAATTAGGACTTAATTAGACTCAATTAGATCCAATTACACTCAATTAGAACCAATTAGGGCCTAATAGGACATATTATGACTAATTAGGACCTAATAGGTTCTATTAGGACTAATTAGGACCTAATAGAACCTATTAGGACCCAATAGGACCTATAAGGACCCAATAGTCCACCTATCAGGACCTAATAGGACCTATTAGAACCAAATAGTGCTACACCTAATTAGACTCAATTAGAAGCAATCAAGACCTAATATGACCTATTAGAACCAATTAGGACCTAATTAGATGCAATTAGAACCAATTAGGACCTAATTAAATGCAAGTACAACCAATTAGATCCAATTAGACTCAATTAGATCTTATTAGAACTAATTAGGACCAATTAGGACCAATTAGGACCTAATATGGACCAACTAGACTTAATTATGACCAACTAGACTCAATTACGACCAATTAGGAATAATTAGGACCTATTAGATTAAATTATGACCTATTAGATCTAATTATACTCAATTAGGACCAATTAGGACCTAATATGACCTATTAGACTCAATTAGGACCAATTAGATGTTGGCAATTTGGCTAATATGAATGCATAGATGTTGTCATTATGGAAACATATGATCTCTACTGAGAGCGCGGAATCTGGAATGCAAGTATGGCAAGTTGAAGGAAGAAATTGTCTAAGTATGGATACAGTGATCCTGACAGAGTACCTGATGAAGATTTAGTTGGCGATGTCCACTAGAGCAATATTTTTTTTTGCACAGTTAACTGAAGCTTAACAGAGTATGAGGATACCCCATCTCAGTGTGCATAAACTTTGGAGTAGTATAGATGAAGTTATTTGAATTTTACCGAACATAATTTTTGCAGACAGAACAGTTTTGGAGATAGTATTAGCGAAAGAGTTAAGGGATTATTTTTGCTTGTCAAAATAATGACTTACCATTATGAAGGGATGACATCCTAGATGTTTACTCTCAGATAAAGATTTTGGAAGCTGACCATATAAAGTTATTAGCTCTAATAACTCATATATTAGGCATACTTGAAATGTAATGATAAGGATATGATATGATGTGTGAAAAGAAAGAAAAGGATAACTTGTGATAGTTGTATATTGTGATAGAAGCAAAGGCTATTGATGTGAAGTTGTAAGTAGTACCATAATATAGTTAGAAACATTTTGCACTACCTATTTGGGTAGTGAGCTCAGCTGGTGATCAGGTTTTGTAATCTAACTCCTAACAGGGTTAAGGCTTATAACAAGGCCTAAAGTCCTTTAACCAGGATAGATCTACTATATATTGTAAATTGACTCTTAATAGGGTCCAATATCCCTAACAAGATACTTTGATTAGTAATCTTTGTGGGTACCATCCCCACCGGGGTTTTCCCTTGGCCAGGGTTTCCTCGAGAACATATCATGTGTTATGAGTTCTTTCTCTTTACTACTATGTTTGTTAATCAGCTTGATAATCTTTGTATGCACTAAAGTAATCTGTTATATCCATAAGTGGGCAAAAGTAAAAGTTTTTGAAATACTGATTCACCCCCCCCTCTCAGTATTTCCTATTTCTAACAATTGGTATCAGAGCACAGTTACTCGGAAAAGGAACATTCAAGGAAAGCTTAGCAACTTGAGTAAGATCTCTATGGATATGGATCAACTTCAAAAGAATCTTGAAGAATCTCTTGAACAGATTGATATGCTTACTGATGAAAGAAACTCCTTAAGAAGAAAGTATGAAGATGCAAAGAATGCTATTGACAAATTAAAAGGTAAGATTGAAGATCTAAAATCTGAAAAGAAATCTGATATTCTTGTTGAAGATTGTGATGAATTAGAAAAAGAAAATGAGATCCTTAAGCATGAGCTAAAGATAGTAAATCTAAAGCTTAGTATGAAAGATGGAAATTTGAGATCTGATAATGAAAAATTGAAAATTGAGAATGAAGATCTGAGATCAAGACTTGAAAAGGAAACATCCAAATCTAAAAAAGTAAAAGTGCAGTATGTGGAACTTGAGAAGTATAATAAAATTGTGAAAGGTGAATTAACTCAATCTAAACAAAAACTTGAAAGGCTATATTCAAATAGTGATAGGACTGAAAAAAAAATTATTTTGGAGAACCATTCTTTGATAGGACTGGATTTGGATTTAGTATGTTTAGAACAAATCATGAATGTAAGAAGCCAGATCTGAAGACATCTAAAAGTATGGAGGAAATGAAGCTAGATGAGAACACATTGGAAGATCCACCAAAGAAGAACCACCTAGAGAGAAAGAAGAATCAAAGCAAGAAGAATCAAAATAGGAGGAATCATCTAAAGGTATGCAAAGAGAATTCAAAGGTAGATGTTTTGCTTGTAATTCTATTGGGCACATGAAGAGAGATTGCACAGGTAAGCAATTTAAACCTCTTAATGGACATTGTTATAATTGTCATGGTTTTGGACATAGAGCTAACAAATGTAGAAGACCTAAAGTAATTTTGAATAATTATGATAATAGAATGATTGGGAATACTAACAATGTAGATAAGAGATCTATTGAAGAAATGAATAAAAGAAAAGTGGTAGTATGTTTTAGATGCAACAAAGTAGGACATATTGCTAGAAATTGTAGGTCACAAATTAACTAGCAAGGATAGAGATTTGGAAACAATGGAATCATTTGTCAGATATGAAACAAGTTTGGACACTCGGCAAGAGTTTGCAGAATGAACAATGGAGGTTATCATCATAACCCTAACCCTAGGAACAATGCAAGAAGGAATGAAAATGCAGGAAACAAAGAGAAAGGTTGTTGTAGCAATAAAGATGAAGTAAAATTTGATAAAGGCACAGATCAAGGAGGTATATCCAGCATTGAAAGTAGTCAGGAAGGTAATGTAACTAATGGTAAGGATGAATCTTTACCTGACCCTTCTTTAAGTACCTAAATTATGTAAGTTTTTGTAGTTTAGGACTTAGGATTAGTGTAGATTAGGAATTTGAATGAGTTAAGTTTTGCACAGTTAGATATAGGTTTTTTATGTTGTACTAATGCTATGGTTAAGTGTGCAAAAGAAAATATTGTGTTTTGCGAGGTCGCAAAAAGTTTTATGGTTGCAGGTTTGCAAAATCATCTTTTTGAGGTTTTAGTGGCAAAATGAATGAATGTGATGTCAGATTAAGTTAATGTGAAATGTTATAAGGTCAAAATCAAAGTTATCATGATTACAAAGTGATTGAAAAGAGATTTGAAAGAATAAAAAGCAAGTTGAGGATGATTTGAAGAAGTTTGGAAGTAGTTTGTAGCGTCGATCATACCGAAACCCTAGATTTGCAAAGTTGAGGTATTTTTTGATCTTTAATCAGTTGATAAGATGGATATTTCTATGGTTCATAATGTTAAGGATAAGAATAGACCTAAGATTAAGAAAGAACTATTAGAACCAACTGAAATTGATGACAAACTAGCACTATCATCTGTACCAGACGGAGTATTACACATTGAGAATGTTAAAGGATATTTAGGTTGCAAGTTTGAAACTTTGGGAGATACAGATTTTAGTGATGATTACAGGAAATTGTATAATCAAGACATGTCAGTTAAACCAACTTATGCGCACCTAGAGAATAATGAAATTATCAATTATTCCATGAAGTGTGAATTTAATGATGAGGAATGTACCAAGATCATTTTAAGTAGAATCCACAATGGGAAATTTTGGATGGAGGATAGAGTTATTGATATAACTGTCGACCTAATTCATGATGCTACTAGATTATCAAAAGTTGGAGAGATTCCACTGAATGAAAAGAACATGAGAAATATTGTTTTAGACAACACTGGATCTAGTTATAATGGTAGAGGAATTGCGATAAGTAAGATTAAGCAAGATGATGTTAGGTACCTTTGCAAGATCCTAACAACTAAATTATGTGGTAGTTCAAGGGAAGATGACATGGTTGTAGGAATGGTTCATGTAGCTTATCTTATGTGTATTGAGAAGAAACAAGTAGACCTATGTGAAATTCTAAAAATTCAATTATTTGAGAATTTAGAAAAGATTAAGAAGGCTAAGTACACACAATTTACGTTTTCATCTCTGATAACCTATATGTTTTTCCATATTTTGTGAAGATTTCCTTACATAGTTGACTGGAGTGATAATGTGAACACAATGGAAAGAATAAACTCAATCTACATGAAGCACCTAATTGATAAAGTCAATGACAGTGTGAAGCTTGTATTGAAGACTTTTCAGAATATTGTTAAGAACAGATCAAGGATTCCTCAATCCTTAGTTGAAAAGCATAAAGATGACATTTGTTTTATGGTAGACACTAATTTCACCTACATTGAAGCGGTTGAGCCTAGAATGGAATTCATAGACCCTCTTGGCTATGAAATATATGAAGCAGAAATAGTAGGATATGTGAATAGACTGTTAAAGTGTGAGTTGGATGGTCATGTAAATAGGTTTGGAACCTATGAAGAGAATTTCAACTCTGCAATAAGTTTGAAAGAAAAGAAGCAATCGAGTAGGAGAGTTGAATCTACTATGAAGAAAATAATGAAAGAATCAGGTATGTCAAGTCATGAGTTGACATAGCTAAGAAGACTGCAGAAGCCTTGAAGCAAAGTGAAAATCTTGTAGTTCCACCTGTGGCATCTAGTGCAGACCCTATTGATCCTATTACAGTAAAGGTTAAAGTTGAAGTACCTAAAAAAGATGAAGGAGAAAAATCTTTTTCTCCTATTTCTAGCAAAAGAGTAAAAGTGAGTGCAACAGGACCCAGCAAGACATAGAAAGTGATTGTACCACCTGTACCTAGAAAAGTAGCAGTAATTAAAGATGATGATGAAGTTTCAATCAAGAAGAAAACTTGGAAACCAAGAATTGAAAGAGTTAATGAAGATATATTACAGCATGGAGACTTCACTAAGATAAATAAATTCTATGATCTATATGGATCATTTGACAGATTGAATTTTGAAAATGCAATGATTACACATATGATTTTGACAGATAAGAAACTTAGCACTATTCATGGTAAGATCCCAAAAGATTTGTATAACAAACTTGTGAATAGAAAATAGAGAGCACAAGAAGAGGACATAAAGATGAGAGAACATGTAATCAGACAATTCTGTGAAGTTGAGGATGAAGATCATTTGAAGAGAATTTTGAAGCCTCTTGGAACTTTATTGAGAACTAAGAGAAGAACAATTCTTATAATGGGAGGCAAAAAGGAGGAAGTACAGAAAGAGACTGAGCAAGTAGTAATGCAAGTTCTTGCAGATATAGTTGCAGGAAAGCATGTTGAATCAGATCCTCAGCAGAAGCAATCAGAGGAACTGCATGCTGAGGAAGTTGGTATTGAAGAAGTCCCATCTTCTTCACATATCAATATTGGTAAAGAATTAATGGACATTGAAGGAACCAAAGTGACACTAGAGTCAGATGATGCAGTATTTCATGATCTAGGAAACATTGTTGACAATTTGGCTTTCGAAGAGCAAGAGAAGATTACAGAATCAGAAAAGGATACAGAGGTAGTGGAAGCACCAGCTGTATCAGAATTAGTTCCAGCAGAGCAGATAGTTAAAGGTAAACAAATTTTGACAGAGGTCACTACCCCTAGTGCAACTGACAGTAAGAAGAGACAAATTGGTTCAATTTTTGAAGACCTTGGAAAAGAGGTTGAAGATGATGATCAGCTTGAGTTCATCACATCACTTAATAAAATTATTGGAAAGAATAAGAAGGTGAAGGACCTTGAAGGCAAAGTTAGAGTTTTGATAGAGAAACTTGAGAGTGTGATCAGCACTAAGGTATTTGAATCGGATCCACTTGAGAAAGCTAAAATGGTAATAAACTCTTTTGACTCTAAATTTTCTAACTTAAAGGATATTGCTAGAATAAAAGTTCAAGAAGCCTTTGAAGCATAAATGAAACAAAATTTAAGTGTAAATATTCAAAATGATATTGGTAATTTGGATGTATGCATAAAGAATTTGAGGAAACATTTTGAGACTGGAAAGAGTTTGTATATACAATGCACAAAATCAGAAATCCTAACAGCTGAAGAAGATAAGAAGATCAGAGAGAAGATAGATGCAATTACAGCTGAAACAAACACCTTGACAAGCCCAAATATAAAGATAATTTCTATGGAGAAAAACATAAGGAAGTTAAATGATGAAATCAAAATGTTAGCAAAGGAGAAGAATAGAAAGATGATCAGGATTAACATCTTGAGAGAGCATATTTCAATTGAGACCTCAATTATTGAAGATCAAATTAAGCAGTGTCTTTCAGCAAAGACATCTTTTCAGAAGTTTAGCTTTAATTCCATGCAAGCTTGTCAAACAACAGCATACGGATTGAGTACTCTACTCAATTTTGTTGAATCCATCAGGAAGATATGGGAGAAAGATTTTGAATCATGGAAGTCAAAGTTTGGCAACTATGTTGCAAGCCTACTGGATTTGCAATAGCTGATAACAAGGTATCAAGTTTTTATTGAAATTTTTGTACACCCTATCTTTGTCATTGTTGTCAAAGGGGGAGAGATAGCAGAAAATTGATAATATGTTGAGGAAGGATACTCATAGGGGGAGATATTCTATGGAGTACAATATTGTATGTGTTGTATAACATTTGGCCACAATTTTGTGTAAATGCTTTGAAGTTTTGTTTGCACACTTAGCCAATTTTCCCATATGTTGCCACCAATGACAAAGGGGGAGATTGTTGGAAATTTGACTAATATGGATGCATAGATGTTGTCATTTTGGAAACATATGATCTCTACTGAGAGCACAAAATTTGGAATGCAAGTATGGCAAGTTGAAGGAAGAAATTGTCTAAGTATGGATACAGTGATCCTGATAGAGCACTCGATGAAGATTTAGTTGGCGACATCCACTGGAGCAATATTTTTGTTTGCATAGTTAACTAAAGCTTCTACAAAGTATGAGGATACCCCATCTCAGTGCGCATAAATTTTGGATCAGTACGGATGCAGTTATTCAAATTTTACCGAAGATAGTTTTTGCAGATAGAACAGTTTTGGAGACAGTATTAGCGAAAAAGTTAAGGGATTATTTTTTCTTGTCAAAATAATGACTTAACATTATGAAGGGATGACATCCTAGATGTTTACTCTCAAATAAAGATTTTGGAAGCTGACCATATAAATTTATTAGCTCTAATAACTCATATATTAGGCATACTTGAAATGTAATGATAAGGATATGATATGATGTGTGAAAAGAAAGAAAAGGATAACTTGTGATAGTTTTATATTGTGATAGAAGCAAAGGCTATTGATGCAAAGTTGTAAGCAGTACCATAATATAGTTAGAAACATTTTGTATTACCTATTTAGGTAGTCAGCTCAGCTAGTGATCAGGTTTTGTAATCTAACTCCTAACAGGGTTAAGGCTTCTAATGAGGCCTAAAGTCCTTTAACCAGGACAGATCTACTATATATTGTAAATTGACTCTTAACAGGGTCCAATATCCCTAATAGGATACTTTTGATTAGTGATCTTTGTGGGTACCATCCCCACTAGGGTTTTCCCTTGGCCAAGGTTTCCTCGAGAACATATCATGTGTTATGAGTTATTTCTATTTACTACTATGTTTGTTAATTAGCTTGATAATCTTTGTATGCACTAAAGTAATCTATTATATCCATAAGTGGGCAAAAGTAAAAGTTTGTGAAATACTGATTCACCCCCCCTCTCAATATTTCCTATTTCTAACATTAGACTCAATTGGGACCAATTAGGACCTAACATGACCTATTAGACTCAATTAGGACTAATTAGACCCAATTAGGACCAATTAAGACCAATTAGGACCTAATTTGGACCAACTAGACTCAATTAGGAGGTCAACTAGACTCAATTATGACCAATTAGGAACAATTAGGACCTAATTAGGGCCTATTAGATTCAATTATGACCTATTAGATCTAATTATACTCAATTAGGACCAATTAGGACCTAATATGGACCAATTAGGACCTAATATAACCTATTAGACTTAATGAGGACCAAGTAGACTCAATTAGGACCAATTAGGACCTAATATGAACCAATTAGGACCTAACATGACCTATTAGACTCAATTAGGACTAATTAGGCTCAATTAGGACCAATTAGGACCTAATATGGACCAACTAGACTCAATTAGGACCAATTAGACTCAATTATGACCCATTAGGACCTAATTAGGACCTATTAGATCTAATTATACTCAATTAGGACCAATTAGGACCTAATATGGACCAATTAGGACCTAATATGACCTATTAGACTCAATTAAGACCAATTAGACTCAATTGAGACCAGTTAGGACCTAATATGGACCAATTAGGACCTAACATGACCTATTATACTCAATTAGGTCTAATTAGACTCAATTAGGAGCAATTAGGACCTAATATGGACCAACTAGACTCAATTAGGAGGTCAACTAGACTCAATTATGACCAATTAGGAACAATTAGGACCTATTAGATTCAATTATGACCTATTAGATCCAATTATACTCAATTAGGACCAATTAGAACCTAATATGACTTATTAGACTCAATTAGGACCAATTAGACTCAATTAGGGCCAATTAGGACCTAATATGGACCAATTAGGACTTAACATGACCTATTAGACTCAATTAGGACTAATTAGACTCAATTAGGACCAATTAGGACCAATTAGGACCTAATATGGACCAACTAGACTCAATTATGACCAATTAGGACCTAATTAGGACCTATTAGATTCAATTATGACCTATTAGATCTAATTATACTCAATTAGGACCAATTACGACCTAATATGGACCAATTAAGACCTAATATGACTTATTAGACTCAATAAGGACCAATTAGACTCAATTGGGACCAATTAGGACCTAATATAGACCAATTAGGACCTAACATGACCTATTATACTCAATTAGGACTAATTAGACTCAATTAGGACCAATTAGGACCTAATATGGACCAACTAGACTCAATTAGGAGGTCAACTAGACTCAATTATGACCAATTAGGAATAATTAGGACCTATTAGATTCCATTATGACCTATTAGATCAAATTATACTCAATTAGGACCAATTAGGACCTAATATGACCTATTAGACTCAATTAGGACCAATTAGACTCAATTAGGACAAATTAGGACCTAATATAGACCAATTAGGACCTAACATGACCTATTAGACTCAATTAGGACTAATGAGGACCAATTAGGACCTAATATGGACCAACTAGACTCAATTAGGACCAACTATACTCAATAATGACCAATTAGGACCTATTAGATTCAATTATGACCTATTTAATCTAATTATACTCAATTAGGACCAATTAGGACCTAATATGACCTATTAGACTCAATTAGGACTAATTAGACTTAATTGGGACCAATTAGGACCTAATATGGACCAATTAGGACCTAACATGACCTATTAGACTCAATTAGGACCAATTAGGACCTAATATGGACCAACTAGACTCAATTAGGACCAATTAGGACCAATTAGGACCTATTAGATTCAATTATGACCTATTAGATCCAATTATACTCAATTAGGACCAATTAGGACCTAATATTGACCAATTAGGACCTAACATGACCTATTAGACTCAATTAGGACTAATTTATACTTCATACATGTGTAGGAAATGCTCAAGAATCACAAGCTCAACAAGCTACCCAACCTTCAAAAGTTGGAGAAGGGTCATCACAAGCTCAACAAGCCCATCCTTCAAAATTTGGAGAAGGGTCATCACAAGCTCAACAAGCCCAACCTTCAGAAGTTGGAGAAGGGTCATCAAAAGCTCAACAAGCACAAGTCTCAGAATATCAAATAAGTACACCTCTCTCTCTTTCTCTCACTGACTCTCTCGATTTAGTCACTATCTCAATTTAGTCTCTTATTGGTGAATATACATTTTGGGTCTTTTCCCTAAGAAGAAGTTATTGTTTTTGTTGTGTACATGCAGCCTTTGATGATGAAAATGTTGGACAAGGGGCATCCCAAGTTGAATCAACCCAAGGTCAAACAAGCATGTGTTTCTCTCATTAATGTATAAATTATTATAGGTAGAACATGTTCAAGAGCTTGTAAATACTTATTTCATGAAGGTCCCCTTAAGATGAGATATTAAGATTTTTTATTTTATTTTATTTGCAATGGAAGTGCAAGAAACATATGTGAATGATAGTCTACTCCAACAGTTGAAGAGAAAAATTAATCGTAAAAGCATAGATCATTTAATTGAAATGGATGTGGAAAAATTGAGAGATTATGCTAAACAACCCATAAATATTATGAAGAGGGCATTGAATAAAAAGTCTAAGCAAATAATGAAACAATTTGAGAATCTTGGTACACTTGAAAAAACTCAACTGTTATCAATTACACTTCTTAAAGATGAGTTAAAAGAGCCATTAAAATTATTGGGTGTAGATGCAAGTTTGAAAAATTTAAAATCAAGTAACATACAAAAAAATATTGTTGATAGTGTTAAGGAAGGTTTGCATTCCATTGGGAAAACAACTAGATCTATAGATAGGTCCATTTCAAGAAGAGTGATACTGACATCGATTTTAAATATAAACATGTCCCAAAGAAGACCAATTTCTTCACTTTCATCTCAAATCAGGTACAATAGGAAGACAATGACACACTATTTGAAAAGAAGAATCAATTTGGATGATACTACATTGGAAGGTAATTGGGCACTAATGTGTAGAGCTCCTCAGTCTGATAGAATTAATGAAACAATTAGGAACTTAGTTACGTTATTTTGGACTGATCATACTCATCGTTCACCAAATACAAGAGACGTTATCAAGAAGAGGACTAGGCCTAAGGAATATTTCCAACACACAAAACATTGGTTGGACACCACACAGCATGAATTGCATCTCTCATTTTGTAACTCAAATCTTGACATTAAGATTGGACAAACAATGTTTGAAAGATTAAAGCCATTTTTTGTAAAGATAAATAAATCTTTTGAAACTTGTTGTTGTCGATGTCACATTGAATTCGATCTCTACTACCAAGGGTTTAGAAAGATGATAGAAGAAAGTGGTGGTTTTCAAAATGATTTTCCTAAACATCCAAGTCAATTCATAACATCAATCTTATGTAACAAATCAATTGATCATGAAATACCTGAAATATATTGCATAAGAGGAACTTGTCAAACATTTAGGGATTTGGCTAAATTTCCTTTGAGAGTTGAAGATACTGACATGGTGAGGATGATAAAATGTAAGAGATACAAGTACATAAAGTCTGAAACAAAAGTCAGGAAAGAATCAACAAGGTTGGAATATGTAGAAGACGAGATACCTGTTGCAACATTTATGGAGAATTTTTGTAAATTGATTCAACCATACATACGACATGTTTTTTTTGCTAAATGGCAGGTAGAACAATTCCAAATACAAAAAGAATCTTTTCCAGTTGGAATGATTTTATTGGTTGTTTTTTTTTCAGAGAACTACTCCTTTGTATCTCAAAAACAACTTCAAGCAGAATACTACTATATAGAGCAAGTGACTATCATGGTACATGTGTCTTATCGACATGCACAATTAGATTTGGATGGTGTTGAAAGTACATATGAAGCATGATTCATAAAGAATATCACTTTTACATTAGTGATGATAAAGAGCATGACATACATTTTGTCGAGCATTGCTTTAAGACATTTTTTGGATATTTGGAAAACAAAGGCATCAAAATTGAAAAGCATTTTGTTTGGCCGAATGGATGTGCAGCACAATTTAAATCAGCAAGGCCATTTTATGCACTATGTAGATATTATCGATACCAAAAGATACCACATATTTGGAGTTTCTTTGAGAGTGGACATGGAAAGGGAGAGCACGATGGTGTAGGAGCTTGTATCAAACATGCTTTAAGAAAGTATCAACTAGACTATCACGGATATCATATAAATAATGCTCATGAATTAGTTGAGTGGTGCAAGATGCATTTTATGGTGCCACATTGTGATAACACATCATCACGATCAGATCGATTCATACCCTTCTGAGTATTTTGGGAGATAACAGGTACTAATTTTAAATTTATTGATCATTGTTTGAGTCAACTTATAATATATGTCTTTAATTTTTACATGTGACCTCTCTATTGTTTAGGTGTTGACAGAAGATCAATCCATGGATGTAAGAGAGTAGACAAAACAAGATCCCTACATTCAGTTATGAGTACGGATAGTAATGTGTGGTCATTGTACACTAGAGATTATTCATGCTTTTGTTATGACTACATTTCTGAAAACTATGACGAATGTATCAACCAAAAATGTGGATATGTTAGTGATTGGAATTTGGTTCCACTAGATGTTACAAACACAAATGACGTTCAAGATGAAATCTTTGACAACATTCCATTGATTTCTACAGATTATGACCATATTTTAGGTTTGATCAAAATTGGTACGTGTGTGTTTATGTACATGTTTTTAAAAAGGATTCATAAACTCAATTCATTTAAATAAAGTTTGTTTAATTTATATTTACAAGTTCCTAAAATTAAAAGTTCACTTTAAATGCAAGACATATTTTTGCAGTAGTAGCAGAGCCTGGAAATGTGGAAGGTGTTAGTTACTAATTATTACATTGTTGCAAGGAGAGGATGAAGATAACACAGAATGAAACAAGCGATGGAATTATGTTTCCCATAGGTTCTAGTACTGTATTTAAGTTTTTTTATATGGTTAGTATTTATCACATCTATATATTTAACATTGAGGAACACATTGTGTAGGTTCAGTTGTCATGCAAGGAACATATTTGAAGCAAACCAAAATACTTAAACATGGGATTCATTTTATTGATTATCAACCTAACAATAAGGTTTATCAGTATAGTCATCTTGTAATTTCCACCATCCTATCTCTTGTTCCTATGACGGGACATGGCATTCGTAAGTGGAGACTTGATACTGACAACCATGAGAGAATATTAAATGTTATTCGAGAGAGAGATGAACCACTTGATGTGGACTAAATCATGCATGAAATATGATTTGAACTAAATTTTTCACGGGCAAGACCAGAGGTTTTCTTATCTCCATTCTTTCCTACTGGTGCCCATAGTGAATGGAGCTTGAATTAAATTAAAAATTAAGAATATATAGATCTCAAATTTATGTCTTACAAGTGGATATGATATATTAATTATCTACCTGAATATGAAGTACTCTAACTTTGGAATATGAATATGTGTATGTATTGAATTTTCATGTGTTACATTAGGACGTGCATGTTTTAAATATAACATCTACTTGAAGTACAACAACATTAAATTAAAAGTATGTGCACAACTATTATCGAATGTACATTTAAATATAAGTAAGATTCAATGAAACATCTAGGGACCTCAATTATATAGCTCACATGTGTCAAATTTACATCATTCATAACTTTCATTATAAACATGTGTACAATCAAACATCATTCATGTATGTAATCTATTGAATTCAAGCATCATTCATGAATGTAATCTATTGAAATCAAGTTCATCAAATTTAAATTAAACATGTACATGTGTATGTAATCTATTGAAAGTATTGAAAATTTACAAGTTCATCACACATGCACACGTATCTAGAGTGAAAGTATATATATAACATGCATGAAACATCAATCATGTGTGTAGATCAAGTACTATAAATATGAAACATATGAATCAATCATGTGTTAAAAATTCTATCAAAAGCTCATCTAGAAATGAAATATAACATCAAACACATGTGAATATATATATATATATATATATATATATATATATATATATATATATATACATAGATACATACATACATACATACATACATACATACATACATACATACATACATACATACATACATATATATATATATATATATATATATATATATATATATATATATATATATATATATATATATATATATATATATATATATATCAATTGATTGAAATTTTGAAAATAAATTTAAGTTTAATTGTAACATTAAATACATGTATATAATCTGATTTATACCTGTGTGGGTGGTGTTGGGAGTTCCCTTTGATCTTCAACTTGCAAATTTATACTTTGATGGATAACTTTAATATAACTTTGACTCTATCACCACTCCAAAGTCTACAAGGAAGAGGGTCAATTAACAAGAATCAATAATGAGATCCTCCTACACTTTGAGCCTTAATGCTCAGGCGGGTGTACCCTTGACTCACTTCTCCAAAGGAATCTCAAAAAAATATACAACTATACCCCTTACTAACTGATTGAAAGATGTTATCATTTAATTTGTGGGTGTGTGTGGTTGATGACAATGAAATGCCTCCAGAGGATGGACCAATGCCTTAACCTAGGGCAAAGAGTCACCCAATTACATACATCAACTGAAGATCTTAAATCAAACACTCCTGGGCTTAAGATAAGTACTTTTCCTATTACCCCTCTCCCTCAAACACAAGGACATCAAATTCTTATTTGGTTGTAAACTCATTGAACTCACCTAAAAGACTTTAATCCTAACTTTGTTAGGAACTCAGAGATGACTTCACAATACTCTTTGTTTACCATATGCTAATACACTTTGTGACACTAACATATATGAGCTTAGAACCGAAACAAGAAGACATACACAAATGCAAGATTGGAACTCAATAGTATTCTCATTAACATATCCAAGATCAATATACAATCAAAGCAACACAAAGATAGGAAAAAGACCCAAAATCTAGCTTCTCTTTCAGTGTAATACCATCAACAACCAGGGACCAAAATAAAGTTTTGGAACCCTTACAAAATAAAAAATGCTACAATATATACTCCCCTAGTCATCTTGGAAACCCAAAATAGGTTGCAACAAGCTACAGATGACTAGGGTTAGGGTTTCACCCACTAAACCAATCTGAAATAGTCAAGAATTTATTACAGGGGAAGAAACCAAGGCAACCAGGAGAAGATAGATCTTGGAATAATCCTCAATCATGATAATTTCACTGAGAAGGTATTGAGAACCACAAAAATGCCCAAAATGTCAACCTGTTCGGCCACTTGCAACATGCCTCGAGCATAAAAAACATAGTACAGACCCCTGCAAATGATCATAAAACACCTTGGACCACACTGCAATAGCAAGCGCCACCAAACAAATCAAATCCAGTTGTGAAAGCATTCAATTCTGGTCCTTTTTGTCACTGAGAAACCCTCTATAAATTTGAATTTGAATAACAATGGTCATTTCCAAGCGCCAATAGTGAATCAGCAGTCCACATTTGAATCTCAATCAACTTTAAGTCCTGACTGTCCAATCCTCCTTTTTCATGGTCTTTATGTCTTTAACCCATCCAGATACCCTGGGTTTACCTCTAGTGAACATGTGACAAGGCATTTCTTATTCATGAAGTGAAACATTAACTCACCACTTAACCCCACGAACTAGCCACCAAAGGAATTTAACTCATCCCAGCTACATCTGGTGAATTAGTGACTGAAGGCTTTCGTCAGTTCGCAAAGAACTTTATCTATCTGCCAAATTAGTTAGCGATTACGCGAATACACACTCGCTAAATCACCAGTCAATTTAGAGTACCATCATTCTATTCAGTGAACGAGCGAAAAGCATTGAAATTTATCAGGCCGCTAACCCTATTTGTCAGGACTGCCAAAAGACTGAGAAAATTTTAATGGGCCCACATCAAGAAGATCAACGGTTGTCTCATCTTCGCATGGAGCATAAAGATTCTATCAGAACTTAAGACAACTATTAGATCAAGAATCTTACCCTGCTCTGACAACCTTCTAACACTAAAAGAGATCAATGGCTATCTTAAGATCACAAGTGTCAGAAAAAACCCATCAGATTACACACCGACCGTCAATGCTCTGTCACTATTAGAACCCACTAAAATTTGGAAATCCTCAACCCCACTGACACAATCCAACTCATCACCACATGGATGAATGAAAAATACACAACTCAGCACACCATGGCACATAAGAACCATTTGGAAAATTGGACCCACCTTTATACTGCCACCTGAGAAAAGGTAACATCGACGGCTGGCGTAAGATCTCAAAGCTCTGACACATCTCATGAGAACTTATGCCAGTCGTTGATCAACTATGGATGTCATAACCCTCTGAGTCTCAAAAAATTAGGTCCCACTAACAGCATATCCAGTCACTCACCTGTGGACCAATCAAAGCTTTCCATTTGTGCATACGTGTCATTATGGACCCACAGTCTGAAACGCTATGTCATAAAGGAAAATCAACAGCCATCAAAAAAGCGCAAGCCTCTAACAAAACCCTTGCACTTTCATGACAACCCTTGGATCAAGAGGGTGTTAGAAGGCTGGGCCCAGGAAAATATTAAGCCAAAACATAGGAAATATTAAAACACTAACTTAGGAAAAATATAGCACTGGGACTTAGGAAAATATTAAAAGGGGCCCAAAAAGCATTAGTCGCAAGATCGCATAACATAAAAAAGGTTCACACAATCATGAAACAAAGGGGGTAACAATTAAGCACATGTGTTAAAAGGTTTTTAAGTGGCCTGAATAAAGTAACACGAAATTAGAACCAGGCCAGGGCATTACAAAGGGTTTTTTCACACCAACGGCTAGTTTTTCAAAAATTTGAACCAAGGTTTGTGCCAGGGACCTAAAATCAATTGTAGAGACCAGGGGGAAAATGCTAGAGCCATAAAAATTTTGCACATGCTAACAATGGCTCTATCTAGGGATGTATGCCTCCTGCAGGCATAGCAAAGATCTAGAATCATTGGTTTAAAGTAGACCATCCCACTAGAAAACTGACAACAGAGAGCAACAGGACCAAAAACTTATAGACCAGGACAAAACAAGACAGGGGCAAGCAACTTTACAAAATTTACAGAATGTACAGACCTAACTACTATTCATGGAAATAGAATACCTTCAATTGAAGTATTTTTTCAAGAATTGTCCATGAACTGGCAATTCCTGAACTTCACCATTCAATTCTTTCACAATATATGAATCTTGGCCCCATTTCGCATGAATTAGATATGGCCCTAGCCACATGGGATCAAATTTACCATGTTTTCCCTTATCCTCTAGTCTGGCATTCCAAATTAACACCAAATCACTAGGCTCAAACCTTCTTTCAACAGTTTTCTTGTCATACAAATTCTTAACCTACAAGTGCAATTTGGTATTCCTTGCAACTGATTCTCTTCTAGTCTCATCCAACCTAATGAGGTCCTCAATTCTCAATTGCATCTCATCATCTATGTCATCATCATATAACTAAACAAATTTATACATTTCCAGCAAATTATTTTGAGGCATTCTAGCATGTATTCCATATACTAGGTCAAATGGTGCACAACCAAGTGCCCTCTTCACAGTTACCCTATCAGCCCATACAGCTAATGGTAGTTTTGAATTCCATGCCCTCTTATTCTTTTCAAGAATCCTCTTTAGGATTTTAATCAAACTCTTATTAGTAGATTCTGCTTGTCCATTTCCTTGTGGATGATAAGGTGAGGAATTAGAAATCTGAATTCCTAAACCTTTGCAAAAGTCCTTATACTTAGTAGACCTGAAGCACATAGCATTGTCACTTACTATTCTCTCAAGGCAACCAAACCTTGTAACAATATTATTCAATAGAAAATCAATTACCACCTTACTAGTTGAATTTCTTGTAGGTATAGCCTCTACCCACTTTGTAAAGTAATCAGTGGCAACTAAGATCCATGAGTGTCCTCCACTAGACTTGTTTGGTATCTCCCCTATGAAATCAATTCCCCATTTTTGGAAAGCAGCCTATACTTCTACTGGTCTTAATGGCATGTTACCTGGACATTTAAGCTTACCAAAGAACCTTTGACAAGCATCACACCTCCTCACCAACTGTTATGCATCCTTGAAGATTGTCGGCCACTAGAATCCTGCTCTCAAGATCTTATGAGCAGTTGTTTTACCCATATAATGCCCACCACAAACTCCCTCATGCATTTCTTTCAACAACTTGTTAGCCTGATCTTCATCCACACATTTCAAAAGTATGCAATCTAAATTCTTTCTATACAATTTGCATTTCACAATTACATACTTGATGGCCTGTAATTTCAATGTCCTCTTCTAATTATCATTCATGTTTGCTGGACATTTCATGTTTCTTAGATAATATATAATATCTTGATACCAAACACAATCATCCATATCACATGTATAATCAACTTCAGAATGATTTACCTGATTTGCATAAAGATTGGATTGAGCCATCAGTTTTTCCAATCCTTGTCCTCTAACCAACTTAGTAATCTAGACATCAACATTGAATTCTTGGATCCTATTGATCCATCTACATCTTCTTCCAAACACCTCCTATTGTGAGAAGATATCCTTCGTAGCTGCACTTGGCACAAAAGAAATCACAACTACCCCCATCAAGTAACACCTAAAAGCCTTAACTGCCTTCACAAGTGCATATGCTTGTTTCTCATTTATGTCATACTTCAATTTAGTAGCCTGCAAAGATTTACTGAAGAATGCAATAGGCTTCTGTTAACCTTCCTTGTTCTTTTGTAACAAAATATAGCAATAGTATGAAAAGATGCAAAGGAAAAGATGTGCATTGGGATACTACAATCAGGTGCCTTGAGCACTGGTGCATCTTTGATAGCCTGCTTGATATTTTTCAAAGCCTCATCAGGCTCACCCTCCCAATTGATTGCAGATCCCTTCTTCAACATCTTAGAGATAGGTCTAGTGACCTCTGCAAAATTTGTTACAAACCTCCTTAAGAAATTGACTTGACCAAATAAGGACTGAATCCCTTTAACATTCTTTGGTCTCTAAATTTTATCAATAGCTACTACCCTTTCAGGATCAATTCTCACCCCTTGCTTTCCAACCAAGTGGCCAAGCAACTTACCTTCAGTGACACCAAATGTGCATTTCCTTGGATTTAATGAAATGCCATATTCCAAATCCTTTACAAATATTTTCTCTAAATGAGTATAGTGGTCTTCTTCCTTTTTGGAATAGGCATTTAAATCATCTTGATAAACAACAAGGAAATCATTTATGAAATCTGAAAAGGAAACATCCATTGCCCTCTAAAAAGTAGCACCAGCATTTGTGAGACCAAAAGGCATTCTCACATAAACATATGTCCCCCAAGGTGTAGTGAAAGTTGTCTTGAATTATTCTGACTCTTTGACAATCACTTGATTGTAACCAGAGAAACCATCCATCATAGACATTAATTCTGATTTGGTTACCCTTTGCAACATAGCTTCCATATTGGGTAGACAATAGTTATCCTTTAATGAGCTGATGTTCAAATTCCTAAAGTCCACACAAAGCCTAATGTCATCATTCTTCTTTCTAACAGGTACAAGGTTTGAAACCCAAGAAGAGTGCCTTATAGGCTTGATAATGCCAGCATCTCTTAGCTTCATTAATTCTTCCTGCATCTTGGGTGCCAAAGTGGGGTTGATAGGCCTTTGTTTTTGCTAGAAAGGTTTAGCATCTTCTTTCAATGGAATAATATGCTAAAACAAATCTTCTCTATAAACCTTTAGGTCATCATATGACCATGCAAAAACATGCCTGAGTTTTCTTAATAATTCAATCAAAGATTTTCTCACATTGTGGGACATGTCCCTACCAATGTATACCTTCTTAGGTGTCTCATGTGTTCCAAGATTTATCTCCTCTAGATCAGCATGATCTTCTCTTTTGACATTCTTTTGAACTCTATCCTAGTTATCAAAGACAGTCTCCAAAATAACAAGCCCCTTGGGCACCTTGTTAGTTCTGAGCTGAATAACTTCATTGCCAAAGACAACCTCTTTTCCTTCTATTAACTCAACCAAAGCTAAACAATCAAATTCCTGACCATGATACTGATCTTCACAACTCATAAATTTCAAGATATCATTATCATCATCAAAAACTTACCAATTTTCAACATTGTTTGGTATACTAGGCCTAGCCTAAATTTCAACTTTAGAGATACCAGTAAATGTAATATTAGTGGGATTGATTGCTATATTGGCTAACAAATCAGCCATCTTATTGTTACTCCTATCCTTCCACTCAATATTGAAGGCATCAAAATGTTCAATCAAATCCCAAACTGCATTCCTATATTGTTTTAACCTTTTTTTCTTGGAAGCATAAACTGACCTGACTTGGGACACCACCAACTCAGAATCACCAACAACACTCAAACATTTAATACCATGTTTTTGTGCCAACCTCAATCCTAACAAAAATGCCTCATTTTCTGCTATATTGTTGGTACAAAAGAAATTAAATTTGAAAGAAAATTTGTAGGTGTTTCCATCAGGAGAAATAAGTAAAATACCTACTCCTGCTCCTTCCTTGCAATTTGCACCATCAAAGTACATTACCCACAAATCACCCTTCATAGAATTAACACTTACCTAAACAGAGATAGGTGACAAAATAGGTTCCTTCTCAAGTTTAGGGATCTCTACCCTAAAAGCATTAATATTAGTATCCACAAAACATGTAGTCTCATTGTCAATACTTCTCTCAATCATGTGGCATACTCTTGGCTCTCGATCAATCTTGACAAACTGATCATCAATCTTGAAAGTGGTGTAGGATAGATCACACTGTAAACTTCCACCCATGGCAGCACTTCACCTTCTAGATAGTAACATCCCATAATGAGGAGGGATGTCCACCACCAAAACACTAATTATTAACTCTTTCTCTAGATATGCTGCCAGCATATATGGCATTGCATTGATAGTCCCAATGACTGGTACCTCCCTCTGATCCATTGCACAACATCTGCCTTGAACTATATCAACTTTAAGGCCCAATTTCTCCACGATTTTGAAAGGCATGACCGTATTAGAGGCACCACTATCAATCATACTATTTCTTAGCTTCATTCCATTCACAAGGACACTTAAAAATAATGGATCAATGTTTTCAAAGCTAGCATTGACAGAGCTGTCCAAATATATAGGAGGAATTTGAGATACAATTCCCTGAGCAGCAACACCTTTCAAAGCTTTGTCTTGAGATCCATTGCATGCAATATCATTATTGTGAACATTATCTACCCATGCAATAGGTCTGTCTTTGTGTTCAGGGATCCTCAACAATTCTAACAATGGAACCTTAACAGTAATTTGGGACAATACAGCTAACATATCAACAGGGTTAGAGGGAGGAATCTTAATCTGCATTGCCTTAGTATCCTTTTTCTTATCTGATATATTAGGTGTATTGGCCACCCTCATTTTTTCAATCCTAGCCATTGTGTTAACTGGCTTCTCAATCTCACTAGAAAATTTTTCAAATCCAACTCCCTTAGGCTCACAATTCTTACCTTTTACATTCTTGAATTTCACCATGTGATCACCTTTTGATTTGTTCTCATTAGGCTCTCTGGAGTTGGTACTCTTTATAAACAATCCTGTAGCTTTTCCATTTGTATCCCTTGCCACCATGCCTCTAGTTTGCACTTGAGCAATCATTTCTGTAGTAATCCTATCCATCTCTTCTCTAGAAGGTCTTCTTAAATTTATTGGCTTAGAAGAAGAGTTCATGTTACATGTCTTCTTATCAATGTCTTCACTATCAAAAAAAACTTCTTGATGAAAAAGGGCCTAATTTTGTCTCTTCACATTTACATCTACTTCTTCATCAAAATCAAAATCATCTTCATATCCTAGATATGAAGTAGCCATGTTACATCCAACATCATCTTGATCTTCTTCTTGATCTATCTCCTCATTGCCACAATCTTGATTTGTAGCCATAGAATGTGCAACCACACAATGCTCTACAGAATGAGGGGACTGGCATGCAACACACCAAGGTATGTCCTCCATGACATTTATTGAAGCTTTTTGTAGAGGGTCAGGGACACCTCTGTCATTGTTTCCTCTTGCAGCAGGGACAATAGGCTTGCCATCCTTCCATTGGGTGTTGTAGGGGTAGTTCTGCAATCTATTCTGCTTATTGAAATTGTTGTTGAACTGTGGCCTTTCATTGATAGGAGCACTGATGTTCCTATTTGCAGGTGCCTTCAAATCCTTCAATGCATTGAGCACCTTGTCCAATTTGTCTTCTTCTTGTTTCCTAGTTCCAACATTCCTATCATTTTCTTTTTTGTATTTCTTGTCCCCAAACAACTTAGGGTCATCTCTCTTCCCACCCAATTTCCCTGATATCTTCATATTGTTCTCAATATTGACAACAATCCTAAAATCATCCCTCAGAGTTCTTGGTTCTTTTTCCCTCAAAAAGTATCCCATCTTTCCATCAAATGCATTCAAGTATGTAGTTAGACAAACATTGTCATCTAACCGCATAACTTGGAACAACTTATGCACACCCTTCTAAAATCTCATGTTGAATTCAGCTGCAGTCTCATTCTGATTTTTCCTTATGGTATTGAATTCATTCAACATGAAACTAGCATTAGGCCTGTCACCATATTTCTCTTTCAAATATCTCTCAAAAGAATCCCAAGTATCAATACATTTATCAGGAAGTCTCTTAAACCAATCTCTAGCATCCTCCATTAGAGATTGAACAAACAATTTCATGACTACATCCTCATGCTCTACCTCATAATCATTAAGCATATCAACAAATAACCTAAGATGCTCCTCACAACTAATAGCATAATTACCAAAAAACTTAGGTACCTTATCTCTTATATCATTTGGAAAAGCATTTGGGTAGCCAAGAATCCCATCAAAACTAATTTGCCTATAGCCTTCTAATTGCATAGGTCTTCTTTGAAAACTTGAACTAGTGTTAACCCTAGGACCAAATTTGCATTTACATTTCCATCCATTTGTGCATTTGACTGCTATCTAGGATCAACACCTATCCTAGTAGATGAAGAAGGAATTAAAGTAGTAGTAACATTACTAAGTGGAATAGTAGTAGTCATAGATGGTATATCTAGTTCAGTAGTAGATGGACCAAGAGCATTTGCAGATGAAGCCTTCAAGAACTGGATCTTTCTTCTCTTTTCTGCAATGGAAGCTTCAATTTTAGCCTTTTCTAATTCTCTTGCAAGGTCCTCATCTTCCTTTATTCTTCTTTCTATTTATGTGTCCTTATTTGAATTGGGTGGTGGGACCCCTGGTATTGTCAATGATCTACTTGTTTGATGTCCCACCATCTTTTGCTTTCCTTTCTCACCAGTGGCAACAGAAGGCCTAGTGATCTCATGCCCATCTTTATCTTTAGGGAGGGAAGCATAACTTTGAACCTGTCTAACCATAGGACCCTCCTTATCAAATTCATGATCTTGCAATAAGCGCTCTTGCTCACTCCTCAAAGCATCAAGATCACCAAAGACATCATGTTGCAAAGTCTTAGGAGCAGAAGCAAGCATCTTGTTTCTCTCCTTCATTTCATTAATCTTTCTAAGGAGAGATTGTCTTTCTATTAGGGCATTCACCTTTTCAGCTTCTCTCTCCTCTTGTAACCTCTTATGTATGGCATCCTGTTCTGCCAACTATAACCTTAGTGCATTCAAATCATTTGGGTCTACCATAATGTCATCAAAACCTAATGACACATCTATATCAGTGAAATTTTGATATGGGAAATGGATATGTCGTGGTCTCATGGGTTCCCTTCTAAAATTATCCTCATCAAGGTCTAAATCAATCTCCAAACCCATCTCTCTAGCTTGTTCATCCTAACCTTCAGGAAATGAACCTTTTTCTTGAAATACAGCCTCTGGGGTATCATAAAATCTATCTTCAAAGCAACCACCATCTGATCTAGAAACTATGTCTTATGAACCTTCCTCACTTGAGGAAACATGTGGTGCTCTACCTTTGGTATTTGTTTATTCTCTTATGGGAGCACTAGTAGACTCACCATTCCTTCTAATCCAACTCTTCTTCTCCTATCTAGGTAATTGCTCCAGAGTGACCTCTGGATTCTTTCTAACAAAGGATCTAGTATTCCTTCTTTTGTCCATCTTTTGCAGTCTATAACACTGCTCCTAACCTTTTGAGTCACCACCCACCAAAGTGAGAAATCTTTTACCGAATACAACAAGAAAACAAGAGTGCACTTTATAGCTTTATCTCTAGACTCTCCCCAGTAGAGTCACCATTTTGTTGGGAGTTCCCTTTGATCTTCAACTTGCAGATTTATACTTTGATGGATAACTTTAATATAACTTTGACTCTATCACCACTCCAAAGTCTACAAGGAAGAGGTCCAATTAACAAGAATCAATAATGAGATCCTCCTACACTTTGAGCCTTAATGCTCAGGTGGGTGTACCCTTGACTCACTTGTCCAAAGGAGTCTCAAAACAATATACAACTATACCCCTTATTAACTGATTGAAAGATGTTATTGTTACCCAAATTTTCCTATGCATACAAATTTGGTAGAAAACCATCCCCAAGCCTCTATTTTTATCTTGTCAAGCACCCAAAAAAATTTCATGAGTCTACCTATTTTCCCCTGGTCTCTGCAATATCTTTTAGGTCTCTGGCTAGTACAAAAACCCCTAGAAAATTTCATAAACTAGCCGTTACCCTGCAAAACCCTTTGGCCACATTATATTTTTATGTTACTTTATCCCGATCACTTAAGTTCTCATATTCACATGTGGGAAAAATAAATCCTTCAGTTGCCAAGTCTCTAATTCTCGGTGGTTAACCCCTTAACACTCAGCGATCCCGCGAGCGGTTACCGTTACATTTGGCAGTCTTAGAACGGCGGCTAGGTCAAGATTCTAGATCTGATGGTTGTTGAATGATCTCATGGCCCTAGAAGATTCCATGAGATCTTGCGATGATCGTCGATCTTCTTGTCTACAGAGTTCATCTTGTCAGTGGGATCGGTGCAACCTCATCTGATTTGGCAACTCCTGATTCATTAGCGGTGACTAATTCGGTAGGTTGTCAGTAGGGCCATCTTCTTTGGTGGGTTAAGTTCTAACAGTGGGTCATCTGTCAGAGACAAATGCTATGTGTATCTCGGTTGTCAGTTTCTCATTGGCTAGTTGGTGTGCGACATGGAAATGTGTCAGTGGGACCGCTTCCCTTTCGGTAGTTCGAGGCTCTGACATCTACAGAGGATCGATGGCCGGTGTATGTTCATAAGGGTTTGTGTTAGGGCTCATGATCATGAGATAGTCATGGATCTTGCTTTATCTTTGGGCTTTGTCAGGTGGGTCTGATGTCAGAAGGTATACAATGTGTATCCGAAATGGCACAATTTGATTGGTTGTTTGGCACGCTACGTGGCGGTTGTCAATGGGCCCGTGGGGTCAGGGATTTCTTAAGCACTTAATGTCTGACTTGATCTGGTAGTTTTCATTATACCATTTGGTCAAGATGCTCAACTTTTAGCATCACAGTATAGCAACAACTATTTGATACTCTCTTTGTTGATCATGGGTCCAAGTATGCCAGGTGCGATGACGTGCTCAATTTTTATTGGTTGTTTACTTCCAGGTGGCATTTGACTTTTTAGAGGAGGATTTTAGGTTTTTTTCTCAGTGCATCATGGTCTTCATCTACCGAGAAGGGTTTCTCATCGATGGTTGCATTTTAAAAATTTTCTGCTAGCCGTTATATTTCAAAAATTTGAATGCTTTCTACTAGTTTTGCTAGGGTTTTGCATTCTTTCGGCCATACATGATGCCGATTAGCTCAGGAATTGATCTCTCAAGATGGTTGTGGTTGAGAGGGGGATGGAGGTGACTGTTAGTTAGCATTGCAGAGTCCTTTGCCACATTTTCATGATAGGAAGTGCTAGAAAGAGTTGGCACCACCTTTTCAAGCAGTACCTCTCCCAGGGAAATATGATTAGATTTGGAGCCTTCATGGCTTAGTGGAGTTTGCAGGTGGGTTGGTAGGCTGAGGTTGTTGTGCCTATAGGTGTTTTTAGTTTAGAAGGATTAGCATGCAAGGGAGATATGATTTGATCACTGATTCTTAGAGATTTTCATTAATAGGTGATCAGTACCCTAGGGTTTGATATCATTGATTAACATTGTAACCCTAGTTAGGTTTTTTGACTCCTGCCTGCATGCAATTGAGTATGTATATATTGTATTTTTGGAGCTTTTAAGCTCAGAGTTGGACAATTTGTAGAAGAAATTCACCTTTTCTTAAGGGTCATCTGTGGTATCATCTCTACCCTCTGGCTTATACAGTTGTATTTCTCCCATTGTTGAATTCAAACATTGCAGAGGTATTTTGTGATGATCCTTCATGTCCCTATGCTGCCTTGTTTGAGTTTATCTCTTATTGAATTGAAGCATATGATGTTTTTAGTGGTATCTTAGGGTTCCTGATCCCTCTTAATTTTTGTAACTCTGTGTGTTATTGTGTTTGATCTGATTTAGATGCTTTTGTGGGTATACTTCAGCCCCCTAACAGTCTTGTCTCAATCCTACACTGAGTTGTAGAAGTGAATGTCTACTTTCAGGTCATAAATTGTGTCTTATGTTTAGACCCTCTTATGAAACACTTATGCAAGCCTATTCAGTAAGTTGTGACCTACTAGACCTAAGCCTTTCATTGATTCCATTCCTCTATGCTGAGATCCAAACCCTAATTCTGGTGCATCACCTAGTAGGTAGTTTTCTTTCCAATCATTTCCCTTTTAAGCACTCCTTCTATCCCTTTCCTTCAAAAGTTTTACTTTCATTTCTAGAAGAAAATTAAGGTGATTATCCAAGATGAACTAGCCTAGAACCTAGAGGTCTCATCTCAGTTAGCATAGGTCCCACAACCTGGAGATGATTCCAATGTTATACTAGGTTATCAAGACTACGAGAGCTTGAGACAAAGGCGCAAACTTAGTGTATAACAATTCTGGCATGCCCAGTGGGACTAGTAAAAGATTAATGTTCAAGATATGCTATCTTTGATATACAGATTACATAAAATAGGCTTTTAGAAGTCATTCTATCAAGTATATCTAGCGACTCCACTGATTTCAAGGATCGGGGCTACCTTGTTCAAAGTTTTATGAGAAAGATTGAGACTAGAAGCTCAAATCCCACCAAATTTTTAGAGTTTCCCTCAAAGAGAAGTCACAAAGGTAGGTCAACTCAAAGAACATCTCCTACAAGGAGAGTTCAATCAAAACCTCCTGATACTTCAGAAAGGAGACCTTTTCCCTTTCATTCCAAAAGAAGAGGCAAATCTCTAACTAGAGATCTAGAAGAGGATTCAAATCTAGCAACAAATACAACTCATATAGTTGTTAATCTTTGGATTCCAACTCCTACGATGGCAAGACCATTTGCATTTGCACCCTTTAATTAGGGTAGTCCATTAAATTTTTCCCAACACCATGATGTGCCTTTGGTGGCACTTAAGAGTATACCTAATTTCATAGGTGAAGGATGACAGACAATTGCTTTTGAACACATAAGAGATGTGACCACCATCTGCAGCATACACAACATTACTCAAGAGGATGTGGCCACAAAATTATTAGCAGCTTCTCTAAAAGGTAAGGCTTTAGAATGGTTCAGAACTCTAACTGTTGGTTCTATTACTTCATGGGATGAGTTAGGGGATGCATTAAGAAAGCATTTTGAGGATAAATCAGATAACTTGTCTCTAGTTGAGCAGTTAACAACTATTAAGAGAGACCCTCAAGAGCAAATGATAGATTATAATAGTAGATTCCTCAAAACATGGAATAGAATTCCAGTCTCTATGGGACCATCAGCTAACCATGCTTTCCTATATTACTTACAAAGTCTAAATGGTCAAATCTTTGTCATGATCCAATCTATGGGTGGTACTTCTCTTCCCCAAGCCTTTGACATAGCTGTCAGGGCTGAAAACTGTTTAATCCAAGAAGGCATGATTGCTAGAAGACCACCAATGCCCATTTTTCCTAGCCTTCAACCCATTTCACCTACCCAAGTAACCCCATTTACCCCTATTCCCACCATATTATCACCCCAAGCCAGTACTAGTGGTCAAGAGCTAATAGCTAGTTTCTCTCAAGAGCTACAAGAAATAAAGAGTAGCCAGCAAACTAGTATACAAGAAATGACCAATTTATTGCAGACCTTGACTAAAGAGGTCACAAATCTAAAGAAGCAAGGTCAAGGAATTAGACCACCATTTTAGCCACAAGGCCAGGGTCCTAATCAGCAATATCAGAATCAAGGGAAGCCTTATCAACAAAATAGGCCACCATACCAAGGAGGCTATCAAGGATAGAGACAAAGTTTCAATCAAAGACCATTCCAACCATATAACCCTGCACCTCTAAATTCTGCAAATCTAGTGAGGGATATGGTTCCTAGTCAAAATAATATGGATATGGAGAATGAATGGTGTTTCCCTTATAATCAGCCTCATAATCAGGCTACATGTTCAAATGGATGGATGAACCAAGCCCTAATGGTTCAAAATTCCTCACAAGCTCAATCAGAGGCCTCATCCAGTGGGTCAGCCCCTCAACAAGAACCACAAGAAAATGAGACTGCTCTTTTCAATTGGGAGAAACCAAAATTTAATGGAGTTAATGATGAGGTTGCTTTTGTTGCCTATAAAAGAGCAAAGAGAAGATCCCAAGACATGGAGAGAGTAGATTCCAATGCCAAGGCCACTACATCTATAGAACCAGTACAACAAGCTAATCCCACCACATCTACGGAGGCTTCTATCATTACAAGCAAAGAGGGCCAACATTCTAAAGAGGTGGAGCCCATCATGCCAAAGAAACATCAGAGAGTACACACTATGAGACCATTTAATATTGTAGACAACATGAAGAAGGTGAATGTCACCATGTCCATGTGGGACTCTTTGGCTCTTCCAGGACAACCTGAAATTTTGAAGAAGGCCATGACAGAGGTAGCAACTCCTCAACCTGCAAAAGAAGCTACAAAGCTAGTGTTGGTTAACACTAATCAAGAAAAGAAGGCTCCAAGTAGCAACTCCAAAGGCAATGCCATTCAAGGTAGAAATTCAAAGCCACCTCCCTTTTATGTATCTTTAATCATTGGAAAATTTTTAGTACATAATTGTATGGTAGATAGTGGAGCTACTAGCACCATGATGCCCAAGAAAGTAGCCGACCAATTAGGACTAAAATATGAACCCTTCCAAAAGAAGGTTACACAACTTGATGGATCCTCAGTCAATACTATAGGTGTGGCTAAGGATACTAGTCTGATCCTTCATGCTAGTCCTAATTTTCCATCCTCCTTGATATATATATCATAGATCTCCCTAAATTATTTTCTATATGTCTTTCAAGGGAGTTTATAGCTAAGAGAGGAGGTTATCTATCTTCTGACTGGTCTCACATGTTATTTCATACAAGATATGGTACCAAGGTCACCATTAAATTAGAAACATTAGTAGCACACCATATAGAGCCATATGTGTCCAATGCCATCAATGTAAACCACCCCATATTTGATGATAGTGACTTCCAAACTATTAGTGAAGCAAGCACAAAGATAGAGAGTATCCCTGATATTTTTCTAGATGAGAGTGCTTTAGAGGCCCAAGAAAATCTTGTTTGGGATTTTGGTTTGGGAAGTTATTTGATACAAGAAAATGGATCCATAGAGCCAAGCCTTCTCAAGGAGGATAATGATTCAAAGGATCAAAGCAATCAGGTTTGGGAACTATTTTTTGATGGAGCTAGAAGTAGACATGGTTCTAGTGGTGGTGCTATGTTAGTGTCCCCAAAAGGAGAATGGTATTATACTACCTTTAGATTGAGTTTTCCCTGCACTAGCAATACTGCAAAGTATGAAAGTCTAGTAAATGGACTAGAATGGGCTAGAAAAAGAGGGCTTAAGGCCTTAAAAGTTTATGGTGACAGTAAATTAGTTGTCAGCCAAGTGAGAGACATAAGCGCAACCAAAAATGACACCATGAAAGCATACAAACATAGATTTTGGGATGCAATTGAAGATTTTTGTGCTTTCAATATTGTTGCTATCCCTAGGAAGCTAAATCAAAATGCAAATAGCTTAGCTACTATAGGATCCCAATATGACATTCCAAATAGCATTTCAAAAGAAATAGATCAACAGGATATCAAGGTGATTGTCAGACCCTCTATTCCTGACAATGATGTTAATTGGCAGGTGTTTGACAATGATGAACAAATTATGCAATTCTTGTTTGAAGAGGATGTCTTTTCAAAGCATAATCAAGATAGGTTATCACAAAACTATGGTGATCAAGTGATACAACTCAAGTCCAATAAGATGCCTAGAGGTCTTGTTACCTTAGAGACTGTCTTCAACAAGGATGATGAAGTCAAGAAAAATAAAGCTGGCCTGGTAGTCCAACAAGAACATTGTGTTGAACTAGAGTTGGAACCAGGTCAGAGTCTACAATTTAAAAAAAGATAAACATTGAATTGGAAAAGAAAGCTTACACTTAGTTATTTAAAGAATTCAGTGGTGTTTTTGCATGGCAGCATGAAGACCTCAAGGGTTTTGATCCATCCCTTGCTCAGCACACCTTGAGTTAGAACCTAATACCAAACTAGTGAGGCAAAAGTAGAGGCCTGTTAATCCCAAGCTTGAGCCACTGATGCATAAAGAAGTACTCAAACTAATATAAATTGGTATCATTTACCCCATCAAGCATACTAGTTGGGTTTCCAACCTTGTTCCTGTTAGGAAGAAGAATGGGGAGCTGAGGTTATGTGTTGACTTCAGGGATCTTAATAGAGCTTCTCTAAAAGACCACCATCCACTACCCTCCATGGAACAAATTCTACAATGTGTCTCTAGATCTGAGAGATTTTCATTGTTGGATGGCTATTTAGGATACAATCAGATCTTAGTGAATGAAGAGGATCAGTTCAAGACTGCATTTACAACCAAGTGGAGAACCATGGCTTATCAAAATATGCCCTTTGGTTTGTCAAATGCAGATGCTACATTTCAAAAGGCAATGGATATGGCCTTTAAAAGCCTCATGTACAAATTTGTGCTGGTCTACTTGGATGACATAAATATCTATTCAAAGCATGCAGTAGATCACATCAAACATCTGAGGAAGATTTTTGAAAGGTGTAGAGAGTTTGGGATATCCCTTAATCCCAAGAAATGTGTGTTTTCAATTCATGAAGGAAAGATGTTGGGATATGTAGTATCCAAAGAAGGAATTACAGTGGATCCTGAGAGAATTGTAGCCATCTTAGAACTACCATTGCCACATCACAAGAAAGGTCTCCAATCTTTCATAGGAAAGATTAATTTTGTTAGGAGGTTCTTGCCTAACATTGCATATTTACTCAAGCCTTTGACAGCTATGTTAAAGAAGAGTTCAGCTTTTAGTTGGACTAAGGAAGGGAAAGCCAATTTCTAGGCTATCAAAGAGGCCCTAATAGAAGCTCCTACCCTCCTAAACCCAAATTTTAATAATAATTTCATCCTCTATGCTTATGGGGGTCATGATGCCATATCTGTAATGTTGACTCAAGAAAATTTAGATGGATTGGAGCAGCCTATTGCTTTCTTTAGCAAAGGTTTAGAGGAGTATGAACAAATATACTCTTTTGTAGAAAAACATGTACTTGTTGTGGTAAAGAGCCTTAAAAATTTTAGATATCTATTGACCCATAGCAAGGTACACTTGAAGGTTACTCATCCAAGTGTCAAAGAGTTTTTGCTTTCCAAGGACCTTAATGAGAAAAGAGCCAGATGGATCACCAAGGTAATGGAATATGACATTGATATTCAATCCACCAAGCTGGCTAGACGAAGAGGTCTTTGTGAGCATTTACCAGAGGATGAAAGTTCAAAGAAATTAGAGAAAATAGATGCATCTCTAGTGCTGCATTCTATAGAAGAACAAGACAAGGCAACAATTTGGTTGCCTAACATGATTAATTATTTGAAGACAGGACAATGTCCTGCAGGTTTGGATTCAACAAAAAGAAGGTATTATAGATTACAATCTGTTCCTTTTGTGCTAATAGATGAAGTTCTTTTCAAAAAGGATCACAGTGGTGTCCTTTTGAGATGCATAGATTCAGAAAAGGTAGTAGATGTCCTATTTGAATTTCATGATGGACCTTCTGGAGGTCACTTTTCTCCTAGGACTACTACTTTTAAGATCATGAGGGCTAGATACTATTGGCCATCTATCTTTAAGGATAGTCATGATTATGTCAGAAAATGCATCAAGTGTGCTATGTTTGTAGGAAAAGAGAGGCTTGCTACTCTTCCCCTCCAACCAATCAAAATAGATCAGCCCTTCATGAGGTGGGGTATAGATTTCATTGGTATGATAAATCCTCCATCTAGTGCAGGACATAAATGGATAATTACTGCAACAGATTACTTCACCAGATGGATAGAGGAATTTGCATTAAAAGAGGCCAATGAGAATGTTGTATTGAGTTTTTATGATGATATAATTCATAGGTTTGGCACTCCTAATTCCATCATATCAGATAATGCATTAGCATTCACAGGCCTCAAAGTTTCAGAGTGGGCAATCAAGAATGGCATCTATTTGAATACCAGTTCCAATTATTACCCTCAAGGCAATGGCTTGGCAGAATCCACCAATAAGAACTTGATTAGGATAATCAAGAAGACTCTACAAGATAATCAGAGAGATTGGCATACTAAGTTGAGGTCTGCATTGTGGTTAGACAGAATTACCCCAAAGAAAATCATTGGTAATTCTCCTTATGTGATAGTGTATGGTAGAGAGGTTAGGTTGTCCATTTCAACTAAATTACCAGCTTTGGACTGAGCTACTCAGTATGCCCTATTTGATGAAGGAGATCCCTTGCAGGTCAGGTATGCTTAATTAATGGAATTAGAAGAAATTGGAGACAAATCAATGCAAGATATGGAATTCCATCAGATTCAGACAAAGAGGAGCTTTGATAGAAGAGCCAGAGTTAGAGACTTCAAGGTTGGAGACATAGTCCTCAAGTGGGATGAGTTCAGGTCTAGACCTGGCAGGCACACAAAATTTGACTCCTTTTGGGGTGGACCATTTTTAATCATAGAATGTAGGGGCTCAAATGCTTTTCAACTATCAAATATGGAGGGAGTTGTCCTGCCTATCTTTGGGAATGGTTTCCACTTGAAACCTTGTTTTGAGGTTAACCCCTCTCTGTAAATTTTGTCAAAGTTTCCCTGTTTTCTTTCCTTACTTTCTAGTTTAGTTTCCTACTTTTCAAGAAGTGCTCTGAGCACATTTTTAGTTTTTTCCCTCTGTAGATTTTTTTGTTCTTGTATTAACCCCATGCCCAATGGATGTTCAAGGTCACTGGTTTCCCATGTCTAGCAAGCTGACATCCAGTAGAAATCACCAAAATGTTACCCAAATTTTCTTATGCATACAAATTTGGTAGAAAACCATCCCTAGGCCTCTATTTTTATCTTGTCAAGCACCCCAAAAAATTTCATGAGTCTACCTCTTTTCCCCTGGTCTCTGCAATATCTTTTAGGTCTTTGGTTAGTACAAAAACCCCTAGAAAATTTCATAAACTAGCTGTTACCTTGCAAAACCCTTTGGCCATGTTACATTTTTATGTTACTTTATCCCAGTCACTTAAGTTCTCATATTCACATGTGTGCAAAATAAATCCTTTAGTCACCAAGCCTCTGATTCCCAGCGGTTAACCCCTTAACACTCAGCGATCCCGCGAGCGGTTACCATTTCATTTGGCGATCTCAGATCGGTGGCTAGGTCAAGATTCTAAATCTGAAGGTTGGCGCATGATCTCATGGCCCTAGAAGATGAGATCTTGCGATGATTTTCGATCTTCCTATCTACAGAGTTCATCTTGTCAGTGGCATCGGTGCCACCTCATCTGATTTGGCAACTCCTGATTCATCGGTGGTGTCTGATTCGACAGGTTATCAGTGGGGCCATCTTCTTTGGTGGGTTAAGTTCCAACTTAATCATGTGGTCATCGTTATACTGGAGGCTCAAGATGCACGTGTTTTATCATGGCAATATAGTGACAGCCATTGATCCTTCTCCATCACATGGCTTCTAAAAATGGGTCTTGTGTCAGAGACAGATGCTACATGTATCTCAATTGTCAGTTTCTCATTGGATAGTTGGTGTGCAACATGGAAATGTCTCAGTGGGACCACCCCCCTTTCAGCAGTTAGAGGCTCTGACATCTGCAAAGGATTGATGGCCGGCGTATGTTCACAAGGGTTTGTGTCAGGGCTCGCGATCATGAGACAGCCGTGGATCTTGCTTTATCTCCAAGCTCTATCAGGTGGGTCCGGTGTCAGAATGTATGCAATGTGTATCTGAAATGATGTAGTTTGATTGGTTGTTTGGTACGCTACGTGGTGGTTGTCAGTGGGCCTGTGGGGTCAGGGATTTCTTAAGCACTTAACATCTGGCTTGATTTGGCGGTTGTCGTTAGTTTGGTCAAGATGCTCGACTTTTAGCATCACAGTATAGCGACAACTGTTCGATACTCTCTTTGTTGATCATGGGTCCAAGTCTGCCAGGTGCGATGACATGCTCAATTTTTATTGGCCACTAACTTCCAGGTGGCATTTGACTTGTCAGAGGAGGATTTTAGGTTGTTTTCTCAGTGCATCATGGTCATTCATCTGCCAGGAAGGGTTTCTCATTGACAGTTGCATTTTAAAAATTTGTCACTGGCCTTTATATTTCTAAAATTTGAATGTTTTTTGCTAGTTTTGCTAGGGTTTTGCATTCTTCTGACCATACACAATGTTGGTTAGCTCAGGAATTGATTTCTCAGGATGGTTGTAGTTGAGAGGGGGATGGAGGTGATTGTTAGTCAGTGTTGCAGAGTCCTTTGCCATGTTTTCATGACAGGAAGTGCTGGAAAGAGTTGGCGCTAGCTTTTCAAGCAATACCTCTCCCAGGGAAATATGATTAGATTTGGAGCCTTCATGGCTTAGTGGAGTTGCAAGTGGGTTGGTAGGCTGAGGTTGTTGTGCCTGCAGGTGTTTTCAGTTCAGAAGGATCAGCACGCAAGAGAGATATGATTTGATCACTGATTCTCAAAGATTTTCATTAATAGGTGATCAGTACCCTAGGGTTTGATATCATTGATTAACATTGTAACCCTAGTTAGGTTTTTTGACTCTTGCATGCGTGTAGTTGAGTATGTATATATTGTATTTTTGGAGCTTTTAAGCTCAAAGTTGGACAATTTGTAGAAGAAATTCACCTTTTCTTAAGGGTCATCTGTGGTATCATCTCTACCCTCTGGCTTATACATTTGTATTTCTCCCATTGATGAATTCAAACATTGCAGAGGTATTTTGTGACAATCCTTCATGTCCCTATGCTTCCTTGTCTGAGTTTATCTCTTATTGAATTGAAGGATATGATGTTTTCAGTGGTATCTTAGGGTTCCTGATCCCTCTTACTTTCTATAACTATGTGTGTTATTGTATTTGATATGATTTAGATGCTTTTGTGGGTATACTTCAGCCCCCTAATAGTCTTGTCTCAATCCTACACCGAGTTGTAGAAGTGAATGTCTACTTGCAGGTCATAAATTGTGTCTTATGTTCAGACCCTCTTATGAAACACTTATGCAAGCCTATTTAGTAAGTTGTGACCTACTAGACCTAAGCCTTTCATTGATTCCATTCCTCTATATTGAGATCCAAACCCTAATTCCGGTGCATCACCTAGTAGGTAGTTTTCTTTCCATTCATTTCCCTTTTAAGCACTCCTTCTATCCCTTTCCTTCAAAAGTTGTACTTTCATGTCTAGAAACAAATTAAGGTGATTATCCAAGAGGAACCAGCCTAGAACTTGAAGGTCTCATCTCAAATAGCATAGGTCCCACAACCTTGAGATGATTCCCATGTTATACTAGGTTATCAAGACTACGAGAGCTTGAGACAAAGGCACAAACTTAGTGTATAATAGTTATCATTTAATTTGTGGGTGTTTGTGGTTGATGATAATGAAATGCCTCTAGAGGATGGACCAGTGCCTTAACCTAGGGCAAAGAGTCACCCAATTACATACATCAACTAAAGATCTTAAATCAAACACTCATGGGCTCAAGATAAGTGCTTTTCCTATTACCCCTCTCCCTCAAACACAAGGACATCAGATTCTTATTTGGTTGTAAACTCACTGAACTCACCTAAAAGACTTTAATCCTAACTTTGTTAGGAACTCAAAGATGACTTCACAATACTCTTTGTTTACCATATGCTAATACACTTTGTGACACTAACATATATGAGCTCAGAACTGAAACAAGAAGACATACACAAATGTAAGATTGGAACTCAATAGTATTCTCATTAACATATCTAGGATCAATATACAATCAAAGCAACACAAAGATAGGAAAAAGACCCAAAATCTAGCTCCTCTTTCAGTACAATACCATCAACAACTAGGGACCAAAAGAAAGTTTTGGAATCCTTACAAAATAAAAAATGCTACAATATATACTCCCCTAGTCATCTTGGAAACCCAAAATAGGTTGTAACAAGCTACGGATGACTGTTAGGGTTTCACCCACTAAACCAATCTGAAACAGTCAAGAATTTATTATAGGGGAAGAAACCCAGGAAACCAGGAGAAGATAGATCCCAGAGTGATCCTCAATCATGATATTTTCACTGAGAAGGTACTGAGAACCATAAAAATGCCCAAAATGTCAACCTGTTCGGCCACCTGCAACATGCCTCGAGCACAAACAATATAGTACAGACCCCTGCAGATGATCATAAAACACCCTGGACCACATTGCAATAGCAAGCGCCACCAAACAAATCAAATCCGGCCATGAAAGCATTCAATTCTGGTCCTTTCTATCGCTGAGAAAGCCTCTTTAAATTTGAATTTGAATAACAATGGTCATTTCCAAGCGCCAGTAGTGAATTGGCGGTCCACATTTGAATCTTGATCAACTTTAAGTCCTGACCATCTGATCCTTCTTTTTCATGGTCTTTATGTCTTTAACCCATCTAGATACCTCAGGTTTACCTCTAGCAAACATGCAACAACACATTTCTTATTCATGAAGTGAAACATTAACTCACCACTTAACCCCATGATCTAGCGACCAAAGGAATTTAACTCATCCCAGCTACATCTGGCAAACTGGCAACTAAAGGCTTTCATCAGTTCGCAAAGAACTTTATCTATCTACCAAATTAGTTAGCGATTACGCGAATACACACTCATTGAATTGCCAGTCAATTTAGAGTACCATCATTCTATTCGGCAAATTGGTGAAAAGCATTGAAATTTATCGGGCCACTAACCCTATTTGTTAGGACCACCAAAAGACTGAGAAAATTTTAATGGGCCCACATCAAGAAGATTGATGGTTGTCTCATCTTCGCATGGAGCATAAAGATTCTATCAGAACTTAAGACAACCGTTAGATCAAGAATCTTACCCTGCTCTAACAACCTTCTGACACTGAAAGAGATCAACGGTTGTCTTAAGATCGCAAGTGTCAGAAAAAACCCATCAGATTACACGCCGACTGTCGATGCTCTGTCACTATCAGAACCCACTGAAATTTGGAAATCCTCAGCCCCACTAACACAATCCAACTCATCACCATGCGGATGAATGAAAAATAGACAACTCAGCACACTGTGGCACATAAGAGCCATCTAGAAAATCGGACCCACCTTTATACTGCCACCTGAGAAAAGGTAACATCGACGACTGGCGTAAGATCTCAAAGCTCTGACACATCTCATGAGAACTTATGCCAGTCATTGATCAACTATGGATATTAGAACCCTCTGAGTCTCAGAAAATTAGGTCCTACTGATAGCATATCCAGTCACTCACCCATGGACCAATCAAAGCTTTCCATTTGTGCATACGTGTCATTATGGACCCACAGTCTAAAATGCTATGTCATAAAGGAAAATCAACGGTCGTCTCAAAAGTGCCAGCCTCTAAAAAAACCCTTGCACTTTTGCGACAACCATTGGATCAAGATGGTGTTAGAAGGTTGGGCCTAGGAAAATATTAAGCCAAAACGTAGGAAATATTAAAACACTGACTTAGGAAAAATATAGCGTCGGGACTTAGGAAAATATTAAAAGGGACCCAAAAAGCATTAGTCGCAAGATCACATAACATAAAAAAGGTTCACACGATCAGGTGACAAAGGGGGCAACAATTAAGCACATGCGTTAAAAGGTTTTTAAGTGGCCTAAATAAAGTAACATGAAATTAGAACCAAGCCAGGGCATTACAAAGGGTTTTTTCATACCAACGGCTAGTTTTTCAAAAATTTGAACCAAGGGTTTGTGCTAGGAACCTAAAATCAATTGCAGAGACTAGGGGGAAAATGCTAGAGCCATGAAATTTTTGCATGTGCTAACAGGTGGTTGAAACTTATAGTACTCGGATTCCCTGGCCTCAATCCTATCAACCAAGGTATTAATATTTTGCTATGTCTAGTCCAAGCTCAGATCTACATCTGCAACATGAGTAGACTACACACACCTCTCTAATGATGAATGAAATGGACTAACCAAATGAGATGGCATGGAATTCATATCATCATGTGTCAACAAATCTAGATAACCTGTAGTGTTCATCCTGAACTCAACATCGTCAAGGCCAACATTAGAGAACTGATGCCCTGCACTGACTGAAGGGTCTGTATGTTGTGCCTCTCCCTGTGCAGCAATAGAGTGGTCAGTAGGTGTATCCTCATGAGAATTTCCACTATGGCCACAGTCAAGGTGAGAAGGATGTGGCTGACCATATCTAACAGTACCCACATGAGATCTAACCTCTGATATGGGGATATCATGCTCTATTGCTATAAATGCATATGCATCCAATAGATCCTCAGCCAAGCTAGTTAGTGTCACATGTGTCATCTCTCATGTAAGTCCCTCTAGGCTAGAAAGTGAAGGGATGCCTGCTACAGTGTACATGTCATCTATGGTCCTACTAGAGGATGCTCCACCTGACGATCTGGAGTGTCATCGAGACATCAGGTACTGACCAACCTGATCACTAGATATGGATGTGGCAGCTGCTACAATGTCCCCCACACTATTAATCGTAGCTCAAAGCTGGGTGCTATGAATAACATCATCTACAATAGGGCCCAATGAAGGAGCTATAGTAGGTGCCCTCTGACCAACAATGGCCCTGTGTACTAGTCTCTGTCAATCAGCTCAACAATAAGCATCTCTATCAGCAAGCCTGCCACGCCCCTGTCCTAGATGTACTGGAAAATCAATGTAATTAACAACATGACCTAAATGAACCTCAATAAAAATTTGATGTGCAAAGTACAGTGGAATCTAGTCGTTATTTAGATAACGACCATGGGCAGCTAGAAATCTAGGGTATATCAATGCTGATATAGCAGGATCCTCACACCTGGTAACTTGATACCCCTTCAAATAATTTTTATCTGCATAAGATGGGAAAACTTCCCCTTTCAGGGTCTCTTTAGGCACTAAATCATGTACCTCCTTAAGAGAAAGACCGGAGCCAACCTCTTGTCTCTTCCTCTCAAGTATGGCCTTTATAATATCTGGGGCATAGGGAGTGGTACCATGAATGTCATCCCTAATGCTAATCAAGCTATTAAGGATGGACTGAGACATGCTCTTATAGATAGTAGAGCTAGATGGATTATTTATAGATTCTTGCAACTGTTGAATCTCTCTATTAGTGCGTGAAAATAGTTCTGCAGGGGAATCAATGCATCTGCCATGTGTGATGTGCAATAATATGTCTGCTAGATCTAGAATATGTATGTACCTGAAAGATTTTATTTACTATCAAATAAAGTCTACATATACATGTATGTTTTCCTAATTCAAATAAAAATAAAATTAAATACTATGAACATTTTGTGCTACATTATTTGAAAGTAAAATCAATTACATAAATTACATTTTAATAGGTCTAATGGGGTCTTAAAGGGTCATATAACCTATCATAGGTCCTAATAGGTCCAATTAGGTCATAATAGGTTAAATTAGGTATAATTAGGTCTAATTGGGTGTGATTAGGTCCTAATTAGTCTAATTGGATCTAATTATGACAAAATTGATCTAATTGGGTCTAATTAGGTGCTAATAAGTCTTAAGGGGTCATATTACTCATAGTGGGTCTAATTCGGTATTAAAGGGGTCATATAACAGGTATTATAGGTCCTAATAGGTCTAATTAGGTCATAACAACTAATTGGGTCTAATTAGGTGCTTTAATATAGGTCTTAAGGGATCATGTTACTCATAGTGGGTCTAATGGGGGCTTATGGGGTCATATAACTTGTCATAGGTCCTGATAGGTTTAATTAGGACATAATTGGTTTAATTGGGTATTAAATTAGGTCCTAATAGGTCTAATTTGGTCGAATTAGGTCCTAATAGGTCTAATTGGGTCTATTTAAGTGCTAATTAGGTCTAATTCCATTGTAATAGGTCTAACTAGGTCTAACTAGGTCGTAATACATCTAATTGGGTCTAATTAGGTCCTAAAAGGTTTTAAGGGGTCATATAACCTATCATAGACCTCTTAAAATATACCTAGATAACTAGGAATTATGATGTCCTAATAGGTCTAATTGCATCTAAGCAGGTCTAATTAGGTTCTAATAGGTCTACTTTGGTCTTAAGAGCTCATATTAAGCATATGAGTCTAATTAGGTCTTAAAGGGTCATGTAGTACAATTATATTAGGTTTTAATTAGTCTTTAAATTTGATCTAATTACAAGGTTAGAAGGGGTCCTATTACTCATATATTACATAGATAATTAGGGCTTATTGTGACTAATTTGGTCTAAGGGCTCCTATTAAGTTCATAAATATGTCCCTAAGTAGGCATTATTACTATTCAATATTAGTTCCTATTACTTATATTAGGTATGTATTACTCACATGTATTTAAAGGTAAATTAAATTGTATAAAATTAGGTATAATTTAAAGGTCTTGTTATGGGTTAATTAGTCTAATTATGCCTAAGGGATCCTATTGCTCATATTAGGTGTACTAGCAGGTCCTATTGCTCATGATATTAGGTGTTAATTAGTCTTAATTAAAGGTCTAATTAGGTCTTAAGGGGTCCTCTTACTCATATTAGGTATACTTGGGACTAGTTACACATGTCTTATTAGGTGTTAATTGGTCTTATTAGGTCTAATTACATCTTTAAGGCCCATCCTATTAATGATATTAGGTCCTAATTTGGGTCTTATTACTCATATTAGGTCAGGTAATAGGTTAAAAATTAGGTCTTAATGGGTCACAATTTACTCAAGGGGTCTAATTTTAGGTATATAATTATGTCTTCTTAGTCAAGTATTAGGTCTAATTAGTCTTATCTAGGCCTTATTAGTCTTAATTAGTCTTATCTAGGTCTTATTAGGTGTAATTAGTCTTATCTAGGTCTTATGTACATACACATGTATACATAAAAATCTATCTATACACATGTACATATGTATACATACATATACATGCATACATGCACACATACATGCATACATGCACATGTATATATATATATATATACATGCATACATGCACATACATATATATACATGCACATATGCACATGTGTGTGTGTGTGTGTGGGTGTATACATATATATATTGTATGCATATATATAATAATGAAAAATCTATATATTTAATCAATACACATGTATATCACAAACTTTAAATATAAAAAAATCTATATATATAATATATACATATGTGCATATATATACACATATACGTGTGCATATATACATGCATATACATGTGTATATATATGCATATATATGTGTATATATGCATATATATATATACACACATATATACATGTATATATATATGCATATATACATGTATATATATATGCATATATACACATGTATATATACATGTATACATGTATGTATATATATATATATATGTATATATACACATGTATACATGTATATATACATATATATATGCACATATATACATGTATACATGTATATATATATATATATATATACACATATATACACATGTATACATGTGTATATATGCATATATACACATGTATATATGCATATAAACTATTTATGCATCCATAAAAAACTGAAAATAATAAAAATGAAATATGAAAATACCTCAAAACAGCATTTGCAAATTCGGAAGCCGTCCACGGGTTTCACTATCGCCGAAAGTGACAGTGAAAGTCACTTTCGGCAATTATATTTCCACCAAAGTAAAACCCTAATTAATGACTTTCGATCGAAAGTCAGCTGGTAGAAACTTTTGATTGAAATTTCATAAGTAACTTTCGATCGAAAGTAACTTACAATCAAAAGTCCTATGTCTAAGGACTTTCGATCATAAGTTTAGTACTTACGATCGAAAGTATATTAGAGTTTCTATCGAAAGTTGTTAAAGAATTTTTTGCCGAAATCTCTTTTCGAGATGAATTTCTTCCTCTGAAAAATTGTAACCCACTATTGTGGATGCACTCTTTTAGAATTTAGGATTTAGCATTTAGGATTAGGGTTTAGCATATAATATTAGGGTTTACCATTTAAGATCATGCTTTATCTTAGGATTTAGGATTTAGGGTTTAGTAATTAGGGTTAGGATGAGGTTTTCATTTAGGATTAAAGTTACAATTGGGGTTTATCATTTAGTATTATAGTTGCATAATAAGGATTAGGGTTAACATATAATATTAGGGTTTATCATTTCTGACTAGGGTTTAGCATTCAGGATTATGGTTCACGATTAGTCTTTAATAATTAGGATTGTAGTCAGTGTTTATTATTTAGGAATATGGGTTAGCATTAAGGATTAGGATTTAACATTTAGGATATAGGGTTATAGTTAGAATTGGGGTTACTTTACATCATGGTTATTATTATAGTTAGGGATAGGGTTCAAGTATTAGGCTTAGGATTTAGAGTTACAATTAGGGTTAGGTTTTAACATTTAGGATTAGGTTTTATCATTTAAGATTAGGATTGGGATTAGTATTAGGGTTTAACATTTATAATTAGGGTTACTCATTCTTAGTATAATGGTTAGTATTATGTTTAGAGTTAGGGTTTGAATTAGGATTAGGGTTTAGGATTTATGATTATGATTATGATTTAGAACCATAGTCATAACCCTAACCCTAATATTCACCCTAACCTAGAAACCCTAACCAATGAATAATTAGAAACCTAACCTTACTCCTAACCTTAATCACAATTTTAAATCTAACCATAGTTTGTAGTAATAATACCCCTAACCCTAATCATAACCTTAATCCCAATCCTAACCCTAACCATAATCCTAAAACTAACCATAAACCTTATCCCTTACAATAATACTAAATTCTAAACCTTAATCCTAACCCTAATTATAAATGCTAAACCCTAAATGTAAATGTTAAACCATAATTGTATTCCTAACCCTAAATCCTAAACCTAATACAAATCTTAACCATGATGTAAACCCATATCCATACCCTAACACTAATACTAAGCAAGATTTATGTCCATACTCTAACGCTAATCATAACCCTCTAAATTCCCAAACCCTAATCCTTAAACCTTAAACCCTAATCCTAACCCTAACACCAAACTCTAATCCAAATCATAATCCTAAACCCTAAACCTAACCCTAAACCCTAACCCTAACTCTTATCATAATTCAAATAATACTATTAACCCTAAACCCTAATCCTAATAGCAATTCTAATCCTTAGCCTAATCTTGACCCTAATATAACCATAATTTGATTCCTAATACAAACCCTAACCCTAATCCTAAGTGTAATGATAATTTTAACCGTAACCACAATCATACCTCTAATCTAAACCATAACCTTAATGATAAGCCTTTGCCTAACCATACAATAAACCCTAACCATATCCTAATCCAAAACATCACCCTATTTACCCTTACCATAATCCTAACTCTATCATTAAGCATAACCCAAACCCTAACCCTAACCCTAATTATTTTTCTAAACTAAGAATTACCTTATACCTAACAAAATCACTAATCCAAAACCTAGCCCTAACCTTAACCCTAAGGACAACTCATCCACAATCTTAAGCCTAAACCATAGCCAAACCCTTCTAAATCCTAATCCAAACTCTAACCCTAATCATACTTCTAACATGAACCCTAACCCTAATGATACTTGGAAGATTTTTACTAACCATACCTTAAACCCTAACCCTTACCCTAACTCCATGTCTAACCTAAACACTCACTCTAACCCTAAGCCTAATCTAAACACTCACTCTATCCATAACCATGATTTAAACCTTGATTATATTAAGTTTTATTTCATTAAAATATGTTATATAATTAAATATTAATTTATTCAATGTCTTTCGCATGCAAGGACTACTACTAGCTAATATATACTATATATTTAATATACGCCAAGATGTATCAAGGCGTTTAATTTTTTCATCATTCATCTTTAACTAAAATTAAAGTTGAAAAAATTCAACGTCTCGATACATCTCAACATATATTAAATATAGAGTATATATTAGCTAGTTTAGAGGCATTGACAAACAACAAGCAATATGCAAAATGTTGCAATCCTTACAAAATAATTTTCAATTTAAAATCTCTATGTATTATAATTGTTAGCTTGTCAAAAAGACCAATGTTGCACATCGAGCCTTACAAAATGAAAGTGGCAAGATGAAAATCTAGATGGTCTCACTCAACTCAATTTTCCCTTGTTAACTCATGTCAACTCTGGTCCACTAAAGACAATCTCTATTGAAATTCTTATTCCAAGGCAAAGAAATGGCAAAATAGAAACGCGCACTGTAAAAAATACAGGCATGGTAATGGTGTTGGTGTGGTAATGCCACTGCACTAATGTGTCAGAGATTTTGTAAACACTGTCTGGCTTTTGTGTTTAAATCAATACAACTCTTAATTGAAAAATTAAATGTTGGCATGGTCTCAAAACTCTGACCACCATTGGCAGAGGTTGCAAAACTAACCATTTTCAAAGAATGTCTTGGGTTTGGAAGTCTCCTTCCCCGAGTTGGTTCAAGCTTAATTTTGATGGTGCCTCAAAAGGAAATCCAGGTCCTTCAGGTGCGGATTGCATCATTCATTCTTTAGATGGGAAGATTTTAGCAAAATTGGCTATTCCTCTGGAACCAAACACTAATAATATGGCTGAACTCAAAGCACTACTTCATGGGTTAGTCCTGGCTAAGGAATTAGGATTGAATAGAGTGGAAATCGAAGGAGATCCAATGATTATGATAAATGCAGTCAGGACAGGGGCAATATCTAATTGGAGATTACAAGCGTCTTTGGAAATTATTTTAAATCTAATTAGCAAATTTGAATCCACAACGGCTAACCACATTTTCCACGAGGGAAATTCCAAAGAGGATGAATTAGCAAGTTTAGCAGCCAGTGGTACATTCATCAAATCAACCGCATCTGATGACCAGCCCATCCTCACATAACTCAATTCATCACCGTTGAGGGTGCTAATGATGAGGAAGAAGATGTAGCGGATAGAATGGATCAGGGAAATATGATCTCTTCCCAGGAGGAGGGTGATGATGCCCGCGAATTCTCAACTGAGAGCTCAGAACAGGACTACACTTCACCATCGGACTAGTTCTGGTGCAATTTTCCTCACAGGAACTCGTAATTTTTGCATTAATATAGATATTTATGGTTATTAGCAGCATTTGGCTCTGGTTTAAACTGGACTGGAGAAGTTTTTAAAGGATTTTGAAATGGTGCTGAGCATTTTTGCTCCATATTTGTTGCACCTTCAATTTTTAAGATCATTCTCGTTCTGCTTTTGATCTTAAAACTCTTTATGTTGATTAAATATTAAATATATTAATATAAATCCCGCTTCAGCCCTTTAGTGACAAAAAAAAAAAAATTATGACAGGTAAAACACGGTTTTCAGAAATAGAAGATCACAATTTAATTGCTCAACAGAAAATAGAAGATTCCTAAACCCTAAGTCCTTGTCAGGGTTGCCGGTAAAAGTTTTAGAACGCTGCAACAAACGGGCTGCAGATTTTGAGGAGGGAAAGATTTTAGAAGCAATTGAAATAGCAAGGAATGCATCAAAAGAATCAACAGACGAAGAAAGAAAATCAGAAAAGAATCTGCATTTAACTGTCTAAGGATGCCGCATTTAACTGTCCTATCCAAGGCTATAAAATTCTCTACAAACATTGAACATTTGTAATTGTATTGCTTTAGGGTGACATTTTTATTGAGCTTGCAGTAGAAATCTTCTAGTGGTAGACATATTTTGATTCACAATTTTTCTGTTTAGGTTTTGTAGAATGGTTAGATTGCATAGATTTGACGACTCCAAGTACAGTCCAATTGAAGAAGCTCTGCTGATTCTTGATAGCCCAATTGAGCACCCTTTTATTACTCGAGAGAAATTTGAGAGACATAATGATAAAATATCTCACAGCTTTGACGGCTCAAAACTCAATCCAATTTAATTATTCTTAAAAGCCAGATTGAAGATGAGCTTATTACACTTGTTTCCACAGGGAATACGAGAGAGTTAGCGCTACAAAATTTTATTGCTTTGATAAAGCCAAATGTGGTTCAATTGAAGAGTTTTTCCTTCTTCTCAAAAACCCAATTGACGATCTATTTCTTCTGTTTCTGTTTCCATTTCTGATAGAGGAGAAGAAATTTTCAAAGATATGAGACTCGATGGGAATCTTGATTTGGATGAGACATTAAAGGTAAGCTTCCAAGTAGATAAATTGTTTTATATCTAATTTTGTTTTATAAAAAAATGTTTTATGAGTCTCTGATTTTTTCCTTTTATAAAAGACGTTCTAATTTGATCTGTTTTATATTTTTTACGCTACAAAGAGAACTGCTAGAAATCAAAGAGCACATTAAGGAGCTGGGATGGTTATTGGAGGTGGGTTTCAATGTTTAATTGTTATTTGTTTTTTTATTAGGTTCGTGATTTCGACCCGAGCCATGCTCGTATTTTGGTGGTTCTTTATAATTTGTTACAAACTGCTGCTTGTATCATTTGACAATATTTTTAAGACTTGATATTGCCTGCTGTGATATTTCAGAGTTCCTTAAAGAGGACAGACATGTTGCTGCCAAGGCTCGCAAGGCAGAATGTGCTCGTGGCATGTTACAAGACTTGTAATCAGAAAATTTTCTCATCATAAGAGATGGAAAACTTCACTATTTCCTTCAATTGATTTTTTGAGATTTTCTAGTATCTCCAACAGCTAAAAATTTAACAGTTTGAGGTGCGAGATATTAAAAGGAGATGAAAAAGATACAGGAAAGGAATTGAGAGAGTTAATGCTATATAAGAAATGTTGTAAACTTTTCAATAAAACTATGCATATTTTCAATCTTAGTCCATATGTTTTCAATATATAAAAAATGTCCTTTGGTGTCTTACAAGTCTTACTTCCTACTTGAACTTGAGAAAGAAGTGATATACATGGATGAAACCATCTTTCAAATATGAAGCATTTTCTAAGAAAAATACTTTATTAGACATTGATCATATATTATTAATAATCTTTGAAATGAAGGAGCCAAACATCTCTTATCATTAGACATGAATATTTGGAGAGTGTTCCAAGTCTTTTTAAAGAGGTGAAAAAATCACTCCCTTTCAAAGAAGAAGCCAAACATCTCTTATCATCAGACATGAATATTTGGAGAGTATTCCAAGTCTTTTTAAAGAGGTGAAAAAATCACTCTCTCATTTCATATCAAGAAGATAATTAAAAGAAAAAATGATCTTGATATTAAGATTGATTGAATAAATCTTATGAATACAATGCTATGAGAAATATGGTGATCAATTTCAACATAGAGAAGATGTAAAAAATCTTAGAAGTATGCAAAATACACCCTCAAACTATGAGGTGATCAAAGCTTAATACTACATAGAGTTTTGATGATCCCAACCCCAGATTGAAGAAATTTGTTATAAATTGGTTCTAGATGTCCAAGGAAATAAATTATTGATAATATATAGCTATTTGGACTATGCATGTGCACATTATATCTCATCTCTAATACCTACATTTTTCTCCTTTATATAAATATTTTATGTGCCAATTAAACTATTGTGTAGGAAGCCTATCCATGTCAATGCATTCCTTAATATAACAACACCATGTAGAGGATATTTCAATATTCAACGAGGAAAAAACATTCTTATCTTAATTATTTTCATTAAAATATCACAATATTCTAGTATATTAATATAACCATTTTAAATATTTAATAATTTCTAGTATCTATTTCACTTAGCAATTAATTATAATATATAAAAGTTAACCTTGGAATATAAATTGGAATATTAACTTACAATGATATTAGTATATAGATACTTTAAGACATGCCAACACAATAGCTATGTACTCTATCTTAGACCACCCAAATTCCCTCAATATTTGGAACAATCAATTACAACTCTCAAAGTAGCCTTGTTGCCTCTATATCAACCAACACCTCCACCTAACTACTCACGAAGAAGTAAAATTCCTAGAGAATAGATCACTCCTCTTTCTAGGGTCCTACAATTTGTCCACCTATACCACAACTAATGATTGTTTATGACACCAAATAAGTAAAATAGGAATTGGTCATCTCAACTATTTTGATGTGGCATTCACTTAACTTGGTAATTTAAATTGTATTTATTATTTAAATAATAAATATTTTACTGATTATACTTAGGTAGCTCTTTATTTTTAGTTACCTTTAAGGTGACTACTAGAACCCTTTAGTAGCCCCCTTAAGATGGAAAATTTTGCAAGACTAGGTGGACCCCCAATTTCACACTTCATTATTGAGGACTTCTTGGACTTTGATCTTGTTGCAAAACCATAAGTGAATTTGGTTGTAGGGGAGCATACTTTTGAATTTGAACTACACTTGCAGAGGGTTACAAGATGGCTAATGGAAGGAGAGATGTTTATACTACTGATTGAAGCCAAACTTGAAGTTGTAGAGACAATCCAAAAAAGAGGAAGACCTATTGAGGATGTTAGTGAAGATGAAGCCAAGGAAGTTGGTGAGAAAGTTCCTGATCTAGAACAAGGTGATGAAATATTCTTGAGAGATTTAACAAGAGTGAATGAAAAACCATATTTCAATCCTCCTAATTATGATGGTAAGCTTGATTTTTATGAATTGTTGGATTGGATCTTTGAGATGGAGAAATACTTCGAGTATGAAAGCACACCTACAAATAAGAAGGTGAAGATTGCAAGCACAAAATTGTGAGGACATGCATCTTTATGGTGGGAAAACCTACAAAGTGATAGGAAAATTAAAGGAAGAGAAAATATCAAAACTTGGGTTAAGATGGTGAACAAGTTGAAAGGTAAATTCCTATTGGGTGATTATCAAGTTAGTTTTTTGAGAAAGTTGCAGAACTTGAAGCAAAGGGACACTACTATGAAGGGCTATACTAAATAATTCTACTGATTGGATATTAGATCTAGATATATGGATGATGAAGTTGAAAGGATTGCAAGGTACCTGAATAGGTTAAGGACATCTATACAAGATGAAATTAATCTGTTCAAGATGAATAGCATAGAAGAAGCATATAAATTTGCATTGAAGGAAAAAGAGAAGTTCAATAAGAGACATGAACATAGACAAAGAGGAAGCAGTGAAAGATTCCCTAGAGGAAGAGGCATATCATATGGTGATGGTGGAAGATCTCATACTAATCAGGATAAGACAAATCAGGAGAAAGGAAAATCAGAATTGGAGGAAGATAATTCATACAGAGGAAGAGGAAGTTATTCAATAGGTAATAATAATTACTACAGTGAAGATAGAGCTTAGTTTAAGGGTACTTGATTCAAATGTGGGGAATAAGGTCATAGGGTATTTGAGTGTACTAATGGGAATTCAAGCAAGAAAATTGACCTAGCAGTAGTACAAATGCACTTATGCAAGATGATTCACAAGATTCTATGAATAGACCAGAGGATGGAGAAAACTTGATGATTAAGAGAGCATTTTGGAACGAAGAAACCAATGAAGAACCTATGATGAGGAGAATATTATTCAAAACCAAGTGTAAGGTTTCTGGTAAATGTTGCAAGGTGATCATTGACAATGGAATCTCTGATACCACTTGACGCAGACCAAGGTGAGAGGGACCAAAAGATGATCAATCCCACCTCATAAAAAGAGTAAACACAGGAAAGAAATCAACAAGGAATAGGAGAGAAAATGCAAGATCTAATATATTAACTGAAATCAAACTATAGGCAATTTTCCTTCATACATGTCAGGATATGAAGCCTACCTGGTTGCAGCCTTACAATATAGCTAAATCATCCTTTCAATCTTTTACAGATCTAGAATCAATCATCAATCACTTATTCTCATTAAGAAATAGATCAGGAAATAATAATATAACTTCATCGCAACACACAAGTCAACCCTAGAAAAGATTACATTTCCCAAGAATAGGAAAATAGGTTACAACAAATAGGGTAAATCATAAATCATAAGAACTCAATCCATAAACCGTGTTAAGCCTTGCAATCCCAGATTTAGGTCCACACATGATCTAAGAACATAGAAATATGTGTCACCAATTACCGCAGGTCAATGATTGCCACCACACGATTGAAATTCCACCAATGGTCAAGAACAAGCAACATACAAACTACCCAAGAACAAATAAATCACAAATCGAGCAACATAGATCCAAATAAAGTATGATCGTGGTAAAGTGATCAAAGATAGGTCTTGGATAAGATGCTATGATTGTACACACTAAATCAAACACACAATGAACTGCCAATACGATCTCACAGGAAGGAAACAAGAATAGAAGGAACAAAACTATTTTTGGTCAATGCAAGATTTCCATTAACCCAAGATGCTCCTGCATCAAAGGTTTATATTAGATTATTATATTTTTATTGTTTAAATTGACCGTGGTAAGAATTATGATTTCTGATAAAAGAAATATTTTGTTAATTTTTTATATATAATAATATATTATTTTAAAATAACTAAATCATTTGCATTGCATTGTTAAAAATAGAAATTTATGTTTTATTTAATTTAATTTTTTTATTGAGAAAATTTTTAAATATAAATATTTTATTTAAATTTCTTCAAAAATTGAATATTTTTTTAACAATCTATATTCTTGTACTTATTAGTTAAACTGGGAAAGGCTTTGAACCCTTAACAAATAACTAAACAACTTAGAAAATCACAAAATGTGAAACAACCATAGACAAGAACAACGAGTCCCACTAGGCTCCTAAGACAACCCTAAAGATTTTACTAGAGAAACAAATCAATGAGAAATAAGGGTTTTAACCCCAAGGTAAGACTCCACTTTAAGAACTAGAAGGCTCTAAAGGATCCCTAAAACATTATACTAGAGAGAACACCTTAAACCATGAAAAATAATCCAAAGCATGGGCCCATGAAGAACCACTAAGAAAATACAACAAAATCTAACTTCTAGAAGAAATTAAACTTGTGAGAAAAGGCTTGAGACTTCTCTATCCATTACCTAACCCACAACTAAATTCATCTCTAAAAGACCACCAAGAGAAAAGGTTGTTTTCCATAGTATCGACCTCCAAATGGGTCCCTTCCTTCCAACATAGAGATTATTTACCACAAAATCCCTTAGCAGAATCCACCTCAATAGGGTCGGGTAGAAAAACCACCTCCTTGTAGCTATCCAAAATAAAATCACCTACCCTAGAAACATATGAGATAATATACATAATCAAAGGGGAAATAAAAATAACCCATTGTAGATCTACATCTACTTTAGATAGCCAAGGGGATAATGGCTTCCCATTCAAAACCACAAGTAAGATATAAATATAAAAAATACAAGCTACAACATAGTTGAAGAAAGGACAAAAGAAAGGAGAGAAGTCAAAGAGGGAGGGGAAAAGGGCAATCAAAGCCCCCATAAAGGTGAAAATAGTACCTCCATAGCCAACTCTAGAAGAAACAAATGGGAATAGAGAGAGGGACCTCCTAAACTGAACTCAATATTATATAATTGCATCAAAGACCCAATAAAACATCCATCAAAACAAAATCCCTATATAGAAAGAATCTAAAAGATCACTAAGGAAAAAGACATAGCTACTACAACCAGAGAAAAAGAGGAACAAAATATGGGAAAGAAAACTAACCCATTGACTATCACCATCAACCTTTCCATCATGACCTATGCATGGTGGAACAACACCTAACTTGTTTAGGAAACTAGATTGAGAAATAGAAACTTAAAAGAAATCCTAAAAGATTGAAAAAAGAGTAGAAACCCCAACCCAATAGTGGAACCAACCTCCACCATTCCTAATCCATGACACAAATGATATAAATCCTATCACCAACAACACGCTCAACTACATGATCCACATCATTAAATCTATTTGAGTCTTCCTCTCTAATATCTACTTTAGTACCTTCACATGTCCTCCACCATAAAATCTATTAGAGTCTTGAATAGGAACTCCCAATCACATCCATCTAGTTTCAACAAAAAGTATTGTAACCATTTCTACCACTACGTCCCCATGTAGGTCAAGGTTGTTATCTTCGTCTATGTCTCCATCTCCCTAGGAAAACCTATCTCTCCCTCTAATCTCTCCACTGATATTGTTTATCATTCATTAAAATTTATATCCTTCTAAAAATATAAAATGAAAGACATTCAAATGAACAAATAGTCATAAACTTTTCATAAGTCCCTTATTCCTATAATATTTTAATCCTTTCAATTTTTATTCTTGACAATATATCTTTTCTTATGTCATTTGTTCTTTCTTCAAGCTCCTTTTCAAAAATTGATAGTGAGGGACCTGATAAATTCTTATTGAAATTAATGATTTGAGACATAATAGAACTTACTTGATCCTCCATTCATTTTATTTATAATTATTAAGATTAATATTTGTCAAAATAAACTATATGCAATTTAGCTTTAGATTATCAAACACATATCATTACACAACTTAAACACAAATTTATAAAATCAATAACTTTAAATTAAATGAAAAGATTGAGGATCATAGGTAACATCACTTTTAATCAAAGCCAGCTCATGTTATTACGGAGTAATTATAACCTTTCCTTTCTGCATGCTTTCTAGGTACGTGATTATGGCCGTTTAATTAATCTATTGTCAGTCGCTATTTTTCAAAGTCTGAAAATTAATCTTGAAACAAAAATGAAAATGGGAGGCGATTTGCACAACGAGGAACCTGCTATCTATTTGGACCTAAAAAAGAACCCTAAATTATGGATAAAGTTGGAGAAGGGTATGATAATCCCCTATCCGAAAAGATTGCATGGCTTCGATAAGGCAATTACTCAGAAATTCATTGTCAAATGAAGGGATAACACTATAACTATTGATGGCCACTAGCTAACCCTAAATGTGGAACTCATAGCTCAGGTAACTAGTTTACCCCTATCTAGTCTCAAATTTTATAGAAATAGAAATGTTTCCAAAATGGCCGCCATCAAACTCCCTAAGACTACTGAAGAAAGGGATTCTATGGATAAATATAGGGGTTTATTTGTTGTCAATAATATTAAGATTTTATGGCACAAGGTCCTTATCATTTTTATGGAGTATATTACCTTGGACGGTCATTTTACCAGAGCAATGTCACACCATTTTTTTATGTTAAACCACTTCCACCATAATGATGTTATTTCCTTCACATATTATCTCTTTAATTCTCTTCTTTGGAGCCTTGCCACAAATAAAGAGGATGCTGATAAACTAGTTCTCCATGTGAGGGCCTCATTTTTCTTATCCATGAGTTTATGGTGAACAATATCCCTGAGAGAAATGTTAAAACCCCTAAGGAAAAAAGAAAGATTACCCCCCTAACAAGGGTTGGAAAGCTTCTTCGGGTAAAAAGAGGATAAGAATGGACTCTCATGGGGCTGATGATTCTCCCATGTCTTTGAAAAAGAAGAAGGAAGTGTTGGTTGACTATTTTGTGAGCTTAGAAAGTGAAGAGATGGATCAGGGGGAAGGTTTTATTGAGGATGAAGATGAATATTTCCCTAGTACAAGTAGAAAGGAAATTGCTAAAAATAAAACTAAGGCTTCAGATGCTGATGGAAAAAGCTCGTCGTCCTCTAAGGAAGAGTCCAAGGATGTGATGGAGATATCTGAGGCCTCTAGGAAAGATACTAAGGAGGAGACTGAGATGATAGGGGATGACAAAGCTGAAAATGCTATTGATGTGAGAGAGGACATAGCAAGTAAAAATGAGGATTTTGTTAATAACAATGAAAAGAACCTTGCTAATGATCTAAACCCAAATCAGGAAATTGGTAAAATCATTATTGATCTTGACCCCACTAATAGGAAGAAGTATCCATAGATTGAAGAGAAAATACAGGTTGTTGTGAACATCTGTGATAAAAAAAATATTATTTTTGAGGGTGATAAGGAAGATACCCTTTCGAAGGACACAAAAAACAAAAATTATAGAAATGAGGAGAAATTTGAAGGAGAGAAGAAACTGGATGGAGAGGACTATGATATCCTATATACAAGTGAAATTATTTCCAACTATCAGAACACTAAGCGTCTTAGCTAGGATAAAGCTAAAAAGGAGTCCATTATGTGTCCATGGCCATGGAGGACCTTAATGATAAAAAGGACTCTTCTTTGTGTTTATTACACGCTACTAAGGCTAAAGCTATGTTCTCATTCAGGAATGAAAATTAGTGTTTTAAGGAAATTTTCAAGCTCAAAGCTCAGAGCGAGGACCTAGAAGCCAATTATCAAAGTTTGTTGGACAAAGCTCAAAACAAGGGTAAGGACTACACTTAGGATGTATGCGAACTGATAAAAATTCTTGCCAGGGTTGAATGCATTAAAAACACTCTGGAGAACCTGCTTAAGTACTCTATGGAAAGCATAAAATCTTCAACTAGTAATCTCCATGGACTGGTTAACATGTTGGAAAAGAAAGAATGGAAAGCCATGCAGATGAAAAAAAACATTGGGAAAGGACCTGGGGCTAGAACTAGAGAAAAGAAGAGCCAAGACACTTCTTCCAACAAGGAGATTGAAGGTCTCAAGGAGAACCTGAAGCATATGACAGAGCTGGAGAAGAAGATGGAAGATTTCATCCAGAAGCTGGGAGGATGGTAGACCTTGTTTTGTTTTTCTTTTTTTGTTAGTTTTATTTCCTACTTTGTTTAGGTTTTGGTTGTTTGGGGTGTTTCATGTCCCCCTTAGTTGTTTTTGTTTTTCTGTCCAACTACTTTAACTGATTATTTGTATCTTTTACTCTTTGGGTTTTAGGTCCCTATAAAACCTATTTTTGCTTAGTTTTCAAAACTATAAATTAATTTTTATTTTATTTTTTATTGGAAAATTGAACTAATGTTGTTTAATAGTTTTTATTTGAACAAGCATGGTCATATTCAACAATGATCTCCTTAGATAAATTTAGCGAATAAGGCCCTAGACAAACGTAAAGTCTTTCATAGTTGATGGTTTACCTTATTTATTAGCTCTTGATTCTATGAGAGGCCTTTCTTAAATCTTTTTTATGTTTTTTTTAATCTAGGGTACTAACCAATGTTTATGAGTAAGATGTCTCATATTTCTTTTTCTTTTTTCCATTCTATTGATGTAATATAAAAGATTTTTTTATTTTTTATTAATTTAGGAGAGGATTTTAATAATATCATGTTTGGTTTGGAGATATATGGGAGAAGAGCTTAGAAATCAAGATCATGCATGTAATTAGAGTATGACTATAATCCATCAAATATACTACACTAGGTTGTATCCTAAATCTAAAAATTCATATTGGATAAATGTGACATATTCACAAAACCATGTTCAAACCCTCTAAAATTGGCATAATCAAATCTCCATAATCTCAACACTTCTAAAAACAAGTTGGTTGAATCTACAAGGGTATAGTTCAAGTAATATATGTCATCTATAAAATTCTACTATCCCCTTGTAAACATGAGAAGATTGTAGCATATTTCAAGCAACACTTGTCTAACTCTTGGTATAATGGTTAAATCTCATCATTCATTGTCCACAAGGTTTGGGCAATAATAGACTAAACTATTTATGTATAAAATACACAAATAGATGCTAGTTCTTTTTACCTTTCTGTTATTTTTAGAGCAAGGACATTATTAAAGATATGATAGGTTGCTTCGTGCATCCATCAATATTGGTTAGTCACTTGTAACATTTTGGGTTTAGACTTGACGTCATCTACTACATAGGTATCCTAATAGAGGTTGACAAAATTTGTTTTAAGATGGAGTGTATTATGAATAATATCTCAGGTTTTATTTATATGTACCTCTTACTTGGGTTGTCAACTATCCTACCTAGAAGGGACCCTACCTAGTTCGATCCTATATGTTCAAAAGAAGGTTCTACCTTTGAAGTTCATGCACTAGTACTCTCTGAGGGTTTTGAATTACCTTCAACTCTATGTGAACCTCATTATTACAAATCAATAGAAATATTTTTAACCTCAAAATTAATAAGGAAAATACAACATATTTTGGAGGAAGGCTATCTATTGTCATGACTATTATCTTACTTAATTTTAACCTAGTAGAGAGTGTAAAGCGAGTAAAAATATTTATAACCAATGCATTTAAATCTCATGGTCTAGCATAAATAGATGGTTTATTCCCAAAATTATAAGGAGTATCTTACTCAACAAGCCCTTGCAACTCCATACCATATTTTAAGCCAAGGTTGTAGTTTGAGGAAAATATAAGATAATTTATGATAGTTAGATATATAGGTTTACTATCATCAAACCTTTGAATAGTGACAACCTTAAAGTTCTTTATTAGTTAGTTGATGCATGATAGAGTGGAAGTTAGAATACATTTCACTCTCATGAGATCATTATGGTCTAAATTGACCACATATTTCTAGAAGAACTAATAAATACTAGATCAATCACAAGAATGCTTCAACTAGAGTTTTCATCAAGACTTTGAATAGATATTAACAATAATATATTTAGAATTCAAAATTATCAAATTTTTAACTTGAAGAATGTGTTGTGCAATGATAACATCATAAGAAACAAGAATGTACATATATAAAACCTAAATAAGAAACACTTAATAATCTAGTTCATACAATTTGAACGAATAACCCATAGTAACCCAATCTTTCTAAACATAATCCTGTATCAAATGAAATAGCTTATGTGTTCTAACAGATACCATTGAAATTATTATTATAATAAATAATATACATATATAAAACCTAAATAAGAAACACTTAATAGTCTATTTTCATACAATTTGAACTAATAACTTATAGTAACCTAATCTTTCTAAACATAATCGTGTATGGAGTGAAATAGCTTATGTGTTCTAATCGATACCATTGAAATTCTTATTATAATAAAGAATATACATATATAAAACCTAAATAAGAAACACTTAATAGTCTATTTTCATACCATTTGAACTAATAACCCATAGTAACCCAATCTTTCTAAACATAATCCTGTATCAAATGAAATAGCTTATGTGTTCTAACCAATACCATTGAAATTCTTATTATAATAAAAAATATACATATATAAAACCTAAATAAGAAACACTTAATAATCTATTTTCATACCATTTGAACTATAAACTATAGTAACCCAATCTTTCTAAACATAATCTTGTATCAAGTGATCTAACCGATACCATTGGAATTCTTATTAGTTCCTACCGTAGGCTGTAGAACTATAGGCATCGACATTTCTTTAACTAGTGATTAAACTAGTAAATCTCAACCAATCCAAATTCACTATTTTTCAAATAATATTATATCTTAATATTTGATAAAGTAAATTACAAGATATTTAACTTTTCTAATTTGTAGAAGTATTTTTCATTCATTCTATTGGTTGAAAAACTTTGAGCGATAAGGGCGGATTTCTCAGAAATGTTTGTTTAGATTGCAAAGTTCAATATGGGTGATTTTTTAGGGAATCAAATATATTTCAATTTTGTGTAAAGTAAAGTTGCAAAACTGATTATTAAATATTGTAATTTTAGCGAGCAATATTTTTTATAATAACATTATAATATAGTAAAATATTTAAGATTTCAAAATTCTTAAACTATTTTTCTTCATCCTCATTATTCAAAATAATAGTTAATAAAGCTGGATTTTAGGGAAGTAGAGAAAGTGTAGGAAAAAAATTATAATAAGCACGAGTTAATGTTTGAAGAGTAAATTTAAGTGGAATACTTTTAAATTTTTATTATTTTATTTAATAATAAAAATTTTATTATTTTTTAAAATAATTTTTGATAAGAAATTTTTTATCAAAATATTTTTTTTCCATGTTTTCTATTAATTAATTTTTCCTTAAATTTTAAAAGTATTTTTAATTAAAGAAATTGACTAAATATTTAATAAAATTTAATATATCTTTATTAAATTATATAAGAATATTTTTTATTTATATATGTTAGCATATGATTATTAATGAAATTTGACAATTTTAGCCAATCAAACATTATCAATATTTTTAATAATATCATAATTTAATATTTAATAAAGTTATGTGTAAAATATTTAGAGATAACTGTATTGTCATCTTATTTATAGTTCCCTATATCATCAATCTCTTAAAAATCTACATCTTGGCTCAATGCTAGGTCTACCCTCAGTTCAACATGTCCTCATTTTGCCAGTTAAATTTTGTTGGAATATGTAAAGATAGAATCACTGCATCTACATGATTAGCTCGATGGGGGCTCTTCATGCTTCTCCCATATAGCTCTTTGATGGTTTTGAGTTTGGTACAGAGTCCTCCAAGGCTGATTTTACTCAACAAAGGGCAGTGGTAGCTTGTCTAGCATAAGTTCGTGAGGCATCTAGATGATTGCAGTGGGTAAAAGTTTGGGATATTTGAAATCTTTGTTTTACCTCAAAGGAAATTTGCCCCTGATTGATTCAGGGTTAGGGGGTACATAAATTAAAACTCTTTGTATTCGTATTTTTTTAGTAAGAATGGCGACCTCTGGTGCTCCCTAAAATGCTTGGATGTTTCCCTATCAGTCTTTGGTACGAATTCAACATTGCTGAAGTTCAAAATATGCTTCAATAAGGATTTTTAAGTATCAAAATGGCTGACTGAGATCGGTCTTGTTATGGATCATTACATACATTTGGGTAATTCAAAAATCTTTGGCATTTTTCTTTTCTACCGGATCTTTACTCTAAATATATATTCAAATCTTTGAATAAGGTCTGTAATTTTGCAGTGACATATATTTCTTTCATAAATTTAGACGAGTTCTTTCAGCATCTCTTTCCGTTAAATCATTGAATTTTTCTGTGAAATTTTTTCTTAAATACATTTATGTAAGTTCATACTCTATAAAAATACAAACAAGACTGTTAAATGTGCTGATTCATTTTTCACAGCAAGTATAGTATTGATTGATAGATTTAGTTTTGATCTTCACTCTAAATATATGAGTTATGGTTGGAGGAGCATCAATAAGCTTCTTTCTCTCTGTATCATTTTTTAATGTAAAAGTTCTTCTATCTTCAAGCGCATTAAAGACTTCTGTCACAAAGGTCATTTATCTGCAAATACGCATTGAAACTTACGATCCTTTAGAATGAAACATAGAATTTAAATTGCATCAAAAGCAGATTGTACAGTTGCATTTTGCAGAATTCAATATTTCAAAAAATAGAAAATAAATATAACAAACTATTTAAAGTGAATTTAAAATTCATAATGAAAAAAATTAACCAAACATTAAAATTACAAATAATTGCATCTTAGTGATAATTTTCATTTTCTAGATTTTCTAGAACTCTGCTTATATTTTTCTTAAAACCTTGGGCTCAATATGCTGTCAAAAATTCTTTCTAATTTCAAAATGAACTGCTAGATGCCTTGAAATTTAGAATTTGTTTCTCTCTTCAATGGAAGGTGATTAATACCTTCACTCGCTTTAAAGCCACCTTTCCTATTTTTGATAAGGTTTGCATTTTGAATCTGTTTGCGTAATAAAGGGGATGCAATTTATTACTGTTCAGGGGAAGTCATGTCTCATATGAAAAGTCAAGTTTTTGGTTAACAAATTAATTGGAATTTTCCTGAACTTTCCAATTCTATTATAAATATACAGGTGTGATGTGAATATTAAAAAATTATGCTTGTCCTAAGTGAATAATTGCTAACATTTGCAAATTTATGATTGCAGAAAGACATCAAGAAGCTTTTGGGAGTTGATTAATAATTCTGGGGTATAATATTAGCATATTTTTATGTACTCTCATTGCAAAGATAAATAAGTGACATTGATTCACCGATATGTTTTCACTGAGATGTGAATAAATTGTAGATTTTTCACTCAGATGTGAATAAATTAACAGTGGGCGTTCTTCGTAGTGATATTTTAAAAAAATTGGTAACCCTTGAAATTGCAAAATATTGATAGAAAAATTAGTACAATTCAATCTCTAATATTATTATTTTGATATATATTCTATAGAGTTTATTTATTGATTTTGCATGTGATTTGCTTCATATTCTTCGATGTTTTTTTTTTAAATGATATATAAATCAACCATTTCACATAGAACTAGCAAACTACATGCACTTGGTGGACAGTTTTCTTCTTAAATTTTGAAATTGTCTTTTCACACACAAAGTGAAATAAATTATTGATTTTCTTTTGTAAAACTAGATAATTTCTTATTTTATGTTTTTAAAACCAAACTTGCATTTTTAAGTTCAACTATTATTTTAAAATTTTATATATGTCAATGGATATAGGTATTATTTATAGATTAAATTTATATTAACAATTTCTATTATTAATTATATTTTAAAATATAATAAATTTGTTAATAAATATATAAAAATAGCTTTATATTCTAAATAAAAAGATTATGTAACAAATTATTTAATATAATATCTTAACAACTTTTAATATAAATAAATTGTAATATCTTAATTATTTTGGTGAGGCTATATCTACTTATAGAACTCAACTGTATGCTTCTTGTTCAATTCAATTATTTGACAAAGTTTAAACAATCCTACCAACATTTTGGCAGGAACTTCGCTGCTCTGCAGCCTTGTTATAGTAAAATTATAGCAAGTTGAAAATTTACACGAGAAAAATGGTCTAACTCAACTCTCTTTTACATTTGTTAACTCATGCCAACTCTGGTGCACAGAAGACAATTTCTATCGAAATCCTTCCAATACCACGTGTAAGCCATAGCAGAAACAAGAATAATAATAAAAGCAATGAAATACAAATATGGACACTCTATTAATTTGTCAGATATTCTATAAAGAGCGCCTGATTTCGTGCTGAAAAACCTGCAGAATTGCCAATTAGTACCATTAAAATGCAAATTTCAAATATCACCATGAATCGCGCCATGTAAGATTTAAGAGGTTGTCAACTACAACACATTTCTACGAGCATGCAGTAGAAATATTTTGGTTTTAGTTTTTCTGGGAGAAACTTACAGCATAGAGGCTTTTGACTGTAAATCTATTGAGTTTTGTGCAGCTAAGAAAATTCATGAACAATTCTACTAGATTTGTACTGACGGTACATACTGGTGTTTAACTTGCTCTTGTTCACAGTTTTCTTTTTAGCTTGAGTAGAATGGCTGGATTTCATAGCTTTGACAGTTCCAAGTACAGTCCAATTGAAGAGGCTATGCTCATTCTGAATACTCCAATTGATGATCTGTTTATTACTCCAGACGAATTTGAAAGCGATAACGACAAAGAATTTCACAGCTTTGACGGCTCAAAACTCAATCCAATCGAAGAGGCTTTCCTTATACTTAACACCCCGATTGAAGATGAGTTTCTTTCTCCCTTTTCTGAATCTAAGAAAGAATTTCGTAGCTTTGATGGCTCGAAATTTAGTCCAAGTGAGGAAGCTTTCCTTATGCTTAACACCCCAATAGATGATTTGTTTGTTTCTCCTCCTCCTGCTTGCATTGCTGATAAACGAGGAGAAATCACCAAACATATTGAGCTCAAAGAGGTAGAAAACATTCCTGAAAAATCACATTCCAAGGGGCTGGATACGACATTGAAGGTAAGCTTCCAACTAAATATTATTTTATATCGGTTTTGGCAAAATGTACTAGGATTTGTTTTGTCTGTCAATCCAAGCTCTGGTTATTGTCAATCCTTTTTTATCTTCCCCATTTTTTAAAATGATCATGTTCTAATATGTGCTTTTTTATGATTTTAGCTTGAAAGAGAACTACAAGAAATCAAAGCACACATTAAGGTGCTGGGATGGGTGTTGGAGGTGAGTTTCAATCCTTTAAATAGTTACCAATGTTATCCGATTTTTTCTTTTTTCCCATTCCTACCATATTCCTATCATATTTTGTGCTTCTTTATAATTTGTTACAAACTGTTCCTTGTATCATCTAAAAATAAACTGTTTCTTGTATCGTCTAAAAATATTCTGATATCCCATGGTGTAATTTTTCAGAGTTCCCTAAAGAGGACAAACATGCTGATACCAAAGAGAACAGACATGCTGATACCAAAGCTTGCCAAACAGGATATGCTAGTGGCTTGCTAGAAGAGTTCTAATTTTAAAAGTTGATTATCATAAGAGATAAAAAAAAGTTCAGGAATTACATCAAATGTTTTGGAGATTTTCTAGTGTTTCCAACACTTAAAAATGTAATTGTCTGAACTGCAAGACAGAGTGAAACCATTTAGAGAGTAAAAGAAGTTGAACAAGTCGTTTTGAAGCTTACTCTTTATCACAATGTCCTCATTTTTTACAATGCTTTTTTATTTTCTCTTGTAATTGTATCATTTTTAGTGCTTACATCGCTTACATGCATGGAAGTAGTGGACGTGAGGGGAGGTTTATTTAAGGAGTAACGAAAGTAAGAGGCTTACTGGATTCGTGTTTTTTTTATGATTGCCTTCCAATTCATACCTGTCACAGTAAAGTGGTATACTCATAGGACTGTATTTTGTGTTAAATGAGCCCAATAAAATACCTAAATTATATGTAAGAATTATGTACATAAATCAGTTGACTTCAAAGCAATAGAAAGTGAAGAACGAAAAATAATAGAATATTAAAAAGATAATAATATTTATATTCATGAAGGGTCAAAATTGGTCTCTATAATAGAAAAAGTATAATGAAAAATAGAGAATAAAAGAATAGTTTTGTCTTTTGATGTCATACAAATTTTGTCAAATATAAGGCTCTTTAATGATGTTACATCATACTCAATCTTGAGGAAGAAAGAATGTGAATGGATGAAACTTCAAATGTAAAGCATTGTTGAAAAAAGACATTTTAGTAGAGACTCACAATAATCATTTATTATATTTAAAATAAAATAGTTAAAGAATCTTTTATCTTTATAAGATATGAAGATTTGGAAAGTGTTGTAAGAGTCTTAAAAGAGGCAAAACAATCACTCTCTAATTTTAGGTTAAGGGAACCAAAAGAAAAGGATCCTTGATCTTAGGCTTCATTGAATAAATCTTAAAAATATAATGTTTTTAGGATTATGGTGATGAATTTCTACACAAAGGGCACATTAAAGATCTTTGAGTTATGCAAAAGACACCCTCAAACTATATTGTAATTAAAGCTTAGTACAATATAGAGGTTTGATGTTCCCATCTTCAAAGTAAAGAAATATATATTATAAGAAAATCTTGAAATACTTTTCTTGAGACTATAACTATTTATACTATAGGTAGAACTTTAAAGCTCATCTCTAATAACTACTTTTGTGTATACACACACACACACACACACAGAGATTAAACTAATATGCATATGAATAATGTCTTTTTATTTTAACAAATATAATACATTAAAAGTATTCATGCACCATTTAAAGTGTACCACATATTCTTAATACACCATTTAAATTCCATCTCATATTTACTTATTTATACACATTTAAATGACTAGGTCTCCTACACCTTGCCAATTTTAGAGCCTAATAATGTTTTCACTTATATCTACTATTTCATTTCACTTACACATGAGTTCAATCGATAAATTCAAGAGATACTCTTGATTTCTCCTTCCCTTATCACTTCTCAATAGAATTAATTTCAATATTTTTTTTATATTAATTATAGAGTTAACAACAGTACAAACAATAACTAATACTTAACAATTTAATACAACCTATATCCGTATAAAGTATTAGTAACTAACTAAATAACATTACTACTTTCAATTCTTACTTTCATCAGATTCATCCTACTTCAGCTGTCCTAATGGGGAGAAACCAATGATAGTTCTTCATTAGAACAAACTTCTTCTATGTCAGAGTTCCTTTCACTATTGAAGGAAATTCTTGCATCATGTTTCTTCTTCTCTTTCTTCGGTGCAACTTCTTTTTCTTTATTCTTTTCATTGAGCTGATTTTGAAACTCCGTCATCTACTTATGAAATGTGGGGTTTCTCTGAGTATTGCATGACCATGTATGGCCATACCTGTTTTCCTACCTGTTTGCTCTCACTATCACCTCTCCAAACAGCTTTAGGAGTTTGGCACTCGATATCTCTATTGTCTCTATAACCTATGAGGCAATATTAAAAAAGTGAGTCTCTTATATGAATCATCAAGAAATCTCCTCACTGTTAAAAACCTCATCTTTATTGCCTTCCAAATGTGTCATAAACCGAGCTATATTTAGAGATAAACGGAATAAATTGCAAACCTTTTTCATATCTTTAATACAACCAAATATGATTTCTAAGCATCTACCATTATCATTAATGTTCCAATTCATAAATCCTTTACATAACATATGCCATATTTCTTTGCAAAATAAACAGTCAATAAAAATATGTTCGATAGCTTTATTTTTCTTGCACAAAGAGCACAAATTAACATCAGAAGTATGTTGTTTATAGGGCAACTTCTATATAATTAACAACCACCTAAAATAATCCTTTTTAGGCTCCAAAATAACAGTCCATAAGTATTGAGACCTCTTTTTGATAAAACAAATTATCCGTACTAATATTCCAATAGAGATTTCAATATACTTTTAAAAAAATAGAATTATTAGCGATAGCTCTGTATATGTCTTTGGCCTTGGTTGTGCATAGTAAGGAGCCATCACTTCATTTGAAATCTGAGAATTGTGCATAGGTTACTGATGCACTGAACATCTTCATAGAGAACACTAATCTTTGTACAACTCTGGGGAGCTGAATTCATGAGAGAGTAAGTACCTGCTCAACAATATAAAGCAGATGAAACCTGCATAAGAGGTAATGTCTTTTCAATTCTTTCCCAAAATCTATCTTCAAAATTTGTTAAAGAGGACAGATCCAACTGGAATCAATGCCTCAATAAAGAACAAAAATCAAGATTACATTTAAGATTTTCATATTTTTAGCAACTCAAGCATATTCATTTACAATAGGGTCATTAAGGAAGGCCTCTTCGATTGGATTAAACCTTCATCCGTCAAAGTTTTGAGATCTTTCATCAATAGCTATTTTTTGTTTCTCTACTGTAGATGTCGAAGTAATTATCTTTTTTTTAAAGTTGTTGGGTCACGCAAAATGATTGGATTAGTAAGCCATTCTACTTCAGCGATGTCATTCATATCCTTTGAATCGAATATTTCTGTGGGTGCATTCTCATTAGAAACTGGAGAAATAAACAAATTATTCGTTGGGCTATTAAGAATAAGCAAAGCTTCTTCAATTGGACTGAACTTTGAGGCGTCGAAGCTCTAAAACCCTTTAGCATTATCTCTCTCCTATTTCTCTCGTGTAGAAATTGGAGTAACAAATAGATCTTCAATTGGACTATTAAGGATTAGGGAAGCCTCTTGCATTGGAGTCAACTTTGAGCCATCAAAGCTCTGGAATGCTTCAATATTTTTTTCATAAAAATTCTCTGGCATAGAAATAGGAGTAACAAATAGATCTTCAATTGGACTATTAAAGATTAGGGAAGCTTCTTGAATTGGACTCAACATTGAACCATCAAAACTCTCATATCCTCTAACATTTTCTTCCTTAAATTTCTCTGGCTCTGGGTTAGAAACAGGAGTAATAAACAGATCTTCAATTGGGCTATTAAGGATCAGGGAAGCCTCTTGAATTGGACTCAAGATTGAACCATCAAAGCTCTGAAATCCACTATCACTATCATATTTCTCAAATTTAGAAACAGGAGTAATAAACAAATCTTCAATTGGGCTATTGAGGATAAGGGATGCCTCCTGAATCGGACTCAATATCGATCCATCAAAACTATAAAACCTTTCAGAAATAATCCTTTCAGATTTCTCTGGTGTACAAGAGGGTGTTGTGACTAACTTCTCTACTAGAAATCCTTCAGAAAGCAAATTCAAATCTCTCAATTCCTGTTCATACATTTCAGAATTGATAAGGTTAAACTCTATATTATTATCTATAACAACTGAGTTCAACCCAACATTTATTTTGGACCGTGAAGAACTTGTTGATGGACTTATACAGGCTTTATCCTTGAATGATTTTGTTAAACAAGAGCTTCTTACTTTAGAAGCTATAGAATTCACTTCTCCAGCCAAAACTCCTTCCTTGCATTGCAACTTACACATTTCTCTGCTTTGATATTGAGACTTTGTTCCTCTGACATGGGCTTTATTCTCTGACAACAGACACCTTGCATCATTCTTTTTGGTAATCTTATTTACCTTCCTTACATTTGAATATCCACGAGTAAACATCACAGAGCTCAAATCTCCACTCCTCAAAGAAGTTGATATTGCCATTTTTCAGGCAGGCAGCTATCTTTCAGATAAAATGACCTGTTGCATAGTTTCGAAATTACCAAAAACACAAAAGATTTTTACAAAAACTTAACAATTGATTAAAAAAATATTTTAAAAAATTCATAAAAAACAGTAACATTTATAACTTTTCCTAAATTTTATCTATCATTTTGTATCATTTTGTGGAAAATATAACTTCCCTGCTATTTAGTATTTACGTAGACGATGGAAACTATCTATCAAAATCAAATTGAGCTTCAAATTCGAATGCCCATTTTATCAGCATAAACAACTCAGAAAATTATGAAAATTTAGAGTATAATTATCTCTAGTACAAAGAACAAAATCATTCAATTACAATGAAAACTGCATTTTGTTACCGTGAAAACTGAATTGAGAGCAACGATCTTCTAGTATTACTCAAGAATTTTCTCGGCTGCAAAATGCTCAAGAGATTTGCAGTATAATAATTCTATGCTGCCATTTATCTCGCCTCTTATAATTTTTTAAATTACAATGCATGGCGCCAACTTCTTTTTTTTAAATGATTTTTTAATGTCCTAATTGGCAACCCTACAGTTTAGATAATGTTTCTAAATTTTAATGTTTATTTAAATAAATACTTGAGGATCTTATTGCCATTTTTTTTTCCTTAATTTATCAACTGCTTTACAAAACGAAAGTTTAGATTTTAAAATTAGAAACAAACTTAAAATTATAAAATTTCTATTTATTTTGTTGTTTCTATTTACAATTACTCTTCTTTTTTCTATTTATGTTACTGTTTCTATTTATTATTATTTTATTTTTATATATTCAGTTGTTTTTATTTTTTACTAGTCTTCTTTCTTTCTATTTATTTTTACTGGTTTACTCTTTATTATTATTCTTATCTTTATTTATTTTTCTATTTCTATTTATTATTAATCTTCTTCCTTTCTTTCTGTTTATTATTACTCTTCATCTTTTACAAAACAAATTTTAGATTTTAGAATTAGGAAAAATCTTAAAATTATGACATAATTTTAGATTTTAGAATTAGAAACAAACCTAAAATTGTGGCATTTCTATTTATTTTGTTGTTTCTATATACTTTGTTGTTTCTATTTATTATTACTCTTCTTTCTTTCTATTTGTTTTACTATTTCTATTTATTATTATTTTTCTTCATTTTTATTTATTCAGCTACTTTTATTTATTACTAATCTTCTTTCCTTTTATTTATTTTTACTATTTTACTCTTTATTGTCATTCTTCCTCTTTATTTATTTTGTTGTTTCTATTTATTAGTAGTCTTCCTCCTTTCTTTCTATTTATTATTAATCTTTCTCTTTTCTATTTATTGTGATGTTTCTCAATAAAATAGTTTAGAACATATAATTATAGTTAAAAAATAATTTAAATATAATAATTTTGTCTTTATGCGATCTCAAAGAACATTTAATTACCATCAAAAATTAATAATGTTTCATCATTTTTTAATAAAATTGATAAAATGATTTATTGCTCAATTGGTGATTTGTTGTAGAGTTATGTTTTGAGAAAATATTTATATAATAATTTGATTGTATGGTTGTACAAAATTATCTTAGATCATTTGATATTATATTTATAAATAGTTAGATTTTAAAGAATTTTTCTTGGAGAAAATATTCTATAGTGTAATTTTCTTTATACATTATTAGTACTTGCGGGTAGACTAAGTACTATTGTATCAATTTTTGAGTTTTTTATCTTAACTAGTGATTAAATTAACTCTTCTACACCAATCAAAATAAATTATATTTTATATTTCATTATAAGTTTTTTCATTTTTAAAATATAGATGTAATTTTTTTAACTTTATAATAACTAAAAATTATTTTATTGTCATCTCATTGGAGGAATGTATTTGAACTCTTATAGACATATTTCTCGCATTGTGAATATAATATTTTATGAAAATAAGAAAATGGATGGCCGGAGGAATGCCATAGGTAAAAAAAACATGAGAGGAATGTGAAGGAATAAGGTTTTGTTATTTGTTTTTATCATGAATTCATAAATATTTAAAGTATTAGTTGAATTCTCTATAAATCTTAGGGACGAATTTGAAACACTCTCTTCCACTTGTGTTGGTGAACAGATTTGTCTTCCTCTTTTTAAATGAAAATAAATAAAGAGTCTATGCTTCTAAAGACAAATGATTCATCAACAGTTGGGTAAGCATAAGAAATTGCTTCCCTCTGAATTTTTAAGGTACAACTTCCTTGTAGGATATTCAATGAATTGTTAACAAAAAGTAAATTCATATACCTTTGACCAGAAAGTGTAGAAGGACCACTCAAATACTCTTGGGTATTGAGGTGATTTACATAATCAACATGTGATTAAATTTAACTATGAAGAAAACTGAGATCTACTAACTACTTCTAAAACAAACAACCTATAAAATAACTCACGAAAGACAAGCTACAAAAAAACCAAAAGCGACTGAATATAAATAACACATGCACAGATTTAAATGTACCAACTTTCAAAGTAATCAATACATTCCAAATTTTGATTCAAAGATCTAAACCATACCATGCATCTATATATTCATATATAATCAAATCAAAGTCTAATAAAAATCAGTCACTAGCTGTTTCAGAACTTAAAAAGACTATGCTAACTATCTACTTCAAAAAGAAACTATCTATTTTTCTATCTGTATTTTCTAACCCCTTCACTATTTAACGCTCTAGCAATAATAGTTTCAGGTCCGAGAGAGCCTCCAAAAAAACACGGTCTCTCAGATACCAAAAAAAAAATGTTTATAACCAGTTACATAACTAAAAATAAAGTTTTATAACATGTGTCTTTTAAAACATAAAGAAAGGGAAATGTTTTCCCGAAAACTACTAACTCCCTCTGGGGCCTTCTGACGTGGCGGTCTGTACGAGCTTCCAAGATTGGAACACGTTCACCAATTCCTGGGCTGGCTGGAAATGAAGATTCTTCAGACCTGTCAGCTTCGCCTGAGTCGCATTCTTTTCCCACCTTAACTCCATGTTCCTCTCTACCTGCTTAGGTAACTGACCTCTATTCAGCAGCAACATAGATTCCACGTTTGCAATTCTGGTGAAATCCTGAACTGTAGGCACTTCATTTTCTTTGAGAGCATTCATGGTGTCTATAAAGACTTTGACCATGGCATCTACATCCCTATTACCTTCGTCAATTTGCAAAATACTAGAGGGATTCACTATCTTGATGTCTTTAAGGGCATCCGCATGCATATCCAGCACCTCTTTCTCTATTTCTTTGACTTGAGAGATCACAGGTTTAAACATTGTATTTTTCCATCTGAAGTTCTATTTTAGGATGAACAGCATACAGCGATCTACTAGCTTCATCTAATTCTCAGCTAAGAACTGAGTCACACCATAGGTTTCTATTTCTTGAACCTGTATGACAATCGCTGCGCATTTCTCTTCCTCCATTTCCAAGCTTGTAACCAGGGTTTGAACCTCACTGAGTAATCCTTCTCCATCTAAGCAAGTAGATATAAACTCGCAGATGAAAGCACTCCCTTCAATGATAACATTGTTTATCCAAGACTTCATAACCTCCATCAGAACCCTCCCCTATTGCATCTGTTTCACTACCCTTTGGCTTTCAACTAAATTTGGATCAAAATCTTGTGAAGACTGGGCCAGTGGCAATACTCCATTGTCAGCGAGTGAGGAAAGAAACTCATCCATGGTAGATACCAGCTGTTTCAACTCATGTTTCTCCCTTCCATCTTTTTGCGACTGCCCGAGCATATGATCAACTAAGAATTTAAATAGGTGATCCCTAGAATCCTTGTTTAGAACACCAAGCTCCATCTTCATGATTTCAAAATCTTCAGCCTCTGGTTCCTGAATTCCCTCTTTAGGCCTAAAAGTGGCTATTTCTGCAGTCACCTTTCCAGTAGATGGATCGGTAGATAGCTTAGCATCACTCTTCATTCTTTTTTCTTTAGGGGTCCAGGTAGCATATTTGGTGATGATCTCCTTCACAGGAAGTGAAATGGGTTTTTAACTCTTTCTCTTATTCACTGATTCAGTTAATGAGGGAGGAACTGAAACGGTGACTATCCGATTGTCGAAAGTTTTTACAGGAGTATTCCCAACCTAAGGTACATCCGTGCTACTAGTAAGGATTTCTTGAACCTTTTCTTGTTGATCCATTGGAAAATAAATGTCATCATCATTAATCTCAATATCCAGATAGTCAGGTCCTAAGGATGCCATCTAACAATGCCTTTCTGATCTTGTTCTAGGCCTCGACTTGGGTGTTCTAGGATGTCCACTGGAAACCACCTTTTTCTTAAGGGACGTAACTTTACTAGGATTTGGAAACACAGGAGATACATTAGATGGGGCATGTTTCACATTTTTTAAGGTTGATCCTGCAAAATGCTTTTCAAGAGGAGGGTTCTTAGCTCCTTTCTTTTTCTTTTCTATTATCCCATTTTTCATGACCCTAAAAATGGTTCAAGCCCTCAACTTTATATCATCTTCTTCTTTCCTGTTCAAATCTATGTCTAGGGGACTTCTTGCTTCTACATTGCTAGCCTCTGAACCTGTGACTTCGGAACTATCCTCTTCTACACCCTTAATATCAAAATTTAATTGCAACAATTTGATCTATGGAATTACAAGTCTGGAGTGATCTCATTTCTAGATTACCCCTTCGTCACCGAGATCTTCCCATAGGTCCTCAAGGTGTGAACTGGGTGAAGGATAATTACTTAAGCTTAGAACTTGTCTAGCGAAGCCCTTATTGTCAAAACCCCTTCTTAACTCATAAAATTGCAAATGAAAACTCAATAAGTTGCTTCCTATCACTGAAGTGTCCATCATATTGTTACAGGCCAAGTTGCCAATTTTAACTGGGAACATAGAAGGCCACCTTTCTTTTGGCAGGGTATTTTTAATAACCACGAACAATTGCCTGCAAACTTCTGCCAAAATAAAATAATCGAAAGCAAACCTTGGGAGCCTGAGAGGTTCATCATCAAAGCCTCCAACCTGAATGTAGGTGAAATGTGGGAACTGAATGTATAGACTTCCGTAGGCTTGAATCAATTTCTATGCCTCCAATGAAACTCTTTGGTTTGGGACTCCTACCAATTGTTGACACAATCTACCCAGGAAAACATCATGAACCTTCTTGTATTTTTCCAAAATTTTATCTTTTCTTAATAATGGACAGTACTCATAAATTAAAAGATCTTCATTCTAAGGAACGTGTTGAATGGTAGACAAATCCTGTGTGCATGCCAGACAGTATGTCAAATAGGAAGACATAAAGAAATCCTTCTTAATGGCCTAAGCTTGTTTATGTTGGTCCCTCAGGGAACTAGCAATAATCTCCACCTAATCAATATGTTGCCCCCCTTCCAAGACTATCTCTATAAAATGAAACATCAACTCCTCATAGAGAAGAACCTATTCTAAACCTTTAATCCAGTGAAGCAACACTATCACATCATGAATAAGTGGTTTCATATGATCTTTAGTGAGAACTTTAGGTAACTGAGACCCACCTTTGTAATTGGTTTGAGTCCACTTCCTAGCCACATGACTCTGGTTTTTATCTATGTTTTCTCTGTACTAAGCTAGAGATTGAGTGGGAGTAAAACTGATGAGAGATTCCTCTAGGATTTTAAAAATAGCCATAATAGTCTCCCTATTGACTAGCACAAGGGTTTGGCCTTCTACATTCATAATGCACTTGGATTTAACATCATATCTATTAATACATTGCTGAACCAATTCTGGGCATACAGCTGATAGCGAAAAAGTCATGGCTTCTAATAATCCACTTGATAGGAACTCTAGACTATGATCTTCCATTGCATGGTTTGTGAGGTCAATTGTCATTTTTTCTACTGATATCCCTAACAGGTCTGTGTATGAGACAATAGGGGCTTAACATTACATATTCTTGACATTCCTGAAGAAATGCATACTGGACCTCATCTCTCCCTCAAGAATAAAAATAAAAATGCCCCCCCCTCTCGAATCAATATATTAAACAGCAATAGGAAATGAGAAAAATCTTTAGGAGCTACTTGTTTTACAAAGACTCAAAACAAATTCTTCTCCAATAGCTGAGACTCTACAGAAAAATAACAAGAAAGAAAAACTTACAGAGCTGTTTATATTTTGAAAGATTAATGCCCTGAAAAGTTGACTTTAATGAACATTAGTCGGGGACATTAATTTCAAATGATGTGAGTAGTAATGACTCAGCAATAGGATGTCCTTGAAATCTGCCATCTTTAATATCATTATTAACCATCCCCCAAATGAGATCTCCTGCTCGTGCTAACGATTTCATTAATCGCAACCCAAAACTTTATTCGAGATTTGCTTTGTGGCTCCTGTCAAATCAAAACTACCCCTCTTAAAAACTTAAGCATCATTTCGCCATCAACTTATGTCATGTGCCCCATCAACTGTCCTTTCACCTATGACTTTTCCCTCTATCTATCTTTGAACCTCTTTGAACTACTTGAACCAGAGTTCAAAGTGGTTTGAAGTGGTTCACCGCCAAAAGGTGAAATAGGTCAGGGCCCACCTGCAAAAAATGGTCGTTAGAAGAGAAAATATTCATTGAACTGCTTCGAACTACTTTGAATTGAAGTTCAAAGTGGTTCGAAGTGGTTCAAGTGAGGCATGAGTCTTGGAAAAGGTTCACCCAAGGAAGGCCAAATTTGAACTTGACAAACTTGAAGGCTGTTTCTTGACAACTTTGAAGGGCATAGATGCTTGAAGGATTACTGCAAGGAAAGACTCTCAAGGGAACATGCTAAATGAGCTTCAAATTAATGAACTAGCAAGGGTCTTAGACACTTCAATAATGGTGACTCTAACTATCTCTAACATCAGCTCTAGCTGGGGATTGCATATTGCTCAATGTGCAAAGAACTCTGAATAACTGGTTTCATAGAAAAGACTACCCAAAGGGGAAGAAAAATAGAGCACTATGACACAACAAAAAGGAAAATAGGAAACACTACCTAATATGTACACGAGTACTGACTGAGTAAATCATTAGAGCTTGCATAACTTGAGGTCCTACCCATTATAAGTAAAAGGCAGATTCACACCATCTGGGTAGGACAACCGGAAAGCATTTGAGCCAAGAGTTTTAGAAATAATAAATGGGCCCTTCCATAAAGACTCAAATTTCCCATGAGACCCTTTGGGTGCTCGCCTTTTGTCCCATAGTAGCACTTCATCACCCTCCATAAAGTTACAAGGCCACGCCTGCATATCAAAAATTTGCTTCACCTTCACCTGATGTTTTGTGATAGGATCTAGCAACTTCACCCTTTCTTCTTCCAGTCTACTCAAATGCATGACCCGTTTCTCCAGAGGATCTTTAAAATACTGATCTTTAATGATGGCTTGGAGCTTAGCTAAGGAGAGTTCCAAAGGTAGAGAGACATGTGCTCCTATCCCATATACCAGTTTGAAGGGGGCCATTCCAATTGCTCTTTTTAAAGTGGTTCAATCTGCCCACAAAGCTTCAAATAGCTTCTTATGCCATTCACGGGGATTATCATCCATCAACCTTTTCATGATCGCTACCAGGTTCTTATTACTGGATTTGACTTGACCATTCCCTTGCGGGAAATAATCAGAGGAATGAGCCAGGATATGCCATGTTCATAACAAAAAGCTGAGATTTCTTCAGAAGAAAAGTATGTAGCATTGTCTACTACTATCTTAACAGGTACCCCGAACTTGACAAAAATATAATTTAAAAGGAACTCACACACAACCTAAGAGTTCACTTTCTTGGTGGGGACAGCTTCCACCCACTTAGTAAAATAATTGGTGGTCGTGAGAATATAAACATGCCCAGTGCTAGATGGTGGGTTCAAAGGTCCCATGAAGTCTATCCCCCATTGTTTGAAAGGCTCATCAACAATCACATGTTTAAGAGGCAGAGCAGTAAGATGAGGTCTCCCAGTAAAAAACTGACATTTTTCACAATTGTGAACATACTGGTATGCATCCTTGAACATGCCAGGCCAGTAGAAATGATTCCAGAGAATCTTGAATGTAGTTACAGTTGAGGAGTAGTGACCTCCACAAGCTTCATCATGGACCACCTTCAAAAGTTCTTTCTGCTTCTCAGCATCCATGCATCTTAAGAAGGTTCCATCTACACCACTTTTATATAATCTCCCCTGAGATATCACATATTTTTTTGCTTTCTATTTCAAGTTACACCTCTCTTTGGGATTTAAATGATCAAGACACTCTCCATAAGTAAGGAAATAAGCCATGTCCAAAAACCAAGGATCAGTTAGACTGACTAGCAACGCCATGGGTACTTCATCAATTTTCTCAAATGACTTACCATCCTCTATTATTAGCTTGCACAGGCCTTTCCCCCTTACCAAATTGGTTGGTTTGATCATCAGATCATACTCTTGAATTTTTTCTATCCAAACTGCTCTATTATTCATACCAATCTCCTTCTGAGTCAAAATACTTTTCACTGCAGTCTCATGGACGAAAATGGTACAATGGGAATGAAGTATATAGTACCTGAACTATTTTATTGCTTTTACTATGGTGAAGGCATGTTTTTCCATCTGGGAGTACTTGAGCTCATGTCTTTTCAGAGGCGTGCTCATAAAGGCTATGGGTGCTTCTTGTCCTTTCTCATCTTTTTGTGTTAATATACCCAACAGAGTATGCTCAGAGGCATAACAATAGATGATAAAGTCCTTTTTGAAATTGGGACTTTTTAGCATAGGTGCTTGAGATATCGCATCCTTAATATCACTAAAAGCTTTGCATCCATTTTTGTTCCACTTAAAAGGACCTTTCTCACTCATCATGTCGACCATGCACCTAGTAATTTCTGAGAATTCTGGAATGAACACATGCAGGAAATTCACCTAGCCAAAAAAAAGACTTCAATCCAGTTCTGCTCAAAGGAAGGCTGAGGTATTGAATTGCCTTAACCCTTTCAGGGTCAATTCGGACACCATCCTTTGAGACAATATAACCTAGTAATTTTCCTTCCTCCACAAAGAATATTGATTTTTTGGGGTTCAAAGAGATGTCGTGGCTTCTACATCTGAAAAGCACTGTCTTGAGATCTTTTAGGTGTTGACCTCTCTTCTTCAAAAAGATGGTAAGATCATCTAAATACACCACTATAATTTTGTTCTAGAGATCTTCCAAAGAAGAATTCATTACCCTCTGGAAGGTTGCACCCGCATTGATCAGCCCAAATGGCATTCAACTATATGCATAAGTTCCCCACGAGGTGATAAACACCATTTTGTGTTGGTCATTTTTTGCTACACTGATTTGGTTGTACCTAGAATAGCCATCTAGCATAGACATAACTTCAGATCCTAATACAGCTTGAAGAACATGCTCCATCATAGGCAAGGCATAGTTATCTTTTAAACTTGCTTGGTTTAGGTTATGAAAATCAACACAGATCCTAATCTCGCCATTCTTCTTCGTCACAGGAACTATATTGGCGATCCAAGTGGAATGATGAATGGGATAGATAATTCTTGCCTATAGCATCTTTTCAACTTCCTTCAATATGGCTTCAGACACTTTTGGATTATAGTTCCTTAATTTTTTACAAAAAGGGGTAACACCAGGCTTTAAAGGGATTTGACATTAAAAAGGGCCTCCTCTAAAATTCTTCAGGTCCTCATACCCCCAAGCGAAGACATCCCTGTATTCTGTAAGTAACTTTCTCAGGTCTTCTTTTTCAGATGAAGTGCATGTCTGACCAATTGAAATCCATTTTGGATCATCTTGCTCTCCTATATCAATTTTGTCATATTCTTTGGCATTATGTACATGGGATATCTTCTCTTTAATAGTACTATCATCTTTTCTCCTGAACAAATGTTCTAGAGATACAAGGCCCTTGGGGATTTTATTACCTTTCAGTTGAATCACTCCATCACTACCTGCAACATCTTCGTAGACTTCTTTGCAATCATTGTTAGATCCTTCAAAATATACATCAAAAAAACCTGCGGCACATTCTAAGAAATCCTTGAGCTAGGAATCACTATCAAAGACCTACCAATACTCCACATTATCAGGCACTTTTGGCTTGTAGATCATCTCAATTTGATACTTTTGAGTTTTAAAGTTAGGATGTGTCAATAATAATGAAGCTGATACTGCCAGGGCATCTACTCTAGTGTTCTGATTTCTTGGTATAAATTCTATGGAAAAGGTGTCGAAAAAGTCCAGCTCATCCCATACCAAGTTTTTGTAATGCTTTAACCTCTCATTCTTGATAGAAAATTGTCCTTTCACCTGCTTCACAATTAAATCGGCATCACCCTTTACTATCAACTTTTTGACTCCCCTCAGTTTTGCCTCTTCCAATCCCAGAAGTAAGGCTTCGTACTCTGTAGTATTGTTAGTATTTTTGAAATCTGACTTGAAAGAAAGAGGAATACATTCTTTATTAGGAGGAAAAAGGACTACCCCCGTGCCTGAGCCTAAATTGGAGCATTTGCCATCAAACTCCATCTTCCGTATACCCTCTTCTTTCTAAGAAGAAGTTTCAGCATCCTTTTCCAGATTGGCTAAAATGAGATAGTTGCCAAAATGACACTTCTCATACAAAATTTGAGCTTTTGGGTTATCCGAGGGTACCATAGTATATTTATTTTTAGGCTCGGGTTCAAGTTTTACTTTCTTTTTTCCTACTGGGATCATAGCCTCTAACCAGTCCATCTTAATGTCTCCTCCTAAATCCTTGCAGAAAGTTCTACTGAGCAACATACCATAGCTAGTTGGGATATCTACCACCAGGATAGTCAACTTTAGACATTTGTCAAGATATGCAGCAAGAACGGCTTGGGCATCTTTGACTTGACCCATTAACAGTACTTGTTTCCCATCCATAGAATAAAAATGGCCATAAGTTTTAGTCAAGGTGAGACCAAGGGCTCTTGCAACAAGGGTAGGCATGATGTTATCTAATGTGCCAAAGTCAATAATGCAATTGCTGAGTCTCTATTCATTTAGTAGTAAGGACATATAAAAGGGATTAGGCTTTCTTTCCTCTAGTTCACCTTCAATTGTATTAACAAAAGGACATTCTTCGGGCGTCTGAGGAGTATCTTGGGGCTTAAAGACAAGCGGTTCTTCAACTATGGTTGTCTCACCTATAAGAGGCTTATCTAGTTTGGGGTTTGAAGTTGACTCCCCTTTAACATATTGGACTAGCTTGTCCAGCTCTTTGGGATTCATTTTAAGGTATTCTGCAGGGGAAATGGAGATTGTGCTTGTTTTACAGAATTCAAAAAAGTCAAACGAAGAAGGAGATGAACCACCTCTTGGTAAGATCTTTACTTTAGGGCCCTTTGGACATGCAGGAGTCTCTCCACTTCTGGCTTCTTTACGCCTAGCATTAGCATTAGTAGCAATTGAACCAGGAATAAACTTTTGCATTCTCTGATTTCTCATTAGAACAGCGCAGGCAGGATCCTGCAAAGTTGCTAAAACACTTCCACCTCTGTCAGAGCCTGGCTCATACTCTAGGTAAAAAGAATTGGATAGACCAATATCAAGTCAGTCTTTCTCCTCTTTCAACTCTTCTATATTGATAGTATCTTTTGTTGCATGTATTTGGAGACACCTTAACCAATCAAGACAAGATTCTCCATCATGATCGGTTGTTAGATGAAAGGAACACATTGTTTCCCTTGGGGTAGATTTAATTTTCAATCTAGGTTGTGAACCCGGCAAGAGAGGTGCTTTTCCCTAGACCCTGGGGTTGATTATATTGTCTTCAGCTAACATCTTGATAAGGGGATTGGTACAGTGAACTGGCCTTGTTTTGTTGTCTCTTGAGCATAGCCATATCATTCATCAACCTCTCAATTAGAGGGTCTATTTTTGTAGAGGATGAGGGAATTCCCGAAGCCTGAACTTCTCTCTTCCACTTTCCAGTCGATATGAGTGTATCCTCTAGCTAAATAGCCTGTGTCTGGGCTGCAGGCAAATCAGCAACTCCATCTTTCAACAGGTGAAAGCTTATATTAGGAGCAATGACATTCAAGAAAAAAAACTTCTTATTCTCATTACTGGGTGCCAAAGCTGCTGGAATCCTTTGCAAAATTCTATTAAACTTAGCCACAAACTCCTGCATAGGCTCATGTATTTCCTTCTTTAGTTGATTAAGTTGAAGCAATAAAGAAATCTCGTTATCAAGAGTTTTAAATCTTTTTTCAAAACCTATTTTCATATCATTCCAATTAGTGATTGAACGATTTGGTAAATGAATGAACCAATCAGCTGCGATATCCACTAAGGTCCTAACAAAAAGCCTAACCGCAACTTCTTCAGTATGAACACTAATAACACCACAGGCAGTGTGGAAGGCACTGAGATGATCATCAATGGTTACTTTTTCATCTCCGCTAAACTTGGGCAAGGCCTGATTAGCACCTTTGGGCAAATCCCAAGGGGGGTTAGCTCCTAAGTTCAGTGGGCCAATATTTTGACCCCAGGGTTGATTGGCAGCCATGTTAGGTAACTGGAAAATCAAAGGTTGGATATTAAGAACAGTAGGCACAATAGTACCTAGTGTTACAATAGCTCAAAAAAGGGGTGGAACAAATGGGCTAGGTGGAGGTGAAGAAGGTCTACTAAATGTTTGGGTTTTCTTCTTCTTGTGGGTATTAAGGTTAGGTTCAAAACTAAGATTCGTCAAAGCTTCAAAATCTTCATCAAGCAATCCCCTACTCCTATCACCTCCAATATACCTCTTTTCTACCAATTTCAAACTCAGGAGTGACCTCAATTTCTTGCTGGGGCTTGTGCAAGTCTATTCACTATAACTGCTTCACGAGCAACTGGTATTCCCCTCAGTCACTCAGCTCTTTCTTCTTCTCTTTCAAACACTGCCTAAACTTGATGAAACTGTTGATTACTATGTTTAAACCTCCACGCCTCTGCAGCTAAGCTTGAAATTATGTCTTCTTGTGTGTCTTCGAATCCTAGATTAGGTTGAAGCACAAGAAACACATCATTGTGTGGTAATACCATCTTGTGGCATTATATCAGTTGAGAACCTAGTATTTTATACTGGACTCTCCCCAGTAGAGTCGCTAAAAATTTGTTGGTGAACAGATTTGTCTTCCTCTTTTTATATGAAAATAAATAAAGACTCTACACTTCTGAAGACAAACGATTCATCAATAGTTGGGTAAGCATAAGAAATTGCTTCCCTTTGAATTTTTAAGGTACAGCTTCCTTGTAGGATATTCAATGAATTGTTAACAAAAAATAAATTCATACACCTTTGACCGAAAAGTGTAGAAGGACTGGTACTTGAATACTCTTGGGTATTGAGGTGATTTACAGAATCAACATGTGATTAAATTTAACTATGATGAAAACTAAGATCTACTAACTACTTCTAAAATAAATAACCTATAAAATAACTCAAGAAAGACAAGCTAGAAAGAAATTGGAAGTGACTGGATATAAATAACACATGCACAGATTTAAATGTACCAACTTTCAAAGTAATCAATACATTCCAAATTTTGATTCAAAGATCTAAACCATACCATGCATCTATATATTCATATATGATCGGATCAAAGTCTAATCAAAAATCAGTCACCAGTTGTTTCAGAACTTAAAAAGACTATCCTAACTATCTACTTCAAAAAGAAACTATCTATTTTTCTATCTATATTCTCTAACCCCTTCACTATTCAATGCTCCAGCATTAATAGTTTTAGGTCTGAGAGAGCCTCCAAAAAAACCCAGCCTCTTGGACACCAAAAAAAAACCATTTATAACTAGTTACATAACTAAAAAGAGTTTCATAACACGTCTTTTAAAACATAAAGAAAGGGAAATGTTGTCCCGAAAACTACTAACTCCCTCCAGGGCCTTCTGATGTGGCAGTCTATATGAGCTTCCAAGATCGGAACACGTTCACCAATTCTTGGGCTAGCTAGAAATGCAGATTCTTTAGACCTATCAGCTTCACCCGAGTCGCATTCTTTTCACACCTTAAGTCCCTGATCCTCTCTGCCTACTTAGGTAACTGACCTCTATTCAGTAGCAACATAGATTCCACATTTACAATTCTGGTGAACTCTTGAACTGTAGGCGCTTTGGGTAAGTGCACAAAGATGGGGGACCAAAAAGGGGGTATAAGTTGCCACTTTTTTCCTGAAATCAGCAAACTCTAAACTTCAACAAGAAATTGAAGATAGTTAGACTCAAAATTTTGAGATGTGACAAAAACAATATTTTTAATACTCTAAATCTAGTTCCTAAACTACTAACTTATTTTGAAAATGGTGCAAATTAAGGCCCTCAAAAAGGGGGAGCACAAAAAGTGGTCCTATTTTTTGTCCAAAAACATAACATAGCGTCTGGTGTGCTCCCCCTAAAATGTTAACTTTTTTTTTGAATTTTTTTAATCACTCTAGCGAGAAGTTAGCTAACACCACGTAGTTTATCCCAAATTTTTTTGGTAATTTTTTTATGAACGTATAATTTTTTATGAATTTACGAAGTGCACACATCCTGAAAACATGAAATTTCTGTGTGCTCCCCCTAGAAATCATTTAAAACTAATCAAAAATTAAATTTTATTTTTTTTAAAGTGTGTAGAATGGAGTCTAGTTTCTAAAAATGTAACTTATTGCAAAATTCGATGAATGAGCTAAAATCTATGCCCAAAATACTGCATGTTGGTTTTTTACAAAAAATGGACATACACAAAAGAAATTAGAGTTGAAAAACTTAACATAATCAAAATTCAAAATAAATTATATGCTTAGATAGCTAATAGAGAGATCTACAATATCATGTTGTCTGATTTTTGCGTTCTTGAGCCACGAGTAAACTTGACGAGGAGCACACAAAAAAATATGTCATTTTTTTGTATGTCTGCTGGAAAACACATCTTAGGCCTATTTCAATAGTCCAAGCCTTTGGGTTGGATCTCCAAGGCAAATCCAAGCCTTAGGATTGGTAAATTCAAATCCTTTAAAAAGCACGCACACCCTATAGGGCGTGCGCCCTATGTAAATTTATGAGATTTACATAGTGATGAGAAATATTCAAAGTGGGAGGAAGAGAGAGAGAGATAGAGGGAGAGAGAGAGAGAGTGCTCTCTCTATCTCTCTCCCTCCCCCATACTCTCTCTCTACCTTAGATCTCCTCTCTCTCTCTCACTTTCTCCCTCTCCCTCTCTCTCTCTCTCTCTCTCTCCTTCCCCTCTCTCTCTCTCTCTCTCTCTCTCTCTCTCTCTCTCTCTCTCTCTCTCTCTCTCTCTCTCTCTCTCTCTCTCTCTCTCTCTCTCTCTCTCTCTCTCTCTCTCTCTCTCTCCTTCCCTCTCTCTCAACACGATGGTGCAAAATGATGTCTGAATTCTCTCTCTCTCTCTCTCTCTCTCTCTCTCTCTCTCTCTCTCTCTCTCTCTCTCTCTCTCTCTCTCTCTCTCTCTCCCTCTCCCCTTCTATCTCCTTCCCCTTCTCTCCTATCTCTATTCTCTCTCCCTCTCCCTCTCCCTTTCTCTCTCTCCTTACCCTTCTCTTCTACTCTCTCCATTCTCTCTCTCCCTCTCTCTCTTTTGTCCCTTTTTCTTATTTTACATAGGGCGTGCGCCCTATGTTTAAGACTAGATGTGAATGACATGTTTTTTGTTTTGTATAGGGTGCACACCCTATAGCACGCTTGCACTATGTAAAACTAGAAGAAACGGTCTTATTTGGAAAGGATCTCGTGAAAGAGGCCCACATTTTGTTATGCTGTCTGAATTCTACATTTTCTCCGACAAGCCTTCATTTTCATGGTGTTGATAGTGACAAATCAACATCATTTTGCACCATTGTGAAAGTCAATTATTGGAATCAAAAAGACAAAAAGAGATTGAGGTAAGTTTTTTATTTTTTACATGTCAAATGTTAATAGTGTTTTGGTTTATAATTTGTATGATATAGACTTGTTCTTGATACATAATTTTATATAAGTGTAATAAATTTATATTATAATTTGTCATATTGTAAGAGGTTTATATTATAATTTGACTTATTGGTTTACATTTATATTATATTTTTAAAATTGTAATCAATTGATATGTAGAAATCATCATCATGCCAAGGAAATGAGCAAAGAATTTAACACGGGAAGAGCATGAAAGAGACAAAGAGAAGAAAAGGGAAAGAATGAGACAACTTCGTGAACTAAAAAAATTAGATACTATAGAAGAAGATTTTTCTTTGGATGAGGAACATGAAACATCAATACAAAGTAAGAGAGAATTGGAATTGGAATAAAAAAGACAACGAATGAGAAACTTGCGTGCAACGAGACAATTGAATTATGAAGATGCGGGAACATCATCTACAAGTTCCCAAGTTCAAGAGACATCATCATCCAATGTTCGAGGCACACCAATGTATCATGTTGAAGGCACACCATTGTCTACTTCTGAAGCTGGAGGCACACCAATGTTTCATGTTGAAGGCACACCATTATCTACTTCTGAAGGTGGAGGCACACCAATGTATCATGTTTAAGGCACACCATTTTCTACTTCTGAAGGTGTGGGCACACTCTTCGATCATGTTGAAGGCACATCATTGTCTACTTCCGAAGGTCTGGGCACAACATCATCTCATGTTGAAGGCACTCAAGATGGTACGCAATTCACACATAGTTTTTTTGATGCTCCTAGAATTATTAAATATATAAAACCAAAATATTTGATTGATATTGATACTAACATTTTGCAAGCAATGCCTGACAAGATTCCCGCACGTACTTGTCAAAGAAATGTTAATCATATTTGGAGATCATTTTTTGAGAATTTAAACATGACAGGAAGATGTCAAATATTTGTTGAAATGATGAGAAATCTGAAATTTAGGCCCATCATGAAGATTCTTGGGTTAAGAATGACAGACGAGTCAAGTGAAAAATCTATTGTAAAGAATCTAATGACTGCATATGAGAGTGTGGGTTCTACATCACACATGAAAGATAGTAATGTCACACAACATGTACTTACATCAATGATAGTAAGCACTCAAATGAAGAAATCTTGACTCATTAGAAAGATAAGCAAAACATTGAAAATAAGTAGAAAGTCTCTAATGAGAGCCCTGGGAAGGCGTGAAAGAGTGGAAGATCCAAATAGCAATGAGTTATGGGCATTTTCTGATAGACTACCGTGAAAAGATAAAGCAATTATTGAAGCTTTGAAATCCTTGATTGAAGAATTTTGGAAGAATAATACATGGGTATCTCCTAATCAAAGAGATGTTGTAAGAAGGAGGATTAGTAGTAGAATTCATGTTCTACATCCAAAACATTTTTTGGATTCAACTCAAACATAATTCTTTGCAAAATTTATGCATACGTATCCTCAAATTAAAATTAGTCAAAGATATTTTGAAATGTGTAAACCTTTTTATGTCAAGATAAATCACACATGCACAACTTGTTGTTGTAGGGTACATATTGAATTTTCTAACCATTTTGAAGTTTATAGGAATATATGTGTAGCTTTGCACTCTAACAATATTTTGTAGGATGGTAACATAAATGTCCCACCTAGATCTTCAAGGGAATTAATATCTACCATTTTATGTGAAAGAGTGGATGGTCAACAATTTTACAAGCTCTCATGCTTGAATGGTACATGCATAGATTGCGGAGGTTTGCGACGTTTTCCAATTTGTCAACATATGGAGAGTACGCATGCAATCGGTAACGAAATAGTGGAATTTGGAAAATATAAGACCGTGACATACAATATAAAAGATGGAAAAGAGGCTAAAAGATGTGATTTAGTAATTGAAAAAATTCCAGTGTATCAATTCATGGACCTTTTTTGTAAAAAAATTATTTATGATTATGCAAGGCATACACATAGAGCATGATGGTTAGATATGCAATTCAAGTTGTGCAAGGATACATTCCCACTTGATACCATTGTTTCAGTTGTGGAATTTGCAGAGAACTACACACTACAACCACAGAATGAGGTGCAAGCAAAGTATTACAGCTCTCAACAGGTTGCTATATTTGTTCATATAGCATTCATGCATGCGACCAGACAGTATAGAGGAGAATACGAATATATTGAGGGAGTATCATTTTTATATCAGCGATGATCACTCACATTCTACAGAGTTTGTAAATGGTTGCTTTCAACTATTTTATGGTCATTTGGCAAATAGGGGCATAAAATATCATCGACATATCATTTGGTCAGATAATTGTGCATCCCAATTCAAGAATTCACGGATGTTTTATTGGTTGTGCATGATGCATAAGATTATTGGAATTCAATATATGTGGAATTTCACAAAGGCCGGTCATAGAAAGGGAGAGCACGATGGTGCAGGTGCATGTATTAAAAGAGCCTTAGCACGTGAAGAATTAAAGTACACAGAGAAAGCAACATTGTCAGATGTGGGATGTATTGTCCAGTGGTGTAATGCTACAATGGGTCCAGGTAGTGAAGGTGAGTCTACGATTCATAGATTTTTTTGGTTGATGGATGAAACTAACATTGCACCATATGAGGATTGTTGTACATTGACAGGATCGAGTGAGCTACACTCTTTTAGAAGTTGTAATGTAGGTTCATGGAGTATCCACACATGACATATGGCATGCTTTTGTTCATCATGTGTAGATGAAGATTGGGATGGGTGTGAGTCAAATGAATGGGTTGACGAATGGTATACAGGTATTTTAAGTTCACTTGTCTCCTATCATCCCCATGAATCACTACAACTGACAGAAATGGAATCATCAATTGACTTTGATCACTTATCTGATCTAGTACAACCAGGTTGGTATTTTCCACATACAAATAATCTCAAATTTAGTACTTTATCAGAAATATTTAGTAAACTAATGTCCTCATTATGTTTATATCATTACAGGCCATGTTTTTGCTATTATTGCACCTAAAGACAATGAAGAAGGGATAGATTATTATTTGTGTCATTTTGTAGAGGCAAAAAAGAAATTGGATCGCTCAATTATCGATGGTGAAGAATTAGAATACCCTATAGGAGCAGTGGTTGTAACTGGTACATGGCTTAGACAGTATGCTATGAAGAACCCTAGGTTGTGGTTGTTTGAGGACTGGGAGACACACAGAAAGATTCTTCATTATTCAAACCTCGTCATTGCATCAAATGTCCACTTAATCAGATATGGGGGAAGACCACAAAATAAAACTCTTTGGAAGGTTCATGAGTCAAACCACGAGGCAATACTTTAGACAATCAAGGGTAGGGTAGACCCAATTGGTTCATTGGACTAAATGGAGATACAAAATATCATAACATGTCAAATTTATATAGCACTATAAATTGGGTGGATTGTAAATTGCTCATGCATTACCCCATATGTATAATAGGAAGTTTGTAACATTTAATGACAACCTTTCTCTTCTATTTTTTGGCGCAATACTGGAAGGTTTTCTCTACTCATCTCTTTCCTCTGGTGCTCCTATTGAGATGAGTTGTAAAAATATTTCTCATTATCAATTCATTGTAAAAATCTTATAGTTCAGAGATTTTTCACATCATACATAGCATAATTCACATATTCTTGACATACAGTAAGATCTCAGTTCAACATTAACTTCCACACATAAACCCAAGCCAAAACCAAATTCTAAACAAGCCTGCCATAAACACCACATACAAAAAACCTAAAATCTTCCAACAAAACCTAACCCAGAGTAGTAGGAAACTTGGTAACAGCCTTACTTCCTTCAGAAGCAGCATGCCTAGCCAGCTCTCCAGGCAGAACAAACTTGACAGCAATCTCAATTTCTCTAGAGGAAAGTGTCACAATCTTGTTATATTTTAGTAGAGAAGCAGCCTCAGGAGTAATCTTATCAAAAATATCAATCATGAAGCTGTCCATGATATCCATGACAGCACTGGATATTCCCTTGGAGGGATGCACTTGTTTCAACACCTTGTATATTAACCTTTTGTAACTTCCTACACTTCTCTTCCTCTTCTTTTTCTTATTCTCTTCCTTTTGAACATCACTTTATTTGCTTTTCTCAGCTTTGGAGAATCCTTTACTTCATTCTCTCCTTTCATACCATCTTGATGTAGAGCCCTCCACTATCACCTTAAATAGGCCAACGGTACTCGAGGATTCAACAACTAGGAATCAACTCAAGGAATCAGTCCTATTCAAAGATCAAATGGAGTTCTTTGACTTTTTAAGTCACTTCCACAACCACACTCATGATTTCACTATCACTTTTCTTTGTTCCAATCTCTCTAAGCACCAGTACCCTCCTAGGCCACTTAGTGCACCTAGTGCCTCCAACACACCAAAAACCAAACCAGACTTCTTACCTTGATCCCAATGCTATGGATCATCTTAACATGGTATATTAGACATTTTCAAACTCCCCTTTCACTCCTATCCACTCATCTTTCACCATTCTTCCACTATAGCCTTCCAGGCCTGCCTAGTAGCCTGCCAAAACTAAAATCAGCATTTTTCTCCCAAACTTCCCAAACAACCTATCAATGTTTTTACATTTTTTCATACCCTTTTTGGAGTTCCTAAGTTTATATCAATCTTAGAATTTATCTCTTTGACTGGTGTAGACTTCCTTTTTTAAGTGCTCTTCTCCCAAGCCTAATTAGCCCCTCCTAACAAAGCAACCCTATCACCCACTTACTTCCATGGTTCCATGACCAAAAACAATATTTTATTATGATCCTAAACCAAGGATTTTCCACTTTTCAAGAATAGACAACAAGTTTTAAACACCCAACTACAAAACCCTCTATTTAAGGCCTTCACACCTGTGGCTTCTCCAATCTAACACCTCCACACACTTCCCAATCAAAATAAGGGTTTAAACACCATTAAAACAACATAATATGACCATCCAAGCCATAAAATATGGCCCTCCAGTGGATGAATCTCTCAGACCATGATTGGTCCCAACACTAGTAACCCCCAATCAGCACTTTACTCTCCATGTTTGCGGTCTCTCCTCCACAATACCTGCCCATCACTGCATTTAAACTTCTATACAAGGATTATATACATTTTATGACTCCTCCCACCAATCACATCAACCACAAGGGGTGGGGGAGTCAATCCATTCATTAAACTTTCAAAATAAATAAAGTGTTCTTTGCAAAATCCCTGTTCAGGACAATCAAGAATAACTTGGATTTACTGTCCCAAAACATCACAAAATGCTTCTAGTGAATCCAAATTTAGTTTTTATAAAGATGAGATGTTATTGAATGACTTCTTCCTAATACTACTCTTCCACCAGATCCAGATTTCAACCCTTTTGTGGATCTACAGGCTCAATCGCGAGCCCACAGGGTTGGCCAAGAGAAAACTTTGATTGTATATCAACTAATTACAAAATGTTCATTTGAGGAGAAAATATTGCAATGATCAAGAATAAAATTGGCTATGGAAAATCTAGTTATGAATTCTATTAAGAATGAAACTATTAAGGAATTGCATGATATAGTTCAGAGATTTTTCACAGCATACATAGCATAATTCATATATTCTTTACATACACTAAGATCCCAGTTCAGCATTAACTTCCACACATAAACCCAAGCCAAAACCAACTTCTAAACAATCTTGCCATAAACACCACATACAAAAAACCTAAAATCTTCCAACAAAACCTAACCCAGAGTAGTAGGAAACTTGGTAACAGCCTTACTTCCTTCAGAAGTAGCATGCCTAGCCAGCTCTCCAAGCAAAACAAACTGGACAGCAATCTCAATTTCTCTAGAGGAAAGTGTCACGATATTGTTATATTTCAGTAGAGAAGCAGCTTCGGGAGTAATCTTATCAAAAATATCAATCATGAAGCTCTCCATGATATCCATGGCAGCACTAGATATTCCCTTGGAGGGATGCACTTGTTTCAACACCTTGTATATTAACCTTTTGTAACTTCCTACACTTCTCTTCCTCTTCTTTTTCTTATTCTTAGCCATCCTTACCTACTCTTTAACAAAGATTCTCCAAAATTTGTATGCAAAGGCATCCTACAGGAAAAAATGAAAAGTTTCCCAGAGAATATCCTACAGCTTTTGACCAATTGAGGGAGCAAAAAATAAGTGAATAAGCAATTGGCTACCAACCACAGAGAAATTACAAGACTTTGAAAAAAATATATTCTTTCTTGATGCTAAACTCATTTGATGTGGCTGTATATGATATGTACGTTGTACTTTATAAAGTGTTTTATGATTATCTAATTTCAACTTATTATATGATGCAGCCAAGTGTCGACATAGTCATTATATATGGTATGTTTTACTATTTTGTTTTTGAGAACTAATGCTTCTATTGAATCCAAATTTAAATATTTGAGAGCCCACAGATCCAGATTTCAACCCTTTTTTTCTTCCTAATACTACTCTTCCAGATCTAGATCGCGAGCCCACAGGATTGGCCAAGAGAAAATTGTGATTGTATATCAACTGATTACAAAATGTTCAGTTGAGGACAAAATATTGCAACGATCAAGAAGAAAATTGGCTACAGAAAATCTAGTTATGAATTCTGTTAAGAATGAAACTATTAAGGAATTGCATGATATATTACTCAACGGTGCAAGGAATATTCAAGATGAACATGGGATTGCAGCTACATCTATTCAATATACAGAGGAAGATATAGAAAATCTTCTTAATAGAGATATTAATGTGAGAGAAAAGGACATTTCAAAAGAAAATGGTTATCTTGGTGCCATCCAAGGTATGCCAATTACTTAGGATGCAAAGACAAAGCCCATAGTTAATGGGAAAGAGTGGGAAGAGCTTCTTGGACCCATGATAGAAGTTACAGATAAGGAGGTAGAGCTAGGAAGGGGAAAGTGGCAAAGGAAAGAAGTAAGATATGTGTGTGACCCTATGTCAGATGATGATGATGATTACTCACCATCTACTAGTAGCTCAAGTAGTGACAAAATCTCTTCAGTGCACATGTACACTGACAGCAAAAATTTAGATAGAGAAGTAACAATTGTTGTGGAATTATCCACAGAGCAATGTGAAATGAAGCCTCAAATCGGTTCATTAGCAGGCAAAGAATTTGGTCATGCACTTCATTCTAGCACCACAAATATTTCTATTAGAAATGACTATCCATCAATGGCCTTGCATTTACGGGACTTGGGCATTATCCTTGAAATGTAAGTTCGTTGCCACCTTTGGCAAGGCAGTCTCACTCCTCATTTTACAACAAAGGGTAGCCATCTATGGTCCAAGGTTTTAATTCAGCTGACAAGTGGAGAGCTTCTGAAGGTACTAATCTCTTTCATAGAGAAGTTCCTGCTTCATCTCAAGGTTCTCATTTAGGTGACCAACTCCTTCGAGGTCCACAAATAGACCCATTAATTGGTAAAAGGGTAGATGCAATTTTGGAAAGAGTATCCCAATTGAAGAGTAATGGAAATTCCAGTGAGCATGAAGTTATTGCAGATACAATGGGTGTATCTCCTCCACTAACAAATATAACTACTTCCAGAGACTTGAGTTTAAATGGAGACTGTTTGTTCCCAAACATGCCCTAGTCAAGAAGATGAACCAAATGTTGCTTAAGTAAAGAAGATAGTGGTTTATTAAAGCATCTACATTATCCCACTTGCTATCAGTTACTACTTTTTGAGCAGCTTGCCAGTTGCTTCTATGCAGGATTTCTGTAATATATAATGTCCTCATGCAAGTACATGCCACGCACATTCATTCCAACCCCGCCGATGACTCCGTGCTGAAGTGTCCCTCAAGGTCCCTTAAGCATGAAATTAGTGATCTTTGTCAGGTCCTATCTCAGAGCTCATGCGAGGTAGCATGGTTCCATCAATTGCTACAAGATTGTATTGTTGGGGCCTACAAAAGTATGTCTTGGTTTTTGGAGATTCAATTTCATTTAAATTCGGCAACACATTCTCGGTCGGTGTCAGAACTCAAAGTGTTCCTCAGCTAAAATGGCCAACATTGCGTATCTTTCCAATCGTCAGTCGTAGCATCAAACCATCAGTTCCAATACCTCCGAATGGTCGGTTAAACGCTAGTGGATTTGGCACCCACAGTTATTCGATCCTTGCCAACGACTCCGTGTTGAAGTGTCCCTCAAGGTCCCTTAAGCCTAAAATTAGTGATCTTTGCAGGGTCATATCTCAAAGCTCGTGCAACATAGAATCGATCTGTTAGGTGCTACGAGACTATGTTTCTTGGGCCTACAAAAGCCTATCTCAATTTTTAGAGATTCAACTTATTTTAAATTTGGCAACACATTCTCGGTCGGTGTCAGAACTCAAAGTGTTCCTCAGCTGAAACGGCCAATGTTGTGTATCTTTCCAACCGTCAGTCGTAGCATCGAACCATTAATTCCAATAGCTCTGGATGGCTGGGTAAATGCTAGTGGAAACCTCATTTGGCACCCACAGTCATTCGATCCCCACCGATGACTCCATGCTGAAGTGTCCCTCAAGGTCCCTTAAGCATGAAATTGGTGATCTTTTCGGGGTCATATCTCGAAGCTCGTGTGAGGTACAATCAATCTATAAGGTGCTACAGGACCATGTTGCCAGGGTCTACAAAAGCCTATCTCAGTTTTCAGATATTCAACTTATTTTAAATTTGGCAACACATTCTCGGTCGGTGTCAGAACTCAAAGTGTTCCTTAGCTGAAACGGCCAACGTTGTGTATCTTTCCAACCATCAGCTGTAGCATCGAACTGTCAATTCCAATAGCTCTGGATGGCTGGGTAAATGCTAGTGGCAACCTCATTTGGGACCCACAGTCATTTGATCCCCGCCGATGACTCCGTGCTGAAGTGTCCCTGAAGGTCCCTTAAGCATGAAATCGGTGATCTTTGCAGGGTCATATCTCAGAGCTCATGCAATGTAGAATCAATCCATCAGGTGCTACGGGACTGTGTTGCCTAGGCCTACAAAAGCCTATCTTAGTTTTCAGTGATTCAACTTATTTTAAATTTGGCAACACATTCTCAGTCGGTGTTAGAACTCAAAGTGTTCCTCAGTTGAAACGGCCAACGTTGCGTATCTTTCCAACCATCGGTCATAGCATCAAACCGTCAGTTCCAATAGCTCCAAATGGTCGGGTAAACGCTAGTGGCAACCTTTTTTGGCACCCATAGTCATTCGATCCCCGCTAATGACTTCGTGCTGAAGTGTCCCTCAAGGTCCCTTAAGCATAAAATTAAAGATCTTTGCGGTGTCATATCTCGAAGCTCGTGTGAGGTAGAATCAATTCGTTAGGTGCTATGGGACCGTGTTTCCAAGGCCTACAAAATCATTTCTCAGTTTTCAAATATTTAGCTTATTTTAAATTTGGCAACACATTCTCAGTCGGTGTCAAAACTCAAAGTGTTCCTCAGCTAAAACGTTCAACATTGCATATCTTTCTAAACGTTGGTCATAGAATCGAACCGTCAGTTCCAAAAGCTCTAAATGGCTGGGTAAATGCTAGTGGCAACCTCATTCAGCACCCATAGTCATTTGATCCCCACCGATGACTTCGTGCTAAAGTGTCCCTCAAGGTCCCTTAATCATGAAATCGGCGATCTTTGCGGGGTCATATCTCGAAGCTCGTGGGACATAGAATCAATCTATCAGCTACTACAAGACCATGTTGTTGGGGCCTACAAAAGTCTATCTTAGTTTTCAAAGATTCAACTTATTTTAAATTCGGCAACACATTCTCGGTCGGTGTCAGAACTCATAGTGTTCCTCAATTGAAATGGCCAACATTGCGTATCTTTTGAACCGTCGGTCCTACCATCGAACCATCTATTCCAACAGCTCTGAATGGATGGGTAAACACTAGTGGAAACCTCATTCAATACCCACAGTCGTTCGAACCCCGCCAACGACTCCGTGCTGAAGTGTCCCTCAAGGCCTCTTAAGCATGAAATCAGTGATCTTTGTGGGGTCATATCTCAGAGCTCGTGCGAGGTAGAATCTATCCATTAGGTGCTATGGGACCATGTTGTCGGGGCCTACAAAAGCCTATCTCAATTTTCAGAGATTCAACTTTTTTGAAATTTGGCAACACATCCTCGGTCGGTGTCAAAACTCAAAGTGTTCCTCAGCTGAAACGGTCAATGTTGCATATCTTTCTAACCTTCAGTCGTAGCATCGAACTGTTTGTTCCAACAACTTTGAATGGTTAGATAAATGCTACTGACAACCTTTTTTTGGCACACACAGTCGTTCAAACGACACCGATGACTCCAGGGTGAGCAGTAGGATGAGTGCAAATATGTATTCTAGTGTTTGTCATTAACAATCAGTTAGTTAGGGGATAGTTAGAAGTTAGTTTGTAAAAGCATAAGGTTGCACATCCACATCTGTCATAGTAATCTTATTAATAAAAGAACTCTTGCCAACATTAGGGTACCCCAAGAATCCTTATATTATGTAATGTCCCCGATTTAGCAAGTACCTGTGCTTGTTATTGTCAGTTCATTAATGCGATTCCCATGAGCTGGTGGAATGTTTAGGGGATCTCTATGTGCACTTACTATTTATAGTAAGTTAATGGCTCCTATTTTAGGCAAGGCAGTTGGATTTTAGTTTGATCTTCATTCTTCTTCAGTTGGTTTCATAATGTGCATCCATCTTCATATCTTATACAATTAAGCTTGGCTTAATTTATTATCATGTTACTTTATGTTCTAATTAAAAAGTGTGTGCTTGACGCTTCAAGGAACTTAAGTGAGAAGAGTGTATTTGAAGCTGGAGTTTGGTGTGATGAAGAAGATTGATGTTTTTGCTTAAAAAGCCTTCGACTTGCGAAAATGGATTTCATTGATTATGTTATATTTTGATGAAATGGAGAATTTTGTAATGGTTTGAAATGCTAAGGAGACTAGGGTTTAATTGCCAAGAAGAACGTTCATTCTTCTAGGCACTGTGTTGTGAGATGGAGTCTTGTGCCATCAAATAATACTAAGAATTCCATTGAGTTTTGAAAGTGGTGGGCGGCTAGCAAATCTGGGTATGTTTTTGGTAGTGTTGTGAATTAATAGTAGGAGGTTTGTTGTTCGAATGTTTTAATACAAAGACTGCGGTGACCAGACTTAATTATCATAACTGCAGGGTCTTTCAATTCTTTGCCAGGCGTAAGTCTTCTGCAAACGGTTCTTCCTAGCAGACGCGGGTTTGATAACATTATCGGGTGTGTGAGTTGATGCTTTGCTATTACATTCCAGCAGCTGCAAATTCAATAACAGAAGTTGCGTGAGCAATTTCAGCTGGAGATTATACTTTCAGTCATAGCAGATGAAATAACAGGTGCATGAATGTTATTTTAATTTGAGGAGATTATGAAATATTAGAAATTATAATAATGAACATAGAGTTTCAATTTATCGAATGTCTTGAAATTTAAATGAAGAATTTTGGTGCAGGAGCACCTCTCCAAACACCTAAGTCCACCTTGGAACCAAATAGAGGTAGTGGATCTAAAGAATTCCTAAAAGTGAATTGGGATATATTGAGGCCAATAATGGCAATATCTAATAAACAATTTAATTTAAATATTATAAGTCCTAGAAGTCCTGGCAAAGGACTTAGGACCAAAACAATGTAAGGGTGGCCAATAGTGCCAAACGGGATCTAAAGTTGTTTAGGGGAGTCAATTAGGTCCTAGAAGAAATAATAAATTAATTGGGATAGAAGTTAATAGGTCTTTAATATTAATATGCAATCAAATGTAAGTTGGAAATTCAAATATTTGAATCCCAACGGTTATGAGCATTTAGGAGGGAAAATGGTGTTTTAATGTTTTTAGACTTAATGAAGCCTTCCAACCAACCCAGATTGGTTGAGGAAGTTGATAGGAAGTTTATTTAATACTTGGAAGAGAGAAGGTATGGACTGTACAGACAGATTCAAAAATTTAATAAAAATTCAAGTTTTTCCTTGCAAAATCTTATTTTTTTGATGTTTGGTTGATTGTTTTGGGTTTGAAATAGAATTGTGGCTGATATAATAACATCATAACATCATTTTTCATCTGTATTGAATGATTATATAATCTATTTTTCTTTAGATTTGGAAAGTTGTTGTAGGTGGTCATTTTGGTGTATTGAAATAACTCCATTTTGGTCTTTTTGATGATATAATGGGCCATTCAATGAATGTAATTGTTGTTTCTCATTGAATGGACCCTATGTAACATATGTATGATGTTACTAACCATTTGGATGTAGGAGAAGTTGTTTTAGTGGGTGTACACCATGAGGAAGAGTGGGAAAAGGGCACAAAATTGATGCCACAAGTGTAGCAGCAAAGGATTCGCCTTAACAAGGGTATAATTTTATTTGAAATAGAAGAATTATATTTCAAATGAAAGGTGAATCCAGAAGGAGGAGTTCTGAAAATGAGTTTTGAGTTGTTTTTAAGAAGGCCCTAGTTTTGAAGGCCTAGAGGGAGCAATTTGGGGCTTTTGGGTATAGAAAGCCTATAGGATCCAATTGACTTCAAATTTCTCTAACTGGGACCATATTAACACTCTGTGAAAAGTGGCAAGGTTGGGTGTTAAGTCTGTAATAGGGTTCCTTTGTAAAAGTGACCTATTAGGTCTAGGAAGGAAAGAGGAGCAGCAGTTTTTGGGGCTTGTGTTCCAAATTAACCCTACCTAATTCTGAGATATGTTTTTTAAAACCATAAAAGGTATCTGAATATGTAATTTATTTTGGAAGTTTTTTGGGAAAACTAAGAGTTATTTGGGAAAAACTCGCTAGTTAAGGCTACAAGGATAGAGAGCCTAGAGTGTGGATTGAGGGTAAGATCTTGGATTAGGACTTCAAGAACCACTTGAACATTGCTGGAGTCATATTTTAAGCCATATTGAATCCCTATAATAGTAAGGGAGTTGGGAGAAGTTAGATTGATAGGTTAGTGACATATTGGCACTTGGGGCCACTTGGGTAAGGAACACCTTTGAGAAAACCAAGAACACTTTATTTATAAAATAACCCCAATCTAACCTACCTATTTGCATCAAATTTTCAACCAAGCTATAAATAAATTGTTGAAGCATTAGTATCCAGATTTGTCAAAATTTCTTTAAAAAATTATCATTGCAAGAACAAGAGCCACTTAGGCTTCTTACATATTATATTTATACATTTATGCATTCATTTCATTACTTTTGTTATTATTACAGTTAAGGAATTGACTGCTATTGACGACAATGACTGGCATTTGTAGCACAGTCAACAAGTTAAACATACAAGCATAACTATAAGGCATGGAAAATTTACAAAGCAAAGACATGAACATAAACATAATTTAGTATATATCAATACACCAAACACATGAATTGCATACCTAAAACATAAAAAATATATATTTATAGGGCATGAAGTCAAATATATATATGTCCAATAATGTCATACATTGAATATATTCAATACAGTAAAACTGGCTTCCTCAAAGCCAAATGGATGCACAACGTATCACTGATACAATATACAAAAAATATGTCCACTAATGCCATATAGGCATACAATCCATATCCCTAATCTAGTCCTTTCCCATTAGGGGAAGAAAAAAAATCCTGACCTGTCTTCGATCGTCGTGTCAATGGAGATGTAGTGGATGCCGTAGTCTTCTAAGTGTGCTCACTCGTCCTCTTGTCTAGACTCTTTTGTAGCTCGACTTCATAAAAAAAAAAATTAGATAGAGATAACTAATATACATCAAAATTGAATTATACAATGACATAAAATTGAATATTGGCTTACCGCTAGCAAATAGTCACTATGTTCATCCACCGAAGGTGCATGCTGGTGGTGATCTGGAGTCATAAGTCCCTACAACAATGATCAAAATAATAATTAAAATACATACATGGATATCATTATAAAATTCAATACAAACTATTAAAATAACAATTAAAGTTAAGTGATCTCTTTCATACCTCAGTCAGTGCTTCAGAAGTAGCTACTACTACAGCTACTCCACGATCCAAAATATCACAGACAGAAGGAGGAGTCTTTGATGTCAAAAGCTGAAAATGAAACAAAAAAAGTAAATTATGCAGTTATCAAGATTACATATATTTTTTACAACCCTACTAATGAGTAAATGATACCTCCATGAAGGTTCGACCGCATCCTCCGGTGTGTGGTGTCGAAGTCAAAGCTCCAACATTCAACTAGTGCACATGTACATGGAAAATTATAAGATAACCATTCATATAAGAATGTACTACTGACATGTTAATTATAATGCATTATTACATGTATACCCGTGGACTCAATGGTGACCTCACAAACCCAGGTTGAAGAATGTAATCATAGTGCCTCTGGATTTTGATCATAATTTGTCTAGTAATTTAGTCATTCATTCATTAATTAAATATGATCAAGTAAATCCAATTAATATGCAAATAAAGATACCTCAAGGAAAGTTGCACGATGCCCTTCCCTGTCTATTGTGAACGTCGATGGTCCACCAGTGCACATCTAATGCACATGCACAATAAGTTAGGATACAATTATTCATATAATTACATAATAATCAAATATGTTAATTAAATGTTTTATTCGATACATACTTGTACAATTGACGATGATGTGTAAAAGGGGACATTAGGATCATTCCACTTCCACTACCACCACCACCGCCACCGCCACTGACACTCTTGCCCTGAATTTCATCATAAACAAAAGATACTAATTAAATAGTTATTCTTTTATAAATGAAATATGATCAAAATAATTTAATGAACTTGGAAATATTTACCTGTGTGTCAATGCCAAATGTCGTATTTAGAAAGTTATCAATCATCAATCTAGAATCCTCTTGCTCTCTCTCGCTAGTACCAAATTGTGCACAAGCATCCACATGACCAAAAAAATATGCCCCCTTGAGGATTGACCATAGTCACCCTCAACAAAGGAGTGGCACACTGAATGAGACTCTGTGTCAGAGCACTAATCATGCCTAGTGTGTCTGCCTCTACATGTTCCTTCAAAATGGAAGGAATACTGACATGATCCAATGGTGGCTGCCACTAACAACCCTAGGTGCGTTAGTGTCATGATGTGCCCCTACTCGATCAAATGATGAACTTCCTCCTCTACCCTGAGAATCCAGCATGTCAAAATAATTTGGCACCTGCTTGAGTACAAACTCACAATAGAGTTTCTCTAAGAAATATATAGGAACCTCATGATTGTTACAAGGAGGTGAATCAAAGACCATCCACCATCTCTCCCAAAAATTGTTTTTAATGTCTTCATTTACACACCAATGAATTGGGAACCTCCTTGTTGTAGTTCTAAGAGTATTTGCATCCCCTAGTTTTTTAATAGCTGGCAAATGTCATCTTTTGTGATTTTTTTTCTTTTTTATGTCCACATAGATAATTTATTTGCATAATATTGTTTTTGTTCTTCTCTTTTATCCCACCATATATTAATTTTCCCACTGACTACGCTTACGTGGGTCAAGATTGCTTCCAATGATTTTGCAATTCTTTCCCTTCCAGGATTTGTACCACTAGAATCTTTTAACCTATTAATTAAAGATTCTAATTCTTTTTTCCCTTTTCAATTCGGTTCAACAAATTTTGTTGTGTTCCAGGAGGAGGTTTCTCGATTGGTGGAGGCAATTGAGGTTCATTTGCTTCATTTCTTTCTTCATTCGGTTCTTCATTTTGGTTCTTCATGAGGAGATGAAGGGTTTGGTGGAGGGTTTGGTGGAGGGAGATTATTTCTTCCTGACAATTAAAAAAACTACATTTTAAAATATTGATTACACAACAAATTTAAACAAAAACAAATTTGAACAAAACAAATTTAAACAAAAACAAATTGCAACAAAACTAAAATTTGAAAACAAATAAGAGGCATGATAAGTTGTAAAAACACTTACCTCTTCTCTTAGATCAAACTTGACGATGCCATGGAGCCATTTGATCAATGGATGAACAAAAATAATCAACTCACAAGCAACTATAATAGGGCGTTGGCACTTTCAAATCTTCTCTAAGCTGAAAACGCAGGTTTGAGAAAGAAAAATGAGCTCAAACCCGCGTGTAGCAAAAAATATATAACTTTTTACAAAGGGCATATGCCCTTTGGCTTGGATTGCCCAAGCCTAAGGCTTGGGCAATCCAAGCCATAGGGCGTGTGCCCTATAAGGTGCATGCCCTTTAGTGCGTGCGCACTATGCGCGATGGGGGGCCAAAAAGAAAAGTGGCAACTTTTTGGTCCCCCATCTTTGTGCACTTACCCCTTCATTTTCTTTGAGAGCATTCATGGTGTCTGTAAAGACTTTGACCATGGCATCTGCATCCCTGTTACCTTTGTCAATTTGAAAAATACTCGAGGGATTCACTATCTTGATGTCTTTAAGGGCATCCACATGCATATCTAGCACCTCTTTCTCTATTTCTTTGACTTGAGAGATTGCAGCTTTAAACATTGTATTTTTCCATCTGAAGTTCTATTTCAGGATGAACAGCATACAGGGATCTACTAGCTTCATCGGATTCTTAGCTAAGAACTAAGTCACACCATAGGTTTCTATTTCTTGACCTGTATGATGATCGCTATGCATTTCTCTTCCTTCATTTCCCAGCTTGGAACCAGGGTTTGAACCTCACCAAGTAATCCTTCTCCATCTAAGAAAGTAGATATAAAATTGCAGATGAAAGCACTCCCTTCAGTGATAACATTGTTTATCCAAGACTTCACGACCTCCATCAGAACCCTCCCCCATTGCATCTATTTCACTAGCCTTTGGATTTCAACTGAATTCAAATCAAAATCTTGTGAAGACTGGGCCAGTGGCAGTACTCCATCATCAGCGACTGAGGAAAGAAAACTCAGCCATGGTAGATACCAGTTGTTTCAACTCACGTCTCTCCTTCCATCTTTTTGCGATTGCTCAAGCATATGATCAACTGAGAATTTAAATAGGTGATCCCTAGAATCCTGTTTAGAACACCAAGCTCAATCTTCATGATTTCAAAGTCATCAGCGTTTGGTTCCTGAATTCCCTCTTTAGGCCTGAAAGTGGCTATTTCTGTAGTCACCTTTCCAGTAGATGGATCGGTAAATAGCCTACGCATCACTCTTCATTATTTTGCTTTGAGAGTCTAGGTAGCATATTTGGTGATGATCTCCTTCACAAGAAATGAAATGGGTTTGTAACTCTTTCTCTTATTCACTGATTCAATTAGCCAGGGAGGAACTGAATCGGTGACTATCTAATTGTCAGGAGTTTTTACAAGATTATTCTCAGCCTAAGGTACATATGTGCTACTAGTAAGGATTTCTTGAACCTTTTCTTGTTGATCCATTGGAAAAGAAATGTCATCATCAGTAATCTCAATATCTAGATAGTCAGGTCCTAAGAATGCCATCTGACAACACCTTTCTGATCTTGTTCTAGGCCTCAATCTGGGTGTTGTAGGATGTCTGCTGGAAACCACCTTTTTCTTAGGGACATAACTTTACCTGCATTTGGAACCATAGGAGATACATTAGATGGGGCATGTTTCACATAATTTTGGTTGATCCCGCACTATGCTTTTCAAGAGGGGGGTTCTTAGCTCTTTCTTTTTCTTTTCTGTTATCCCATTTTTTCATGACCCCGAAAATGGTTCAGGCCCTCAACTTTATTATCATCTTCTTTCTTTCCTGTTCCAATCTATGTCTGGGGGACTTCTTGCTTCTACATTGCTAGCCTCTAAACCTATGACTTCGAAACTATCCTCTTCTACACCCTTAATATCAAATTTAATGCAACAGTTTGATCTATGGAATTACAAGTCTAGAGTGATCTCATTTCCAGATTGCCTCTTCATCACCAAGATCTTCCCATAGGTCCTCAAGGTGTGAACTGGGTGAAGGATAATTACTTAGGCTTAGAACTTGTCTAGTGAAGCCCTTATTGTCAAAACCCCTTCTTAACTCATAAAATTGCAAATGAAAACTAACTCAACAAGTTGCTTCCTATCACCGAAGCATCCATCATATTGTTACAGGCCAAGTTGCCAATTTTAACTGGGAACATAGCAAAGCCACCTTTCTTCTGGTAGGGTATTTTTAATAACCACGAACAATTGCCTGCAAACTTTTGCCAAAATAAAACAATCAAAAGAAAACCTTGGGAGCTTGAGAGGTTCATCATCAAAGCCTCTAACCGGATGTAGCGTGAAACATGGGAACTAAATGTATAGACTTTCGTAGGCTTGAATCAATTTTTGTGCCTCCAATGAAGCTCTTTGTTTTTGGACTCCTGCCAATTATTGACATAATCTACCTAGAAACATCATGAACCTTCCTATAATTTTCCAAAATTTTATCTTTTGCTTATTAATGGATAGTACTCATAAATTAAAAGATCTTCATTCTAAGGAACATGTTGAATTGTAGACAAATCCTATGTGCATGCCAGGTAGTATATCAAATAGGAAGACATAAAGAAATCCTTCTTAATGGCTTGAGCTTGTTTAAAGTTGGTCCCTCAGGAACTAGCAATAATCTCCGCCCAATCAATATGTTGCCCCCCTTCCAAGACTATCTCTATAAAATTAAACATCCACTTCTCATAGAGAAGAACCTGTTCTAAACCTTTAACCCGGTGAAGCAACACTATCACATCATGAATAAGTGGTTTCATGTGATCTTTAGTGAGAACTTTAGGTAACCGAGGACCTGCCTTTGTAATTGGTTTAAGTCCACTTCCCTGGCCACATGACTCTGGTTTTATCTATGGTTTCTCTATACTGAGCTAGAGATTGAGTGGGAGTAAATTTGACGAGAGATTCCTCTAAGATTTTAAAAACAACCATAATAGTCTCCCTATTGACTGGCACAAGGGTTTGGCCTTCTACATTCATAATGCACTTGGATTTAACATCATATCTGTTAATACATTGCTAAACCAATTCTGGGCATACAGCTGATGGCAGAAAGCCGCGGCTTCTAATAATCCACTCAACAGGAACTCTAGACTATGATCTTCCGCTGCACTGTTTGTGAGGTCAATTGCCATTTTTCCTATTGATATCCCTAACAGGTCTATGTCTAGGACAATAGGGGCTCGACATTACATATTCTTGACATTCCTTAAGAAATGCATACTGAACCTCATCTCTCCCTCAAGAATAAAAATAAAAACACCCCCCCCCCCCCCCCCGCCCCTCTTAAATCAATATATTAAACAACAATAGGAAATGAGAAAAAGCTTTAGGAGCTACCTGTTTTTCGTAGACTCGAACAAATTCTTCTCCCATAGCCGAGACTCCGCAGAAAATAACAGGAAAGAAAAACTTATAGAGGTGTTTATATTGTGAAAGATTAATGCCCTGAAAAGTTTACTTTAATGAGCATTAGTCGGGGAGCTTAATTTCAAATGATGTGAGCAGTAATGACTCAGTAATAGGATGTCCTTGAAATCTGTCATCTCTAATATCATTATTAACCATCCCCCAAATGATATCTCCCGCTCGTGCTAACGATTTCATTAATTGCAACCTGAAACTTTATTCGAGATTTGCTTCGTGGCTCCCATCAAATCAAAACTGCCCCTCTTAAAAACTTAACCATCATTTCACTGTCAGCTTATGTCATGTGTCCCATCAACTATCCTTTCACCTATGACTTTGTCCACTATCTATCTTTGAACCTGTTCGAACTACTTTGAACCGGAGTTCAAAGTGGTTCACCGCTAAAAGGTGATATAAGTCGGGGCCACCCTGCAAAAAATGGTCGTTAGAAGAGAAAACGTTCATTGAACTACTTCGAACTAATTTGAACCGGAGTTCAAAGTGGTTCGAAGTGGTTCAGGTGAGGCATGAGTCTTGGAAAAAGTTCACCCAAGGAAGGTCGAATTTGAACTTGACAAACTTGAAGGCTATTTCTTGACAACTTTGAAGGGCATAGATGCTTGAAGGATTACTGCAAGGAAAGACTCTCAAGGAAATGTGCTAAATGAGCTTCAAATTAATGAACTAGCAAGGGTCTTAGACACTTCAATAATGGTGACTCTAACTATCTCTAACAAACTATTAGAATTATTTTTTTACTTTGTGGGTGTAAATTTTTTATTGGTAATATATTATATAAATTAATAAATATTATTGAATTTGTTGATGATATATCATACTTTTACAAAAAATAATTATAATTTTATGTGTAATTGATAAGAATCTTTATATGAATGATAATAATTAAAAATTTTAAAATAATATACTAGGTAGCCTTTAGTTTTATAATTAATTTTAATTTATATCTAAATATAATTCTAATATTAATAAATGTATTATAATTATTAATATATTTTAATTAATTATAAAACATCGCAAATCTTATTAAAAAACTATTAATTCAATTATATATACTATTGATAATAAATATAAGAAAAATAGATTTAAGTTAATCTACAAAAAAACTTATCATTAAATTCCGCAAGTACTAGCCACTACGTGGCACTTGTTTTAGACTGTATTAGCACTATTACAATTATATAGATTTATGGAAATTCGCATCTAATTACTTTCTAAGTAGATATAATGGAACCCATATATTCCTCCAATCCTCTCTATTTGTTCATGTTTTCTATTTTCTTTCCTATACTTACCTTCTCTAGTTTCCTTGTCTTATTTTTTAATTTTTTACTTAATCTTATAACTTCCTCTTACAACTCTCATTATAGCTATGTTGATAATTCCATAAGTGATGTCAATAATAGTGCTTAGACCCTATTCAAGTTTGTTGAATTTTGCTTAGGTTATTTTTCTCTAATTACTTCTCAAGCTCGATGACAAAATTCAAGATCTTTGCACTATAATAGTTCAATGCAGTTCCTATATCCAAAAGTTGGTTTCTAGAATGTACTTGTGGCTTCCACTTATCTCGCCTTTTATAATTTTTAAGTTCACAGTCTATGATGCCACCTTCTATTTTAAAATTTTTGATTTTTAAATGTCCTAATTGTCGACCCTGCACTTTAGATAACGTTTCTAAATTTTAATGTTTATTTAAATAAATAGTTTAGCATAGATTATTCTTGATCATTTTTAACTTTTAAAAAAGAAAGACACCAATGTTACAAAGGTCTAAGACTTTTCCTTGATTGAGCTTCTGATTGTAGCATGCATCCCTTGTCCTATTGTCTATAGTAAAGGTAAGAGATCATTGTGTACTTCTCCATCTTCTCTAGAACCTACTTCCCAATTTTTGAGAGTGCACCCTATTCTACAACTGCTCATAGAGAAAAATAGGGAAGGGAACTTGTGGCTAATTCTATATTTATCCCATTAATATCACCTCCTACTTCATTTATAGATCCCTCTTCTCTAATTTTCATCATACCCAACAGACTGCCCAATGGAGCACGATGTTACCAAACCTCTGCAGGCTTCTCATCCTGGCCCGCACCTTTTCTAAAATCATCTTACATGTGAGTCTAAGAATATTTAGAGGGATACATCCTTGGAGCATGAGTTCACCATGACGGTAGAGACCAATTCCTTGGTTCCTATGTTTGTTTTTCCATCTCCTCTATCCACTCCTACTTCATCTACCTCTCGTTTAGCGACATCTTCAATTTTTCTTCTTGTTTCTTTGAGGGTGATGACAAGGCATCATGCTAAGAAGGTCTAGGTATTCATCTATCTATCTTAGAAACCCTCAATCATCACCACAAATCCCCACATTCTCTAAATATGTTGACATGTCAACTGTATACATAGGTGGCCGGTGTCTAGTGCAGTCATTTTCACCTAACTCGTGCTTTTTGTTGATCACCATCACAACTTTCCTAGGATTCTCAAGCCCAATATAGTCAATTAGAGGGTATCTCATTCATCCTTTAATAAAAATTTCAAGCAAGGCCTTGTGCGCAAGTTCCTCCACTTGAAGTTTTCTATGACAGATCATCTTTCTATTTAATTCTTGATGTAGAGAAGGCTCTATCTTCTCCCAAATTTTTCACCACCCTTTCATAAAGGTCAATGATGTCACTACTCATATCTTTCCTTAGGTTGAATTCTCTACATCTTATGAGGAATGCATGTTCAATTCACTTGAGGATATTATGGCAGTGATGACAATCTTTACATGATCTCTCAAAATAAGGAAGGCCTCTTCGATTGGATTAAACCTTGATCCATCAAAATTTTGAGATCTTTCATCAATAGCTATTTTTTGTTTCTCTATTGTAGATGTTGAAGTACTAATCTCTTTTTTTTTTAAGTTGTTGGGTCACTGAGAAAGATTGGATTAGTAAGCCATTCTACTTCAGAGATGTCATTCATATCCTTTGAATCAAACATTTTTGTGGCTGCATTCTCATTAGAAACAGGAGGAATAAACAGATCATTCCTTGGGCTATTAAGAATAAGCAAAGCTTTTTCAATTGGACTGAACTTTGAGGCATTGAAGCTCTGAAACCATTTAGCATTATCTCTCTCCAATTTCTCTGGTGTAGAAGCAGGATTAACAAATAGATCTTCAATTGAGCTATTAAGAATTAGGGAAGCTTCTTGCATTGGAGTCAACTTTAAGCCATCAAAGCTCTGAAATCCTTCAACATTTTCTTCCTCAAATTTCTCTAGCTTGGAAATAGGAGTAACAAATAGATCTTTAATTGGGATATTAAGGATTAGGGAAGCATATTGGAGTCAACATTGAACCATCAAAGCTCTGAAATCCTCTAACATTTTCTTCCTCAAATTTTTCTGACTTAGAAATAGGAGTAACAAATAGATCATCAATTGGGCTATTAAGGATTAGGGAAGCCTCTTGAATCGGACTCAAGGTTTAACCATCAAAGCTGTGAAATCCTCTAACATTTCCTTCCTCAAAATTCTCTAGCTTAGAAATAGGAGTAATAAACAGATCTTCAATTGAGCTATTAAGAATCATCGAAGCTTCTTAAATTGGACTCGAGATTGAATCATTAAAGTTCTGAAATCCACTATCACTCTCAAATTTCTCAAATTTAAAAATAGGAGTAATAAACATATCTTCAATTGGGCTATTAAGGATAATGGATGCCTCTTGAATCGTACTCAATATCGATCTATCAAAACTATAAAATCCTCCATAAATATTCCTTTCAGATTTCTCTAGTGTACAAGTGGGTGTTGTGACAAAGTGCCAACACTTTTTTTTTAAAGATTTTTTAATGTCCTAATTGGCAACCGTGCAGTTTAGATAATGTTTCTAAGTTTTAATATTTATTTAAATAAATACTTGAAGATTTTTTTTAATTTATCAACTGCTTTACAAAGAGAAAGTTTAGATTTTAGAATTAGAAACAAACTTAAAATTATAACATTTCTATTTATTTTGTTGTTTCTATTTACTTTTATTCTTTCTTCTTTATTTTATTTTTATTGGTTTAGCTGTTTTTATTCATTACTAGTCTTCTTTCTTTCTATTTATTTTTACTGATTTACTCTTTATTATTATTCTTTATCTATATTTATTTTGTTGTTTTCATTTCTTATTAATCTTCCTCCTTTCTTTCTATTTATTATTATTCTTCCTCTTTACAAAAAAAAATTAGATTTTAGAATTAGAAACAAACCTAAAATTATGACATTTCTATTTATTTTATTGTTTCTATTTACTTTGTTGTTTCTATTTATTATTACTCTTGTTTCTTTCTATTTATTTTACTATTTCTATTTATTTTATTATTTTTCTTCATTTTTATTTATTCAACTATTTTTATTTATTACTAGTCTTCTTTCCTTTTATTTATTTTTACTATTTTATTTTTTATTATTATTCTTCCTCTTTATTGTTTTTGTTGTTTCTATTTATTATTACTCTTCTTGTTTTCTTTCTATTTATTATTACTCTTTCTCTTTTCTATTTATTGTGATGTTTCTCAATAAAATAGTTTAGAGTATATAATTATAGTTGAAAAATAATTTAAATATAATAATTTTGTCTTTATGTGATCTCAAAGAACATTTAATTACCATTAAAAATTAAAAATATTTCATCATTTTTTAATAAAATGATTTATTGATTTAATTCATGATTTGTTGTAGAATTATGTTTTGAGAAAATATTTAGGTATTAATTTGATTGTATGGTTGTACAAAATTATCTTATATCATTTGATTTTATATTTATAAATAATTAGATTCTAAATAATTGTCTTGGAGAAAATATTCTATAGTGTAATTTTCTTTATACATTAGTTTAGACTGTATTAGCACTCTTATTATTATATAGATTTATGGAAATTCTTTTCCACTACAAGATATGAAATAAAAATATTGAAAATACAAATAAAGAAGAAATCAAAATATTTTTAAAAAATTATACAAATAAAAAAATAAAAATATTTATAATAAAGCTATATTTCTGAAAAATAGGTTAAGAGATAATACAAAATATTTCAATAATAAAAATGTTTATTATGAATTCATGAATTCAATCCCTCTATGGTGTGGGAGGACAAAGGCAAGGATCTTATTCTTGATGGAGTTGCATCTTCTCACGTATAAGGGTAATGTTTCAAATAGTGTAATGGTGCTCATGTAATGGTTGGTTTATTTCTAGTGTATATCTAGTTTGCTAGCTAGTCTAATTGAGCCTTACTGTAGCTCTTGGTTAGTATAGTTTTGGTTTTTCTTGATGAGCTTCTCTTTGGCTCATTTTGGGTTCATAGTCTAAGTATTCTTTCATTTATATAATTACAACTTATATTAAAATATTTTCAAGCTTAATGTCTTATTTTTAAAAAAATCTCTACTTCATCTCTTCCTAATCATGCCAATATATTTCCCTCTTTGTCTCATCTACCAAGTATGATATGATTGATCTAATTGGCATAGTATTGTGATGAAAGACAAGTAGTTTAGGTTAGTTTAAGAAATGCTTATGTTTAAGTATAATTGCTAAGTGTATGTAAAGTTTTATAATTTTTATAAAGCAAGGAAGGACCCTAATCCCAAGTTACAATAGTAAAATCATAATAAAAAGTAGTAAGAAGGAAGCCTCACTACCAACCATAAAGTACAACTTAGAAAAAAATACTAACACAAACTACTAAAGAAATAAAGAATAGTTCTTAAAATTCAACTACCAATCAGTATATCTTTAAAAAAGTTAAATAGAGAAACAACACCAAGGAACTTCTCATCTAATGAATTTCCAGCTAGCTATAATGGAACCCATATATTCCACCCAATCCTCTCTATTTGTTCTTGTTTTCTATTTTCTTTCGTCATACTTACCTTCTCTAGTTTCCTTGCCTTGTTTTTTTAATTTTTTACTTAATCTTAGAACTTCCTCTTACAACTCTCATTATAGCTATGTTCATAATTCTATTAGTGATCTCAAAAATAGTGCTTAGACCTTATTCAAGTATGGTGAATTTTTCTTAGGTTATTTTTCTCTAATTACTCCTCAAGGTCGATGACAAAATTCAAGAGCTTTGCAGTATAATAGTTCAATGCAATTCCTATATCCAAAAGTTGGTTTCTAGAATGTACTTGTAGCTTTCACTTATCTCGCCTTTTATAATTTTTAAGTTCACAATCTATGGTGCCACCTTCTATTTTAAAAAATTAATTTTTAAATATCCTAATTACCAACCCTATACTTTAGATAATGTTTCTAAATTTTAATGTTTATTTAAATAAATAGTTTAGCATAAATTATTCTCGATCATTTTTAACTTTTAACAAAAGAAAGGCACTATTGTTACAAAGGTATAAGGCTTGTCCTTAATTTGATCTTTTGTTCCTAGCACACATCCCTTGTCCTATTGTCTATAGTAAGGGTAAGAAGTCACTATGTGCTTCTCTATCTGCTCTAGAACAGGTACTTCCCAACTTCCGAGAGTGCACCCTATTACTCCAACCGCTTATAGAGAAAAATAGGGAATGGAACTTGTGGCTAATTCTACATTTTTCTCATTGATAGCATGTCCAACTTCATTTATAGATTCCTCTTCTCTAATTTTCATCAAATCCAACAACCTCAACAATGGAGAAAGATGTTACCAAGCCTCTGCAAGCTTCTCGTCCTGGCTTGTGCACCTTTCCTAAAATCATCTTACATGTGAGTGTAAGAATATTTAGAGGGATACATCCTTGGAACATGAGGTCACAATGAAGGTAGAGACCAATTCCTTGGTTCCATATGTTTTTTCCATCTCCTCTATCCATGCCTACTTCATCTACCTCTTGTCTAGCGACATCTTCAATTTTTATTCTTGTTTATTTGAGGGTGATGACAAGGCCTCATGCTAAGAAGGTCTAGGTATTGATCTCTCTATCTTAGGAACCCTCAATCATCACCAGAAGTCCCCACATTCTCTAAATATGTTGACATGTTTCATACATAGGTAATGTCTAGTGCAATCATTTTTACCTAACTCATGCTTTTTGTTGATCACCATCACTACTTTCCTAGGATTCTCAAGCCCAATGTAGTCAATTAGAGGGTATCTCATTCATCCTTTAATAAAAATTTCAAGCAAGGCCTTGTGCGCAAGGTCCTCTACTGGAAGTTTTCTATGACAAATCATCTTTCCATTTATATGCTTGATGTCTAGAGAAGGCTCTATCTTCTCCCAAATTTTTTACCACCCTTTCATAAAGGTCAATGATGTATCTACTCATATATTTCCTTAGGTTGAATTCTCTACATCTTATAAGGAATGCATGTTCAATTCACTTGAGGATATTATGGAAGTGATGATAATTTTTACATGATCTCTCACACTTTCATCAATGGATCTTTTGGATGAGAATATTTAGGTGGCTTCATCCTTATCTCTCATTGTTAGTGAGGCACTTGGGACTACCTTGGTAGTTGTTCCTCTTTATCCTTAACCTCCCTCTTTGTTGTTGGAAATATTCAAGAATTAACCGAGTTACTGAGAGGGGAGGGGTGAATCAGTAACTCCAAATTTTCTTTCAATTACAGATGTATTAACATATAATTCACTTTAACCTTTCGCATATAGAAAGCATGAAACTTAAAAGCATTCACAACAATGACACATAGATTTGGTTACCCAGAAACCTTCCAAAAAGAAAGTAAAACTGGGGTGGGGATGAAACCCACAAAGCTTTAGTACTGCAGAATAAAGTTGGCCGGTTAAGGCTTACAATTGATCACTTCTGATGATCTGCCCTACTAGGAGCAATAAGGATTGCTAAATCCACCCTGTTAAAGGATTTACAAACATACAATGAAGTATGCACTCGGTAAAGAGATTTTACAAAAGACTGTTAAGTCTACCCGGTTAAAGGATTTTAGTACTAATTCACCTGTTAGGATAAAATAGTAGATCTCTTGCTTTGCAACTGGATTACTGAATGAGATTCGCTATTGTACTGATCACCTTCTGTGATGAATTTGTCTTTGTTGTTCCTTATATTGCTGAAGCCCTTTGTAATTCGCTTATCTCTGCCTTTCTTTCTTTTTCACATACATACTTATTTCATACATCTTGACATTTTTACAACATTGTTTATATACAAGTCTAACAATTAATTACAATTACAATTACAAAGTCAACTTGACAAATAAACATAAGTGCTACTAAGTCAGCCCAAGTATGGTTACACGGTTCCTGCAAACTAACTCGGTGACTTTCTGATACTCGGCATCCACTGCATTACTCGGCATCATCATGCACTCGGTAGAAGTGAAGGCACGGTTCATACTAACCACTCGGTAGGTTTTGAACTCGGTAAATACTAGTGACTCAGTAGACATAATGTTACTTGGTGTACACTGTCCTGCTCGATTTGCATTCTTCTACTCGGTTTGCACTGTTCTGCTCGGTTTGCACTGTTCTGCTCAGTTTGCACTGTTCTGCTCAGTTTGCACTGTTCTGCTTGGTTTGCATTATTCTGCTCAGTTTGCACTGTTCTGCTCGGTTTGCACTGTTCTGCTCGGTTTGCACTCAGAATGCAAATAAGTGTTGTCACTAGTGGCAATTCTGCTTAATGCCAACAATCTCCCCCTTTGGCATTAGTGACAAAAACACTTATTGCCCAAAACTTATATACATGAATCATGCTGAGTCAAAATTTGATTTTTCAAAATTTGTCTTTGTCAAAATTTGTCTTTGTCATAGGGCTTTATAAATTATCTCCCCCTTTCAATGTGCTAACTTTTTCTTCTATACAAATCTTCTTCTATACATATCTCCTTCTATACATATCTCCCCCTTTTTGGCGATAATGCCAAAGGTGTATATACAAGTGATTTACAGAGAGAATCCAAAATTTGATAGAAAAACAAAATGTACCTTCATTATCAGTGCTAGGGTTCTATCCCAATTTTCTTGCAGAATCTTGCATGTTTGGATTGCAATTTGGACTTCTGCAGAGAGTTCAATCATGTGATCTGCTATAGAGAACTGATTGTCATGAATCAATGTTTTGGAATGTTCAATGTGCTTATACATTGTATTCATGATGGGAAGGATCATGTTCTGAATGTCTAGCAGTGTGGACCAGATCCTTGTGTCTTCTTTCAATATTTCTAACTGCATATTTGATAGATATGAGATTTTCATGTGATGAGCAGAGTTTGAACTTGGTTCAAGTTGCAACTTCTGTATGCTAATCTTCAAATCCTCATCAATTTTATTCATTTTATCCTAACATCCTTGGTGAACTCAGCAATATTGCACAGTCTGGCCAAAAGAGAGGTAACATCCAAATAGGTAGATTCAATGTTTGACAAAACTGAAGACAATTCCACTTGATTAATAGCTATGTGCTAAGCAATGTGCTCAAGCACTTTATTGTTGAATCTCTTCTCGGCTCTTTCAACTAACTTTTCTATCCCAGATGAATCCTCATTGTATTTATTTACTGCTTTTGCTAATTGTAACAAAATATGTTGAGAGGAGTCTACTTTAATACCTAATGCATCAAACAAAATGTCCTTAGCATCCTTAATGATTTGATATTCCTTGTCTCTCTCCTCTTTAAGCTTCTTTTGCTTTGCTTTCCTTTGGAGGATTTCACCTATATTTTGTATTTGGTCCACTGATAGATTTGCAAAATCCAATGTTGGAATCTCTGTTTCTTCATCAAGGTCTATATCCTCTACTATATTTTTGCCCAAAAATCTTATACTCAGTTGAGCCTTAGGCTTATCTATACTTAATGCCTTAGTAGTAGTGACAGTAGACATAGTAGGACTAGCTATAGAGACTGGTATACTATCTACTGGAGAACTTAAAGTATTTACACTTGTAGAATCAAAAACTGGAATACTTACTACTGAAAAACTTGATGAAGTAGGAGACTACAACTCGGTAGAAGAAATGGTAGAAGAAATGGAAGTGATGCAATGACTTCTACCGCTATCCTCACAGTATCATCTACCTCAGTGGCTTCTTCTTGTTCATCACTGTCATCTTCAATGTCTTTTATTATAACTATTTCAATACTCGGTTGGTGAAGATGGTATATGTTTTTCCATGTGGCATTTGCAGCCTTCACAACCGATTCAATATTGTTGATCAGAATCAAACAAGTATTGAACTTTAGTGTCATCTTCTTTTCATTTTCCTTCAATGCCTTCTTTATTTCATCATTTTTCAAGCTCGGCATTAACTGTCTCAGGATTTGATCAAATATGTCTTTTACAGTTTGCTTTGCATTTTTCCATCTCATTTTTATTGGATCTAATAAAGCTGCTGGAACCTGTGGGGCTATTTCATCAGGAGAGTATTTCCACTGTCCCATCTTTTCAATAACAGCATCTTCTATTTCCTTCTATTCTATTTTCATTCTTGTTTCATATTTAAAAGATTTTATATTACTTACTCCAGATCCTGATCCTTCTCTAAAAAGTTTGATCCTCTCTTGAAAGTTTAGAGGAGGCCTTTTGAATACTATATCTTTGTCTGCCTTGTCTGCCTTGTCTACCTTACCTCTTGCACTTCTCCTTGTAAATACAGCAGTGGGAGGCTTAGGTGCCTTAGTGATGAATACCTTTCCTTTCTTCTTTGCAGGTTCTGGTTCCTCTGTTTTCTCATCCTTTTCCTTTTCTTCTTCAATGTCTTCTCCTTTGTCCTCGGTTAACATTTGCATTTTGGCTATCCTCTTCTTTCCTTTGTTTACCGCCTGTGGAAGCTTTATGCTTAATTCAATTCTTACCTTTGCTTCATCATATGTTCCAAAATATGGAGCTTTGGGATTGACAGGCTGATTAAGAAGGGCTTCAATGATATTCTTGGTTTCATCAATGTTTACCTCATAAGGAAGAGGTTTTGCATGTACAATCCTCAGTTTAGCTGCTTGAATATATACATTGTCACAGTCCACCATGAAACAAATTTCATCCTTATAATCTTCCACCAATTTCTGTGGAATCCAAAATCTGTCATTCATTTTCTCTTTGAAAGACTCAAAATAACTATCCATGATGCTTTCAAAATTTTCACCCATTTCTGAAATGTATTCATTTATCTCATAAAGGACTGGCACATCTTTTCTCCATACTACTTTTCCTTTGGAAGGGAAGAATTTTTGAACATAGAAGAATAAACAGACCAGTAGAGATCCAAACTTACATGGATTGTTTTTGGAAGTTTGAATGCTTTCCATGTTTTTGTTAAACTGTTTTAACAATAAATCTGCAAGGTCAAATGATAAGTTATTCTTGACCACTTTGTATGCTAGGTCAATGGCTTCACAGGAGACACTATTCTGTCGACTTGAACTATAAATTTTATGGGCAATTATGTGTGTACCAAACTTCAATTCATCATCGGTAATGCTGCTTACTTTCATGCCTCTACCGTCCCACTCGGCTAGGGTTTTCTTCTCCAGTTTCGGCCGACCTAGGGTTTTGGTAGTTTTTGCTTTGTTCAACATGGGAAGACCGGTGATTTGATGAATCATCTTCTTAGTGATCTCTATGGGTTGCTCAAGCCAAATCTTTCCATCATGTACACGGCTGAGAATGTATCTAACCCATTTCTCCTGAAAGTCTCAAGGTAAATGTGCAATGTGAACTAATCCCTTATCTTCCAGATGTTTGTGCTCAAGTTTTAGAATACCATCCACACACAGTTCCTCATGCACAATATCTAGCTCTAGGTTTCCCATTTCTTGAATTGCACAATTGAAATGATTGTGAATATCGTTAATAAGTAGTACCTTAGGAGGAATTTGAGATTGAGCTCTGTTCGGGTCTAGGGCTACTGCAATTGCGGGCACGATCTTGAAATCTGGTGCTCTCCATTCCCCTTGGACTAACATTTCTGATCCTTTCTTTGCTAAAGTGCTGGATGATGCCATGGTAGCTCACAGAGAATTCTTTTCGCAAAAGTGTTTGAATCGCTGGATTGCTCTTGAAATTTTCTGCTCTCAAAGTGCTAAAGTTCACGGTGAAGAATGAGTTTGATTTCTTGTCTTTTGTTTACAACTCTATCATTAATGCTCAGTACAAATTAGGGTATGAATTCTGACAGACTGTCACCCACTAAGAATTAATTGCTCGGTAAAAGATTTCGCAACTCGGTGAACTCGAGAATTCATATTGCTCCGACCTCACTCGGTAAAGACTGGTATCGACCTTGCTCGGTGAAAACTGATACCGACCTTCCGGTGATCTTATTGCATCTTGTATGCTGATTTAGATCTTTCTTTTAATTCGGTTCTGGAACTAGTTGAGATTGGTCTATGAGAATACAGTTCCAGTGCTTTCTTGGAAATTTAGTTTGAGTCGGTAGAGCCACCCATTCCATTACTTGGACTGGTTTGCTCGGTAGATTTAGGAATCCACTTTTGTCTCACCTATTTCCTGACCTTAGTTGCTTCATTCTTCTTTCCATCTTCAACTTCACTAGCATTCATGCAATTTCTGGCTATGTGACCGAGTTTAGTGCATTTGAAGCATCTTACGGTAGTATCTCTTTTCCTTAGATGATGTTTTATACAGTTCATGCCAATGTGTCCATATTCTCCACAGTAATGACATCTACACCAGGTGTTGTAGTCCCATCCAAACATTGCTTTCATAATTTGTTCTGCTGGATTGAATATTTGGGATCTGCACTCAGATGCCTTGTGACCTTGTTTGTTGCATTTGTGACAATTACCTCTGAATCTTGGTTTTTCCCTGCATTCATTTGCTTTGTGACCATGCTGATTGCAGTTGTAGCATTTTCCATTGAATTCTACTTTTTCATTGTTCCAACATTTATTTGAAGTATGTCCTATTTTACCACAATGATTACAAGTAGCTTTCTGATTTCTTTGAGTGCCTTGCTTAGAAGATTCACCTTCTCCTTTATATCCAAGTCTTGCTTTTCCTTTTTGCCTATGAAGATTTCGCTCATACAGCTGATTTAAGTCTTCTTGGCTTTTCAGCATTCCTTCATTGATTTGTTTTTCGGCATTTAGGTCATCCACCAATCTTAGATTGATTTGCTTTTCAGATCTTAGTTCTTCTCTTGTGCTTTCTATTTCTGATCTTAGAGTCAGAATTTCCTCATTTGTATGGGAGATCTGATCAATTAGGTTTTCTAGCTGAAGGGTTTTATTTTGGACTTCATTGTTCCTTTCATCTAATTCATCTTTCAACTTGTTTCTTTGTTCTAAGATCTCACAAAATCTTGTAGAGTGTAGCTCTTGTTCTCTTTTTAATTTTCTCACTTCTTCCTGCAGAGACCCATTCTTTTGTAGGAGTTCTTTGACAGCATTGTTTGCTTCATCTGAGCTATCTGAGGGAAAAAGATCTTCAATCTTTTCTTCAATGTAATTTTGATCATTCATCTAATTTGCAAGTTCCTTCCTTCTTCTTAGGGATTGGGAAAGATGTTCTTTTGCTTCTTTAAGTTTAGCTATGGCCACTTCCAGATCTAGCTTTTCATTTTCAATCACCTTGTTCAGTTTGAATACCTCCATTGTCCTGGATCTTTGCTCAAGCTAGTTAAGCTTTATCTTGAGAACCAATACAGCTCTGATACCAATTGTTGGAAATATTCAGGAATTAACCGAGTTACTGAGAGGGGAGGGGTGAATCAGTAACTCCAAATTTTTTTTCAATTATAGATGTATTAACATATAATTCACTTTAACCTTTCGCATATAGAAAGCATGAAACTTAAAAGCATTCACAACAATGACACATAGATTTGGTTACCCAGAAACCTTCCAAAAAGAAAGTAAAACTGGGGTGGGGATGAAACCCACAAAGCTTTAGTACTGCAGAATAAAGTTGGCCGGTTAAGGCTTACAATTGATCACTTCTGATGATCTGCCCTGCTAGGAGCAATAAGGATTGCTAAATCCACCTTGTTAAAGGATTTACAAACATACAATGAAGTATGCACTCGGTAAAGAGATTTTACAAAAGACTGTTAAGTCTACTCGGTTAAAGGATTATAGTACTAATTCACCTGTTAGGATAAAATAGTAGATCTCTTGCTTTGCAACTGGATTGCTGAATGAGATTCATTGTTGTACTGATCACCTTCTGTGATGAATTTGTCTTTGTTGTTCCTTATATTGCTGAAGCCCTTTGTAATTCGCTTATCTCTACCTTTCTTTCTTTTTCACATACATACTTATTTCATACATCTTGACATTTTTACAACATTGTTTATATACAAGTCTAAACAATTAATTACAATTACAATTACAAAGTCAGCTTGACAAATAAACATAAGTGCTACTAAGTTGGCCCAAGTATGGTTACACAGTTCCTGCAAACTAACTCGGTGACTTTCTGATACTCGGCGTCCACTGCATTACTCGGCATCGTCATGCACTCGGTAGAAGTGAAGGCACAGTTCATACTAACCACTCGGTAGGTTTTGAACTCGGTAAATACTGGTGACTTGGTAGACATAATGTTACTTGGTTTACACTGTCCTACTCGGTTTGCACTGTTCTGCTCGGTTTGCACTATTTTGCTCGGTTTGCACTGTTCTGCTTGGTTTGCACTGTTCTGCTCAGTTTGCACTATTTTTCTCGGTTTGCACTGTTCTGCTCGGTTTGCACTATTCTGCTTGGTTTTCACTCAGAATGCAAATAAGTGTTGTCACTAGTGGCAATTCTGCTTAATGCCAACATTTGTATGATAAGATTGAGAAGACAATTATCTTTTAGTGGAATATCTTTAAGATAGTTCCTACTTCTTCATCTATAGATTAGAGTGTGACTATTTGTGTTCACTTGTGTATTTCTTTCAATGATGTTCCCCTCTAAGGACCCATGCTACTACTTTAGTAGATGAAAATGGAGTGTGATATGTCATACACTTCTTGTATTTTCTATCATGTTGTTCTATTTTTTGTACATTAACTTTTTACATTTAGAGATGATGCAAAGTGTTGGGGGAATTTAGGCCTTCTTCTATGTTGATCCACATTTTTATTTTTCTTTGTCTTCATGTGTTTTTGTTTAGATCTAAATAATTTGGCATTGAAGATATTCCCATATGTAGTCATATATAAAAATATTTTCATTGAGTTATGGATTTTGACATCAAATAATTAGATCCCCCTATCTCTACTTATTTCTTTTAATGTTTTGGATATCATGTGTCACTTTCCTTTAGGTGAAATTCCATGGAAATATATCACTATGATGGCGTGCCACAAGTTGTCTTTTGTCTCATTGGAATACATCATGTTCCCCTTTGAGTAACATGTTCCATTATAAGGGGTCTATTATATCTATATCAATTGAACTTTTTGAAAATTTATAAATTATTAATCCATTGTATTAGTCTTCACAAGGGCCAGTCCACTATCTATTTTATTTTCCTATATGGGGGCCAATCCACCTATCTATAATATTTCACCCTATTGTACGACCATTCAACATTTCTACCTGTATCAACACAACTATTTCACCATATCATATGGTGATCATCTAGCATTGCTAGTCGTACTGGTGCTATCAAAATCTCTTTCCCTATTATACAACTATCTAACTTTTCTACTTGTATCAGCATGATCTAAAGACACCCTATTACACAACTATCTATCCTTTATTACTCATATTGGTGCAATCCATAAATATCCATATCTTGTGGTTATCTAGAATAATACAATTTACTACCCAACTGACATAACATTGAAGTGATCACTATCTCACAAATTTGTCTCTAATCACCATCACAGATCTCTTTTATCTAGCTCACATTTTTTGGAATCTTACATGCTATGATGTGATCTCATGAAGTTTTAGGTCATTTCTTTGGGGGAAATACCATGTAGACAAAATACTCTCACGTAAGTTTTCCTTATCTACTTTAGCTCACATTTTCTCTAATAATATACTCGCTAAATTGGAGGTAAAATATAATGTCATCAAATATAGCTTTTGTAATTCTTCATTGCATAATTCCTCTACTTTTTCTTAAAATCTAAATAATGTCTAAGCTTTCAAATCACCCTATTTGTGCCTTATCATATTCGTTGTCTGAACATTTGACCGCATGTCTTGTTTGGCTCAGTACACATGCACACTACAAAGACATTTGTGTAGCACATACTCATCCTGAAAATCTATAGACTTGCAAGTGGTCATTGTAATGTTAAACCTATTGTTTTTGGAAATGTAACACCTCTTACCATAGTTTACTAATGTTAGGAATACACTAGCCATGTTTAAACTCCATAGTTTGGCTTCATTTTCCTTCTATTGGATATTTTTTGGTGAAGTTCTCTTGGCCCTTATTTACTCTCTTCATTATTGGCACACTCTCTACAAATTTTCACTATTGTTGGATAGTTTTACAATTGTTTGATCATCTCACATTTCTATAGAAACCCCCATTAGTCACTTGCTTCTGCTCACATTCATCCCATTGAACGTTGGATTGTTGGTCTTGAATGGGAGTGTCTCTTTATTCATCTATCCTATTTTATTTGGCATATCATAGTTCTTGAGCAATCATTTTATTAGTATTATTTTATAATTATCATTTATCATACATCATATATCTATCATGGATGTTTGTAGAGGTGGAAACAACAAAACAAGGGTTTAACCTTAGTAGGCCTCTTAAACAAGCAACCCAAAAAAAATTCTTATTGTCGTGCACGTGTAGGATCAAAGTGGTATGTGTTAGATTTGACAAACGCAAATCATCCCAAGAACACCTGCATGCAAGACTGTCACAAAGAAGAAGCAAAAAGACAGAAAGCTATGGCGGCCAATAGGCCAGAGACTGCAAAACCATGTTGCCAGAAATAAGCTTCTATTAACAATGATCAAAATAATACAATCTCCTTATTGAAATGAAAGAAGTGAATCCTTATAAAAGGAAACACGAAACCCTAAAGGCTAAAACCCTAAAGAATTATAAAGCGCCTAAGTGAAACTTAAGCCTAGAGTATGATAAACTAATAATTAAATGATTTAATTATTAGCTAACATAAGACTACTCTAACACCCCCCCTTAAGTGTAACTTAGGGAGAAGCAAAAAAAGCTAAACTACTGCAGAAAGTAGGAAAGATGGGTCCCGGCAACTAGGCCTGATCAGGTACCCAAACATAAAGCAAAAGATGTCCCAGAGAAAGGAACAAGAAGAGAGCAAGAAACTCCTCTGAAGCATGTCTGAAAACTCTATCAGAAGATACTGCTGGAACCCCCACTGAAGTGCATGACCAGGTAGACAAGACAAGTGTCTGAAGAGCTGATCAATCGAACCAGGAAGCAATAGAACCAACAGGTGAACCCCCCCATAATGCTGAACGGGGTGACAGGAACACTGAAATGCAATGCCAGAAACATCTGCAAGAAGAAGAAACAGGAACACCTATGTGCAAAAGAAGGTACAAGCACAGGATAAAGGGCGGTGTCATAGACACAGTCTACATGGGCTAATGTCGTGGAAGGTACGCTCACTTGACAAGAGTGGATGTGCCTATAGTGGCAAATGCATCAGAATCCCCCCATGGCACTTTATAAATGAGTGCGAGTACAAACAAACACAAGGAGTACAAGATCCCAGATATGCAAAAGTAGGCACTTTATCTCAGTGCGTTTACAGAAAAAAGAATGCAACAGAAGAGAAGCATACAATGTGTATGCACCCTAAAATGGTCGCCTAGACTTTGGGCCCCATTTATTCAATTTGTCAAATATCAATTTTCTGAATCAATGTTTTGCAATATTCAAATCAATTTCCTTGATCAAATCATAACTATTTCAATCATTTCAATAATCTCCTAAGGTTTAATCATGTCATCAATAATTTTATTTAATTAAAAGAAATAAATCCCTTTTAAATAAATAAAATAATGTTATTTAATTGAAATTAATATTCCTTAAATGAAATGATGTTATTTAATTAAAATCCATTTTTAATTAAATGATTTTATCTTATTTAATTAATATTCATCTTTAAATTATATAATCTTATTTTATTTTATTAAAAGAGATATTATTCTTTTTAAATAAATAAAATATCTTCTCAAAAGATCTTTTGTGATGGAAAAGGAAATAAATCAAATAAAAATAAAACAAAAATCCTTTTCTTGATTCTTTCAATAAATTTTATTTAATTAAAAGAAATATTCTCTCTTAAATAAATAAAATAACCTTATTTAATTGAAAGAGATATCTTTTAAATGAAATAAAATCTTTTTTAATTAAATGATTTTATCTTATTTAGAATAATATCTCTCTTTTAATTAAATAATGTTATCTTATTTAATTAATAGAGAATCATTCTTTTAAATAAATAAAAAATCCTCTTAAAGCTCTTTTGTGATGAAAAAGGGAAATAAAAATAAATAAAATAAAGAAAATCCCTTTTCTCTCCACACTTTCTAAAAACTGAGCTTTATTTCCTCTTTTTGGATTTATCCCACATTGCTCTTGGATTTGCATTCAATTCCTCAAATTCTCATATAAGGAGCCCTCTCCTTCTCAATTAGGATCCTAGAATTTTCATGTTATTGTTATGCTGCAGGTTTGGAGAGCAATTTTGGAAGAAGCTTTTGAGCACATTTGGAGCTTGGATATTTGAGACTTCTTTCTTCTTGTCTTCTTCTCTCATGCCTCATGGAAATCCATAGTTTAGATTAATATTGCATTCACATAATAGTTTAAATTTATGTTTCCTTTCATTGTTCTAGCTTAATCCACATAGCATAATTAGCAAGAACTTGTAATACTTTCATCTCAATAGAATAGTTTATTTCTTGCATGTCAATCATCTAGATTAGTTTCATTTACATGCAATAACTTGAAGATCAATGGAGATTAGCACTCTTGCTTCTCATCCTTGAATCTCTCGTTTCTTGGTGTACTTGCATGGGTTTAACAAGGTTAATCTGAGGGCCTCATAATACAACCCCTGCACTCCACGAATAGAGAGCTGTGAATCGATATTTGAGAACTCATTATTGAGTCTTCTTGAATGCAAGGATTCACAGAAGTGTGACCATTTTCTATCACACATTTTTGGCGCCCACCGTGGGGCAGAAAAGATCAATTTCTGGCCTCATTCTTAATTGTTTTTCAATTTTAGCATTGGTTCCAGGTCTTGTACGGTCATTTACAGCTTTGAAACCCTATAATATAATAATGGATGGATAGTGTGATGAATATTTTTTCTCATGTTTTTTTTTTTGGTTCATTTTTATAAAAAAATGAATAAATTATGATCATTTTGGTGAAAGTGGGTATTTGCAGATTTGAGATTCTCTGAATACAGTCAGATTGAAACATCTGATACGGAAAAATTATAAAGAATCAGGAACTCTAAAAATATTTTTTAGAAAGATAAATGACTTAGCTTTCATTTCCTTTTGGTTTGAGTCATTTTTATTTATATTTGTGAAAGTTATGGGCATTTTAGTGAAAACTGGTTTTTAACAATCTGCGTTGGAGTTGCAGGCAATGATTTATTCTTAGAAAATGATTTATGAATGGGAAAAATAAATGGCTTACATATTTGGAAACTAGATTCATTAATAGTTTCTATGAAACTAGTTTGGTTTCATTTGGATTCTTTTTGAGAAAGATATGTGATTCCCTAGGCAGGGTTTGGTGTTTTAAATCTGATTTATGACAGAAAAATTGCAGTCTGAAAAGATTATTGGTTGAGGAACCAAATGGAATCATAAAATCTTATAATTTTGGGAAATGGTAGTTCTTGATGTTGGCTAAAAACTTCATTCTTTCCAGAAATTTTAATATTGTGATTTTATGGGTCAAATAAATCAATCTTTAAAGACTGTCTTGAAGACAGCAATGTTAAATCAAACTCCTAACAATTGATTTTCATATCTAACCATCTTAGGGTTTTTTTTTCGGATGTGTGCTAAATTCTGGATTGTATATCTTTGGACCTAAGGTGAGTTACTACAATCTCTATAACACTTGGTTTGGGATTAAAAATGAACCTCTCATGTGTTTGGCTTGAGTGTTACACGCTTTCATAGAACACATTTTCTTTTATGCTCTTAATGGAAAATAAACAAACATAGATTTACTTTCATAGAAGTTTGTGTTTAAGTGCATGCATGTCTTTTAAACATTAAGTAATTCTTGGTTTCAAATATCAAAACAGTCTTATTGATTAGCAGTCTTAGATTACTTGTGATTGATCTAGATTGCTATTTTGGGTTATTGGACTCGCTAATCCGCCGGCCCCTCATTTCCGCCCTGTGGTTGCAATCTCAGTGCCACATTAAAGGGGAGGGGTCTATAGGAAATAAGCGTTAATTGTTCCACTAGGAAACCCTTCTGTGCTTTCTGGAACTCACTTGTTTTCTAGGTTGTGGACTCGTTTGTAGCTTGTGTGAGGTGTTAAGTGTTCCACCTTGTGGACTCACCTCATCTTTGCTCTAAGCGTTAAGTGTTCCACCTTTAGTGCTTTTCAATACTTTTTGATAGAGAATTACTTACTTTTTCATTTTTAGAAGGCCTGCTTGGGGATTTCATCACCTCAAGGGATGACCTTAACTCCCGTGTTCCGGCGGAGTATAAATATCGGGAGGTGAATCCAAAGACACCTCTCTTGGGAATGAGTTAGATTTCACTCTTGGCTAAGCCTCAAAGAACTTTATACCTTTGAGAAGTGAAGGAGGAGATTTGGGTTACCGTCTCCCCCTGGCCGTGTGATTTTTGATTCTTCTCATCTACGGATTTGTGCCTCACGTACCTTGCGTATATCGAGGATGCCCTTTAGAAAAGCCATGTATATCCTTCTAGACAGCTTGCTAGGATGTTGTTGTGTTTTGAGTGCCTACTAAAACATTCTCAAGAACATACACAAGTAGCATCTTTAAGGAGTAGCATACTAAGTCACTTGATTGTTCGTGTGCAAGGTTGCTTTACCCCTTGTTCATTGTTTGAAGACAATTGCTTGCTTGAACTCCTTGATTGCTGTCTTATGTGCCTGATCAATGATAAAAATCTATTGATGTACTTGATCTTTTAAAACGAACACAAAACCTGAGTTCCTGAGTTGAAGCACCAACCTTTTTTATAGCTTGCTCGATCTTCTACCCTGTTGTCACCTTGGGAATAATTGTCAAGTTAGAGGACTATTCTTGTTGAGAAAGAACATCTCTAGAATTGTTAGCTACATTCTTGGAGAATTTTAGTGCTCTTTTGTCCAAACCATTGCCATCAAATTAAATTTCAATTATATTTTGGCCTATTCCAACCTCCTGATTCAAAAGTGCAAGGGTAGTCACCCTTTGATTTGAGGCACCTCTTTGACAGTGTTGGTAACGCCTTTCACAATTTCTATCTTACCATCTCTCTTTGGACATTAGAGAACTTTGATTATCCTAATTTGGTGTTGACATTTTGTGAGGCCATTTTATCACCAAGCGTCTTCAATTCTCAGTCTTCCTTGGTCAGTCTAGGTCAGATCTTAGGTGCTGTCATGTTGCTCAACATCCACATGAATGTTAATGGTATCAATTACACAAGATGACTCTTGGTCTTCTTCTTTCTTCCATTCTTCCCATGTTTTTCTTCTAAAGTCTTCTATACCCATGGGAAATTCTTCACTTCTTCTTGATTCTTTTCCTCTCACTATCTAGTCTATTTTCTTCTATTTCATCTCTTCTGTCACTTCCATGCTTGATTCTTCTTCTTCTAGAGCCATGAATTACAAATATCTTGATATGGAACCTCTTTTGAACATGGATGATCTTGAACTCATTTCTCAATTCGAAGAGTTTTGTTCCTCTAATAGTTGTTCTAAATATGGCAAAGGTGATAAACTTAAGATAAAAATAGAAAAAAGATTGAAGGAATCAGACGCCTTTGCTAGAATTATCAACATGATCCTATCACGACCTCCTTCTTCCAAAAGTCTTTCATCTTCTAAATCTTCCAAGTCATACCATGATTCTTCTAAACATTCTTCATATTCTAAGTCTTCTCATCATTCTTCATCTCCCAAATCTTATCATGACTATTCTAAACATTATTCAAATTCCTCATTATCTAAGTCTTCTTCTTCCACTAGGTCTTCACCTTCCTCTTCTTCACGATCTTGTTCCTCTTCTACTTCTCCCAAGAGTCTTACTTCTCTTCACGAGACATACCATAATGAGCAACGGGATAATACTTGTGATACCTCTTCCATGAAGAGTGCCACACCCACATATGATGACTATGATGACTATTATGATGGCTATGATGATGAACCCTATAATGATACCTATGAAACCCCTATTCCTAAGAGTCCTCCTAGTCATGTCCTTGTGCTTACTGGAAATGGGTCATCATATTGGAAAGATTGTGATGGTGATCCATATGATTATGATTTTGAAAGAGACTTTGATGATTTCTGTGAACAATACCTTGATGATGATCCATCTATTACTGCTGAGGAGTATAAAATGCACCGTGCTGATTTGAAACATAAATCTTATAAGAATGTCTCCTCTAAAAATTCTCTTTCTGAAAATAAAGACAACACTCTCAAGAAAGATCATATTAATGTCGAACCTTTGTCTTGTGATGGTTCCATTCCATCCCCTAATTCTTCCAATACTCCTACATCTCTTAAAGTCGCCAAGTCTTCCAAATCTTTCACAAATCCTTCATCCAATTCAAATTCTAATGCTTTCCATGCGGTTCCCTATAGTTATCCTCAAGGGCCACCTCTTAAAGATACTCAAGCTAACCTTCACTTGGCTGCAAATACTTCCAATAATGCTAAATCTAAAGAGCCTAAGTCTTTATGCGCTATAATGCCTACTTCAACTAATCCTTCACCATCTCTGCCAAAGTCTTCCATACAACTCCAACCTGCTTCCTTGTCCTTAGAAGTGGTTTCATGTCAAGAGAACTCTAAAACTGATATAGAAAAGAATATAAAGAAAGATAAAGATCAAGAACCCTCCATGTCATCCACTCCTTTTCATGATGTTCTCTATCCGGGTCATGGTTCTTTTGATCCTTTACGTCCTTCCTCATTTATTCTACCATGTCTTAAGTCTTCTTCGAAGCAAAATCAAGCTACTACCCACACCGTTGAGCTTATTGATAATGAAAATAACCTTACCACGCTTGCACTTTCCAAAGATGATACTTCCATTAAGGTTATTAAAAATGGTGTTGTTACTTCCGATGTTAAGCCTATTCAAGAGACAAATTCTGCACTTGTGCTATCCAAAGATCCTTGTCAAGATCAAAGTCTTCCATCTTCTTGTTCTACCATTCCATGTTCACTTCCGCTTTCTACTCTTCCTAAGTCTTCGCAAGCTTTGAATGATCCTATCAAAGAAAATGATCTTATTCAAGATGTCCGGGATCCTATTGAAAATTCTAAAGCTCACTCTGAAAATGCTGATATCCTTGGTTGTCATATAGATGCTGATGAACTTATTGATTATCCTTTTGCATCTTCCACTTCCATCCTTGGACCTCTTCCACCACTACTAAGGACTTCACGTCTTCCTTCCATATTGGGTCCTTATGTCCCTTCATTTTCCCCTCCTAACTCTCCTAATTCGTCATCTATCTTGGGTCCTTATGTCCCTCCATCTCCTATCTTTCCTCAAGATCAACATAGATGCATACCTTTGAATCCTTTTCATCCATCCACCCATCTACACCAGTCATATTATCCTTCTTCTTCCACATGTCCCAAGTCTTTTGGAAGTAACTTGAATGTTCAATATAAGAAAAAGAAACAATACAAGAATCCATCAAAGAAAGAAGATCACCATGTCTCCTCTAATCGACATGGGGGCATAAAGTCAAAAGAGATATCTAAGAAGAAAACTACAAGACAAGTATGGGTTCCAAAATCCATCATTCAAGATATTCTCTCTAAGTCATCAAAAGGAAATAAAAAGCCTAAGGCTATATGGATTCCAAAGTCTCTCTTGAAAGAGTCTAATGTTAAACAAAAATTAAAGTTGATATTCAAGCTTCCAAAGGCTTCCACTCCATCTTCTTCCAAAAACATTCTTTCATTCCATGCACCTAAACCGCAACCTCTGCTAAACATTCGTCATATTCCTTCACGTATTCCTTCATTCAAGTTTCCTCCATCCTCTCACCACCCTCCAAGGTGTGCGTCGATGTTGATCTTGCCTTCCTTTCCATCTACTCTTTCACAATCCTTCCATTCATTATTCTCTCACCTTCTATCATTTTTCCTCATTTGCATTTTCCTCCTATCTTTCAACTCCACTCGCTTTACATAAAACTGTATCCTCCATTTTTCTCTTCCATCTTCTTTTCCCTATCAGCATCTTTGAGCATATAATTTTGAATCATTGGCATATCATGGTTTATCCTTTCAAGGAGCATTATCTAAAAGCTTGCCTTCTTCCAAAAATTATAAAATTCAAAAAAAAGAGAAAAAAGAGAAAAAAAAATGAAAAATTTGAAAATGTGCCTTGGTGAAAACCTGGAAACAGGTGCCTTGGTAGCAAAAGTAAAGATAAATAAATTCATCCTATGGTGAAAACCACTCCCTTGTGGCACCTTGGATAAGTACCATGATGAAAACCTGGCAATCAGGCATCATGCGTAGTTCTTCTACATATCTCATCCATTCCATCTTCTCTCTTTGATCTTGACAAGGTTGATCTATACACGTACATTTGGCTATCTCGAGAGTGGTCTTATGATGATCCTGCTTTCATTTCTTTCATGTCTAGCCTTCATACCTATTTTCCTCCATTCATTCTAGCCTTTCACTATCCTTTTCCCCTTTGGTCTTGATCTAATAAAAAAAGAGTAAAACACGATGCTATGAAGCCTCTTGACATGTCTACTCCTTTGGACTGCATCCTTTCCTTCTTTTGCAGTGCACCTTTGTGACTTATCCTATGCTAACCTTCCATTGCTCGTTCAGATGTACTTTACATGATAATTTTTCCCTAGCTTGGGTACTCTTGAGGAGTTTGTCTTTGAGGATTTCTTCCATTCATTCTCCTTCATTTTGTTGTCTTCCATCTCTCCCACGAGCTTGCTAATCCCTCTTGTTCTCCACCTCACTAGACATTGGGACTGCACGATGTGATCTTGCTTGGGAGTTTGATGCTCATTTTGTCTAGGGGCATCCTTTGTACATACTTATTGAACCTGAAAAAATCCAAAAAAATGATATATTGTTAAAAATCCTAAAAATTGGAAAATGTCCTGAAAAAATGATCATCTTAGTGAAAACCTGGCAATAGGCGCTTTGATGTATCTCAAAAAAATTATATATTCCAAAAATACCAAAAAAATAAAAAATTTAAAAAATTCAAAAAAAATAGAAAAAGTGCCTTGGTGAAAACTTGAAAACAGGCGCCTTGGTAGCAAAAATACAAAAAAATTATAAAAAGTCCTGAAAAAATTCTTCCAAGTGGTGAAAACCTGGAAACGAGCGCTACTTGAGGCCTTTGCACCCCTATTTCTTAACATGCGTCTTTGACACTTAGCCTTTCTCCATCATGCCTCGTCCTTGTTGCCTTGATTTGGAATTGGTCTTTGTCTTTGTCTAGGGGGCATCACTGTGTTATCTGTGGTCTCTTGGATATGCTTGTCTTTAGGACACCTCGCAAAGGGTGTTTTTCAACACCACCCCAACTGTGTTTTTCAACACAACTCCTGACATCGAGTGTTTTTCAACGCTTATCAGTTTGGTCTTATCCAGTTTGGTCATGTGATCTTACCAGCTAGCAAGCATTCGATCCTTATCCTCGGAACTCAGTATCAGTTTACACACTTAAATTTTTAAATGCAACACTTAATGCTTGAGATATGTCATGAAATTTTCTTTGTGTGCTAACTGTTATTGATTTTCGTTGAGTGCCTTTGTCTAATAAGTCTCTCCATGATGCATAGCTAGAGGACTTGGGGCATGGGACACATTTTTATTTGCTTTCTGCTTGTGGGTGTGTTCTTGACTATCTTGAGTGTCTCTTGTTGTCTCCTTGACACACTTCGGAGATTTAAGACATCATCCTTGACTGTTTTTGCACAACCATTCTCATGGTCATCTTGGCATTTATGCCTTCATGCGAGCATGGTTTTGCTACATTAAATTGGGTAAGCTAACATTGCAGTCGTCTTGACCTTTATGTCTTTGATGCTCATGTTAGAATCTTTCCACATTCCTGATATAAATCACATTCATATCTTCATAGTTGCGTTTGTGACTAGTGTTGATTGTGTGATCGTCCGATGTCCGGTAATAATGGCCCTATGATGAAAATAAGTTCTTTTACATTCTCTAATGAATGATGAACACAACCAAACCTATGTTACCCTATTGCAAGTACACCTTTGCATTTTCATATAGCTTGCATTATTTAGGCTTCATGTTAAATTTGCAATTTTAGGCTACATTATGAGTTTGAGAGGGTTTCCTTCATCTTTCTTGTGGACTTTCAGTCAACTATGATCACATTCTTCATTTCCTTATCTTCTTTCGTGATCTCAATCGAAATTCCCAATCTTAAACAGTTGATTGATTTTGATGCATCCTCTTTCTCAAGGCAATTTCTCTTTCTTTTCTCCATTTCTTTCCATTTCTTCCAAACTTCTATCTTCCATTCGCCTTCACCCCACTTCTTGTCTTCTAATTCAACCTACGGGCATAATTTTCTTGCTGATCTACCTTGGTTCTGTGATTCTTATATTTTTCATTTTACATCAAGAACCTTATCTTTAGTTCGATTTGATCAAATTTATCAATTTACTGTTTCTCCTCTATCTCATTTCGATTTTGATCACGAGGGGGCAATACCTACCAAACTTCAATGCTTGATTCAGCTTTATCAAATTTATCGATTGCTTCTCTTGGGGCAACCTTGCTTGAGATTCTTATCTCTTATTTGAGACTTGACAATTACCTATTCACAGGTGTTGGCCTTGTCTTTTTCAATCTGTTTATCTATGTCCTGATGTGTTCCCATCCGTCGAACACACATCTGGGTTGTTTTGTGATCCCAAATCGATCTCACACTTCAATTCCATTCTTTGAATGCATGTGATCCCGAGTCGACCTCACATTAGTCAAAGAGGGGCAAATGTATGCACCCTAAAATGGTCGCCTAGACTTTGGGCCCCATTTATTCAATTTGTCAAATATCAATTTTCTGAATCAATGTTTTGCAATATTCAAATCAATTTCCTTGATCAAATCATAACTATTTCAATCATTTCAATAATCTCCTAAGGTTTAATCATGTCATCAATAATTTTATTTAATTAAAAGAAATAAATCCCTTTTAAATAAATAAAATAATGTTATTTAATTGAAATTAATATTCCTTAAATGAAATGATGTTATTTAATTAAAATCCATTTTTAATTAAATGATTTTATCTTATTTAATTAATATTCATCTTTAAATTATATAATCTTATTTTATTTTATTAAAAGAGATATTATTCTTTTTAAATAAATAAAATATCTTCTCAAAAGATCTTTTGTGATGGAAAAGGAAATAAATCAAATAAAAATAAAACAAAAATCCTTTTCTTGATTCTTTCAATAAATTTTATTTAATTAAAAGAAATATTCTCTCTTAAATAAATAAAATAACCTTATTTAATTGAAAGAGATATCTTTTAAATGAAATAAAATCTTTTTTAATTAAATGATTTTATCTTATTTAGAATAATATCTCTCTTTTAATTAAATAATGTTATCTTATTTAATTAATAGAGAATCATTCTTTTAAATAAATAAAAAATCCTCTTAAAGCTCTTTTGTGATGAAAAAAGGAAATAAAAATAAATAAAATAAAGAAAATCCCTTTTCTCTCCACACTTTCTAAAAACTGAGCTTTATTTCCTCTTTTTGGATTTATCCCACATTGCTCTTGGATTTGCATTCAATTCCTCAAATTCTCATATAAGGAGCCCTCTCCTTCTCAATTAGGATCCTAGAATTTTCATGTTATTGTTATGCTGCAGGTTTGGAGAGCAATTTTGGAAGAAGCTTTTGAGCACATTTGGAGCTTGGATATTTGAGACTTCTTTCTTCTTGTCTTCTTCTCTCATGCCTCATGGCAATCCATAGTTTAGATTAATATTGCATTCACATAATAGTTTAAATTTATGTTTCCTTTCATTGTTCTAGCTTAATCCACATAGCATAATTAGCAAGAACTTGTAATACTTTCATCTCAATAGAATAGTTTATTTCTTGCATGTCAATCATCTAGATTAGTTTCATTTACATGCAATAACTTGAAGATCAATGGAGATTAGCACTCTTGCTTCTCATCCTTGAATCTCTCGTTTCTTGGTGTACTTGCATGGGTTTAACAAGGTTAATCTGAGGGCCTCATAATACAACCCCTGCACTCCACGAATAGAGAGCTGTGAATCGATATTTGAGAACTCATTATTGAGTCTTCTTGAATGCAAGGATTCACAGAAGTGTGACCATTTTCTATCACACACAATGCTCAAAAGACAGAAAGAAGAGTGAGCTATGAACTCAGAAGAAGAGATCCCCGGACCTGTAGAACCAAGCACACCACCAGAGGGCATAAACTGCATAACTCAGAGGAGTGAAAACCTAGAGCATAATCTGGAAGAAATACCTCTGCCACTGAATAGTACACAGAACCAGCTTTCCGACGATATCTCGTTTGCCGAAAAAGGAGTCCGGATGAGCCAGATATGACTCCCGGAAGGCAAAAATAGACATCAGACTTCAACAGCAAAAAAAGCTATTGAAAAGGCAGAACCCAAAAACCCTAACCTCCACCATCGAAAAGAGCTCGGAAAGAGCTTTCCGACGATATAAAGAAGTCAGAAAAAGACCCCCGTATGCTCCCTGTAGAGCGAAAAAAGCCCAGGTACCCCCAAAAAGGCAAGATAAGAGCCCCAGGGGCTAAAAAAAATAGGCCCCCGGGCGCATGGCGCGCTCCGGGGGCTGGGCCGCAGCCCCTGGTCGGTCATATGACCGTGCTGCTGTGAATAGCAGCCCGCGGGGGCTGAAACCGGCCGGGCGGCGGCTGGGCGGGCCGGAGCGGGGCTGGGAGGCGGCGGCTGCCGGCGGTGGGCGGGCCGGCGAAGCGGAGGGCGCGGGCGGGGGGTCGAGGGCAGCGGAGGCCGCAGAGGGCGGCGGAGCAGTGGCGGAGCCGGGGTGGGCGGCAGCTGGGCGGGCCGCGGGTGGCGCGGTGGCGGGAGCCGGGGCTGCTGCAGGGGCGAGGGCCGCGGCTGCGGTGGCCGCGGCTGCGGTTGCTGCTGGGCGGCGCGGGGGTGGCCGCTGGGCGGCGCCCCAAAAAATGTTTTTTTTTTTAAAAAAATCGCCGTGTACCCGCCTCGGAGTGCGTGCCAGGGCCGTACGGCCCTGGTATGCAAAAAATTTTTGCCTCAGATGCCACTGTGTCCAAAATGGACAAGTTTTATATGGATTTAGGGGTTCTTGGGCCTTCCGGACACAATGGTGGTGTCCGTTTTTGTCCAAGGTGAGCCAAATTTCGGCTCCCCCCCAGATCCACAAAAAAACTTCTGAAACCCTCTGTGCTTCAATAAAACTCGAACAACGAACAACAGGAGAGCTCTGATACCATGTTAGATTTGACAAACGCAAATCATCCCAAGAACACCTGCATGCAAGACTGTCACAAAGAAGAAGCAAAAAGACAGAAAGCTATGGCGGCCAATAGGCCAGAGACTGCAAAACCATGTTGCCAGAAATAAGCTTCTATTAACAATGATCAAAATAATACAATCTCCTTATTGAAATGAAAGAAGTGAATCCTTATAAAAGGAAACACGAAACCCTAAAGGCTAAAACCCTAAAGAATTATAAAGCGCCTAAGTGAAACTTAAGCCTAGAGTATGATAAACTAATAATTAAATGATTTAATTATTAGCTAACATAAGACTACTCTAACAGTATGCAAAGAGTTATCTTCAAAATTGGTTGTGAGAATTTATTTCCTATATCTTTACATCTTAGAATAGTTACTTTAGTTTATTCATACTTTCACAACTAGTCTAGATTTATTCCTATTCATTTAATTTTTTGTCTTGTACCTTTTTGGTTTGAGTCTTTGTACCTTGTCCATACAGGATGTATAAAAATCATGATGGCATCCTGAATCTTCATTGTAGTCCTAGACTTGCATAGGCATACAAGACAATGAACTAATGGAGTTGGCCAATCGGTCTTGACTATATGTTCTTTTTTTTCCAGTAGACTAAAAATATTTATCATGTATTATCATAAAATTATCTTTGTTTCTTTTATTTTGTGCTTATAATTAGTCTTAATTTTATTGATCTCTCTAGCACACCAAAGTGCTAGTTTAGTGAGGTGGGGAAAGGGTCGATTCGCTCCTTGGAATTTCATCAATCTCGAGGGTATCAAATTCCCTTATCCATAATTATCCTACCATCTAAAAGGATTATAATAATTTATCAACCCGCTTTTTATTTGGTTGAGGGTTACTTCACCCATTACTTAATAGACCTATATCAAGTATATCTCTTAATTAATTAAGATATTTTTACGCCATCTATAAAAATGATTAAAGATAATCTACAATAGAAAGAGTCATCGAAATTCATTAAAAAAATGAATTATTTCCTTTAAAAATCTTGGGTAAGATGATGAACTTAATAGTAAATAATTTCACACCAAAAGTGAAACCAACATTAAATAAGAATCTTAAACATGTCATGTCATTAAATTCATAGATATGTAATTTATTTGTAATCACCAAGTAATAATTTTGATAACCTACAAAGGAGGTTTTGGTACAAAATTAAAATGAATAAATACCCATCTTAACACAAGTCTAACATCCTCTTATTCATGTGCATTTACCTAAATATATGTGACTAATTGAATAATTATGGATGCAAAGGAGAACTAGCTCATTCATGTTTAATCTAGATGCATTGTTAAAGTTGGTGTATTTATATATGTGGTGGAAGAGAATCGGAAAATAATACAAAAGATATAAAAAATTTACAACTCTGACAACATACTCACAAAAATAATTACAATCTTACATAAAGGAAATGTTGGGATAAGCTAATATTGCTTGAATACTTAAGGTAGGAAATTAAATATAATTAATATATTTAAGATTATAAATGAAAACAAACATAACTTCATTTTTTAAGCAGAATTACATCCAAAGTTTGATTATCAATGTCTAGCCATGCAAGTTAAAAACATAATTTTATTCATTTGGTCTCGTGCAACTCATTATTTGACATCAATCCATATTTATCTTTGATATAGCTTCTAATGACCCTTGAAAGGTAATAATTCTTGATCATTTTCTTGTAAACTTGTTGGCAATGATCTATGTTGAGCTCAATATTCAAATCTATTACCTATATTCAAAGATAAGACTTCATATTATATGCATTCCCCATATCTATTTGCATCAAAAGAGGAAAACCAAAAGGAAAGAAAAAAAAACTAAAGCCAAAATTGTGTGTCATGCAAAGCATCATCTCAAACTAAGAGAAACTTGAGATCATATAATTTCCTTCATTATAAGGTGGAGTCTTTGGTTCACTAATAAAAATGCCATTTTCATCAACTAGAATTACTTACTATGATCTAGATTATGTGCTCCAATTTGGGGAGTTTCACAATGCCTTGATATCTCAACAATATCATGCTTTGGTGTCACATCCTCATAGTAGTTGTAAGAAATCCTTTTGATTATTGTAATTAACAATAATAATCATGGGATAATTTTCACAATATCCCAATACATTCTATTTTTCATGCTTAACACATATCATCTTTAATTATCTCATTTCTCTTTACATCAAGGTACTTCAAAAGTGCTACCTCATTATCACATGAACCCCAAATCATACAAGGGTTGGTACCATATACTAAAAGATTATGTTTACTCTTTTTTTCTCTATTAAAAATTGACTAAAATGTGGCAACTTCATAAATACAATTGGAATAATTCGAGCAATCACAATTATAATACATGGTCATGTCTAATACTAGTATCCAACCTTGATTTTTTTTGTGTAAGATCAAAAATCACAAAAAGGAATAATGGAATTATGTATCCTTCTTGCAAGGAACAAATATCACAATATTTTGACCCCCACAAGAAAGAACTAAAAAAGCTACTAAAATAAATATAACTCTCCTTATTAGGTTTATCTATAAATCATGAAAAAATCACTTTTATTATTCATTCATGGGAATCTTAGTCGAAGCTTATGACAAGGTTAATGTTCTTTTTTGCTCTTAGTTTTTAAGTAAGCTTAAATTCGTAAATCTATGGATAAAATGGATCAAATCTTGCATTTTCACTCCAATATTATTATTCTTAATTAATGAATCACCCTATAATTTATTTTAATCTTCATGAGGTCTAAGACTAGAAGATACTATGTCTCCACTAATCTTAATCCTCATGGTAGAAGGCTTGACTAGGGCCATCAAAGTAGCTCAAATAGTTTAAACACCTATAAAGAGATCAAAATTTCTTGTTTTCTAGATCGCTTCACACATAATGTCTTTTTTTATGACGCGCTACTATTTGGAAAAGCCAAAATTATGAGGGATTGAGTTATCAAGAAGGTGATCTTTAGATACTCATCTTCTTTTGGTCAGTTGATCAATAACGCAAAATCTACAAAAAAATCATGAATGTGTCCCATCTCATTCAACACAAGCTCTCCAAATTTTGGAACTTTGGAATCGGTAATTTTCCTTTCAAATACCTTAGAATTCCTTTGTTTCTAGGGTTCGAGAAACATGAGTTCAAGGATAAAATCTTATCCTCCATTTCTAGGAGCATCCTTTCTTCGAGTCATAAATGGTTAACTCTCTTTGGAAAAGTAGGAATGATCAAATTAGTACTTAATGTAATACCCATTAATCTTAATTTGGTTATCAAGCTTCTCTATTGGATCCCCAAGGTACACTCAAATCCTTCCTTTGGTCTTAAAATGTAAAAAAAAATTAGTCCTCTCTTTTCTTGGAATAAGGTCTACCTTCCCAAAAATTGTTGTCGCTCTCACATAAAAAATTTACTCTTGTAAAATAAATTTCTTACTACTAAAATATTATGGAGACCCTATAAGATTCCTTCTCTGAGATGGTGCAAGTCGTGGCTGCAAAGTACTTGGATTCTCCTGATCAATGAGGATATTTACTTATTCATCATTTCCCAAAGGTTCCAAGATTTGGAACTTCATTTCCTCTTGCAGAATTGTAATTTATTCCCACACATTTCTTGGTTCGTTCAAAATGGAGCTAAGGCAAAATTTTGGGATACTTCTTGGAGCATCCATAAACATTTAAATTAGATTTGTGATTGGTCTATCCTAGATTCTCTTCTCAAATATCTTTGGGGAAAACATATCATTAACTATATGCATATTGACTCCTCAAGTTTTTCCCCTCTCACTTCCTCGAAATCCATAGATTTCTTCCTTATTTCTAATGACATCAAAGAGGATTTTCAAGAGGAACCTACAAATGAAACATTTTTTTTTTCTAAAAAGGATGAGGAAATATAGTAACTACAATGTGAAGGATGGGTATATTTATTCCCCTTTATCTTTTGATTGGTTGTTAAATCATTTTTGGAATCCAACATAACTCCCTAAGGAAGGATCCTTCACCTAGCTTGTAATTCATGACCACATCCCTATTGGTCTGAGACTAGATAGGATGGGAATAGCTGTGGTTTTTCCATAGTGTTTCTTTTGGCCAAGAGTATTAGAAATGACTTCAATGTCAATTAAACTAGCACTCTCCACTTTGTTAGAATTTGTTCCTAAAATTCCAAAGCTGGCCCAAGCTCTACAACTCCTCTATATTTCCATGCATCTAGGAATTGAGTCCTTCAATTATAATTTGGAAATTTTGACTCAAGTGCAACTATAGGATCTTCAAAAAATATTCCTCCCCTTTGGATCAAGCCATTCTCCCTATTGAAAGGTCAACTTGTGAAGTTATAATGAGTTATGTTTACAAACATGTTAATAACTTGAATATCCTAACATATTGGGATAACTAGTTGAAGATATAGCCCCTTCTTAAGCTCTTTCCTCTTCAAGGATCTATCCAAGATTATCACAAGAGAAATGATTGAGCTAATGTAAGATGGTCCCCACCTCCCCAAAATATATGGTAACTTAATATAGATGGAGCCTCCATAGGTAATCTGGTTAAATTAAGCATTAGTGAAATCATCTACAATTCAAAGGGAGACATTATCTTTGAAACTTGCATGAAGGTCTTGTGTGGTCCAAAGAATAAATCCAACCTTGAGGCCTTAAATTTGGGCCTTGATTTGGCCCTCAAATTAAATATCAAGGCCATCGTAATCGAGCGTGATTTTATGCATTTTTTTAATGTTGTTACTAATAAATATCTATTAGCATGGCACATGAGATTCTTGATCCAATTTTATTAAAAAATCATTTTTTTTAATATTATGAAATGATTCATTTCTATAGAGAAGCTAATAATATGGAAGATTAGGTGGCTAATAGAGGCATTGAGGTAACTTTTCCTATCAATAATTTACAGAAATAGAACTAATGGTTGTTTTACCCATCTAATTTTTATCATATGGTGCTCCTCACCTTCTCAAGCTCATAAGGATTATGCTTTTAAACTTAATATTTTTGGTTCATGGTTTCTTTGTATTAAGATTGATCTTTTTTCTTGGTTCCATAAATGGTTAATTGGTCAAATTTTCTACTCACATTGTAGATCAATAACTTGGTATTTTTTCTTATATGTTCTGTTATGGCTCTTTCTACAGTCAATTTTGTTTTCCCTCCCTCTTGTTATGGGGCTAGGTATTTCTAAAGCATCACCTCATAGGGGATTCACTTAGTGAACCCAAATCATATCACATGTGTTCATGGCATACTAAAGAATACCCCTATTTTCAAAAAATATTTCCCCAAACTCTTTTTTTGTAAGTTCCCTCTAATACCCATGCACCCTTTTCCTCTATAAACTCTCTTAATCCCCCCCTCCCCCAAGATATGCAATATATTACCCTATTTTTCACCCATTTTAAACCCACAAATAAGAGTTTACTTGATATGGTATTGTACAATGGTAAATGGGAAGCAATTCAAAACAAGGGTAGATCACCTCCCATTTCAAGATTTCTTGCACATTCCAAAGGAAGATGTCCCTAATAGGCTCAAGAGGTGACTCAAGTGCTAAATGGGGACAATCCTTCACTAACTATATGTAATTTTGAAATGGGAAATAAATGATAAAGATAGAAATGTAAATTAGGACAGATTTAAGTGATTTTAGAAATGAAATAAGAAACTTGTACTTCAAATCTAAATAACTGACATACAAAATGCAGAAAATACCTATAATTGGTTTTTTGAGATTTCATCACTATAATCTACTTGTCTATCAAATTTGAGCATCTTTTTCATGGTATAGGTGGGATCTGACATACACCTGGGTATAGGTTGTTTGAGATTATGTATACTTGGTGTTTTCACCCAAAAATTTTAGGGTCTATCTAACTATTCTTGATCTACCCCAGATATAATCTGATAGCTCCATAGTCTGTTCCTAAGCACAAAAAATGGGGAAAAAGTTGGGTAAAAGGGTTTTTCCTTGTCAAACCCTTGTTTAGGAATCAAACTTGAAATTGAATTAAAATTGCATAAAGGAAAGTATGTAAAAAAGTAAATGTTAGATTTACCTTGTATAAACCATCATGGATGGATTTAGAAATCACTCATACTCATGAAGGTTCTTGAATTTGCTTCGAATCAAGGATTTTACCTTGATTTATAAAATAGGAATCAAGGATACCCTCAAAAATTCATGGATATATAAATGTCACTCATAGATCTTTAATGTAGATATGCTTAATAATTTCTTGCAATGAAGGAGAGATGAATGTAGGTGAATTATGGAAGGATGAAATGATCTTCTTTCTTGATTAAAAATTTATCTGCTTGTTGGTGCAGGGGCACCTAGAGAAACAGGGCCCTCACCATCCATTTTTGTGCAATTTTGTTGTGTAATGCTCTTAGTGAGCTTTGTAAAAACAATAAGGGTCTAAGGACTAGTTTGAGTGAATGGAAATGATAGTTGGGGTTTAGAGGTCCTAGAAGTCCTTTGGATAGGCCTCAAGGCTAGTTAGATACTTTTGGTATAAAGTTATATTGTAAGGTCAGTGGTCTTTTAAAGACTTTTTAAGGTCATTTGGAGTTGGAAATAAGGATTCTTACCTAAGAGTCACCTAGGAAGAGTCCTTAGACTTGGTAAGTTAAGAAATAGTAAGTTTATCAAAAATTATTTAAAAAGTTGTAAAAGTTGCAAAGTGCAACTTTACAACTTTGCAAATGTTGCTCACCCATCTCCTAAAATGGTGGAAATTGACCTATAGCCCAATAGCAGACCTAATGATGGAGTCTAAAAACCTAAGAGATGGTATATAAGCCTAATAAACCCTAAAATTTCCATAAGTGTGTTTTGTGAGTACGGACAATATGTTGTAGAGACTAGTCTATATATGGAAAAGAATCATAGAGAATTAAAAAAGGTTTTGTGTGCTAAGTTTGCTACTGTAACCTCTTGGCATTGTAATTTGGGTTGTTTAGATTATTTTTGATCCATTAGATTAGGTGTATATAAGTTTTCATTTGCAAGTTTGTAAATATTTTGGTTTTTACCAGTCCACTGTCCTAAACCAGGCAGTTGGTATTGTGAGCCATGTAACTCACTATCCCACCATAGAAATAGTATGGCCTCTTGGGGATAGTGAGTGTGCTCAATGTACTATTTTTTTGTAGGAGGAGGGCCCTTCAAAATCCATGGAAGCATTTTTAAGCTCTTTCCCTAGGTGAGCCAGAGCATGCCCGACTAGGGAAGAGTAACTTTGTAGAGGTTAAAGAAAGCAGGGTTGTGAAGATAATGAAGAGAGAAAGTATGGAGTAGATAGGGAATGATTTAAGGTCCCTTGACAAGAACGAGAGGTTTGTATAAATCTCACAAGGCATCAAACCAAGCTATGAAGCAAACAGGCCTAGGAAAGGTCTAGAAACCCTCAAAAACACTCATATTGTACAGAGGTACAGTACGGCCTTTTGGAGACCCAAAACCTAGAAAATATTTGAGAGTTAGACAAATGATTGAGAGTATTTGAAGGAATTTTTTGATGGTTAATGGAATAAATTGGAGTAATACCCTGATTTCTCGAAGCAGGAGGGCTAATTGGGGCTCTTTTCTAGTAGCCCTGTTTTGGTAGAAATGTGTGGAATCGGTAAGGAAGATCAATGCTTTGGGTTGTCTTAAGCATTGAAAGAAGTATGTTGAGAGGTCTTGAAGCATCTCCATGACCCTACAAGATGTGTGTAAATATTTGAAAAGAAAGACCCTAGAAGAACTTAGGAACCTTGAGTGTTCTTCATCTAGCATGAGAACCTAGCAGTTGGCAAGAGATTGATTTTTGCTCAAGATAGAAGAGTGGGGTTTGGGATTAGGAGATCTTAGGCATAAAGGAGGTCATATAGATCCATTTGGTGGACTTGGAAGTCACCTTAGGTCTCATTGGAAGACTAGAAGCATGAACTAGTGATTAGTTCATCCCCTCTCCCTATCAAGTGGTATTAGAGCCTTATAAAGGTGTGGGAAAAGTAACTGAAGAGAAAGGTGAATGCTTTCACCTATTGAATCCAGTAGATCAAGCACAATGGTGACCAATGTAGAATAGGCCAAGAAAGTTGAAGAGCAGGAGGAGGATAACATGTTTTTGAGAGAAAGACTAGCACAACTTGAACGATTGTTAAGTGATGTCCAAGACAAGGCAGACAGAGTTAAGGACGAGATGGAATAAAAAGAAGAGTAGGAAGCCAAAGAAAAGGAGATTGAGTTGGAGGAAGAAGCCCCAACACCAGACCTTGTTATACCAGAGGAGCCTTTCTTGAAGGCATTAAAATCAATCAATAGCAAAGCTTTGGAAGGCATTGCTCTGCCTTAACCTGGTGGAAATTTGTCTAAACAGAAAGAGACAAGGAAGGAAAGAGCCCCATAGTCACTTGGAAAGGAATGGTGGCTAAAATTAGGCATGCTTATATCCTAATGATTATAAGATATAGCTACATAGGAGAAGGCAGAACCTTAGACAAAAGGAGATGGATGTACACTCCTACACTAAAGAATTTCAAAAACTATGCCTAAGGTCCAAGGTGGTGGAAGATGAAAGTATCAGGTTGGCAAGGTATTTGAATGGTCTTAAGTGGTCCATCCAAGAAGACATGAGTCTTGTCACTCCTAAATCAGAACAATCAATTCTATCAAATTGCTTTAAAGGTGGAAGAGAAAGGAAAGAGGAAGCATGACCAGAGCTCAAAGAATAGAGGAAGAGGTAGAGATAACAAAGGACATAGGGGAAGCTATGGGGGTAGAAACAATGATAGCAGACCTCAAGGTGAGTCCAAGATGACTAAACAAAGTGGAGAGACCAGCCAAAGGGTTGGTTCAAGAAGAGGTAGAGGATTTGGAGGAATAGGTAGATCACCAGGAGGAAGAGGACCATCTTATTTTTCCACTATGAAGTGTTGCCACTGTCAGCAATTGGGGCATCCTGCCTATAGGTGTCCTGAAAAGGGATCATCATCACAAGGTGAAAAGAAAGTGGCATATGTACATGAAGATACTTCAAGTGTGAAGTCTCTTGATATTCAATTGGATTTAGAGAGTGTTGAGAACTTGATGATAAAGAGGATCCTAATTAGGGAACTAGTCAAGGAGGAGCCCAAACAAAGGAGGTCACTTTTCAAGGTAAGGTGTAAAATTATGGGAAAAGTTTGCAAATTTATCATAGACTCGGGGTCTATAGATAACATAATCTTAGAAAGGCCATAACCAAACTCAAGATTCCCAAAATACCTCAAAGTGCTCCTTACAAAGTCACTTGGTTAAATAAAGGGCAGCATGTCTTGGTTAATGAGAAAGCATGGATTGAGTTCACCATAGGAGGGTATAAAGACAAGCTCTTATGTGATGTTTTTCCAATGGATGCATGTCACCTATTACTAGGTAGGCCATGGCAGTTTGATAGAAAGGCCATGCACAATGGTGAGCTCAAATCATACACCTTTATAAAGGATGGAGTGAGTTATAAAATTCAATCACTACTTGAACAAGACAGCCAAGGAAGTGGACCTAATGTACTGATGTTGAAGGGGAAAGAGTTCATGAAAACTCTTGAAAAAGGAGTGGGTTATGCTATTGTAGTGAAACCCAAGGAGACAATAGAGATAAAGAAGGAGGACATACCTCATGAAGTACAACAAATTTTGAAGGAGTTCAAGAGCATCATATCAGATGGAGCACCTGCAACCCTGCCACCCAAGAGAGCAATCAGCCATCAAATAGATTTGATTCTAGGGGCATCATTGCCAAACAAGGCACCTTACAAGCTAACTCCTTAATAGAATAGGGAATTTGCAAAGAAAGTACAAGAATTGATGGATCAAGGGCTAATAAGGAAGAGCATCAGCCCATGTGCTATACCTACTATTTTGGCACCCAAGAAAGGAGGAACATGGAGGTTGTGTACAGACTCTAGAGCCATTAACAAGATCACAATTCAGTATAGGTTTCCCATACCTAGGATTGAAGACCTAATGGATTTCCTAGGAGGGGCTAAGTATTATACAAAGATAGACCTTAAAAGTGGCTATCATCAAATAAGGATAAAAGAGGGAGATGAGTGGAAAACAACTTTTAAAACCACCGAAGGACTCTATGAATGGCTAGTTATGTCATTTGGCCTCTCCAATACTCTAAGAACATTCATGAGGCTCATGAATGAGGTGTTGAAAGACTTCACAAGTAAGTTTGTGGTAGTCTATTTAGATGACATTTTAATTTTCAGCATGACTAAAGAAGAACACTTAATGCATCTCAAGATTGTGTTATCTAAGTTGAAAGAGGAACACCTAACCATCAATCTAGACAAGTGTGATTTTATGAAGTAGGAACTAGTCTATTTAGGTTGTGTTCTATCTCAAGGAGATCTAAAGATGGATGAAACTAAATTTGCAGCAATATTAAGTTGGCCAACTCCTAAGAATGCCAGTGAAGTGAGGAGTTTCCATGGCCTAGCTCAATACTATAGGAAGTTCATCAGGAACTTCGGTGGAATATGTGCTCCTATGATGGATACCATCAAGGGTGGACTGAAAACTAAATTTGTGTGGGCACCTGTAGCAGATAAGGGATTTGAGACATTAAAGAAAGAGGTATCTACTAAGCCTATTCTACGGTTACCAAATTTTGATGAACCCTTTGTTATAGAGTGTGATGCTAGTAACATAGCAGTAGGGGGAATTTTGAGTCAAAGATATAGACCAATGGCTTTCTTTAGTGAGAGGCTAAATGCAACAAAGAAAAAGTACTCTTCTTATGACTTAGAACTTTATGCACTTGTTTAATCCCTTAGAAAATGGAAGCATTATCTTTTGCCCAAGAAGTTTGTAGTGTTCACTGATAACCAAGCTTTGAGTTTTCTCAACTCCCAAGACAAGTTGAGTCATAGACATGTCAAATGGGTGGAGTATTTGTAGTCATATACCTTCACCACAAAACACAAGAAAGGGCAGCTCAATAAAGTAGTAGATGCCTTGAGTAGAAGGCTACTCACTATTCCAGAAATCCAAATGAAAAGCATCGGATTGGATAACTTCAAGGAGCTGTACCAAACTGATGAAGATTTTGTAGCAGCATACAAGGTGTGTCAAGAACATTTGAATCATTTTCATGGTGAGTTTGCAGAGTATACATTGTAGAATGGACTACTCTTTAAAGGAGGGAAATTGTGTGTTCCAAGAGGATCCTTGAGGGAGAACCTCATTCAAGAGAAACACAATGGGAGTTTGAGTGGCCATTTTGGCCTCAACAAGACCTTGGACTTCATCCAAAGATACTACTATTGGCCTAAAATGCAAAGAGATTTCAAAACCTATGTTGAGCAATGCATCATATGCCAAAGAGAAAAGGGCACTTCTACAAGTGCAGGACTTTATCAGCCTCTTCCAATACCAAGCAGACCATGGGAATGTGTAAGTATGGATTTTGTGGTTGGTTTACCTAGGACAAAGAGTGGCTTTGATAGTATCTATGTGGTAGTGGATAGATTCAGTAAAATGAGTCATTTTATCCCATGTAAAGTCACTCATGATGCAAGTCATATTGCTTATTTATTTTTCAAAGAAGTTGTAAGAATTCATGGCTTGCCAAGTAGCATTGTATTTGATAGGGATAGAAAATTTATGGGACACTTTTGGAGGTCCTTATGGCAAAGACTAGGTACCAATATAGCATTTAGTTCAGCTTACCATCCTCAAACTGATGGTCAAACTGAGGTGGTCAATAGGACACTTGGTAATTTGTTGAGATGCTTAACCAAGGAATATGGTTTGACATGGGACTTAGTCCTTCACCAAGCAGAGTTTTCCTATAATGATATCATTAATAGGACTACTGGCAAGAGTCCCTTTGAGATTGTCTATGGGATACATCCAAGGGGTGTATGTGAACAAAAAAATTTGGAAAGTCAATTCCCTTATAGTGGCTATGCTGAAGATTTTAGTCAATCTATGAAAGAAGTGCATGATCAAGTAAAACAGTCCCCCATTGACAACACCAAGAAGATCAAGGACAAGGTTGATCTCAAAATAAGAGAGGTATATTTTGGTGTAGGGGACTTAGTCATGGTCCACCTAAACAAAGAAATAATGGTAAAAGGAGTTCCCACAAAGCTTCAGATGAGGAGAATTGGTCCATGCCCTATACTAGCCAAGTATGGGCAAAATATTTATAAAGTAGATCTTCCTGAAGATATAGCTATCTCCCCCATCTTCAATGTTGTAGACTTGGTTAAGTACAAAGGACCCCTTACTAAGATAGATCAGAATGTGGAGGAAGCTAAGACAAAGGCTCAAGCAGTAGCCTTGCCTCCTAAACCCAAGCTACAAGCAGAGAAGATACTAGACTCCCGGGTTCACACAAAGACTAGGCATGGTACCTATAAGGAACACCTTATCAAGTGGTAGGATAAACTAGACTCAGAGGCTACTTGGATCCCTGAGAATCAATTCAAACTTCAGGGCATAGATCTCCACCTTTTGTCTCCAGAGGGGACTTAGCTTCTTTGGTGGGGAGTATGGTGCAAGGGCACCTAGAGAAACAGGGCCCTCACCATCCATTTTTGTGAAATTTTGTTGTGTAATGCTCTTAGTGAGATTTTAAAAAAAAATAAGGGTTTGAGGACCAATTTGAGTGAATGGAAATGATAGTTGGGGTTTAGAGGTCCTAGAAGTCCTTTGGATAGGCCTCAAGGCTAGTTAGCTACTTTTGGTATAAAGTTATAATGTAAGGTTAGGGTCTTTTAAAGACTTTTTAAGGTCATTTGGAGTTGGAAATAAGGATTCTTACCTAAGAGCCACCTAGGAAGAGTCCTTAGACTTGGGAGGTTAAGATATAGTAAGTTTATCAAAATTATAAAAAAAGTTGTAAAAGTTGCAAAGTGCAACTTTACAACTTTGCAAATGTTGCTCACCCATCTCCTAAAATGGTGGAAATTGACCTATAGCCTGATAGAAGACCTAATGATGGATTCTACGAACCTAAGAGATGGTATATAAGCCTAATAAACCCTAAAATTTCCATAAGTGTGTTTTGTGAGTACGGACAGTATGTTGTAGAGACTAGTCTGTATATGGAAAAGAATCACAGAGAATTAAAAAAGCTTTTGTGTGCTAAGTTTGCTACTGTAACCTCTTGGCATTGTAATTTGGGTTGTTCAGAGTAGTTTTGATTCATTAGATTAGGTGTATATAATTTTTCATTTGCAAGTTTGTAAATATTTTAGTGTTTACCAGTCCACTGTCCTAAACTAGGCAGTTGGTATTGTGAGCCATGTAACTCACTATCCCACCATAGAAATAGTATGGCCTCTTGGGGATAGTGAGTGTGCTCAATGTACTATTTCTTTTTAGGAGGAGGGCCCATCAAAATCCATGGAAGCATTTTTAAGCTCTTGCCCTAGGCGAGCCAGAGCATGCCCGACTAGGGAAGAGTAACTTTGCAAAGGTTAAAGAAATCAGGGTTGTGAAGATAATGAAGAAAGAAAGTATGGAGTAGATAGGGGAATGAGTTAAGGTCCCTTGACAAGAAGGAGAGGTTTTTAGAAATCTCACAAGGCATCAAACCAAGCTATGAAGCAGACAGGCCCAGGAAAGGTCTAGAAACCCTCAAAAACACTCATATTATATAGAGGTACAGTACGGCCTTTTGGAGACCCAAAACCTAGAAAATCTTTGAGAGTTAGACAAATGATTGAGAGTCTCTGAAGGAATTTTTTGATGGTTAATGGAATAAATTGGAGTAATACCCTGATTTCTTGGAGTAGGAGGGCTAATTGGGGCTCTTTTCTAGTAGCCCTATTTTGGTAGAAAAGTGTGGAATCGGTAAGGAAGATCAATGCTTTGGGTTGTCTTAAGCATTGAAAGAAGTATGTTGAGAGGTCTTGAAGCATCTCCATGACCCTTCAAGATGTGTGTAAATATTTGAAAAGAAAGACCCTAGAAGAACTTAGGAACCTTGAGTGTTCTTCATCTAGCATGAGAACCTAGCAGTTGGCAAGAGATAGATTTTTGCTTGAGATAGAAGAGTGGGGTTTGGGATTAGGGGATCTTAGGCATAAAGGAGGTCCTATATATCCATTTGGTGGACTTGGAAATCACCTTAGGTCTCAGTGGAAGACTAGAAGCATGAACTAGTGATTAGTTCATCCCCTCTCCCTATCACTTGGCCATCATGAGAGAGAAACATTCTCCAATGGAGAAGACCACCTTGGAATGAACTTGAATGAATTGGAGAAACTAGATCTTGGATGCTTTCCTTCAATTCTTGAATCCAATTGCTCAATTATTTTTTATTGTTTGATTTCTCTTGAAAACTTAATTACAAATGTTTAAGTATGGTTATGGATGTCAAAATGATGAGAGATGGGATTTTTTTATACTCATTCCATCATTTCAAAATTCAAAATTGATCTATGATGACCACCAAACTAGATCTTCCATTAGCACCCTAATATTGAGCTCATGTCCAAACTTGGGCCAAAACCCAAGGGTATAGGTTGCTTAAAAAAACTATACCTAGGTATAGGTTGGATCTGATGTATACCTAGAGTTTTGAGCTCAAATTTAAACTGGGAGTCAAAGAAGTAAATAATAAGTGGAAAAAGAAGAATCAAGTTTCCATGATCAAGCATTATGAACATATGACCTCAAAATCACCTAGATGGGGTTTAATAGAGCATCCAATTATGGGTGCTAAATTTTTAGCACAGTAAAAGTATTGTCCCATCAATGAAACCCCCATGCACCACCTATTCTTTCAAGGCAATTTGGATATGCAACTTTTTCCTCTAACATACATTTTTTCACATTTGAATACCCACTTTTGAGTAGTTGTGCTAGTATATTCTCATGTGGCTTGTCCACTCCACGTGGTTTCCACTTGTTAAGAATCATAGTGGCCTTCCTTTTTAAATTTATTTCAAAAAATGATTTATAGTTCAGCATTTATTGGGTTCTCTTATCACCTAAGTTTGTTAGATCTTGCAAATCTAGGAAGTACATTCAGTTACTTGAACATTAAAAGATGGCATCAAATATTGTACACCTCACCTCATCTCCCAAATTAGCTAGCCTCATTTGGGTCCTTTGGGATCACCACAGTATTGAGGTTCTGATATTCCTTTTGAATTTGGTTATATTTATTGATTTCTCTTTTTCCAAGAGAAACACCTCATTATTAGTATTTATGGGGTTTCTTCTTGCCTCTTTGTTCAAGTGATAAGATGGTATTTAAATGATAAAATTTATCAAATTGATTTATCAGTTCATCTTCTTTTGGGCTTTCCATAAATTACATTCTACATGGTTTATTTATTACACCACATGTTTCCCAACATTTGTGATGATCTATAATGTTGCCTTACATCTCTCTCCTCAATTATTGAGTTGAGAATATGGTTATTAAATGACTATTACTCTTTGTTAGTATGTGGCGACTGATCATGCTATACTATACACTCTTAATGATTTGTGAGGTTAACTTGTCAAGTGATTTTGGTTAACTCATCAAGATTTTCTTAGTTAACTCATCAAATATTTCCCTAGGTTAACTCGTCAATATTTTTAGGGCTACTTTGCTAACTGACATTGGTAAATCACCTAAGAGGCCTATAAATAAGTGGCTGTGTAATGTGAAATTATCATATTGTAATTTTCTCTTCGCTAGATAATAAAATTAGTGGATGTTTATTTCTATGATGGATGTAGCCCATATTGGGTAAACCATGTTAAATATATGTGTTATTTGTTTTTTTGTCTTCTCTATTTCTGCAATGGAAGAGGAAGGAAGGATTAAGGTTGATAAGTTCAATAACCAAAACTATCAGCTATGAAAGATGAAGGATCTTTACTTATTATTGGGTGGAAAATCAAAGAAGCCAATGGTGATGTTAGATGAATAATGGGAAGTTATTGATAGGAAGGTTCTAGGAGCAATACGATTTCTCTTGGAAATATTAATGGTTTTCAATATAGTAAAAGAAACAACAAAAAAGGATCTAATGAAGGCATTAGAAAAATTGTATGAGAAAACCTCAGCCTCAAATAAGGTATTTCTTATAAAACATTTATTTAATATGAAGATGACATAAGGTGGGTCTATTAGTGATCATTTAAATGAGCTTAACACGGTTACTAGTCATCTAAGTTCTGTAAAAGTAAATTTTGATAATTAGGTTACGGCTTTCTTGATTTTATGTTCATTTCCTAAAAGATGGAATGGATTGGTCATGGCTATAAGTAACTCTATTTCTAGTTCAAACATGCTTTAAAGTTTGATGATGTTGTTGGTGTTATCCGTAGAGAGGAAATGCAATGAAAAAGTAAAGGTGAGATATTAGGTAATGCTTTGAATGTTTAGAATAGGGGACACCAAAGGGAAAGAGGAAAGAACCCAGGTAATTATAGGAAATATAAAAAGGGGAGATCTAAATCTAGGGTAAATGTGGAGTGTTAGCATTGTGGAAACAACAAAGGACATTTGAAGAAATATTGTTGGTCTTGAAAGGGAAAACAAGGGGATGGACAAAAATAAAATAACAAGGAAGAAAATGTAGCAGGTGATGTGTTACAAGAGGCTTTGATTCTTTTTTTGGATAATATTACTAATTCTTGGGTGTTAGATTCAGGAGCTTCTTTTCTTGCCACACCCCATAGAAAATATTTTCTAGACTATGTTCAAGATGATTTTGGACAAGTTTATTTAGGTGATGATGAACCATAAAAAATTGTTAAAAATGGAAACATATAGATAAAATTACCAAATGGTAATCAATGGTTGCTAAAAGAGGTGAGGCATGTTCCTGATTTGAGAAGAAATTTTATATTAGCGGGATATTTGGGAAGTGAAGGTTGCATATTCATATTCACAGACAATTTGTGGAAGGTAGCTAAAGGCTCATTGATAATAGAAAAAGGGGAAAAGGTAGGTACATTGCATTTATGTACTAGTAATACTGATTATTCTATTTCCCTAGCTTACATAGGAATGGATACAACTCTAGGGCACAATTTACTTAGGCACGTGAGTGAGAAAGGGATGAAGCTTCTCTATTCAAATTATTTATTGTCAAGTTTGAAACAAGTTGATTTAGATTTTTGTGAAAACTGTGTTTATGGAAAACAAAAGAAGGTCAAATTTCATAGGGTTGGGAAGGAAAAGAAAAGTGAAAAGTTAGAGCTTGTGCATTCTTATATATGGGAACCAGCCTGGGTACCATCTCTTGGTGGGTATTATTATTATGTTACTTTTATTGATGATGCAACTAGGAAAATCAATTTATTTCATTCCTAGAAAATCTGATGTATTTGAAGTCTTTAAGAGATGAAATTTTTTTGTTGAGAATGAGACAGGAAACAAGTTAAATGTGTCTCAAATCAAATAATGGAGGTGAGTACTGCAGTAGATATTTTCATAGTTATTGTTCATACCATGGGATTCATAGACAAAAGACAATTCCTAGAACCCCACAAGAAAATGGTGTATCAGAAAGGATGAACATAACTATTATGGAGTGTACAAGAAGTATGAGATTGCATGCAGGATTGCCTTTATATTTTTGGGTAGCTGCTATAGATACTATTGTTTACTTGATAAATAGAGGGCCTTCAAGTTCCTTGGATGGTGGTATTCTAGAAGAGGCATGGACAAGCAAAAAGGTAAACTACTCATTTCTAAAAACTTTTGGTTTTGAAGCATTTGTCCATATTGATATAGAAAATCGATCAAAGCTTTTAAAGGAAAAATTCAAGAAGTTTACTTTTATTGGGTATGACATTAATGATTTTTCTTATTTTTTATGGTATTTTGAGAATTACAAAATCATTAGGAGTAGATATGTCATATTTAAATAAAATAGCACGTACAAGTATCATATGCAGGGAAAGAAGCTAGAAGAGGAATGCACAGAACGCATAGTGCTTGATGACATCCCAGTAAATGTAGTCCCAACAGTGCCAAAAAATATTGAACAACCAGAACAAAAAAAACATTCCTCAAACTCCAGCAAGAAGATCTTCTAGGATAAGTAGACATCTTGAATGATATTATCCTTCATTAAATTATGTATTATTGACTAGTTCTAGTGAACCAAAAAGTTATGCAGAAGCAATGTAGCTTGAAACTAATAAAAAGTGGGAAAAAAGAAAGAAAGAGGAGATGGGTTCCTTGATACAAATCAAACTTGGGAGTTAGTTGAATTTCTTAAAGGTAAAAGATAATTTCCTAACAAATGGGTTTACAGATTAAAGGAAGAAAATGGAAGCAAGAAAAGACACAAGGCTAGACTTGCGGTCAAAGATTTTACATAGAAAAATGGTATTGATTTTGATGAGATATATTATCATGTTATTAAAATGACTTCAATTAAAACTATTCTAAGTCTTGTGGCCATAGAAGATTTCCATCTAGAACAATTAGATTTCAATACAACTTTTCTCTATGGAGATTTGGAGGAAGATAAATTTGTGTGCATCAGCCACAAAGATATGAGCTCAAAGATAAGGAAATTTTTGTGTGTAGGTTGAAGAAGAGCTTATATGGGATAAAACAAGCACCCCATCAATGGTATTAGAGATTTGATAGTTTTATGGTTGAAGAAGGTTAGACCACATGTCATTCTAATCATTGTGTTTATTTCAAGAGATTGGATAATGGTAGTTATGTTATCCTAGTTATTATATGTTGATGATATGCATGTTTTTGAAAAAATAAGCAACAAGAAGGTGTTGGCCCGTGGTACAAAGAGACTAGAAGCATATTAATAGCATAATAATAGCACTAGTCACATAGCAAGTAATTAGTAGGAAGTCAACAAAAAATAGAGTGTCTATTGTGCCTCTATCAAAAACAAACTTAACGGTTCTTTTCAAAAATAATGAACCAGAGTATCTTAAGAAAAACATGAAAAACATATTAATAGTAGGATGCCACACAAGGCTAATCTGGAGTCTAAGAAAATTAACCACAAAATAGGAAAGAAAAAAATAGGATATGGGGCCAACATGCTCGAACTAGAACAAAAACCTCATGGCAGCAGCAGCTAGGATCTCCCGCCCAGACGTTTGGACATCAGGGTCGCGGCCCACTCTTCCTACAGAAACAAGAAGAGGTCTTTGTTATCTTCATCTACCTCCAACTTGCCTCCATCCAAATTCTCCTTCACATTGCATAGGGTCAATGCCGATGCATGCATGACTTTGAGGGCAAACTTGTTCGTATCAGCGAGGCGGGCTTTCATATCTTTCATGTCCTGCTTGACGCCTAGGATCTCATTATCAAGCTCAGTGAACTTTAGTTTGAGGGAGCCCTTAAACCTATCATTCCCATCCAACACCATATAATTGTTCTCAGCACAAGGGGATTTGGTATGCTAGTCATCAGGGGAGGGCATGGGTGGGGTATTGTTGTGAGGCATATCATCCATCGTCGGCAGGGGGTTCATGGGGGAGCGCTACCAATCCTGTGCAAGCTCAAGTGTTTAGTAGAGGAGCCCTCAATTGAACCAGTGGAGGTAGAGGTGCCATCTTTCGAATGGGACTTCTCCTTAGAAGTTGTTTCCCTGATTCTTCTTTTTCATTTATCCTTGGCAATTCTGTTAAAATGCCTAACAGTGCCCCCCAAATCAACTTCCAACTCGACCTGGCTTTCTGAATTCCTCCATTTTTTGGGCTTCCTCTCAGTTTCAGGGGTGCTATCATTTGTCATCATATCATTAGCTTCCATGGACTCAAAGACATGGGATTCCTCTAAATCCTCATCCCTTTTAAAGGGGTTTCTCATGCATCTCTTGTGGCCTTTATCATCTTTCAGGACAACGTCAGTTTCCTTGATCTCCTAGATAGACTGGGAGGGGGACTGAGAGGGGTTATTGGTTCTTGAAGGAGAGGCATCCTGGGTGACATCCTTAATAATAAGGGGGGGTTGGGGCAGAGGTAAAATAGCTTTGTGGATGTTATACAGATAGATCAAGAGGCCCTGGTGGAGGATGGGGATTAGCTTTTTAGGGTTTTTATTTTCCCTTATATCTAGGATGTTGCTTTCTAGAGATTGGAGGAGGTAAAATGGGATGGAAATGAGGTCCCTATTCCTGATGTGGTTGAGGAATGGAAGATGATAATAATAAGACATAGTAAATTTACCCTCAAGGGTGAAGTATTTTATAACAATTTGACACACCTTGGGCCAAAACTCTGGGAGCTGCTCGCGGTTGAATCCTCCAGACTTCTTCATAGGCTTCTCCCCCAACCTGAAGAACTGGTTGAGACTGGTAAGGTCTGGCCTCCTACTAATTTTCTTATACTTTCTTCCTTCCATTGACAAACTTGTTGCTTTAGCAATGACCTCCTCATTTATTTGGAAGTGAATACCCCCAACCGACACCTTTCTATTGCTCCAAGAGGAAATGTATTGCTTGGATATTTGCTCATCATGGCCTCCCTAATGAACTACAACTGATTTAGAACCTAATTGAAGAATCTGTGATTTGAGATCACCGAGTTGATTGATTAGATATGTAAGATGATTAAATCAATATTATGTTGTCATTGATGTCAACTAGTTTGACAGAACTTATCTTGTAAGTTACTATACCAAAACATCTATAGAAAAGGAGTGTAAGAGATGAAGAACAAAAATATCTACATGAGGAAGATGGATATGATAGATGAGGATAAAGAATTCATTGAGTAACTTATTGATGAGTCTATGACCTTATGATATTGACTTGATTATGTTGCATTCATCTATGATGAGGAAAAGAGCTGAAAGACACAAAGCAATGTTGTCGGTTGATGAAGCATTTTAGTGTACACTGACAGAGTGTAGTGTATACCAAGAACAATGTAAACAGAGCTTGTGTTCACCGACGCATTTCTTTGTTAACCGAGCATAATAGAATGAACTAAATGACTAGTTTAGCCGATAAGAATTGATGAGCTGGAAAGAGTATGATTTTGAGGTAATAGATAATTTTACACAGATCGACGGCTAACAAAATTTAGGAAAGACCTAAAGGATGAGAATCAAACATTTTATTAACACAAGTGCCAAGGTATGTTTAAGAGAAAAAATCAATGAAGATGATTAAGTGGCAAAATCTGATGGAGCGGAAGAAAATGGTTTACATGTCTATATAAGAGACTGGAGATTTCATAAGTGAGTGTGATGCCGAAAGAAAAAGGAAATTGTAGAATCATCGCGTGAACAAGTTTTCATGCATTCTGATCATACTGGTTAAGGAGAACCCTACTGTAGAGCATTACCGAGTGACAGAGAGTAATTACCAACAGACAATAAGTTGATATATTATTGAATCAATAATGTTACAATGATCAGAAAGATTTGTATGGGCTGAATATTGATCTGTATATCCGCAATTGAAGTTGCAATAGATTAGATCACCTACTGTTACATATTTAACCATTGTACATAGTCAAATCTCTTAACTAAGTGAACTAAGAAAGTCTTATTATGTATCATTCATAGAATGAACATTGTTATCCTGTCAACCATAGAGTGACTGCTGGTTGGACGATAACGGTTGGTCTTAAATCCTCTAACAATGTCACACCTAACAGTGTGTTTGTAACCTTTAACAGGGTTGGGTCTTCACCGACCTCACTTCAAAAGAGTGAATATTTTTGGGTTACCGGTCCTAGGTGGTTTTTCCCTTCACAAGATTTCCACATTAAATCTCTTGTGTTATGTGTTGATTGTGATGTTTATCTGATGTCATATTTACATGTTGCATATTTGATTTGATTGGTAACTACTATATATTTTAGATTGGTAATCAGTAAAAGCATAGACAATTTAGTATTTTAAGTTACCGAGCAGCAGAAGTTTTTAAGTATTTGTTTTTGGATTATACATTTTGTATTGGGACACTGGATAACGGATTCACCCCCCTCTTAGTTATTCTAAAACTCCCTTCATTCACTCCATGAAACCCCAAATACCACTGTCTTTGCAGTAGTGGTTCACCAGGGGGTCGGAAGTGAATTCCTCATCAATTTTATTTGGCTCTATGTGCAAATTTTTGCCACCCATGTCGACCAGCCTAGTATCCAGCTCAAAATTCTTCTGGGAATTGCAGGGCCGAGCTTTGTAAACCAGAGCATAAAATAGGTTATTTTGAGTTAACCATTTTATGAGGAAATTATACATAAAAGGCAAGCCTTGGGTGGTTTTTGGGTAGTCGAGCTCTGTACAACGAAATCCATCAGATCTCCAGGTGTAATAATTAGAAATTAAGCCATATTTTCCCTTAGTGTCCTTGGTAATCAAAATTACCTACTGAGGCAGATAGCTATCTTTCCACACATACTCATGCAAAAGGCAATTATGAACCTTTATGAAGTTTTGCACATACATATTCATAACCATAGTAATCATCAAGTTAAGCTGACACGTAATCAAAGTGGGGCCTTCAGCAAAATTGGTGACAGCTTGGCACATTTTAAACATTGTTGGTATCACTTTTTCCCACCTGATTAGCTATTGGGTCTCCTTTGGTAGCTCACTGACCTCCTCCCATTTATTCAACCTGGCTTGCTTAAGTGCAATGGCTGCCATAGAATCTTCCACTGCATTTCCTTCCCTGTAGGTATGGGAAATAGTCATGCTTTGGAGGTTGTTGAGAATCTCCTGGACTTCCACTATTATGGTTTTCACCCACCACCCCACATTCAACCCCCTTTTGATAGCCTCCACAATCACTTTGGAGTCCCCCTCAATCACCAGCAGCATGATATTCAAGGCAATGGAAAATTTGATGCCCCATAGAAGAGTTGTGCCTTCAGCTTGATTGACAGTACTATTTTTGAGCGGCCCAACATAAGCCAATAGGCAAGTACCATTGTGGTCTCTTAGCACACCACTCCCACCCTGGGTGAATTTATTCATCACCCCATCAAAGTTTAATTTGGTCTATCCCATGGGCAGGGCAACCCATCGAGTAGCATTCCTAGCCATCAACCTGGAGTTATCGAACCTAGTGAAGCTGGTCAACAAGTTCCAATTATCATCCATTTTGATCTCCCAAGAAGAAGGGGGTGCTGAGGGGAGTTTCTTCTTAGCCGAGCTAGCATTCTCACATAGGAGCTTGGTGCCAAGATAGAGACAGACCTTAGGCGGGGAAATAGACTCCCTGAAGATCATGTTGTTCCTTTCTTTCTAGATAGTCCAGCAGATGTGCGGGGGCAGGAGTCACCATAGGAGGTGGAGGAGAGGGTGATTGGAGGGGGATTGCTAGCCATTGAATTGGTATACATCATCACCCAGGACCCAAGGGACCCCCAATTTTCTAATAACCTCCTGCCAAATGTTAGCAGAGTATTCATAGTGTATAAATAGGTGGTTCACCATTCCCTCCTCTTTTTTGTAGAGGACACAGTTGCTGGCCATGGATAATCCTCTTCTTCTAAGGTTGTCTTAAGTTAAGACTTTACCATGCATAAGCATTCACTAGAATAAATTGATCTTCGGAGTAAGGTTTGGAATCCACACCTTCGTCCAATCTCTCAGATTATTCTCTTCCTTCAGAAGAAGGTTGTAAGTAGTCTTGACCAAGAAGGTTCCCGCTTGGGTGGGGGCCCAAATGATGGAGTCCTGGCCAACAATTCTTAGAATTCTAACATTCCCCAAAATTTCCATAAGCTCATTAGCCTAGTGCTCTAATTTTGGCCTGTCCCTGACCAAAAGAGCTATATCTTTCCATCTCCCTTCAGATATGTAGTTGGATGTTCTTTTACCAAGGATAGGCCTAAGGTAGTTCATGAGGGGGCTAAACCTACCACCCAAGGTAGGGAAATTTTGAATCCAAGAGTCATTCCAGAATCAGATGGATCTTCCATCCCTGAGTTGCCAAAAAACTCCCTTAGATAGCATGGTTTTGCATTTGTAGATGGTTTCCCAAAGTTTGGAGCCATTGGAAAGGTTGTTATCCTAGTACATCAACCCATAAGGGTTCCCCTAAAGGTATTTGGCTTCCATTATCTTGCACCAATCCACTTTCCTTTCAATGAGCTTCCAAGCCACTTTCATGGTGAGGGCCCTATTCAGCAAGCCAATTTGCCTAAGGCCTAGACCTCCCAAATGTTTCAGAAAAAAAACTGTATCCCAATTGACTAGGGACATCCTCTTTTTCTCTTCCAACCCTGCCCACAAAAAATTTCTTTGTATCTTTTCCAGCCTATCCACTATGTTTCTTTTGATCTTGAAGAGGGACAAAAAGTAGACCTTAATTCCCTAGAGAGTAGAAGCCACCAGCTGAAGTTTACCAGTATTGCTCAGAATCTTCCCTTTCCATCTAGCAAGCTTTTTCTGGGTTCTTTCCAGGATGGAGTTCCAAAAATCTTGGGAGACCTCTTTGATAGTGAGAGGGAGACCTGAGTAGGTAGAGGGGAGAAAAGTTGACTGACAGCCCAATATTTGAAGCACTCTAGTTTGGGTCTCATTGGGGGTGTTGAAGAAGAAAAATATGCTTTTCTGATAGTTAATGCATTGTCTAGAGGCCATGGCATAATTCTCCAATAGTTTCTTCCACCGTCTAGCTTCAATCACCGATGAGTACCCAAAGAGGAAAGCATCATCCACAAATTGTTCTAAAATAGCTTGCTGTAGAGTGGAAGCAGGTTTGATTCCTTTTATTCTTCCTGTGGAAGACAGAATAGTCAGATTCCTGCTGAGGACCTCAGCCACCATAATAAATAAATAGGGGGAGAGAGGATCACCCTGCCTAAGCCCTTTTTCAGGTTGAAAGAAACCGCCTGGGGAGCCATTGACTAAAATAGAGAAGCTAATAGTTTGCACACATTCTTGAATAATGTGAATAACCTTCTCATTATAACCCATCCTACTAAGGATGTTTTAGAGGAATGACCAATTAACCTTATCATAAGCCTTAGAGATATCAAGTTTAAAGGCCATACCTGGAACTTTGCTCCTATCCATGGAGTGGATGATTTCATGAGTGGATATGGCCACATCCAGGATCTGCCTTCCCAGAACAAAACCTTTCTGAGTAGGACTGATCAATTTGTCTAGGAGGGGCTTCATTCTGTTGACAAGGATCTTAGTGAGGATCTTATAGAATGTGTTACAAAGACTAATAGGCCTGAAGTCCAGCATAGAGGTAGGGTTGTCATTCTTAGGGACCAACACAATATAGGTCTTGTTATGTTGCCTTAGTAGTCACCCCGTTCTGAATAAATCTCTTGCAGCACAGGTAACTTCTAAACCAACAATATCCCAATATTCTTGGAAGAAAGCCAGGGGAAACCATCATGTCCCGAAGCTTTATAGGCACCCATAGCAAAGACAATCACCTTGACCTCCTCATCAGAAATACATTCAATGAGTGAGCATTATCACTGTGAGTAACAACACATTGGATGTGCTCTAGGAATTGATTTTGTACATTGATCAGGCACATATGTCCAGCATTTGAGTATAATCCCTTAAAGTAGTTTGCCGCAACCTGGTTGATTTTGTCCTTCTCAATAACTTCATTCCCTCTCTCATCCCTAATTGCATTAATGATGTTTCTTCTTTTGTCATTGCTAGCAGATCTATGGAAGAAGGTCGTATTTCTATCTCCTTCAGTAAGCCACTAGATTCTGGATCATTGCTTCCATTATATTTCCTCTCTTCTCAGAGCTTCCTGCCATTTGTGCCTAGCCTTTTCTTCTTCCATTTGCAGCTGGGGTTGGATATTCCTAGTAGCTAGCTAGGCTTAGAGGGATTCCAAGGTCCCTCGTAAGCTCCTTCTTCTCCTTATAGAAGTCACCAAATTTATGTTTACTCCAGCCCTTAACCTCTCTTCTGATGATTTCCAACTTCTAGGTAATCTTGAACATGGCAGTGCCTTTGATAGGAGTGGCCCACCAAGATTTCACTTGGTCCCTAAAAGAGGGGTGAGAGCACCACATAATTTCAAATCTAAAAGGGGTCGGGCCAATCCTAAGGGAGTCCCACCAACAAAGGAGGAGGGGGTTATGATCAAAGGTAGTTTTGGGGAGGGAGGACAAAGTGGAGGTCAAGCACAACTCCCTAGAAGAGGTGGCTAGGACTTGATTGAGCCACACTTGAATGAGGTGGGAACCCTTCCGATTGTTGGACCAGGTGAAGGGATTTCCTTTCAAATCAATGTCCAAGAGGCCAGTGTAGGAGATAAATTTTGCCAGGTTCCCCATACTATCAGAGTAGTCTATTAAGCCTCTACGCTTTTCTAAGGGGTAGAGAGGGGTGTAAAAGTCACCAACCACCATATAATTAGTAGAAGTGTCCTGGTCTATACAATAGATAATATCTTTCCATAGGGATAACCTGTCAGTCTGGGTATTAGGGGCATATATATTAAACAGATGCCAAACCAGGTTTTTTCATGAAGGTAATAGCAAGGAAGTTCAGGGAGATGGAAAGTGGTTCACCAACAATAGTGTTGGGGTTCTAGAGAGTTGCAATGCCCCCTGAAGCACCCAAGGCTTCAGAGTATATAAATTTAGCACCCGACCAAAGACTGGTAGCCAGGGAGGCAAAATTATTGAAAGACATCTTAACTTCTTGAACGAGCAGAATATCCATCTTATGAGCAAAAATGTATTGTTTAACAACACTTTTCTTGAGGGGCTATTAAGACCTCTAACATTCCAAGAAAGACAAATCATTTCTTATTTTTAAAACTTGTTTCTAGGGTTTGTCTACCTACTGAAACATCCCTTGTAGTCCCTCTCAACCTCCTAGTGCATTCTGATGGCCTCCCTCTAGGTGTCTCCATCCCCACATCAACCTTCTTAGGCTTGGTTTTCTTTTTCTATATTTTCCATTCACCACCATCGTCCTCCTCATAATGATCTACACCCAGAGAACTGGGTGAGGAAGGGTAGTTCTTTTCCTCTGATTGTAGGGGAAGTTTTGTATCAGTCTTAGGGGATTTTAGCTCAAGTGAGACCACAATGGTAGGTTGATCCAACTCAGCATGTCAGATCTGACTTGTCTTTGGGGTAGTCACCAGGGGGTTCTCCAATGTCACCACCATCGGAGGGGATTTAGAAACCTTAGGTTCAGGGGGCACCACTTCGTTCTCTAGAGGAGAGACTATCTCACCTTCTTCTACCTCTGGGATTTTTAGCTCTAGGTTTTCTAGCACTTCATCCACTGGGGGGGGCTGGTCTTCTCCTTCCCTTTTCCTACAACCAAGGGTGGTGCCTCAGAGGTTCCATTATCATTATTTTTATTTTTTTCTCCCTGCAGGGAGGATTTGCATGCTTCACTGGTATGTCCCCTGGCATCGCATTTGTGGCAGAAGAGAGTGGCATTCTCATTCACTAGAGCTTGGGTCCATCTGCCCAATTTGGATTTCAAAATAAAAAATTTGGGGAGGGTTTTGTTCAGGGTGACATTCACGTAGAATCTTATAAACACCAACCTGGATTTAGAGTGGGTTACCTAATCCACCGAGATAAAAGTGCCAAATGAGTCACCAATCCATCTAAACACTTGTTCATCCTAGTATTCAAGTGAAAGACTAGGGAGCCACACCCAAACTGGTGTCATCCTAATCAGCTTAGTCACCAGATTGAATTCGGATTTCCATTTTTCCAGGGTGAGGAAGTGGTTACCATAGACCCACAAACCTGACAAAACAAAGGCCAGATCCTCTAGAGTATTGAACTTGAAAAGGAAATCCCACCAAGCATAGCAGAGACAAGGACAAACCCCTTAATCTTCCACTGGGTAGCCACCCATTTTCTTACCATTTCAATGGTAGGTCAGAAGTTGAAGAACTGACCCATCAGCGCCAACTAAAAATATGCTATTGTCCTATTCACCATAGAATTAGGGAGTGAGAGTTTGATGCCTTCCTCAATTAGAATGAAATCCACTAGGACAGATTCTAGAGTATTCTGGGCCTCACCAACAAGTGCACCTTTCCAACTAGACTTTGGCAAGGATGAAGGGGCATCAGCAAAAGAGGATGCCCTTTGGGATCCTTTCATTGACTCTTTCATTGTCTAGCCCATGATAGAGGAAACAGTCTTGGGACCATCATGGGTCCAGTATGGGGACCTGCAAGGGGGGAAGATTCCCCCCCAGGGGAAGCGAGCATGGGAACCTACGGTTTGAAATCAAAGGTTGGGCGAGAAGTTGCAAAGTGATTATTATGTCAAGTCTAATATGTGACATATAAATGACCTTGAACATAAATTAGCTCAGTCATTTTCTATGAAGGATTTGGGTGTGGAAAAAAATCTTTGGTATGATAATACTAGGGATATGAAAAATCACATATTAACAATATCTCAGAGTAATTACATTGAAAAGGTGTTAAATAGATTTTAGATGCAAGATGCAAATCTAGTTAGTACACCTTTTCCTAGTCACTTTAAATTATCCAAAGAGATGATCCCCAAGACACATGAGGAGATGGAGTACATGTATAAGGTTGCATACTCTTCAGTAGTTGGTAACTTGATGTATGGCATGGTATGTACAAGGCTAGATATTTCCTATTCATGGGATTTGTGAGTAGGTATATGAATAATATTGGAAAAGAGCATTTGAATGCACTAAAGTGGATTCTTTGGTATTTGAGAGGTAAAACAACTCAAAATTTATGTTTTAGAGGCTCCCATTCCACTTACAAGGCTATGTTGATTCAGAATTAACATGAGATATCTAGATAGTAGGAGGAGCACTAAAGGTTATTTTTTTACTATAGGTGGCACAACTATCAGCTAGGTTTCTAGATTGCAAAAGGTTGTATCACTTTCAACCATAGAAGCAAAATATTTTGTTGCTATAGAGGCTAGAAAGGATATGATTTGGTTACAACGATTTATGAAGGAATTGGGAAAGACACAAGAGAATAGCATGGTTTACTACAATGATAGTTAGAATGTGATTTACCTTGCAAAGAACTTAGCCCTTCACTCTAAGACCAAACACATCCAACTTTAGTGTCATTTCGTACACTCAATTTTATAGGATGGACAATTAATGCCAGACAAGATACATACTAGCAAGAATCTTGTTGATATGTGACCAAAGTAGTAACTCAAGATAAAATGACTAATTTCTCAATTTCTCTTGGTCTTCAAGCTTGATCAAATCCAAGTGTGTCAACCCACTGGGAGTTGCAGGCGTAGTGGTGTTGCTACAAGAGGAGTCTCCAAGTGGGAGATTATTTAGTGTGGAGCCTAATCAGTCTCCAAGTGCAAGAGATTATTGGTATGTGGCGACTAATCATGCTATATTGTACACTCTTAACAATTCATGGGGTTAAATCATCAAGCATTTTTGGTTAACTCATCAAGCATTTTTTGTTAACTCATCAAGATTTTTTTAGGGTTAATTTGTTAACAAACATTGGTAAACCACCTAAAAGGCCTATAAATAAGTGGGGGTATAATTTGAAATTATCATATATTATAACTTTATCTTCGTTGGATAATATAATAAGTGGGTGGTTGTTTCTTTGGTGGATGTAGCCCATATTGGGTGAACCATGAAATCTTTGTGTTATTGTCTTTATGTCTTCTCTATTTCTGCATTATATTAATATTGTTTATTTCTCATATCTACCTAAACCCTAAGACTCTTCACAAGTCCACTTGATATAGCCTCATGTTGTATAAGGCTCCAATTTAATGTCATTTATTTTAGGTGATTTTACACAAAAATTGGTGGGTGGTTTCGGCATATATTGTCATAATGGATTTCTAAAAATTGATTTGTTATGCAATTTTTTACTATTCTATTATGAATCCACCATAGAATACCAAGTCAATCTACATGTCTGACATTGGGAAAGAAAAGACTTCTTTGATTACAATAAAAAAAATTTGGGCATTTTGTTTCATCTATTTAACCAATGTACTGAATATGCAATTATATTGATCCTAGGAAAATATTGGATCAAATTAAATCCATCAGCTCTTTTCATTGAATTTGCCTCTCATTTTCTAATAATTTACATGGATTTTGTGCAAGACTCCTTCACAGTCAAGAAGTTGGGTCTGACATATATTCAAAAGCATATTTTCTCATTTTTTGCACCCTAGATTATACCTAACGCTTGTAACTGTATCATCTTAAAATGGAAGCACTTCCATGTTAAGAGTGTTTAGCCCTCTGAGTAAGTGGTTTAGGGTCATGATTGGCATCTTTGCATTCTCCCTTGTCTTCCACTTCTTCTCTACACTTGATTTCTGCATTCTAGGTGAAATTAGGGTTAAGGTCTTAAGGACTTTCCTGATTTTCTCTCTACCATGGCTCTATTTTCTAGGTAGGGTTTAGAAATGAGACCTCCTAGTCCTTCATCACATCATTTCAGGGATTTTCTATATGTTCCTGACACTGGGTCCTATTCAGACATCAATTTCTAAGTTTTTGGCACCCATGGAACTCCTGTTGCAGAATCTGGCAAAGTTAGGGTTTGAGGTCAAAGTCAACCTCGACCCTAACCAAGTCAGGGTCGACCTCAACCTTGACCTCTCCCTACCAGAATTTCAAAGTTTCATTTGCCGGTAATTTATCTTTCAGGAAAGTTATTTCCCGCTTCCGGGTCGGCTGTTTCGGGCTCCAAAATGATAAATCCTTTAATGGTATTTAATCAAGGTATATTTTCTAAAGGTGAGGACCTAATTGGGATTTAATTCTTCAAGGTGGCCCATCTAGAGGAGTGTGGCCTAGATCACTATAAAAGGAGGCCTTCCTCTCTCATTTTCACATCACTCAAATATCAAGTTTTCACATCTCATCCAAGCAATCAAGCTCTCAAGTTCTCAAGGTGATCAAGCAAGAATTCCATTCAAGCATTCAAGTCTTCTTCTTCATCCAAGTTCTCCATTGAAGATCAAGGATTTAAGAATTCAAGCTATTGAAGGGATTTGGCTCAAGCATTCAAGATCTATCATTCAAACCCTAGATCTAGCCACCATGGTGGTGTGATCTTCCTTCAAGATCCTTTGTTCATCTTCAAGATCCATATCATTGTTTCCTCAAGGTGGATTTCAAGCATACAATCGTGGAGGTTTGATAATGTTATGTTCAAGCTTTCATATCAATATATTTGATTACATTCCAAATACATTAGCATATCTATTGAATTACATAGCTTCATTGTTAGATTCATTTCTACTACTTGCTAGCATTTTTCTATTTCAATTTCAATATTAAGGTTGATTCCAAACTGGGGTTTGACCAAGGCAAACCCCCCAAACAAACAACAAAACCATTTTTCTTGTAGGTACAGGTGTGGAATCTCAGATCTGAGAGCGAATTTAGATACCCTTTTCGGCAATCTTTTAGGATCTGCGAACAGAATCGGAATCGGACTTCAAATAAATAATGTGGTCTTTGACCTTTTAAAAGGTCAAAGTCAACCTATGTGAATTTGGAGAAAAGATTTCTGGGTTTTGTTCACCTTGACATTTCCAGTCCAGAGTAGGTGGCAGAATCTTCAGAAAGTTCATACAAAAGCCAGAATTTAGCATTTTCCAAATTTGCCCTAATTCAAGGCTAGTATTTGCAGTTCAATTATTTCAGATTTCAAGCTTAATCCAACTATAGGGAAGTATAGGATTTATTCTTACTTTCATATTCTTCATAGATTGATTCGATTGTGTATTAACCTCTTGGTTGATCAAATTGGATCTCTCTTTTGGGAATTTGGATTTAGGAGTGAATCTTACATTTTCCCCACACACATACACAAATAGTGGTGATTCCAAATTACAACTATTCAGTAACATTTAACAGCAAGATATTTTCCAATTGGGGGGTTTTTCAACCTTACTAAAATTACTTCTAAGAGTTACGATGTTGAGTTTTTATCTGTGATTGTGAATGGTCTATTTTGTAACCATTTTAATGAATATATCAAGGAATTTGAGAATATTTTTGAACACGATATGCTCCTCCAATGGCACTAGTGTTGGATCGCTTCCTCAGTCTCCATCAACTTGCCACACTTGAGACAATAGTTTTTTTTTAAAATAAAATGGACTATTCCACTAAATAAACTTGAATGAAAATGGGAAAATATATTACATTACTAATGAGAAATAAACCTATAAATCAACCCCTAGAGGAAGGAAAAGGAAGAGCCAAGAGAGGGAGAAGAAAAAATGAAGAGAAAGAGAAAGAAAATAGGAAAACCTAGGAATGGAGATATCAAGAACTAAAGTGACCTCTAGAGAAGCATAATTGTAGAGGCTACTCTTATGATCACCCCTCTTTAGTAGTTTCCTCCTAAGATAAGTGCTAGATCCTAGTGGAAACACTCTAAACTTCTAGATTGATGTCTTCTTTTTGGCAAAAATTGGGGTTCTTTCTATACATGGATATAATATGGTCTAGAATGTAGCTTGCACTAAAGCTCATCAAGATCTTTTTTCTTGGTCGCTCCTTTTCAAAAGATCCTCCATCATTAGGAAAGTGTTATTTTTCTAAAGTTCCTCCATCATTATGACGGTGCTCTTGATACATATTTTTGCCTATTTTCTCTCTTTTTTCCCCTTCCCTCTCTTGGGGCTGAATTTTGTAAATCATGGTATAAAGATATAATTTATTGCTCATGGATTTGGACTTGGGACAATTAGGGATCATTCTTTATATTACTTTAGGATAGTTGGGTGGTTTATTTTGAACAGAGACTTTAATTTCTTGATCTCTTAATCTATTTGTATCTTGGTTTGTATTTAATATAGTTTATTCAATTGCTTGAGATACTTTTATAAAATAAAAATTAAAAAACTGCTTCCAATGACTTCAAAACCTATATTCTCTTCAATAATTTTTTTATGAATTGAGGCCTTTCCTATTAAAAATATAAAAGTACAATATTCACAAAAAAAAGGTCGGGGGAATAAATCACCCCATAAGTCACTCGGCACTTAGGCTGGAAACATACAACTATTCATCAAAAAACCATATAAAATGAGAAACCCTCAAGCTACAAGAGTAGTAGTAGAAGAGGGAGGAGGATCTTTATCATCGGGATTGCCCCAAACATTGGGCTAAAGAGTCTAATCAGGAAAAACCCAGCCATCTTCTGGATCATCTTTTTCCAATTCTCCTTCCTCCCGCCTGGGTGAAATAGCCAACACCAGACGAGGGAACTTGTCTTGATTACCAAGAACAGAGGCTGAGTGCTAAGAAAAAGTAGCAGCAGTAGAAGCAAGCACGGGAGGCTAGCCAGAACCCGCATCCCTCCGAGGAGGGGAAGAGGCAGAGCAGCGGCACCATTCACATGGAGTCTTGGAGTGTCTGGAAAAGGAACTCTAGCTACAACATCAGCCCCTGGGTGGCGTACGATCAGCTGAGAGAGAATATGGAGGCACTCGAGCCATAGTACAAGGGGCATTTCCCTAGTGCTTGAGTAACTCCTACAAATGAGTAGCCTCAAGATCCACTTTATCTGCTTGCACCTGGATCTGCATCATGATATTGTTACAAATACATGCCTTAGCATAAAGAGAGACATGAATATCCATAAAAATGTGAGAAAAAAGAATAGATTTGCGATCTTTCCACATGGTAAACAAAATTTCCATCCTCAAAGTATGCCATATCTGGGTGTACTGGGAAGGCATTCTGGGAGAGTCACCAAGAAGAGCCATGTGCCAAGAAAAAGGTTCAGGCATAAAAGGAGCAAAGAAGTTGTGAATCCAGACCCAGTAATTTTGGGCATGATGAAAAAACCAAAAAATGTGCATGAGCATCTCAGAGTGACCACAAAAAGGGCATTAAGGATCAAGAACCCCCAAATGTCTGAGTCTAGCTCCCAGAGGTAAGCCCTGGTATAAAAAACACTAGGCAAAATGAGCAATTTTAGGCTCAGTGACAGAGTCCCAAATAGTATGAAATCTCCAGCCCCAACTCTTCTGAGAAGAAGAGAGATGCCAACGTTGGTTGAGAGAATCAATCATGGGAAAATGATGCATAAGCCAAGAATACCCAAGCTTAGGCTTGTAACTGGTGAAGGGTGTAGTAGGGTACCATTTCCTATCTTTCCACCACGGTCTGATAGATTGAATTCCTAATTTATGCAAGGGGTGAGATGGGATGGCTGAAACCAGCAAGTTAAAAGTTTGACGATCTGGCCAGATGAGCTGAAATTGAACCCGAAGATCATCACAGGATCAGAGATTCATAGTGGCTCTAGAAAAAAGATCTTTTGGGGTTTGAATACCACGCTTGTGAAACTAAAGAGCATGAACCCCTTGAACTCTGGCAAGAGGAGTCCCCTATTGAGAAAAAAGAGGGGACCACCAAATGTTCTGCTAGTTGAAAGAAAGACCATCCTGGAAACCATTCCCAGCCCACCGAAGCCAGGGCTTAACAGACTCCCAGGCTCTCCAAATACTTTTGGTGACAAAATTACCCTGCATCTAAATGGGCTCTTTCATAACCAAAAGGTTTTGAAAACCAATCCCCTTCCAGGTAGGCTTGTGAAGAGGAAAGCCTGAGGAAATGCAGTGCCGAAGTAAAATTTTCCAGGCTTCATTTCCTGTGAGACACCGCACAACCCATTTGGCACAAAGGGTGTGCCCTTGCTTCTGGGTATCAATTAACCCAAGCCCAATGAAGATTTTTGGGAGGCAACAAAAATCTCGAGCAACTTTGTGGAAGTCCTGGTGATCAATACTGGAAGCCCAGAGAAAATCACATAGAAGTTTCTCGAGCTTCTTGTAGGAGGCTTTGGAGGGAGTCCAACAAGAGGAGTAATAAACATGCATGGCTGCTAGGACCTTGGAGTAGATCTAGAATTTTCTAGCGAGAGAGAACGGCTTCGTGATCTAGTAGGTAAGCTTTTTTCAATTTTAGCAAGAACAACATTCCATAGATCAGTAGGGTTGCCTTGAAATGCAAAGGGAATACCCAAAGAGCAGAAAATTTCCCCATGTTGAATACTGGTCCAGCCAAATTGAGAAAACTAGGGAGGCTCGGGAAGAGTCGACTGTCTATAACAGAGGGTTTTGTGCCACTGAATGGCCAAACCAGAGGCCAAACAAAAGATGTCTAAACACTGCAAGGCTACCTTGATATTCTCTTCATCCTCCACCAGAGTGAGGAAGGAATCATCAGTGAAATGGCTATTGACCAGTTGTTGAGATGAATCCGGCAAGTAGATTCCCCAAATAGTACCCATGGAAATGGAGTGAGCAAGCAGGTAGCCAAAACCTCAACAGCCAAAACATATAAGGTTGGAGCCAGAGGATAGCCTTGCTGAATGGAACAAAAGAGCCCAAAGGTGGACGATTGGCGGCCATTGATGGTAATGCAAGCAGAGGCATTATTGAAGAGCATCTACATAGATTGAAGAAATCTAGGACCAAAACCCATAGCATTAAGCATCACAGGGATAAAATGCCATTCAATATGATCATAAACTTTAGCAAAATCAATCTTGAGAAAAAGGGCTTTCTGGTGAGACTTACGAGCCCATTCCATACCTTCCCAAACAAAAATGATGTTGTCAAGAATAAATCTTAACTTAATAAATCATGTTTGCTTGGGCTGAAAAATCTACGGAAGCATGTGCCAAATCTTGAGAGCCAGCGCCTTGGCAATGATCTTGTAGGAGACATTGAGCAAGGTGATGAGCCACCAATTACAAATGTCCTCTAGATCCCTAGACTTGGGAATAAACTTGATATTCCCCTGGTTAATGATATCCCCAAGAGATTGGGTATGAAACACTTCCAGGTAGACCTGGTGGAGATCAGGACCAATGGCATTCCATAGGGCTTTGTAAAACTCACAAGGGAAGCCATCACAACCAGGGGCTTTATCATCAGCCATGGTGAACACAGCTTCATGAAGATTCTGCAAGAAAAGTAGTTGATCATAGAAGACACACTAGACAAGGGAGACACACTGAGGCACCATTGCAATACAATCCGCAAGAGCTTTCTCACTGGCAGGAGAGCGACCCTGAGTAGAAAAAACATGTTCATAGTGACAAACAAAGGCTTGCAAAACATCAAGAAGCTCCGTGAGAAGGGTGTGACCTTCTCAGATTCTGGTTATGCCCGTATTGGTATGCCGAGGATGGAGGGCAATAAAAAATTCTTTTGAAACTTGGTCTCCAACCTTTAACCAGTGTAAATGAGCTTTGATCTGGGCTCCTCTAGCAACATGGTTGTTAGCCACCTACTTTTGATGACGTAACTTAGCAAGATTGAGTTGCAGATCTTGGTTGAAAGGGTCCTGAGCTAAGGCCTCGGTGGCAACATGTAAGGTTTTGGTGTTGACATCATAGGCTCTATGATGACACTTGGCCAATTGTCTGCCATAGATGCGTAAAAAATGAGTCATACACTTGATGGCATCATTCCACCATTGAATCCATCCTGTCAAGTGAGTGGGTCTAGGCTCAAGGTTCCAAACCTGATGAATGTGGGCCATTGTAGAAGGATGATGAAGGATAGAAGTATTAAAGTAAAATTGCATGGTGGGAGGCCTAGCCTTAGCTATCTTCCAAACAATATTAAATTGGATGGAAAAGTGGTCTGACAAGGTCACATCAACAAGTGGAGTGATCGGTAAAGCTTGATTTTTGGAAAAAGAGAAAAAAGATTGAGTCGAGATCATAGCACAATCAAGCCTTTTATGAATTATGTCAGAGGAGGCCCTGTAATTAGACCAAGTGTGCCAGACCCCATCAAAATAGCGGCAGCCCACATTGGGATCAAAAAGCCCTAATTTATTATGCATGTAATACCAAGCTTCTCTTTCTCCAGCCGTCCATCGAAAGGGCAAAAAGCCATCCTTGTCAGATGACATCTCCACCATATTAAAATCCCCACAAATAATCCAAGTAGCAGGTGGCAGAGAATCCGCAAGCCAACACCACAGGTGAGATCTCTCAACAGCATCATTGGGAGCATAAACATTAACTATGCCAAAAGAATGATTTTCAATAATGAAAGTGGCCCAAACAACTCTCTGCATGGGGTCGGAACCATGGCTAACCAGAAAGGAATGCCAATGAGGAAAAAGGAGAGTAACAACTCCGCCTCGATCAGCCTCGTGCTGAGAGTAGAGAACAAGGCTTTTAGGCCAAATAACTTTACAAGCAGCATCAAGCATGAAACCTGAAATCTTAACTTCTTGGAGGCATAAAACATCCAAATGACAAAAACGCCGACGCAAATCCCTGACAGAAAATTCTCTGTGTAGGTCTGTCAACCCATGAACATTCCATCAGATGTACTTCATGGAATAATAGTGTCGTCCATTCCATCCTTGTCTCTAAGGGAGTCAAAACTATTAGATAAATAACCTGGGGTAAAAGAAGGCCTAGAAAAATCCAAAGAAATATTACGTCATTTTTCCTACATGTCATCAAACTTAGTCTCAGCACGCCTAGAGGAGCTGCGAGAGCGGCGGAAAGAATTGGAAGAAACAATCTCGGCGGCCAATGGAGGTATGCAAGCTGGAGGAATGGTAACCTGGGAGTTGGAAACTTCTTTCCCTTGGGAAGCAGGATTTGAAACCACGATAACGGGGGTTTCCAAAGAAACCGTGTTATCCGAAAGTGGCAGATGGGAAGGGGAAGCCAAAGCAGGCTGCTTGTGGGGCTTTTTACGGTGATCGAATGTAACCCATTCATCTTTTTTGCCCTCGTCTTTCTTTCTAGCCTCAGCTGGCTGAGAACCAGAATCCTTGGGAGGAGTCTTGGTACGAAGCACTGCCAAAGGGAAGTCCTTAACCTTATGCTCTGCATATTAACAACGATAACAAGTGTTGGGAAGGTTGAGATAAATCACCTTCTAGGTGAAGGTGGTATCACCAACCTAAATCTCGATGGATCTTTTAGATCCCTAGAAAGGTCAACCTCAACACAGAGCCTCTTTTGAGGCCGTGGATTAAGAAAACGGTCATGCTCAACACATATAACCCTATCGAGCTTCTGCGCTATGGCATGCATGAAAGGCCAACAAGGTAAGGGAAGACTAGGGAACTCTACCCACACTGGGACTTTCAGCTTCTTTTCATCAGAGACAGAGATTTCGTGAGACCAGCGTTGGAAGATTAACAGCAAGGCCCTGAGGTTCCAGGGACCTTTGGCAAAAATAGCATCCACATGGGAGGGGTTAGAAAAGAGAAACAAAAAAAAGTCTTTGGTGAGGTTATGGATGCCATCCAGGTGGATTCCGTGAGGATTCCATGATTTCCCAACTCAATCCTTGAGAACATGTTCAGGAGGGTTGCGACCCAGAAAATAGCCAATCAGGGTATGCGTTTCAAGCCAAGTGCAAGCATCGTTGAACTCATTAATGGGTAAAACAATATTAGGCTGAGCCATACCTCATGAAACACTTTGGGCACAAATTTGTGGGGACATTTGCTTGGCGGCGCCATTGCTATCCGAAACCACACCAGCACCAGCATCAACTACTTGGTGGGAGTGGTCAGAGCCATATGTACTAAGCTATTTCCTATAATAATTGCGGTATGTGTGAAGGACAAGACTGTAGAAAATGGACGCAAGGTAAAAAAACCCTAGCAGAGCACAGAGCGAGCATGAGTTGTTTATCAAAATTGTTCTAAACTAGACTTTTCAATCTTGGAGTCGATCATCTACAAGCAACGAGCGGGCCATCCAAACACCTACGACAAAAGGCTCTCTTTCAAATAAGTTATCTTCAAAAATGTTAACTGAGCCAATCATTCACAATACTAATATATTTTTATAGAGAGGAGAAATAGATCATAGAAGGATTAACTATCTTTTATATGTTTTGTATGTATTTACTTACTTTTGGTGAAGACTTTCATGTAAATTTATTTAATTCATATAACAACCATATTACATTATATTCAAATTCTGTATAAGGAGAGGAGGAATCCTAGATATCAAATATGATGTGCAACTACCTATCACTATCTTATTATTTTGTTCCCTTTCTATCATTCAATAATGTCTATAAACACTTCCATTTCAACCATACTCAAACATAAGAAAAGGTGATACAAGGAAGTTTTGTTGAAAAGAAGCCAGTCCCAAACAATGTGCACTCATGGAGTTGAGAAATTTTTCTTGTTAATGGGTTGTGTATTTTTGGGAAAATGTTTTAGTATTAGTCAGGTCCTTGTTAAAAAGGATAAATTGATGTATGTATCATATCTAAGTTGTTGTAAAAGGCGCATTATTGGTTGTACATGAAATCCTAGAATTTTTTTAGTTTAACATATTAATGAACTATGTATCTGAAAAGAATAAAGTTACAATTCTTTTTGGTGTTTATAGACCCATCTTTCTTCTTTAGCTTCCTTACTGGTTCCACTACATTAATGTGTCCACACCTATACATCCTGATATTGCTATATTTTGGCATACAATAGTTTTACACCAAGAATTCAATACACAGAACATAAGCATTAACTTACAGTTAAAACAGAATTGAGTTCCTCTTAAGCAACGATCTTCTGGTATACCTGAAAATTTTTCTTAGCTGCGCAAATTGAAGAGATTTGCAGTAAAATTGTTCCTTCAATAAAGTTAGAAATTGAAACTTTACTACAATGCGATTTCTACTTCAGAAAGTTGGTTTCTAGAAATGTCATATATCTCGCATTTAAAAATTCTGAATTTTCCGATTTCCATGTCATTGGCGCCAATATTGGTTAGCGAAAAAATTGATTTTGAACTTTTGAGTTTTAAATGTCTTGATTGCCAAATCTACACAAATTCCCCCTGGGAAAAATGAAACATAAAAGCCTGACAGTCGTTAAATTCTTCAGTGGAAGGCTGGAAGTTATCATGGAAATGTTTCCGAATTTTACAACTGCAGAAAGAAATGTAGGAATTGACCAACAAAAATTCTCTAAGAAAGTTATTGCTTAAAACTTTGAGTTAGAATTATTGCCGAAAATGTTTGGGCAAATCTATCATCAATTTTTTTAAAGAATTAGAAACAAATTTAAAATTATTGGAGCTCTGTGGGACTGGGAATTGACCAGCAAAATTCATCTCAAATTTATTGCTTAAAATTCTGATTCAATAAAAATTATTGTCCAAAAGGCTTTGGCAAATCTATTACCAAAATAATTCAAAATTTGAAACTCCTTTGAAAGTGGGATCAGGCCTGGGTCTGAAATTTGATGGCTGTATTGGTCGTTTTTCTACTTTTAGATCTATATGATAGCTTACAAATTTATTGGACGAAAATCTATATTTTTATAAAATTGTAAATAGGACACTTTAAATTTTTAATAAACAGTAAAAATTTATTATAGACAATATAATATTTTAGTTTATAATATAGATATATGTTATTTTATAATTTTAAAATTTTCAATTATTTCAATATGAATTTAGAAACTTGCTTCTGATTTTTAGATCTATTACTAATTTATAACATTAGTATTTAGTATATACTTCAATATTGTTAATCCTTTTAACTTGAACTTAGAAACTTACTTAGTTAATTTCAAATTTTTTAAATATATAATAATATGTTTTAAAATAGTAACTAGATTAATTTGCACTACTTTATTATAAATAAAATATTTAATATATTGGGGGGAACACCCCACAACACAATAGTAAGTTGTGAGCCTCTCATTTGGGAGGTCTTGGGTTCAAGTCTTCTTGAGCCCCTTGTTGATCTTGACTTCGGCCTATTACCCATCAAAAAAAAAAAAAAAATTAATATATTTGATATTTTTACTAATTAAATTGGTAAAAATATTTAAATTTTAAAAAACTTAATATAAATTATTCATAAATTTAAAAAAATTGACAATCAATATTTTCTTAAAACTTAAAATGAAGGTGACCCTCAAATTGACGGCCTATTGAGGATTCGAAATATGAGGTGCTTGAATTAGAAACAAACTATAATTAATTGGAGTTCTTCTCAAGTGGGGACATATCTTGTATTTTGAAAGTCACTTTACTATTTTTTGTTTCTATTTACCATTATGCTTCCTCATTTGCCTTTATAAAAAGGTCTTCATCTATTTAAAATTAGTCAATAATTATTGATGATCAATGTTTATATTAGATTTGTCATAAATGTAAATAAATAAATGTGTTCTAGAATGAAATTTAACAAGTTAATGGGTAGAGATGGTGTTCAGTTTTGGAGCTTCTTGAATCACTTTGATTTCAAGTCAATTTTTGTTATGTGGTCTTATGGCATTGTTGTTTGTAACATTTAGTGTTTGTTGGTTCAATCCATCTTGTATGGTTTTGCTAGTTTGTTGTTAATCAATTTATAATTTTGTTATTATTGTAATTTAATCTATTTTTACTGAACTTTGTTGTGGTTTTCTAAATCTTTATACTTGAGGGTTGGTACCCTCTCAAAAATGGTGGTGTCTATGGGGCCACCTGAATGCACTACCCAATAATGTAATTTAAAAGTGTAACTTATACATTACACTATGGAGTGGGTGCATTGTGGTCCAGACTAGTTATTTTCATCACAAACCTCTTCTTTACTCTTTTTTAATTATATATAAAATAATATTATAGTAGTTATATCAATAGTATTGATTTATAAATATATTTTTTAATTAAGCTTCTACCATAGGGGGTAGATCCCTTTCATTGATAAACAAACTAGTGCATCAATCTAGCTATGGTCAAATAACCATTAGCCAATACATTGATCCTCTCCGATTGAGAGGCAAAGAACAGATCCCCATATATATATTTCACAAATGGTTTCAAGTTGAAATTGGCTAGACCATCACAGAACAAGGAAAGGGCTCCAGCAACATTTTGTTTCTTCCCTATTGCTTCACCATCAAAAGCATGGAGCAATATATCCCTACTTAGGATTAGCATTCATTTTAGAAACAACAACAATAGCAAGGTGTTTGTATTATTTCTTAAGAAACTTATGTTCCATCCCATTCGCCTTGTATTCCAACTTGGTAGTGTAGATTTTGTGGTCACACCAAAAGCACGTACTGGTGGTGGAGAGGGATCTCATCATGGATAGAATTGCTACGCCAACACCCCCCTCCCCCAGATGATAGAGTGGGATATAACCATGTACTATGTGGGATTCACACCCACTATTTACCACGTCAATAAGTTGAACTTACACAGACAAAAGGTCTAGGGATTGAGCGACTCGAACTGATGACCTGCACTCTGATACCATGTAAATTTTATCATTATCACACCAAAAGCATGTACTGGTGGTGGAGATCTCATCATGGATATAGTCACTATGCCAACAGGTAGCTTCCGCAATGGAGGCTAATATAATTTCTAAAATAATTCAATGGTTGTGGCTAGAGGATGAATCGATGACCTTTGTGTCTGGGAATAAGGCATCTTCTTTAATCTAGAATAGTATTTGAATTTGGGTTAAACCTTTGCAATTAGTTAACTAATTATATATAATGCATCACTATAAATTATAAAAGTGTTAAGAAACATTCAACAATAGTAGCAAAGAGTGGAGTGTAATATCTTAACAAGAACTCTTAGGACAAAATATTAATATTTAAAATTAAAAAAAATAAAACGGTTGCAAAGTAAATTAAATAATTTTCAAGTAAATAAAATAGATGATTTAAAATATATTTATTAGTTATAATATACTAATTATTTAATTACATTTAGATGTGTTCTAAATGATAAAATGGAGTAGACTACAATAATGTGAGTGCGTTGACAAAAAAATATTATCTTTTATACTATAAATTTAATTTTTGGTTAAATGTTGAAGTATCTAAGATTTAATACTAAATATAAATATCAATATGTATTTAATGAAATAAAATATTTTTTTAGTAAGATATATGTCTATATAAAGGTATACATATATGAATAAAAATAAATTTGTTACAAATATAAAAGAAAAAGCAATGAAATGAATATAGAAAAGTAGCAAACAATAATTAATATGTAAGACTAAATATCAATACAAATATATGAAATAAAAATGAAATAACTTGTTAAATGTCTACACTAAATCCAATTTAATCTTATAAGAGACCCAAGTGAAATCCACCTAAAACTTAAAAGCATACTTTCAAAAGGGGTTCTACATACAAAATACCCTATGATATTAAATCGTTCAAGCCACTTACTTATCTATGCATTCTTAAAATATGAAACTTCAAAGAATATATAGGGGAGTTTTTGTTTCTTTTCAAGTAATGACATGAGTCCCTCAAAGACCTACTAATATATAATAATTAAGGAGTCATGAATTAGGTAATTTTATAATTAAGGAATTATGAATTGATTAATTGAGTAATGTGGGTTAGGCCAAAATAAATTGAAGAAATCATGAATCAATGTCTATGAGAAATAAAAGGATTGAGTAATAAAGGAATCAATTCAAAATCATATACATAAAAAGGAATATAAAGAAAGAATGTTGATTAATTAATTAAAACTATTCAAATTTTTAAATATATATTTTATTTTCAATGTTTATTAATTTTATCTGGGTGTTAATATATGTAAAAACTATAACAAATATTGTATGAAAGGAAGAATAATTAGACATTCAAGGTGATAATAGAAATGTCTCCACCTAAACCTTTCTCTCAATCATAATTCCAATCATGATATAAATCCTAAACTTAACCATAATACTAATCCTAAACCTTAAATCTTAATCCTAACCCTAAACCCTAATCCCAATAACAATACTAGTTCCATAATGCCAACCCTAACTCTAACCATAATCCTAAAAGGGTACGAGCAAGAAATCAAGTCACAATTCTAGGGATATTTTTCCAACCTTGGGAGTCACGCTAGAAATGCATACCCATTTTGAAAAAAATAGGTACGTGCTTTAAGCTTGGGTACCCGATCCAAAAATTCAAAAAATGCGTACGGTTTTTTTTTCAAAATGCGTACAAGGTTTAAAATTGGTACGTGTTATTTTTTAAAATGCGTACGTGTTTTGTAAAAGTATTTTTAAAAAAAAAATTATACAAACTCATTTTTACGTACAAGTTCTTATTATATTTATATAACAAGTACGCATTTTTTTAACATGTATGCATTATTTAAAAGTTGAATTCAAAACCTACCCTTTGCATTGGGTTTTGGGTCAGGATAGGTTTGGTAAGACCAATCCAATGCCTTGGATGTATAAATTAACAACTAAAACATTTAAATCTAGAAATTATGTCTTGCCATAATTTTTTGAAGGCCTTCCTGATCAATTTTTTTATGAAACGAAAACTCGTTGGACTTCTTACTATTTAGAATTCAAAAATGTAATTTTTTGGGAGATTTCATTAACTTTATTATTTTTGTATTGTTTATTAATCAAATTGTACCTATACTTCAAATAGCTAGCTTGTCCAAATTTTTAATAACTTTTTATTTTTACAATATTTATAAAAAAATATTATATGACATCAATCTACACACAATTCTCTTTAAGATTAAAAAAAATGAAAGTTTTGGCCAATTTATGGTGGTTGTACACCAAAAGTTTAAATTGAAAGACTTTAGGGCCTATAAAAAAATTAATAAAAAATATTTTAATGAAAAATAAATAAAAATATGCTAATAAATCTTTAGTGTCTTAGGTATCCTTCCCCAAAAGGATTTACAAAAACACTTTTATTTAGGTCAAAAATGGTGGTTGTACACATGTATGGTATGGTCTTGAAATAAGCATTTTGAAAAAGTGGTTTTTACACATGCCTACTAAAAACCAATTTATACCATGTGGGTATTGGAATAAATTACATATTTAAAAAGTAGACTCTGAGCATTACATTTTCTATTACTTAAGTTTTTTAAGATTCAATCTTTAATTTTCTCAAAGTTTTACATCAATTGAAACAAAATTTGAAAATTAGAGAAAACTTTTTCACTTTTCTCCAAAAGTGGGACTCAACTTCTTGTGTGCACTCAAATATAATCCTAGTCTTGAATCCTAAACATTACCCTAAACCCAAACCCTAACTTTAATCAAAAACATAACTCAAACCATAACACTAACCATGACGTAAACCCTTACGCTAACCATAATCCTAACTCTAAACTCTAAAGCTAAATCCTAGCCATAACCCCAAAACCTAAAACAAACACTAAACCCTAACCTTTAACCATAATCCAAACTTCATAAGCGGTCTTCAATGAAATAACTTTAGGTAATTTAGTTTTTGATAGAGCACTAAAGATTTCATACCTCACTTTCTCATTCTCCTCATAGGCTTTAATTTTATCCTGAGTGTTAAGGTCATTCTAAGGAAACACATACTTCATCTCCGCATGCTTCTACATAGAGTAACCAATAGAAAGAATATATCCTCTCATCTATTCTTTCTATGAACTGTAGTTAGATCCATCAAACATAGAAAATATTTAATTTATGTGTCATCGGATCTACCTCAAGTGGTTAAGCTCTATACCGAGGAACCAAGCTCTAATACCAATTTTGAACAAGACAAATAATTGAGAGGGAGGGTGAATCAGTTATTCATAAACAATTTTCAAAACTTTTATTAAATAAGTAAATACTTATAGCAATCAGAAACTTATAACAGATATGAATATGAAAGCACAAAACCATCAACACAATGAACACTAGAATTTACATGGAAACCCAAACTGGGAAACACCATAGAGAAGCTGGGTGGTTGCAAGAAGTTGAGTCCCACTTTTGGCCAAAAAGTGGAAGTGCTTTCTTTGTTTTTTAAAATTTCTATCAATTGATGTCAAAATTTAAGGCACTTAAAGATTGAATCTTGAAAAACATGAGTAATATAAAATTTAGTGCTCAGAGTCTAGTTTTCAAATATGTAATTTATTTCAATACCCGCATGGTATAAATTAAATTTTAGTAGGCATGTTTAAAAACCACTTTTTCAAAATGTCTGTTTCAAGACCACACCTCACACGTGTACGACCACCCTTTTTTGAAGTAAATGAATGTATTTTTGTGAATCCTTTTGGGAAAAGGTACCTAAAACACTGAAAATTGATGAGAATATTTTATCTTTTTTTAATTGAATATTTTTTATTTATTAATTTTTAATTGACTAAAAGTACATTTTCAAAACCTCTAGTGTACGGCCACCATAATTTGATGATAACTTCACTTTTTTTTTTTTTTTTTAAAATATTTGAAGGAAATTCTATGTCAATTGATGTCATCTAACTAATTTTTCAAAAAACATAAAATTATAAAAGTTATTAAAGTTTTAGTTAACCTTAGTATTTCAAGTTTAGGTACTATGTTGGCTTAATAAATATTGTAAAAATATTAAAATTTATCATATCACTATAAAATTTATATTTTTATAATCTGCCCAATAAGAGCTAAAATGGTTTTTCATTTTATCGAAAAATTCATTTGGGAAGGTGTTCAAAAAATTATGGCAAGGCAAAAATTTTATCCTATAATGCCTTAGCCATTTATTTGTAGGGCCAAGCATAGGCTTGGTCCCACCAAGCTTGTCCCGAACCAAAACCTAAGCCAGCGGGTACGGTTCTCGCTCATAGATTTACAAAACGGGCACCCATTTTTTTAAATTCACAAAACGGGCGCCCGTTTTGATTTAAATAACTATGCACATTGGTCAGATTATGTTCACCTAATTTTGTTCTAAATATTAAACTATGCACATTGGTCAGATTATGTTCACTTAATAGATTATGATAGATTTATTTGTGCATCCATAAATTCATTGTTCAAATTAATAGATCTCATTGTTAGATAGATAGTTTTTAATAGTTATTCAAACTCAATAAATTACTTGTAACATCGAAGTCAATATTAATTAATGGTTTTTAATAGTTAATTATCAAAGTCAATATTAAGTTTGTAACATCCATATTGTTCTTGTCAATTACATGTATTAATAGATCTCATTGTTGGATAGATGGTTTTTTTTATAGTTAATCAAAGTGTTCATATTACTTGTAAATTATCTAGATATTGTACTTCTCAATTACACATGAATTAATAGATCTCATTGTTAGATAGATGGTTTTTTTAGGATATTGATAAATTTAATTATAATTGATATTAAAAATGATTTCTTTTCCATAAGCTCGTATATATAAATAACAACTCATGATTAAGATAAATAACATAACAAGTCCTAAAATAATTTACATGTATCATAATGTCCATCATATCAACTCATGATATATACATACAATCACAATACAAAGTCCTACTCTAAAAATAAGTTCAAGTACAATATATGATACCAAGTGGACTAGTATGTAATGCAAGTCCTACTCTAACAAAAAATAAAAATAATATGAACAAGTCCAAATAATCATCATCATAATCTAAATAATATGACAACAAGTCATCATAACACAAGTCCAAATAATCATCATCATAAAACAAGTCCAAATAGTCATCATAATCTAACTCTACTCATCTAGCTGATATGTAGTCCTCTTCACTCCACGTGAAGAGGACTTCGATGCATCAACATGCTCTGTCTAGTCCTAAGTACCCTCATCCTGCTCTGTCTGGTCTTGAGTACCCTCATCCTCAGCTACATGAAAAGTGGATGCAGCCAAGTCCTGTAAAAATATTTAAAGTACAAATTTTTAATAATTAGGTGTAAAAGATCTAGATACACAATGGACATTGAAAAATTACTTTTAATCATCACCTCAAAGGATAGTGTCGATGGCTGCATTTGGCTTAATCCTATAGCCATGCCAAGACTCATGGTGGTGTCGACCTGAACAACATATATAAAGCATGAATCAAACTTATAGTACATATACATAAATTATAAATTATATATAACTTGACTATACATTTATGGAATAAAAACATGTACATTACCTGTGTGTGACACGTAGCTAATGTCACCAATGAGTCAAGATGTAAATGTGATTGTGCAACATGAGACAATCCAAAATCCTACAATTGCAAAAAAATAAGTGCAAATCAAAGCTGTACATAAATTAGTAAGATATAAACACTTAAATTAATAAATGAAAAACATACTACAGGTATATGTGGTTGACTCTCGGTGACTGGTGGGGCAGAGAATGAAGGACTGCCAATCTCAGTGGTAAATGAGAGACCCTACAAAATCACAAAAATATGTCAAACACATTATCAATTAAAGTTTATTTTGTTTAAAGTTTAAATGTATCAAGATCAAAGTGCTTACCATGAATGGAGCACCGAGATGTTGGGGTGTCGATGTCATATGATGACAGCTAATGAATGATGGAGGATCAACCCTCCTCTATTCACCAAAAAATCCACATGTTATGGCTCATAATTGTATAAATAAGAAATTTAATATTGCACTATATAAATTATAATTAAATTTACCTATGCGGGATGATCATCATCTACATTGAGTAAATCAACATATGATGAGATATCATCTCCGGCATCACCATGTGCACCATCATCATCAGCAGCATATCCACCATGTGCGCCACCATCATCATCACCATATCCACCATGGGCAACATGGGAAGCATCAGGATGAGACTGGGGCCCCTACATATACCCCCACAACTCATGTAAACATGTGTTATGATGGGGGAAACCATTGCCTCGGTCAAGTGCTGTAACAAATTGCCCATAAGGGCACTCAAAGAACCAAGAGATGGCTACACTGCTTGATGATGGATAGGTGCAGGAACTATAGGAGAAGGAATTAGAGGAACAAGAGGCTCATTGCGCACATGGTTTCTAGTTCTATCACTCAATTTGGCCCCTGGCCTATCCTATGGCATGCCTCGACCAACCCCTTGGAATGCTCTCATGTCAAAATAATTGGGTTTCCTACCCAATTCAAATTCAGCCCATAATTTCTTCAAAAAATAAAGTGGGACCTCATGATTAGTGTGTGGTGGATGGTCAAATACCATCCACCACCACTCCCAAAAATGCTTTGCTATACCAGGGTGTCGAAACCATCTAATCAAAATATGTGGCTTCTTGCCAAGTATCTGCTCACCCGTTGTAGGGTTCAAAAAATATCATGCTATATCAATTTTTGTAATTTTTAAATTATTAACCTCTTTATAAGAGAGACCATCAGCATAATATACATGCATACTCTCCCTCCATGACTCAAAACTATCAATCTCAGAGTCTAATGTGTGTACGAAATCTACTATGCCTTGCATGCTATCTACAAGGCATAGTAGCTGCGCCAATGGATAGGGATCATTCTTAATAATGTTTATATCTCTCATGATTGCCTCTACATTTCTCCTCATATTATCTCTTAACTTTGTAGGTGGAGGTGGAGGTGGAGGTGGAGGGGGAGACGGAGGGGGAGGTGGTGGTGATGGTGGTGGTGGTGGTGCATGCTGACCTATAAGCTCATCAATATGAAAATCATCCATATTGCCACTCTGTGTACATATAAAAACATGATAATTTACAATTAACATACTTTAAATTACATTTTACCTTACAAAGAATGACTTAAATAATTAAAACTTGAGAGAGAGAGAGAGAGTTATTTACATTTTACAGGTTATAAAGTTTTTGATATTTTTAAAACTCTATGTTTCAAAAGGGTTTGATTTAAGGAACATGTTCAAACATTTTTTAGGGAGAGAGAGGAGAGAGAGAGAGAAAAGAGAAGAGAAAGAGAGAGAGAGAGAGAGAGAGAGAGGTAAAAGCACAAAGTTGTGTCACGTTTCAGGACATGTTATCAGCACAACTGAATTTGAATATTTCTAACTAAAATTATTTTTTGTCAAACCTATGGTCTATCAAGATTCATTCTAGCTAAGTTAGATAAATGCTTCAACTTTTCCAATTGGAAATATCTATTAAATGCATGTTTTATACCAATTACTAAAGAAATAAAATTATTTCAATAAAGTGATGTTTCAATAACTCCTACTCTTTTTAATGATATTTTTTTACAAATATAAAAATACCCTTTTTTAGAGCACACAATCAAGATTATCATCATACAGTTTTTATAGTATTTCAATTAGATCTAATATATTATAATTTCAAAATACTGCAAGTAGGTATTTTAACATTCGAGAACAAGTTACTTCAAAAATAGAAAAAATTAGTAAAGCTTATCAAAAAAATTGAAATTTAATATTTAACACTAGAGGTGAGAGTTCTCTTTAAGAATGTGTAATTTTTTTTTCTGAATGGTGTAGATTTGATAGGGGAAATTTGGTGGGAGATGAAAATTGTCAATTTCAGGTGTGTTCGACTTTGAGTAGTTATAAAGGAGAAAATATACATTGCAAATTAATTTTTCTTCTTTTCTGCACTAGCTATACATTTCATCTATAACATATTTTAAAATCAAAGGAAAAAATATTATTTGCATATGCTTTTTTGGTGGGAACAAGACCCTCATTTTTTAGTATTTTTCAGCAAGTAAAAAATGGACTTCAAAAATTAAAAAACTATATGAATTATTGTTCAAATTTTTAAAAAAAAATTATAGGCATAAACTTCATCTACTTTTACACATTTCATTAGTTTACATCATCTCCAAATTCTAAACATAAATGTCATTTTTTATGTCATTAAAGTTAAAAACTTTGTGTGTTGTTGACCTTTTCCTTTATAAAAGTGTGACACATCTTTGTACTTTTACCCAGTCTAGAGAAAGAGAGAGAGAGAGAGAGAGAGAGAAACATAAATAAATTAAAAATTAACATATAAGTTATTTACATTTTACAGGTTACAAGGTTTTTGATGTTTTTAAAACTCTATGTTTCGAAAGGTTTTGATTCAAGGAATGTGTTCTAACATTTTAGAGAGAGAGAGAGAGAGAGAGAGGAGAGAAGAGGAGAGAGAGAGAGAGAGAGGATAGAGAAAGAGAAGAGAAAAGAGAGAGAGAGAGAGAGAGAGAGAGAGAGTAGTACATTTGGGACCTTTTTTCAATGGCAGGTCATCAAAATTGGGACGGTTTACCGTCGATATTACGACACCACCTGACATTGCAATTTTGCACTTGAAAAAAATGACGGCTACAATTGGCATCGTAATTAAGATGACTATAGCTGTCACAAAAAGGGAGTTTCAACACAGTGAATACACCATCGTGTCTATTTGTATTCATCCCAATTTTGACGGCTAGATGTCGGACGGAGTTAGTTTACTGACGAAAATGTTGTACATGCGATGGTTAACCATCCTCATGTTCTGACAGATAACCATCATTGGTAGATTGTCTATCGACGGAAATGTTGTGCATGCGATGATTTTCCGTCAGAAGTTTCTAACAGATTTTTGTTGCTTTTCTAGCGATGTCGTAATTGCGACGGAATTCACAATTTTTTAAAAAAATATATATATTTGTTGATCAAGTTTGTATCGATTTAGAACGGTGTTCTTGCAGATCTGGTTCTAGCTGGTTGCATTACTTTCAAATCTTGATCAACTTGCAAGGTGGTTTGGTGAGTCGAGGTGTTTTATTCATGCTCATGATTTGGTTATGACATTCGGAGATGACTTTGTAGTAGATTTGGTAGATGACAAGAAGCTAGTGCGGTGATCAGAGATGCATTCTTCCTAATGTTTTCATAGGATATATGTGAACCTGATTGCATTCGAATCTGATTCGAGTGACTTCTTGACTTCTTTGGTCTGAATTGGATGTGCTATGGAAATTTGTAGATCACTATGGTGTCTGTGATGACTTTGGAGAAGTCTTCTTCTTGGTGAACCGATCTGAGAGACTTGGATTACAAAAAGAGGTTCATTTGATGTGACTTATGAGACATTGGATGCCTCTTCACAGTGGGTTTGCAGTGCGGTCTGTGGTGTTTCTTTGCGACTGGGTTCTTGGCAGAGATCTGTTGATTTGGTAGCCATTGAGATGGATCGATATGACTTGATCTTGGGTCAAGACTTCTTGAGGTGAGCTAAAGTGATCATTTCTCCTTGAAGTGATTGATTTTTCTGACAAATAGCCATCGCTTTTAGTTTTGTCATCGGTTATTCTTTGGTTTATGTCGTAATTGCGATGGCTCACACTATTTTTTTAAAAGAAATATATATTTGTTGTACGTTGATTGGGATCTTAAATTATTGAGCTTCTCTTTGTTTTGATAATAGTTTAACATTCTCTACTTAACAGGGCTAACCACATGAAGGTGAAAGCTCAGCTGGCCCCTCCTAGGATCCTCTTATGACCCTTTACGACACTTTAAGACCTCTAAGATGTATTCTTAGGGATCGTAAAGGGTCATAAAAAGTCATAAGGGGTCTTGGGACACAACAGCTAAGAAACATAAATGTAGGCATCATGGTCACAATTGTTTGGAGACACAACATAATTGAATGCTATACCCAGATGATGCAACACAACCACTACTCCTGTAGTTCTAAGTGGACACTGCATGATCCAAAAACCAAAGATAAGGAATCTATATATAGTTTTTGGATCCCCCAGTGTCAACTTAGAACTGGAGGAGTAGTGGTTGTGTTGCATCCTCTGGGTATAGCATTCAATTATGTTGTGTCTCCAAACAATCGTGACCTTGATGCCTATATTTATGTTTCTCAGCTATTGTTATACTTACATTTATGTTTTGTAGCTGTCGTGTTTATTTTCATTTTCTTTATGTTTTTGGCTTCTCTCCCTTGCATTGAAAATAATATTTTCCCACTCTGAATTGAGAATGCGTGTGCAACACAAGCAGAATATGCACGGATAGAAAATGGAGTTGAGAAAACACAACACATTTACATTTTTTTAATAGGTCAAAATTACAATGTTCATGATGGTCTATAACTTAAAATACGCAATTAAAGACCTCTATCAAAAATCCAACTGTATTGTGTTTTTTAGCTCCACCTGATATCCTATGTATATGAATTGAGATTGCATATTGAACTAGGCGTCTTGTTTTGCATTTCCTAAAACCAAGAGACTATCACAGTTAACATCTAAAATCATTATTGAACTTTTGTTATTATTAAAAAGTATACTAGTCTCCTTTGTTTCTTGTACACCATCTCTGTCGGCAAGTTTCTTCATGGATGGCCTCCACTTTCTTCCCCACTACAACTATAACCACTATTCATTCTCCTGCAGTCATTACTATCTTCTCTATTGATCAAACCTCCACTGTGATTTCTCTGATGAAAATTTCCAAATTCACTATTTGGTATTCCTTCATCTCCCCTCAACTCCATCATTTATGGTTACAAATCAAGTTCCAAGAATCAGAATGGCATGTCTCATCATCACAACTAATCCATCTTAAACAATTGATTAACCATTCTAGACAAGATGATGATTTAAGGTTTTTTGTGAAGCTTCTAACTTGGTAGTTGCAATCAGCATTTGTATTACAACTTTTTTTGTTGTTCAAGTAGTGTGTTTTAGAAAAGAACCCATTGAACATTCTAATACTAATTTCTCCCAAAATATGAAATCCACTAAAATTTAGCGAAAACCCCTCCAACATTACAACAGTGTATAAAAGGAAACTCAGTGTTTCTAGTAGCGATAAATAGATTTTTTAAGAATAGTAGATGAAACAATAATAGAAACAATACGCTTGGAGGGAGAAAACCCTATAGACTTAAGACATACCTTTGTATGTAGCCCATTAACATTTCAAATGCAAGAATGAAAGAAAACATGGAACTAAGCTAAAACACGTGTAAATAAACATTAGTCATTATCAAATAAACATCAATAAATAAACATCAGTCATTATCAAATAAGTTGCATAAATGAGAATGATTTTTTTTGGCTTTTTCTTTTTTTCTGGTTCCCTATATTGTTGCAGAGGCCTATCTGTGTCCACATCGTCATTTCTTCTCGGTCATGCACGTGATATCACTATCCTTTGCAAAGGTGGGTCCTCTACAATAACAAATAAAAGGCTTCATTAATTAAAAACATATTATCATAATTGGGGTTAATTTAAAAATATATTCATTATTGTTACAAGCATTTTAATATATACTTTAAAAAACATAAATGTGACGCTCTTTACCTTGTCCAACCACATCATCTTGCTCAGCGGCTTGAACCTCAAAACTCTCATCGGGAACAACCTCTACATCCCCTGCAACTGCAATACAAAATTTTTTATTAATCCCAAGACATTATAATTAAATTTGTATTACTACGCCAAATTCAATTTAACATGTTTACTTGTATTAAATATTCATTAGTCAAAATTCAAATGGAAAATGTATACCTTGAGTACTACAATTCACATTAGAATCGATGCCTCGTCGTGCTCAGTCGGTGCAGTATCAATATCGGCAGGCTGCATTCAAATGTAAATAATTAGTTCATTTATCGACAATATATGCATATAAATACAAGATAAATACAGAGAAATGTTAATCATTCAATTTAATACATATAAATATATTCACTTTAAAGTTTTAAACAAATATATAATCAGTGTTTCCTTACTTAAAACAAATATATTCACTTTAAGTTGGAACTTAACATCAAATACAATAATTGGTAAAGTTTTCAACTTGAAATAAAAATCAATCGGCTTATTTACCTGATCAACAGATCCATTAGAAGAACCTTGTGCACTCATTGCTCGGTATCGTTTAGCCACAACTTTATAGCCTTATTTGTAGCCTATTTTTTGTCCTCTTCTGTAATCAATTTTTTGAATTCCAAGGCCTGCATTTTTTATTGGTATCATTAATTTTTATTATAGTGAATTTCATCAAAACTAAATTGATTGCAATTTAATTATAAATATTTGCATACGATTATTCATTTACTAATACTTACAACTCGTGCAGCAAGTTTTGAATATCCACCCGAGCCATGCTTGTGTTGCCTGTGCTTTTGTTTTCTTGTTGTTGTTGCCTTTTTTATGTCAGGCAACCTATATGATGTTTGAAATATGTTAGATCACGTAAGTACAAAGAGTAAATAGTACATAATTTCATTATTAATATTATCACATACCTTCTTTCCTCGGGTGATACTACTCATCCACTATGTCTTGCACTTCTCTAAAGTGCATCCTTTTTAAGATCCTCCCACTCATTAATAGGAATATAGGGAGGCCACTCATAATAAGGGTTGTGTTCTATTTGGGTCTTGTAGTTGTCCCTAATATACTTCAAAATAGTGCCTGCTTTGTCAAGGAGTCTAAGTCTATGAAAGACTTTGGGTCCAAAAAGTGTTGTCATAGAGTCAATGAGTTTATTCTTTAACCCTTTATCTTGTACTGATCACCTTTTAAGAAAAAAACTGTTAGATTCATAAATGAAGTGAAGCTACCTTTTAATATACTTGAAGAAAGGGATGAAATGAAATCTAATCTTGCAATGAAATCAAAATATGATACCATGTGTGTATGGTCGGCCCAAAAATGTGCAAACATTCATCATTAAGTTTTTCATAAAATAGATTATTCCCTGCAAGATAATTACGAGATTATTATAATTAGTTATTGCAAGGGACCACACAGGGGGTTAGTGCATTACATTAAATGAGTATTATATTGTATAGTAAAAGAAAGGATCAATCTTTAAAGTACCTGGAAGCTGGGCTACTCTCAAGGGAAGTCCATCTTCATTGCTCATGAGCAATTTATCACACTGTATTGTTCCTGTATATTTAACATGAGTACATCCAGGAATTGTGTCATCGCCTCCTACATAAAATGAATCCAATATTACAAAATGCCCCCTAAGAAAGAATATATAGTTCAAGTGAAATAAACACATGATAAATAAGAGAGAAAAAGAGGAGTCTACTTACCAATAGTAGGTGTTGCCATCACATCAATGGTCATGCTACGTATTTTCGACATTGCAGGTGAAACTACCTCTGTGGATCTGATCCTCGTACTAGGCGTCATACTCAACATAGATTCAATAGCAGGTGCTGAACAAAAATATTGTTAAAGCATAAAAAAAAATGGATAACCATGGACAAGATGGAGGATAAAACATGTGATGTACCATTCGAAGTATTTGCATCTGAGGTAATGCCCTTTAATCTATTTAGCATCCCCTATAAAGAGAACACATATATATTTTAATTAATGACATTAATAAAATAGTATACTATAAAAATCATTATTGAACTTCTGTTATAATTAAAAACTACATTAATACTTACTCTATAGTTCTGAATACGGCCAATCAACATATTCGCTGCCCTCTATATTTCAGGAGTGTGAGGTTGAATATTTGTCATTCAAGCTAACTCTTTTGATATTGCATGAAGGACCCTTTCCAGTGCAACCACAAGATTAACCTCTGATAAAAAATCAACATCGAATGGATCCTGCTCATTCTGCGGCTCCTCGTGGACTACTTGTTCCTTTCCCTTTTTCTGATCAACACTTGTTTGTGAGAACAATATTATTAGCTATTTATTTAAAAGCAATCCAAAATAGTAGAACAACAAAAAATACGCATTAACATAACAAAAAATATGCATTAACATTTTTCTTGTATGTGCATTTGTACAACAACAATGAGTTTTACCTGTCGGGAAGAAGAAGTCCCATGAGAACTATCACCACCATGCATATCGTGTGGCTCTTGATCCATACTATAGCTCTGTATTTCAAAAAAAATCATTCAAACATGTTAAAACACATGTGTGCTTATTCTAAGTTACGTTGAATAATATTTAATTATCAAAATGTGTACCACCTTGTCCATGATAGTGATGGGGTTTTTTATATCTATACGATTCAAATTGTAATCGATAAGCAGCTCCTTGCCTCCACGTATTGATTTGATCGCACACACAAATATGTGATTTCCCTCGCGTGCCTCAAATATGCAATTGGGTTGCTTCTTAGTTGATGCAAGCCGTGTACTATTTATAAAACCTGTAATATTCCCTGATGCTTTGGGTCTTCCATTAACGTATATAGCTACTTTTTTACTTTGTTCACTGACTTTTTGTTGTATATAATTTTCCGTGAGTGCATACCTACACATACTTTTTTTATATTTAACAATCTGCATCCAACTACTGTAATCAAAACAAGGTCCAACATACTCCATCAATTCGACAACTTTGTTGTAAGAGACCTTTATGCCATCCATGGAAAATAGGCCCACACCATGTAATGAAGATGGTGCTATGCGATATATCCTCTCTTTAACACAAAAATCAGTGTTTATTGAAGGAAGTTCATCAGGGACCCATTGTTTCTATAGATTTTTGTACCTAAATGGTAGCTCGGAGTCGCCTTTGCTCTCATCATCATAAGAACGTGACCCCCCTTGAGCAAGGAATAATTTCATGCATTTATTGAATTTTTTTCTAATCTTTTGACCTCGAGTCCATCTTATTGAATTACACATACTAAATGTCTCACTTTCTTCTTCCATTCCTAGATTTTCCTCACTCGAGGAAGACAATTCTAACAAATACCTATTTGTTGGTACCTGCACTTCATGCAGTGAGAAAGATAGGTGGCAATGAGAGAGATATTTTACAAATGGTAAAATACATTAATCTCTATGGGGTGTATTGACTTATACTCGACAATCCATGAGACTGTGTGGGATACCTGACATAAGATAATAGTTATATAATCAGACAAACATAGTTCACTCCATAGTTTTCATTATATCTTGTGAAGGACATTATACATTGTAAAATTATCTATTTATCCAACAATATTTTGAATATCTCAGCATTGCATATAACTAAACATCTCAGCATTGCATGAGACACCACTATTGTGTCATTTCGTTAAACAATTCTTGTGCCTTGCCAATGTTTTTATTACATCTTGTGAAGGACTTTATACATTGTTAAAATTATCTATTTATACTTTCAGAATTAACTCACTCCATTGCAAGGAACAAAGAGAATCCCATGTGATTTAACATCATTGAGATGTCTCCTTTCATTAGCTTCATGTTGCCTTCTCATAGCTTCTCATAGCTTCCTATGTGTTTCGTCCTTCATTTATACACTTACTTCGACCAAACTTTTACTTTTCTGACAGATTTCGCCAAAGGCTTTGTAGGAAACCAAAGGCATTATAAATCATGAATTCGCTATAAAATTAATGTATTTCTCTAGATTTCATATGGACATTTTGTCAAATGGTTGGCATGTATGTTTATTCAAATAGAGTTATATCATTTGGAATGGATATACGATTGGTTGATATCGAATTCTATGTCAAGATTTACAGCATTAAACTGATCATAGTTAGAAGACTCGGACACAAGAAGAATATGAGTATAGCAAATTTTCAAAAGAATATGAATGAATGCAAACATACATAAGTGGATGAACATAAATAATGAAGGTACTGATATTTCTTGAAGTAATGAAGTGTTGACCCTGGGTTCAATCCAGTATGCTCATGTATGATCCAGAAACTGCAAGGAAAGAAAGGATGGAGTTAGATCCAAAGGATCTAAGCAATGCTTGACACCCTATTATTGATCCTCATCTACAATTATGCATGTGCATAGTTAAGCCATACACTTCTAAAAGGAACTATGCTATAGAACATGTGCACTTAGGAAAATGCACTCAGGAACATGTGCAGTGTATAGGCGCTAGAATCCAAATGAAGCCCTACAATTATGTCTCTATAAATAGCTGGTGAATCACTGTTGTGGCTGCATTTATGTCTCTATGAACACCTGATATATCACTGTTTTGACTGCATCATCCAAATAGTGCAACAACAACACCAGATTTTGTTGTTCCATTTGGTGTTATTATGGCATCATTTCCAAATGATTAATCCAAAACAGTAACCCACCATGCCCATCAACACAAGGCAGACATGATCAAGCATAAGTAATGGAGGGGACATTATCAAGGTCAAATCAGAGGTCAAATTTCATTCCTTGAAATTTTATATTTGTACAGTTATAAAATTTCATGCCTTGAAATTTTATAACATAGTTCCTTAACATTTGATCTTCATATTGCAGCCATGACTTGAGGTAGGCATTCAAGCTTTTTCTTCTCATTAACTCATTTTCATTTTGATGGCATTTGTTGATTTAATTGTGACACCAGCTTGGTTATAAACAAAAAGAAAAAGAAAAAGAAAGTGTCATTTGTAATTTTTGTGAATTCAAATAGTTGTCGTGAAGATGACACTACAATTTTGAGTGGCACGAAGAGGGCATTTGAGTTTTGCATGCGCGAAGAGGCCGACACCATGTGGGAAGAGGGCACTAGAATTTGAGGTGGGCATTCAAGCTTTGTCTTCTCATTAACTCAATTTTATTTTGATGGCATTTGTTGATTTAATGGCACAATATGAATGTTAATAGTGGCATTGTTTACATCTTAGCATTTGGAATGCTCGATGACCTACGAGCTTTGAGAGCTAGGGCATCATTTCTATTACCTTCAAGGCATTGTGTGAACTGTTTGATCTCTCTTTATTTGTTTTGCTGCTAATATTCACTATGTGGTACTCCATTTTTATGATCATTTCATGAGAAAATGTCTTGATGGTTTGCAAGTTGCAAGCTAGGGCATCATGCATTGTTTATGAGCTCAATGTTTGAGCACCTCATGTTCGTATTTGATTGGCCGGTGCTTTGTTTTTTATATTGAGTTTACATCATATATTTAGTCTTAATAAATATCTTATAAAACAACATAAAACTAATCCAAAATACTTTGTCTTAATAAAATCTTAATAAAACAATATATTTAGTCTTAATAAAATCTTATAAAATAACATATATTGTGTGAAGTGTTTGATCTCTCTTTATTTGTTTTGTTGTTGATATTCACTAGCTAAGTGGTACTCCCCATTTATGATCATTTCATGAGAAAATGTCTTGATGGCTCACGGGCTGCAAGCTAGGGCATCATACAGTGTTCATGAGCTCACTGTTTAATATTGGCATTGTTTACATCTTTTCATTTGGAATACTTGATGACCCGTGAGTTTTGAGAGCTAGGGCATTGTTGCTATTACCTTCAAGGCATTGTGTGAAGTGTTTGATCTCTCTTTATTTGTTTTGTTGTTGATATTCACTATGTGGTACTCCCCGTTTATGATCATTTCATGAGGAAATATCTTGATGGTTCATAGGCTACAAGCTAGGGCATCATGCATTGTTTATGAGCTCACTGTTTGAGTATCGGCCAATCAAATAAGGACATGAGGTGCTCAAACAGTGAGCTCATAAATAATGCATGCTGCCCTAGCTTGCAACCCGTGAGCCATCAAGACATTTCCTCATGAAATGATCATAAATGGGGAGTACCACAAAGTGAATATCAACAACAAAACAAATAAAGAGAGATCAAACACTTCACACAATATATGTTGTTCTATAAGATTTTATTAAGACTAAATATATTGTTTTATTAAGATTTTCTTAAGACAAAGTATTTTGGGTTAGTTTTATGTTGTTTTATAAGATTTTATTAAGACTAAATATACGATGTAAACTCATAATTATACTTGATATATATATATATATATATATACACTTCAAAGGAGGAATTATGAAATATAGTTGTAGGTAGTTATCTCTTCTATAATGATGGAGGAGTGAAAGGTAATGATCAATGAGGTTTTTGATATTAGATCATACATTAATACACTTATTGTTTTGAATTTGAGCTCGAGCATCATGCAATGTTATTATTGTCATTTCATGCTTCCTTCTGTTGTGCACCATATATTGTTTTATACATTGTTTATTTCATTGAGACTATGAGCTTGGCATTTGTAATGTATTTTCTGTTATTGGATCAATGCTACCATGTTGTTGAGGTCGTAGATGCATTGAATCACCATTGTCATTCTATTTTTATAGCAGCAATATAACAAACAGAGCACCGGCCAATCAAATAGGGACATCAGTAAGACATTTAATGCATTATTACTTCATCATGATGATAAAAAATTTCATTAGCTCAAAGCACATAGAATGTGGGTAGATGCATTGAATCACCACTTCCATTCTATTTTGATGAAGAGGAACTATGTTATAAAATTTCAAGGCATCAAATTTTATAACCGTACATATATTTTATAAGTATAACTGTACAACAGAAGAGCACCCACATGCCTTGGTTGTTATTGGTCTATGAAAGGTTTTGGTTTGCCTTTCCCAATTGAGATGTCATCCTAAGATTCAAAAGGACCAAGGTAATAATAAGTCTTGAACATAAATGCATGATTGTGGATCCTCAAGTAGGAGTTGTGATGCAAAGAAAGAACACTTATATGGGTTTACCCACATAAGGACAATGGTTTCATTCTTCTTTCTTTCAAGTGCTCTTAGGTACTTTCCTTGGCCTCTAAGCTTGGGCATCCTATAGGGGTTGAACCAAAGTTACGAAGGCAATAAGGACACATAGAAAAATAGGTTTGGGGATGTAGACTTATGTTCAATCTTTAGTAATGGTTTGGGGAACTAATTACTAGATGAGTGACTACAGTAACCTAGTTTTCATTATTAGATGATCTTGTTTAATTTGTGTTCATTTCATGCAAAGATACATGTAAAGGAAAAGAAATTTTTGCATCTAAAGATTACATGTATATATATGAAAAATAACTTGTATATACTATACAAGGAAAATAACTTTCAGAAGAAAATGCAAGAGTACAGGCATACATAAGAGGATGAACATAAATAATAAGGGTGTCAGGCATTGCCTGAAGTGATGAATTTTTTAGTCGAGTATTAATCTAGTGTGCCCCTATGTGATCCAGAACCTACAAAGAAAAGAGAGATGGGGGTTAGATAAAAAATATCTTAGCAATGAATGGCATCCTATTACTGATCATCATCTACAATTATGCATGTGCATAGTCAAGCCATACACTTCTGAAAGAAAAATTATGCTACAAGAAATGTGCACTTAGAAGAATGTTGTAGAAAGTAAATGGAAGCATTTATGTCTGCATGAACACTTGGTGAGTCACTATTGTGACTACATCATTCAAACAGTGCAACATCAACACCATATGTTTTTGTTTCATCTAGTGTTGCTGTGACATCATTTCCAAATGATGCACCCACAACAGTCACACACCATGCCCATCAACACAAGGTAGTCATGAGAAAGCATGAGTAAGCAATGGAAGGGGCATACATCATCATCAAAATAGAGGAGAAAAGCATCAAATCTACATATTAAGGGAGGAGTACATCATGGATTTCAAGTAAAGATCATAACATCACAACATGGTTGGCAGCCCCAAGGAGGCCCCATTGCATGTAGTGAGTAAGCTACATCAAAACAAAGAGGTACACAAATCTGCATCATCTATACATTAATGCTATGGTATGGAGTATATTTGAATCTGCATTTTAAAGGATAAGTAAGAAAGTTGCATGATGCTAGTGAAATTAACAAAGGTGCAGATCTAATGAAGTAATGAAGCTACCCACATTCTATGTGCTTTGAGCCAATCAAATTTTTATCATCATGATGAAGTAATAATGCATTAAATGTCTTAGTGATGTCCCTATTTGATTGGACGGTGCTCTATTTGTTATATTGTTGCTATCAAAATAGAATGGCAGTGGTGATTCAATGCATCTATAGCCTCAACAACATGGAGACATCGATCCAATAATAGAAAATACATTACAAATGCCAAGTTCACAGTCTCAATGAAATAAACAGTGTATAAAAAAATATATGGTGCACAACAGCAACAAGCATCTAATGACAACAATAACATTGCATGATGTCTGAGCTCAAATTCAAAAAAGTAAGTGTATTAATGTATGATCTAATAGCAGCAACCTCATTGATCATTACCTTTTACTCCTCCATCATTATAGAAGAGATAACTACCTACAACTATATTTCATAATTCCTCCTTTGAAGTATATATATATATATATATATATCAATTATAATTATGAGTTTACATCATATATTTAGTCTTAATAAAATCTTATAAAACAACATACATTGTGTGGAGTGTTTGATCTCTCTTTATTTGTTTTGTTGTTGATATTCACTATGTGGTACTCCCCATTTATTATCATTTCATGAGGACATGTCTTGATGGCTCGCGAGCTGCAAGCTAGGGCATCATGCATTGTTTATGAGCTCACTGTTTGAGCACCTCATGTCCCTATTTGATTGGCTGGTGCTCAAATAGTGAGCACATAAACAATGCATGATGCCCTAGCTTGCAGCCCGCGAGCCATCAAGACATTTCCTCATGAAATGATCATAAATGGGGAGTACCACATAGTGAATATCAATAACAAAATAAATTTAAAAAAATCAAACACTTCACACAATGCCTTGAATGTAATACAAATGATGCCCTAGCTCTCAAAGCTTGCGGGTCATCAAGTATTCCAAATGAAAAGATGTAAACAATGCCAGTATTAAATAGTGAGCTCATGAACAATGTATGATGCTCTAGCTTGTAGCCCGTGAGCTATCAAGACATTTCCTCATGAAATGATCATAAACGGGGATTACCACATAGCTAGTGAATATCAACAACAAAACAAATAAAGAGAGATAAAAAATTTCACATAATATATGTTGTTTTATAAGATTTTATTAAGACTAAATATATTGTTTTATTAAGATTTTATTAAGACAAAGTATTTTGGGTTAGTTTTATGTTATTTTATAAGATATTTATTAAGACAAAATATATGATGTAAACTCAATATAACAAACAAAGCACCGGCCAATCAAATAGGGACATGAGGTGCTCAAACAGTGAGCTCATAAACAATGCATGATGCCCTAGCTTGCAGCCCGCGAGCCATCAAGATATTTCCTCATGAAATGATCATAAACAGGGAGTACCACATAGTGAATATCAATAGCAAAACAAATAAAGAGAGATCAAACACTTCACACAATGCCTTGAAGGTAATAGCAATGATGCCCTAGCTCTCAAAGCTCACAGGTCATCGAGCATTCCAAATGCTAAGATGTAAACAATGTCATCTAGACATGTGTACTGTGAGCTTTCCTACAAAAAATGGACATGTGATGATTTTCACAATAGTACATGTGTTGAAGGAAAGCTCAAAGTACTGCTTAGGAAAATATGAATGTTCATCACCTGTGCATATCAGAGTTTATTAGAGAAGGTATATGCATAACAAAACAAATAAAGAGAGATCAAACACTTCACACAATGCCTTGAAGGTAATAGAAATGATCAAACACTTCAAAATAGGGACATCAGTAATAAAATAATACACTTATTATTGTGAATTTGAGCTCATAAAGATTAAGATATCCCTATTTTATTACTGATGTCCCTATTTACATCTTTTCATCAAATGACCCAAAAACATCAAGAATGGTCCTATATGGTCACTAATAGCCAACTTTCAGAAGAATATGAATGAATATGCAAACATACATAAGTGGATGAACATAAATAATCAAGGTACCAAACATTGCCTAAAGTAATGAAGTGTTGACCCAGGGTTCAATCCAGTATGCTCTTGTATGATCTAAAACCTGCAAGGAAGGAAAAGATGGGGTTAGATCCAAAGGATCTAAGCAATGCCTGGCACCCTATTACTGATCCTCATCTATAATTATGCATGTACATAGTCAAGCCATACACTTCTAAAATGAACTATGCTACAAAACATGGGTGTGTGTTAATGTGATTCAAAAGCTATTATGGAAGATTGTTTTATTATTGAGATAAGGATATCTTAATTCTACAAGAATGAATGTTTTGAGAAATATTTGAATTTAATTTTGACAATAACATGAGGAGTGATATATTTCAAGCTTTAGCGAGACTTCATACCACGCAGTGTTCGTAGATTACGTTCAATGTGTTATTTACGCTTGTATTGGTGGGAAAACTCTTGAAAACGTGCAAAAGAGATTGCATTCAACCATGTTGATTACATGACACATGTAGTTTACCTCTAGCCTAAATTAGCGTTGCATACAAATCTGCGGATAGTGCGTGGTATGAAGCCTCGCTCAAGCTTGAAAATGATAAGTATTATGATGCTGAGGTATGGTGTGGTAAGCACAAGTATAGTTTCTCGTAAGCTGCTATTGGTATAGTTTCTTATTTTTTCAATAGTTGCAGAATCCAGCTTCTCCTATACTTACACGTATGTATACATTTTGGGTTTGACTTTAATGTCATGTAAATTTGAGTGAAATGGTAATAATATTTAAGAGCAACAAGTATGGCATTTTAAACAAGTATGCATATACATTATATAACAAGAGTGATATATTTAATGGCAGTAGACATAGAAATTACAGTGAAACTCTGTAATTTATTATTGTAAGTGGACATAGAAATTGCAGTGTAAGTAGTAGGATGATTGTAAGTGGACATAGAAATTGCAGTGAAACTTTGTAATTTATTATGGCTCAGTGTTGTATATCCATAGTCAATGTCTATTTAAACTTTAGGATGATACTTATATGATGGCTTAAGTAGATTGTTCTTACCTTGAGACTAGTACACCATGGGATTAGAGGATGGTTTCTATAATAGAAATTGTGTGTCTATGGGATACTTTTATATTTTATATTAATTAATAATGATACATATGTGTTTCTTCCTTTTACAATAGTTTATATTCTGATACTTATATCTTGAATTGTCAAATGACCAATGAGTGATAATTTCAAAAGTGTAACATAATTAAAGGCATGTGAATTTATATTGTACTTAATCTGAATGCCACTATGTAATATTTTTACTTACGATATTTCGAGACCCCTCTCCATTTTAAACTAGCCTATGACTTCAAGGGAGGAATTATGAAATATAGTTGTAGGTAGTTATCTCTTCTATAATGATGGAGGAGTGAAAGGTAATGATCAATGAGGTTGTTGCTATTAGATCATACATTAATATACTTACTATTTTGATAGCAATAACATTGCATGATTCCAGAGCTCAAATTCAAAATAGTAAGTGTATTATTTTATTACTGATGTCCCTATTTGATCTAATAGCATCAATATAACAAAAAAAGCACCGGCCAATCAAATAGGGACATGAGGTGCTCAAACAGTGAGTTCATAAACAATGCATGATGCCCTAGCTTGCAGCCCGTGAGCCATCAAGACATTTCCTCATGAAATGATCATAAACGAGGAGTACCACATAGTGAATATCAACAATAAAACAAATAAAGAGAGATCAAACACTTCACACAATGTCATGAAGGTAATAGCAACGATGCCCTAGCTCTCAAAGCTCGTGGGTCATCGAGCATTCCAAATGCAAAGATGAAAACAATGCTAGTATTAACATTCATATTTTGCCATTAAATCAACAAATGCCATCAAAATGAAATTGAGTTAATGAGAAGACAAAGCTCGAATGCCTACCTCAAGTCATGGCTATCATATAAAGATCAAATGCTAAGAAACTATGTTATAAAATTTCATGCCAAATTTCATCAAGAATGGTCCTATATGGTCACTAATAGCCAACTTTTAGAAGAATATGAATGAATATTAAAACATACATAAGTGGATGAACATAAATAATGAAGGTGCCAAACATTGCTTGAAGTAATGAAGTGTTGACTCAGGGTTCAATCTAGTATGCTCTTGTATGATCCAAAAGCTGCAAGGAAGGAAAAGATGGGGTTAGATCCAAAGGACACTATTAGGGCACTATTTATCCTTGACTGTATTCTTTTGGGGTTTGATCTATTGTAGTTGTTTCTTTTTTCTTTGAATCATTCTTTACAATTACTTTTGATGCAATATTTGTGTGAAGAACAAGAACAAAATGGTGAACGAGTGTATTTGACAAAGATAAACATGACATATTTTGTTGGGCTGATTGGGTTGGCCTAGTACCATTAACATGGCCTGGCTAGATATTAAATAGTGAGCTCATGAACAATGTATGATGCCCTAGCTTGTAGCCAGCGAACCATCAAGACATTTCCTCATGAAATGATCATAAACAAGGAGTACCACATAGTGAATATCAACAGCAAAACAAATAAAGAGAGATCAAACACTTCACACAATGCCTTGAAGGTAATAGAAATGATGCCCTAGCTCTCAAAGCTCGCAAGTCATCAAGTATTCCAAATGAAAAGATGTAAATAATGTCTGTATTAAACAGGGAGCTCATGAACAATGTATGATGCCCTAGCTTGCAGCCTGTGAGCCATCAAGACATTTCCTCATGAAATGATCATAAACGGGGAGTACCACATAGTGAATATCAATAGCAAAACAAATAAAGAGAGATCAAACACTTCACACAATGCCTTGAAGGTAATAGCAATGATGCCCTAGATCTCAAAGCTCATGGGTCATCAAGCATTCCAAATGAAAAAATGTAAACAATGCCAGTATTAAACGGTGAGCTCATGAACAATGTATGATGCCCTAGCTTGTAGCTCACGATCCATCAAGACATTTCCTCATTAAATGATCATAAACAACGAGTACCACATAGTGAATATCAACAGCAAAATAAATAAAGAGAGATCAAACACTTCACACAATGCCTTGAAGGTAATAGCAACAATGCCCTAGCTCTCAAAACTCATGTGTCATTGAGCATTCCAAATGCTAAGATGTAAACAATGCCACTATTAACAATGCTAAGATGTAAACAATGCCACTGAAATTGAGTTAATGAGAAGACAAAGCTTGAATGCCTACCTCAAGTGCCAGTGCCCTCCTCGCACATGGTGCCAGCCTCTTTGTGCATGCCAAACTTGAATGCCCTCTTCTTGCCACGCAAAAGTGTAGTGTCATCTTCGCGGCAGCTCTTCGAATTCACAAAAATTACAAATGAAACTTTCTTTTTCTTTTTTTTGTTTATAACTAAAGGGGTGTCACAGTTATGACATTATTGTCACTATTACGACACCGTCGAGTGCACTTACAAAAGAAAACACAAATTGTAGTGGCGTCGCAAAATGGCATCAAAATTTGACCCCAAATGTTGTAGTGAGAAGAGAGAGAGAGAGAGAGAGAGAGAGAAAGAGATTTATATTTTGGTTTTCTAAGTTTAGGGTTTCATAATTTAATTTTCTATAGGTTTACATTTTTGTTTTACTACCTAGGGTTTTGGTTTCTACGTAGGGTTTCGTAATTTAATTTTGTATAGGGTTAAATTAAAAATTTTAACAGTTTTCTACTTTGGTATGCTAATTTAGAAAGTAAATTAAAATTTAAAAGAACTACTTGAAAGATAAAATATAATTAAATTTATACAATAATTTTGAAAACAACATTAAACTACGTTTTTTAATTAAAAATAACTTGAAACTACAATTTTTAATGACAAAAATCATAAAAAAATAATAAAAAATAATAGTACATACCTGGAACATGAAAAAAATGGCAAATGGGGTCAGCAGGAGAAGCTAAATCGAGCACCCAAGCTTTGCTAAACATGATCCCATTTTTTGAAGGTGAAAATGACAACAAATCGCTTTTTAAAAAAATAGAATTTAGAAACGGGTGCCTGATTTTTACGAAATGGGCACCCGATTTGTAAAAATTGGGCACCCGTTTCACTTTGGGTGCCCAATCCTAAACGAGCACCCATTTTGTAAAGGGGTGCCTAATTTTTGAAAATGGATCGAGCTCCTAAACCTAAATGGGTGCCCAATTTGTAAAAATCGGGCGCCCGTTTCTTATTGCAATTTTTTCCTAGTGCGGACTTCCGCGGAATTGGTACCCAACTTCAAACACCCACCTAGTTAATTCTCATGAAATGAACACTGGTTAAGGTAACATTGATTAAAGTGATTTTACAAGAGATCATTGTCAGTTTTCTCACTATGGGTTGGCTTACTGTCAATCGGGATAACTACACTGAAAAAGTGGATAATTTCCAATACAATAAGGCTCATTGCAATACAATTAGGTTCACTACTAGAATATAAGAAATTATAATTGAATCCACCATTGAAGTCACCATCACCAACACATTGCAATATAGAAATGATGAAACGGTCTATTACCGATTGCACTAGCTCACATGATCATCAACACACAGATATTTCCTTCTCAAATTCACATTCACTTTGCATGTACTTGCATACAAGCATCACCACAAATCAGTGATATTATTCATTCTCTTCTTATAAAACTTGATGTCAGCAACCAAGTCAACCTAAACTAATTTGAAATAGATCAAACCAAATAATTTCCACGATGGTAAGGAATGAAACATGGATCACCTCGCTCAATACAATGCACCTTGTGCATGATAGTATGCTACACCTTCTTTGAGACTTTTGGTACCAACAGGTATGATCAATACATTACATGGTAACAGTTGGGACTGAAACACAAAGAACACATCCAAGATAGGACCAAACCCAAATCAATGTTCCACCATATGTTGCGCACTTAAAAGGCCCATCACCGACATGGATAAGCATAAGCATTTGAAGCACATATTTCAATGAACATTTATAACAATATGCCAAAGATACTAGTACACACATCAAAAAATATAACAAAACAACCAAATCATAAATGAACCATATCTATGCATCAAATATAAATTGACATCAATGACAACCATTGATGACAACATCATGAGTAACATCAACCTCGCATTCTAACACTTTGACCTTGATTTCTTTTGGCCTAGCATGCCTTAACCAGTTTAACCTCGCAAAGATATTTTCTTCCTATCTTATCAAAAATTCAAAATCAATAATATTTATCAACTTTTTTATTCTTCTATAGTTCCATCTCCTTTCGCTAGACCTGGACTTCTCCCTACTCCTCCCATACCTCCTATTTATGCTTCAGTTCCACCTCCTATATCTTATAAAGGTTTTGCAGTTGCTTTCTCTCAACCCAATGTGTTGCCTTCCATTATTCCTTCTAAAGAAGAAAAGGACCTGATGTTGATTGATCCTAAACCATCTCAAATTTCAAACAAAACCAAACGTAAACATTGTGTTCATGATCATCTTTGTAAACACCGTGTTAGGGACCAAAATCTTTCTTTCCTAAACATTTCCTCCCCTAAGACACCATTTGATGTCTCTATTGCATAACTCAAGGGAGGAAGTTAATCTTAAAAAGATGAAATTGAATAAACATGATGATTATATTGGTCTCTTAGATTCTATTTTTATTAATTTGGATGACGAAGATACTCTTGATGATGAAAATATTTCTAATGAAAATGATGTTCATGCTAGTGATTCTGATGATATGTATGAGCTTACAATTGATGTTAATCATGATTTACCTACTAGATTTTCAAAATAATTTTCACGTGCTCCTAGTGAAAAACAAAGTGACTTATCATTAATGCATGGTCCTTGTTTGGGACTTGTGATAGATCTATTATGCTTGGCATTGCCTCTCTTTCGTGTTGCCCACCTTCCCTAAATAGTATGAACTGAGATGGGGGTAGGTGATATGTTTGACTAGATCCTTTTGTATGATGAATTATTTTGTGTTTTTTCCTATCATGATGTGCTTCCCTCATGATGTGTTTCTTGTTGTATATTTTTTTTATAATTCTTTAAATGACCCTTGTGGCTTCATTAGTGAAATTTTATAAAAGAATCATCTTTTTGTGACATTCCTCTATTTGTATATCATTTATCCTATAGGACATATACATGTTATGTCATGCATGTGCTATTATTCATAAATTTTCCTTTGTGTTGTCTTATTGGGGATGATGCACACGGTAGGTACAATTATTTTTAGTCTTCGCAATGTTGGCCCAAAAACACTCTTCTTTGTATCTCTTATGTGATATTATTTCATGTTGTACTTGTAATTATGCTACCTTTGGGGGATGATGTCAATTCATTTTGATATAATTATGATATACATGAGTTATCATATGATTATATTGACCCCAGAGTTAATCAATCCCTTTTGTGCTCTCTTTGTCATGTGTTTCATTTATCTCAGTTTGTCCTTTCTTGGGGGAATATCATAGTGTAAATGTGTCTTGTGGGTTCATGTATGATCTTCTAAGGCCATTTCTCTTGATAAGGCATTTGCAATCACTTTAAAATTAGGGGATTCACTCCACTCCTTGTTTCACATTTTGCACACACACACAATGATTTGATGCAATCTCTTATGGAGATGGCTAAGGAGATTTTTTTTTAAATTCATCTTTACATTACAATAGCATGCCCTGTGCAATATTCAATGGATCCTAAGATTGATCCTCATTTTCTAGATCTCTCTTTGGAAACTATACTTTCCTTCTCGCTTAATAGACATAAATCTTTCCTTAAGGATTGATCCTCTTTTGGTAGATTTCCTAGTGGACTATGTTTCACTTGGTTATTCTTTTGTCAATGGATTGACTAGCATCTCATAGCTTGCTAGACTATCAATTCCATCTTTTATAGCAGTTCATTTCCTCTTTGAATAATCTACAGTAAGATAAACCTTACTAGGCTAGTTCTCTCTCTCTCTCTCTCTCTCTCTCTCTCTCTCTCTCTCTGTGTGTGTATGTGTGTGTGTGTGTGTGTGTGTGTGTGTGTGTGTATTCAAGTGTTACCTCTTTTATCTTAGTTTTGGATTTAATGAGAACCTAAGTCACTTGGGTGCTTGGTGTATCATTGTCTCCTTGAACTTGATAAACAAATTCCTATGCATTGATCTACTTTACCATGAGCATGAGGTTGTATCATACTCTTGCTAAAGTTGGGGGATAAATGTAAAATCCTAAAAAGTTAGCACCTATAATTAGATGCTCTATTAGGCCCCATTTTGGAAATTTTGAGATTTTATGTCCATTATTTTTGATAACCTAGCTCCTTTTATTCTAACATCTTCTCTATATTCCCATCTCCTTAACATTTGGTCCTATTTTCCTAGATATAGGATGCCTCGACATCCTATACCCACATATAGGACACCTAAGAAACCTATATCCTATCATTTTGGCCCAAATTTAAATGGGTGGTCCATTACAATGTATTAGTGGGATTTGCATATTTGTAGTTAGCCTGTGTTGATTTTGATCACTAAAATGTTGTGAGAGGTATATAAGTGGCCTATCTCTCCTCATTTTGGTAAGGAACATGGCCAATATTTTAAGTGCTCTCCTACATTTTCACATCTAAATGTTCAAGATCAAGCTTCAAGAATTCCTCAAGTATCCAAGATGATTTTGATGGAAATCTTCTTCATTATAGCAATATTCTCTCCCATGATGGAAAAGTAGATGAGTTCTCAATCAAGAAAGAAGATATGTTTGTCCATCTACATGCATTTCATTTAAATTCATTCTTCAAGACAAGATTTTATCAAGCATACAACATTGAAGATCTAAGAGTGGCATTCATAGATCCATACATTTGTGAAAGGAATCCTTAATTCTTTCCTACAATTCCAAAGCCCAACGACTACATTTGAGAAACATACAAGCATCTCATAAATATGTTTAATCACAATGCTCATTTATGAAGGTATATTCATTTACAAGATAGATCTAATATATACATTTACATTTACATACTTTCCTTTCATTTTAAGGTTGATTCCTAAATAGAGGTTTGACCAATGTAAACCTCTGTCAACCTAATAATTTCCCATTTTTCTATGTATAGGAATTGGTGGCAAACCTACCATTACGAATCCAGGAGGTAGAAAATATGATGAACGATCTATGAAAATTTCAAGAAAAAGTGTAGAGTATAGGATGGGAAGGCACCCTGTACCTAGGTACAGAACATCTGGCAACCTATACCATCCAAAACAACTTTAAATTTAAATCACAAGTTAGTGATGTTGTGTAGTTTCAATTTCTATTCATTACAAGTTCATGTCTAGTTTATGTTTATCTATTTCTATTGAAAGTTGTCATTTAGCCTATTTATCTCCCTATCTTACATTGGTCAACCATATTCCCTCAAATTAAACTCTTTCCAATTCACTATCAATGAAGGATCATTGACTCACTTAGCGCTTAAGTCTTGTGTGAGCCTATTGGGTCATCTTCCTTCTAATTGTGCAATTAGGAAAAGGTGGGTCTCACACATATTCCTTCATCATCCTATCCCCCCTCTATTTGCTTATTGTACAACCCCAAATTTGTTGAAAAATCTTAGTTCCTGCAAATTAGGCAAATGCCTCATTTATATTATCCTTTATTTGATGTTCTATAGTCAATAAAAATGCTTTTCATGGCTTTGTGAGATCTCTAAATATTCTATTATTTTGTTCTTTCCACATGACATAAGTCACCATTAGGGGTATTTTTGTCCAAACCTCATGAATACCAGCATGACTATAGGGTAAAACATTCCAAGACTCAATAAACTAGGACAAATAAGCAAGAAAAGTTCAATCCACTAAGGTTAAAGGCCTTATCATAGACCACACTTCAAGAGCATGCGGGAAATGAAAGAAGATATGATCTATACTTTTACTAGCTTGATAGCACAAAAAACATCTATAAATGAATTGGAATCCTTTTTTATTTAGATTGTCAATAGTGAGGATTTTGTTGTGAACAACAATCCACTAGAAACAGCTAATTTTTGGGATAAGTTTTAGAATCCAACCTTATTCCAATCCAATTTTGGGGGTCTGAGAAGAGGTAGCCCCAAAAAGGAATAGATTGATCTAACAAAGAGATCACCAAAGGGATTGGGCTTATTTCCCACTCATCCTACTTATATTGGTCCAAAAGAGAGTTGTATCCCAATTCTTTAGTGATATCATTAATAATCCTTTCCCAATTTGTTGGCCAACCATTCCTCGACTGCCTGTTTCTAATCAACTATTCTTTAAGGTTTTTCCAAGTAGGTTTGCCATTTTTCTACCTTATATAGTCCTTAACATTCTCACCCACAATTATTATGAAAAATTCTATTAATCCATTAGTTGGGATGATAGAGGAGAAAGAACGATCACCCCTCCAAAAATCTTTCCAAATTAAGGTATCATAGTTAAAATTTGACTAAATCCAATTCAATCTTAAAAGAGACCCAAGAAAAATCTACCTAACTCTTAAAAGCATTCTTTCAAAAGGGATCCTACACACAAACTACCCTATGATAGTAAATTGTTCTAGCCACTTATGTATGCATTCTTAAAATATGAAATTGAAAGAACATCTCGGGGAGTATTTGTTTCTTTGCAAGTAGTGCCATAAATCCATTCAACAAATATCTTTACACAACTTAAATGCAAATTTATAAAATAAATATCTATAAATTAATTTTTATTTTATTTTTCATTGGAAGATTGAACTAATTTTGTTATTTGTTTTTATTTGAGCAAGCATGGTCATATTCAACAATGATCTCCTTACATAAATTTAGCAAATAATGCCCTAGACAAAGGTAAAGTTTATCATAGCTGATGGTTTACCTTATTTAGTAGCTCCTAATTCTATGAGAGGCCTTTCTTATCTTTTCTATGTTTTTTTTTAAATCTAGGGTAAAGTGAGTAACAATATTTATAACAAATGCATTTAAATCCCATGGTCTAGCATAAATAGATGGTTCATTCCCAAAATTTTAAGGAATATCTTACTCAACAAGCCCTTGCAACTCCATACCATATTTTAAACCAAGGTTGCAATGTGAGGAAAATATAAGATGATTTATGATAGTTAGATATATAGGTTTACTATCATCAAACCTTTGAATAGTGACAACCTCAAAGCTCTTTATTAGTTAGTTGATGCATGATAGAGTAGAAGTTAGAATACATTTCACCCTCATGAGATCATTATGGTCTAAATTGACCACATGTTGTTAGAAGAACTAATAAATACTAGATCAATCACAAGAATGCTTCAACTAGAATTTTCATCAAGACTTTGAATAGTTATTAACAATGATATATTTAGAATTCAAAAGTATCAATTTTTTAACTTCAATAATGTGTTGTGCAATAATAACATCATAAGAAACAAGAATATACATATATAAAACCTAAATAAGAAACACTTAATAGTATATTTTCATACAATTTGAAATAATAACCTATAATAAAGCTTGATAAGAAACACTTAATAATCTATTTTCATATAATTTTGATATTTAGTATTATAAGTTGAATAAATTAATATAATTAGCGTTAGGGTTAGAATTTAGAGTTACAATTTATATCATAGTTAGGGTTACCATAAGGGGTACAATTTATATCATGGTTCTAGGGTTATCATTAGGGTTAGAGTTTGGTTTAGATTTATTTAATTTTATTAAAGTTGAATGATGAAAAAATTAAATGCCTCAACGTATTTTATATATAGGTTATATATTTGCTAGAAGGAGGCACACATAACACTTTGAATAAATTAATCTAATTAGGGTTGCAATTAGGGTTATCATTCAAGGTTAGGGTTTATATCATGATTACAATTTATATTATGGTTAGGGTTGCATTAGGTTTAGAGTTTGGTTAAGGTTCATTATTACAATTGAAGTTATTATTAGGGTTAGGATTAGATTTTAGGATTTAGGTTAGAGTAAGGATTAAAGTTAAGGTCTTGATTAGAGTTAGGGTTTAGGTTAGGGTTAGGGTCTTGATTAGACTTAGGGTTAATGATTAGGATCATTATCTAGCTTGACGTTAAAATCAAAGTCAATATAATAGTTAGAGATAGAATTTAGGATTAGGATCAAGGTTAGGGTTTAGAATTAGGATTGTGGTTAAGTTTAGGATTTATATCATGATTAAAATTAGGGTTTGTATGAAGTGAAATAGCTTATGTGATCTAACTAATACTATTGAAATTCTTATTATAGTAAAAAATATACATATATAAAACCTAAATAAGAAACACTTAATAATCTACGTTCATACAATTTGAACTAATGACCCATAATAACCCAATCTTTCTAAAACTAATAGTTTGTGTTCTAACCGAAACCATTGAAATTCTTATTATAGTAAAATTGTAGCATGTCCAAAAGACCAATGCTCAACGACGAGCCATGCAAGTTGAAAATCTACACAAGAAAAATGGTCTCACTCAACTCTCTTTTACATTTGTTAACTAATGCAATCTCTATCGAAATCCTTCCAATACCGCGTGTAAGCCATAGGAGAAACAAGAATAATAATAAAAGAAATGAAATACAAATATGGACACTGTATTAATTTGCCAGATATTATATAAAAAGTGCCTGATTTTGTGCTGAAAAACCTGCAGAATTGCCAATTAGTACCATTAAAATGCGAATTTCAAATATCGCCATGAATCGCGCCATGCAAGATTAAGAGGTTGTCAACTACAACACATTTCTACGAGCATGCAGCAATAATATTTAGGTTTTAGTTTGTCTGGAGAGAAACTTACAGCATAGAGGCTTTTGAGTGTAAATCTGTTGAATTTTGTGCAGCTAAGAAAATTCTTTAGTAATTCTACTAGATTTGTATTGACGGTACATACTGGTGTTTAGCTTTTAAGTTGCTCTTGTTCACAGAAGTTTTCTTTTTAGCTTGAGTAGAATGGCTGGATTTCATAGCTTTGACGGTTCCAAGTACAGTCCAATTGAAGAGGCTATGCTGATTCTGAATACTCCAATTGATGACCTGTTTATTATTCCAGACGAATTTGAAAGCGATAATGACAAAGAATTTCACAGCTTTGACGGCTCAAAACTCAATCCAATCGAAGAGGCTTTACTAATTCTGAATACCCCAATTGAAGACCTGTTTATTACACCAGAGGAACTTGAGAGAGATAATGCCCAAGGATTTCAGAGCTTTGATGGCTCAAAACTCAACCCAATTGAAGATGAGTTTCTTACTCCCTTTTCTGAATCTAAGAAAGAATTTCGTAGCTTTGATGGCTCGAAATTTAGTCCAAGTGAGGAGGCTTTCCTTATGCTTAACACCCCAATAGATGATTTGTTTGTTTCTCCTCCTGCTTGCATTGCTGATAAAGGAGGAGAAATTACCAAACATATTGAGCTCAAAGAGGTAGAAAACATTGCTGAAAAATTACATTCCAAGGGGCTGGATACGACATTGAAGGTAAGCTTCCAACAAAATATTATTTTATATCAGTTTTTCCAAAATGTACTAGGATTTGTTTTGTCTGTTCAAGCTCTGGTAATTTTCACTCTTTCTCCTTTTTTATCTTCCCCATTTTTTAAAATGATGTTCTAATATTTGCTTTTTTATTATTTTAGCTTGAAAGACAACTACAAGAAATCAAAGCGCACATTAAGGTGCTGGGATGGGTGTTGGAGGTGAATTTCAATCCTTTAATAAGTTACCATTGTTATCCGATATTTATTTTTTCCCATTCTTACCATATTCCTATCATATTTTGTGCTTCTTTATAAATTGTTACAAATTGTTCCTTGTATCATCTAAAAACAAACTGTTTCTTGTATCATCTAAAAATATTCTGATATCCCATGGTGTAATTTTCCAGAGTTCCCTAAAGAGGACAAACATGCTGATACCAAAGAGAACACACATGCTGATACCAAAGTTTGCCAGACAGGATATGCTAGTGGCTTGCTAGAAGAGTTCTAATTTTACAAGTTGATCATAAGAGATGAAAAAGTTCAGGAGTTACATTAAATGTTTTTGGAGATTTTCTGTTTCCAACACTTAAAAATGTAATTGTCTGAACTGCAAGACAGAGTGAAACCATTTAGAGAGTAAAAGAAGTTGAACAAGTCGTTTTGAAGCTTACTCTTTATCACAATGTCCTCATTTTTTACAATGCTTTTTAATTTTCTCTTGTAATTGTATCATTTTTAGTGCATACGTCGCTTACATGCATGGAAGTAGTGGACCTTTGATTTCGTTACATCAAAGGTAACGAAAGTAAGAGGCTTACCTGGATTCGTGTTTTTTTATGATTGCCTTCCAGTTCATAACTTTCACAGTAAAGTGGTGTACTGACTCAAAGGACTATATTTTGTGTTAAATGAGCCCAATAAAATATCTAAATTATATGTAAGAATTATGTACATAAATCAGTTGACTTAAAAGCAATAGAAAGTGAAGAATGAAAAATAATAGAATATTGAAAAGATAATAATATTTATGTTCATGAAGGGTCAACATTCGTCTGTATAATAGAAAAAGTATAATGAGAATAGTTTTGTCTTTTGATGCATGTCATACAAATTTTTTCAAATATAAGATTCTTTAATGATGTTACTTCATACTTAATCTTGAGGAAGAAAGAATGTGAATGGATGAAACAATACTTCAAACACAAAGCATTGTTGAAAACAGACATTTTGGTAGAGATTGACAATAATCATTTATTGTATTTAAAATAAAATAGCTAAGAATATTTTATCTTTATAAGATATGAAGATTTGGAGAGTGTTGTAAGAGTCTTCAAAGACACAAAACACTTACTCTCTAATTTTATATTTTTATGTTAAGGGAAGCAAAAGAAAAAGATCCTTGGTCTTAGACTTCATTGAATAAATTTTAAAAATATAAGGTTTTTAGGGATTATGGTGATGAATTTCTACACAAAGGGCACATTAGAGATTTTTGAGTTATGCAAAACACACCTTCAAACTATATTATAATTAAAGCTTAGTACAATATAGAGATTTGATGTTTCCATCTTCAAAGTAAAGAAATATATTATAAGTAAATCTTGAAATACTTTTCTTGAGACTCTAACCATTTATACTATAGGTAGAACTTTAAAGCTCATCTCTAATAATTACTTTTGTAGATATATATATATAGATAGGTAGATAGCATTAGTTAAACTAATATGCATATGAATAATGTCTTTTTATTCCAACAATTCATAATACATCATAAATATTCATGCACCATTTAAAGTGTACCACGTATTCTTAATATACCATTTAAATTGCATCTCATATTTACTTATTTATACACATTTAAAGGACTGGGTCTCCTACACCTTACCAATTTTAGAACCTAATAATGTTTTCACTTATATCCACTATTTTATTTCACTTACACATGAGCTCAATCGATAAATTCAAGGGATAATCTTGATTTCTCTTTCCCTCATCACTTTTCAATAGAATTAATTTCAATACTTGTTATATATTAATTACAGAATTAACGCATTACAAAGTCTGCGTGATAGTGTCTTAATCCTCATATTTATCATCAGTCTATGAAATAACAATAGTACAAACAATAACAAATACTTAAAACAATTTAATACAACCTATATCAGTATAAAGTATTAGTAACTAACTAAATAACATTACTACTTTCAATTCCTACTTTCATCAAATTCATCCTACTTCAGCTGTCCTAATGGGGGAGAAACCAATGATAGTCCTTCATTAGAACAAACTTCTTCTATGTCAGAGTTCCTTTCACTATTGAAGGAAATTCTTGCATCATGTTTCTTCTTCTCTTTCTTCGGTGCAACTTCTTTTTCTTTATCTTTTCATTAGGCTGATTTTGAAATGTGGATTTTCTCTTAGTATTGCATGAAAATGTATGGTCATACCTAATTTCCTATCCGTTTGTTCTCATAAACAGCTTTAGGAATTTAGCACTAGATATCTCCATTGTCACTATAACCTGTGAGGCAATATTAAAAAAGTGAGTCTCTTAAATGAATCATCAAGCAATCTCCTCACTCTGTTAAAAACCTCATCTTTTATTGCCTTCCAAATGTGTCATAAAACCTCTATAGTTAGAGATAAACAGAATAAATTATAAACCTTTTTCATATCTTTAATACAACCATTATCATTAATGTTCCAACAAAATAAACAGTCAATAAATATGTCCGATAGCTTTATTTTTCTTGCACAAAGAGCTCAAATTAACATCAGAAGTATGTTGTTTATAGGGTAACTTCTGTAGAATTAACAACCACCTAAAACAATCCTTTTAGGGCTCCAAAAGAATAGTCCACAAGAATTGAGACTTCTTTTGATAAAACAAATTATCCGTACTAATATTCCAATAGAGATTGATATACTTTAAAAAACAGAATTATTAGCGATAGCTCTGTATTTGTCTTTGGCCTTGGTTGTGCATAGTAAGGAGCCATCACTTCATGTGAAATCTGAGAATTGTGCATCCTCTCTAGCATAGGTTACTGGTGCACTAAACATCTAGCAGGCTTCATAGAGAACACTATTCTTTGTACAACTCTGAGGAGCTGAATTCATGAGAGAGTAAGTACCTGCTCAACAATATAAAGCAGATGAAACCTGCATAAGAGGTAATGTCTTTTCGATTCTTTCCCAAAATCTATCTTCAATGCCTCAAATAAAGAACAAAAATCAAGATTACTTTTAAGATTTTCATATTTTTAGCAACTCAAGCATATTCATTTACAATAGGGTCATTAAGAATAAGGAAGGCCTCTTCGATTGGATTAAACCTTCATCCATCAAAGTTTTGAGATCTTTGAGATCTTTCATCAATAGCTATTTTTTGTTTCTCTGCTATGGATGTCGAATTAATAAAAAAACAAATTAAGTTGTTGGGTCACTCAGAAAGATTGGATTAGAAAGCCATTCTACTTCAGAGATGTCATTCATATCCTTTGAATCGAACATTTCTGTGGGTGCATTCTCATTAGAAACTGGAGAAATAAACAGATTATTCATTGGGCTATTAAGAATAAGCAAAGCTTCTTCAATTGGACTGAACTTTGAGGTGTCGAAGCTCTGAAACCCTTTAGCATTATCTCTCTCCAATTTCTCTGGTGTAGAAGCAGGAATAACAAATAGATCTTCAATTGGGCTATTAAGAATTAGGGAAGCTTCTTGCATTGGAGTCAACTTTGAGCCATCAAAACTCTGAAATCCTTCAACATTTTCTTCCTCAAATTTCACTGGTTTAGAAATAGGAGTAACAAATAGATCTTCAATTGGGCTATTGAGGATTAGGGAAGCCTCTTGAATTGGAGTCAACATTGAACCATCAAAGCTCTGAAACCCTCTAACATTTTCTTCTTCAAATTTCTCTGGCTTATAAATAGGAGTAATAAATAGATCATCAATTGGGCTATTAAGGATTAGGGAAGCCTCTTCAATTGGACTCAAGATTGAACCATCAAAGCTCTGAAATCCACTATTACTATCATATTTCTCAAATTTAGAAGCAGGAGTAATAAACAGATCTTCAATTGGACTATTGAGGATAAGTGATGCATCTTGAATCGGACTCAATATCGATCCATCAAAACTATAAAACCCTCCAAAAATATTCGTTTCAGATTTCTCTGATGTACAAGTGAGTGTTGTGACCAACTTCTCTAGTAGAAATCCCTCCGAAAGCAAATTCAAATCTCTCAAATCCTTCTCATACATTTCAGAAATAAGGTTAAACTCTATATTATTATCTATAACAACTGAGTCAGCAGTATTGCTTTTGGACCATGAAGAACTTATTGATGGACTTTTACAGGCTTTATCCTTGAATGATTTTGTTAAACAAGAGCTTCTTACTTTAGAAGCTATAGAATTCACTTCTCCAGCCAAAACTCCTTTCTTGCATTGCAACTTAGACATTTCTCTGCTTTGATATTGAGACTTTGTTCCTCTGACATGGGCTTTCTTCTCTGACAACAGACACCTTGCATCTTCTTTACCTTCCTTACATTTGAATATCCACGAGTATACATCACAGAGCTCAAATCTCCACTCCACAAAGAAGTTGATATTGCCATATTTCAGGCACGCAGCTATTTTTCAGATAAAATGACCTGTTGTATAGCTTTGAAATTACAAAAACACAAAACAAATTTACAATAATTTAACAATCGATTAAAAAATCTAAAAAAGAATTGATAAAAAACAGTATGTTTACACATTTATAACTTTTCCCAAATTTTATGTGTCATTTTGTGGAAAATATAACTTCCCCGCTATCAGAATCAAATTGAGCTTCAACTTGAAATGCCCATTTTATCAGCATAAACAACTCACAAAATTATGAAAATTTAGACTATAATTATCTCTAGTACAAAGAACAAAATCATTCAATTACAATGAAAACAGGATTTTGTTACCGTGAAAACTGAATTGAGAGCAACGATCTTCAGTATTACTCAAGAATTTTCTCGGCTGCAAAATGCTCAAGAGATCATCTCCAGTTATCTCTCCTCTTATAATTTTTTAAATTACAATGCATGGCGCCAACTTCTTATTTTTTAAATGATTTTTTAATGTCCTGATTGGAAACCCTGCAGTTTAGACAATGTTTCTAAATTTTAATGTTTATTTAAATAAATAGGCTACTTCAAGATCTTATTGTCAATTTTTTTTAAAAAAAATATCAACTGTTTTACAAAAGGAAAGTTTTAAAAATATCAACTGTTTTACAAACTTAAAATTATTTTGTTGTTTCTATTTACTTTTATTCTTCCTTCTTTTTATTTATTTTATTGTTTTTATTTATTATTATTATTATATTTTTATTTATTCAGTTGTTTTAATCTATTACTAGTCTTCTTTCTTTCTATTTATTTTTACTGGTTTACTCTTTATTATTATTCTTTGTCTTTATTTATTTTGCTGTTTCTATTTATTTTTAATCTTCCTCCTTTCTTTCTATTTATTTTTACTCTTCCTCTTTACAAAACAAATTTTAGATTTTAAAATTAGAAACAAACCTAAAATTATGACATTTCTATTTATTTTGTTGTTTCTATTTATTATTACTCTTCTTTCTTTCTATTTTAGTATTTCTATTTATTATTATTATTTTTCTTCATTTTTATTTATTCAGCTGTTTTTTATTTATTACTAGTCTTCTTTCCTTTTATTTATTTTTACTATTTTACTCTTTATTATTGTTCTTCCTCTTTATTTATTTTGTTGTTTCTATTTATTATTAGTCTTCCTCTTTTCTTTCTATTTATTATTACTCTTTCTCTTTTTTATTTATTGTGATGTTTCTCAATAAAATAGTTTAGAGCATATAATTATAGTTGAAAAATAATTTAAATAGAATAATTTTGTCTTTATGTGATCTCAAAGAGCATTTAATTACCATTAAAAATTAAAAATATTTCATCATTTTTTAATAAAATGATTTATTGATTTAATTCATGACTTGTTGTAGAATTATGTTTTAAGAAAACATTTAGGTATTAATTTGATTGTGTGGTTGTACAAAATTATCTTAGATCATTTGATACTATAGTTATAAATAGTTAGATTCTAAAGAATTTTTCTTCTAGAAAATATTCTATAGTATAATTTTCTTTATAAATTATTTTAGACTTTCTTAGCACTATTACAATTATATAGATTTATGGAGATTCTTTTTCACTGCAAGATATCAAATTGAAAATACAAATAAAGAAGAAATCAAAATATTTTTAAAAAATATATAAATAATAAAATAAAAATTATTTATAATAAAATTACATTTTGAAAAAAATTAAAAATAGGTTAAGAGATAATACAAAATATTTCAATAATAAGTTTATTATGAATTCATGAATTTAATCCCTCTATGGTGTGGGAGGACAAAGGCAAGGAGCTTGTTCTTGATGGAGTTGCATCTTCTCGGGCTATAAGGGTAATGTTTCAAATAGTGTAATGTTGCTCATGTAATGATTGGTTTATATCTGGTGTTAATCTTTTTTCAGTAGATTATGTAATGATTGGCTCCATATCTATGGGTTAATTTTTATTAGGGGGTTGGTTCTATCAGTGTTTAAATTTTTATGTATATATCTAGTTTTCTCACTAGTCTAGTTGAGCTTTACTATGGCTCTTGGTTAGTGTTGATATGTGTTTTATGACTCACCAAACAGTAGAACAAAATACCAAAATATCCTATCCTCTCTTGAACAAAGTATCGTGTATGCCAAGATTACAAAAAGATCATACGATAACTCCAAGGTTCCTCGACTCGTGTATATGCTCGGTGTTGATGTGATTTGATGATGATCACAAGGGGCCTTACATTTTCAATCCTTTATGTCATGATGATTATGGTTACTATCAAATGATTTTCAATTAAGCACTATTTTTGGGGGTTTTCACCGGATATGCAGAAATGAAAAGGGTTTAGGGTTCAGAGATCTTAATCTAATCCTAAGGGTAATGATAGCCAAGGAAAGTATTTTGATGGACAAGTTCCTTAATTTACCAAGTCTCGCTTCACCAAGTCAAGCTACAACTACACTTAGACAGGTGCAATCTTCAAGGATTTGTACGAATGATTGAATTTAAGCACGTGGATAAGGGGTTCAGGCTAACTTTGCACAATGATTTAGAATCACTAAATCATCAAAAGTATGAACCACGGGAACTCATCAAAACATCATTATATTCTCCAAAAACAATCACAACACTTCATCCACTAAACTTAATCTAATTGAGAGAATAATGAAACCAAGCAAGCATTAAGACACATCAAATGTTCACCACACTTCAATGAAAATTCTATTGTCTCAATAGCTCATAAGCAACAATCTCAAAATTCACTCCCTTACAAATGAGAAGAAGAGGCCTTTATATAGGTCCTTGAAAACAATGAGTGGCCCAGATCAAAACAATAATCGATGACCCAGATTTCGCCACCTCAACCCTAATTAGGGTTAGGGCACAAAAAAGGAATCTACATCAATGCAAAAAAGAATCCATTACCATAGAGGGTAATAAATGCCCATCATGCATGCTCTTTTAGGAAGAGAGTGGGGTGAAATGAATGCCCAATATGCATACCCACTATGCATTAAATGCACTAATTTCCCTGAATGGATAATTCTTGATACCCTTCCTTAAATGCATTGACCTTGACTTGAGGAATCTTTGACTGATCTATGAAGATGATTGAGTGCCATGTTAGCTTGCTGAGATTTGGGGAATATTTTTAATTGTATCATTTTGTAACTAAGTTGCACTTTGATTACTTCTTCTAAAGATATCTTCCTTTGATCACTTCCTTCCATGTACTTTCTTGAGACTTCATCTTCTGGAAATGGATCGAACTCTTTCATTGATAATTCTGCCAATTTGGATTTTCTTCACATGGAAATTCCTTGGTCATGTTTTTGGACTTTGAGAAGGAATTTCAAGACGTGACATTCTTCCCTTTGTACATTTGCACTTGAATTGTGATCTTTGAACCTTGGATGCCTTGAATTTGATCACTTGGATCATAGTGTCTTCAATACTGCAACTGGAGTTCTGGAACTTGAATGTCATCCTTGATCATGTGGGACTGGAATCCTTCCTCCTGCAAAATGAAATAATCAACATAAGAATCACTTAAAAAATCTTTCGTATTTTCTCTTTGAAACCTTCCCCCCTCTTAAAAAAATAAAATCCTCTCTAACATTCTCATGCCCCTTTTCTCTGATTCTTCAAACTCTTCACAAATCGATCTCTCTCTAGAACTTAGACATTTTCTCTCTCCAAAATTATCTTTCTCTCTCTTCAAAACTCCACACCTTCCTCTTCTCATGTTTTAAATTCACTTTGTCATGCTTCAAAAATTTTAAGATTTTTTGAATTTTTCTTAATTCTCCAAAATTCTGACAATTTGGAATCCACAACTTCGTAAAATTTGTGTTTTGAGCGATCTTTGACTTGAGTCAAGGATTTTCCATTTTCTCCATTCTTCGTGACTACATCAATTTTGCACTCTGAGCGCACATTGTGTGGGGTCCAGGATTTTTATTTTGGAGGATTCTGTGACTATCTTCATTTTGCACAATGAGCACACTTTAACATGAGTTGTGGATTTTGTTATTTTGGACAATCCATGAGTGCTTCCATTTTGCATTGCGAGCGCATATTACCATGATATGGGGATTTTTCCCTTTGGAGGATTTCGTGACTATCTTCAAAATGCGCTCCAAGCGCACATTGGATGGGGTCTAGGATTTGTTCATTTTGGAAATTCCTTCACTACCTTCATTTTGCGCAATGAGTACATATTGGATGGGGTCCCAAATTTTCCTTTCTCTCACAGTCCTTTACTACCTCTATTTTGTGCTGTGAATGCATATTGGATGGGGTCCCAAATTTTCATTTCGGAGGATTCCTTCACCAGGCTCATTTTGCGCTTGGAACGCACTTTGGCATGCATGGAGGATTTTATCCTTTTCGAGACTCCATGACCGCTTCTATTTTGTGCTTGGAGTGCATTTTACATGGAGTCAAGTATTTTCCCCTTTTTCACATTCCTTTACTGCCTAGGAACTGCGCTCTGGGTGCATCTTCGGTGGGGTCAGGGATTTTTCTATTTTCCACATTCCATGACCACATGAAAAGTGCACCTGAGGGAAGTAAAATTTGGGATTTGGAGGTAGTTGTGGATTGTGCTTTCAGCAGATTCCTTCATTCCTCATTATTCTGCTACTCCATGATAGTCAGGAGGCAAAGCTTTGTTCGAGACTGCTGCTAACAAAGCATCTGAAACCCAAAAAAGGGCCAAGCCAGTAGGGAGAGAGAAGGGGGATCCCATCTAATGGGCAGTGTTATGAAGGTCACAACAGTTAGTATAGTTTTGGCAGTTCTCAGTGAGCTTCTCTTAGGCTCATTTTGGGTTCATAGTCTGAGTACTCTTTTGTTTATGTAATTACAACATAAAGTAAAATATTTTCAGGCTTAATGTCTTATTGTTTAAAAAATGCTAATCATCCAATATATTTCCCTCTTTGTCTCATATACCAAGTATGATATGATTGATCTAATTCGCATAGTATTGCATTGAAAGATAAGTAGTTTAGATTAGTTTAAGAAATTCTTATGTTTAAGTATAATTACTAAGTGTACAAAGTGTTATAATTTTTATGAAGCAAGGAAGGGCCCTAATCTGAGTTATAATAGTAAAACCATAATAAAAAGTAGTAAGAAGGAAGCCTCACTACCAATAATAAACTAGAGCTTAGAAAAAAAAACTAACCCAAACTATTATAAAAAAAATAAAGAATAGTTCTTAAAATTCAACTACCATGCAAGCCAAAAGCTATCACTAAATCTTTGAAAAAGTAGTAAATAGAGAAACAACACCAAGGAACTTCTCATCTAATGACTTTCTAGCTAACTATAATGGAACCCATATATTCCTCCCTATCCTCTCTATTTTTTCTTGGGTGAACCCACAATAGTGGGTAACAATTTTTTCAAGGAAGCAATTCCTCTTAAAAATCACAAAAGTGCGAATTTACTTGTGTACTTTCGATAGAAAGTACTTTCTATCGAAACTAGCTACTTTCGATCAAAAGTACTTTCTATCAAAACTAGCTACTTTCAATCGAAAGTACTTTCTATCAAAAGTACTTTATATCAAAAGTCCCTGAGTAAGGGAAATTTTCATATAGTTTGATGTAAAGTACTTTCGATAAAAATTGATTTCTATCAAAACTAGATAATTTCAATTGAAAGTCCCTGAGTAAGGGCAATTTGCAATGTTTGGTAAAATGTTGAATATTTCATGGCTTTGGGGCTCAATCATAGGGGTCAAATGGAACAATAACAAGACATCATTTTTCATTGCAGAAGTACTCAAAATGAGCTTTCTAATGATTATAGATTTGACAATTTTTTAGTTTATTATGTATATTTTTTTTACATTAATTGAATGTGGGTTTTTTATCAAATATAAACCTCTGAGTTTGACGTTCAATGAAAAATAGTAGAAAAGAGAAAAAAAAAACATGAAAAATAACAGTGCCCTCCTTCGAGTCTACTTTCTATCAAAAAAAAAATTGAAATTACATAAATACACGACAAGTTATAAGCTATGTAGTCAAGGTATGTCAAAATTACGGTTTAGTCAACTTCAAATGTTAATAAAATACACCATAATCATGATAATTTCATCAACCCAATTGCACGCCCTTAGTATGGATGTTACAAAACTAAATTCGAAAGAAGCACATTGATATCTATTTTAGAAAAAAAGTTATGCTCTATGAAAATAATGTAACTCTTTGAAAATGGTGTTTTCAGCAACATACCAGTATTCGTGGGAGAAAGGAAAAACATTTAAATCAATTCAAAAATAAAAATAAAATATATATTTAGAATCTAGACAGAAAATCCTAAAAGACTCTAATTTACTTCACCTTTCGATTTGTTAGTAAACAGATTTGCACTTCAAAAATACCAACACAAACTGACTCATAATGCCCAAATGAAAGTACAAATGCTACTAATAGTTGGATAGATTATCATTGAATTGATAATCTTCCTCTAAATTGAGAGGTACAACTCCCTCTTAGAAAGATTTACAATGAATTAAATAACCGGATATGTCTTTAACCAGAAGACATGAAGGCAGCCTAACATTTACCCATCAACATGGGAAAAATGTGATTAACAGATTTAAAAGCTTAGAAAGAAAAATGAATGAATGACCAATAGATCATTCATCTAATCTCCCTAAAACAAAGAAGTAAAGGATAATTTAACATCTCGTATTACATTTATAATTCTAGAAAAGAGAGGCAAAACAACATCTAAGAATGACTGGAATCACCCACAAATTTATTTCAATCAGAAAATCATACACCAAAACCTACAGATTTAGATATACAAAATCTTTTTATTCTTAGATGCTTAATATAATGACCAATTGATCATCATATCTTTGCACAAAAAGACCAGCTCTACAAAAACAAAACTGAAATATCAATTCTCCTTCAGTCCTCTACTATAAATACAGAATTTAGAAAATGTTCTCCCTCTTTCTATTGCCAACTAACTGCTGGAAAAGAAGAACCCCTGCTTCATCAAGATTTTCCAATAAATAATCTTCAGCCCCACAACTGTTTCAATAACTGATTCTTGAATACTTTCACCCTGTTCTTTCAGTTCTCATAACTTTTCAATTTTATTCCATAACTGATTCTTGGAAATATTTGTCATTCATTTCCAAAGTTTTTCTCTTTTAAAAACATGATATCTTTATAAACTATGGATTTTAAAGTTTATAAAGATAGAGCTTAGCATATTAAATGATAATTTTACAACTGGTATTTGAATATGTCAAACCAAAAATAAAAACATTTTAATGCTGGGCGGACGAAAATATCTCTGACAGAAAAAATGGGTCTCTATGCAGGGGGGCATAACTTTTTATTCCACTGTTGGATTGATCTCATTTTTGGATATGTTTCCACAATCCTAGTTTTCTTAAACTTCACCAAAGCGATTGGGCAAATTATATTTGAGCTGAAAGTTACGCATCTCTAAGTGAAGGTATATACGACTGTCATAAAATCTGCCTTGCAAAAATAGAGTTTGCAGTCACTTTCACATCTTTGGTAACAATACCAATCTGCCTAGGCACACATCGATTTTTGCTGCATTGTTTCCAATGAATTTCTAAGTAAAAAAAACCATTGGAAAATTCTGTAAATTTATCCCATGAAAGTACTTTTCTACACACAGAATTCTCCTTATTTTCCTTCTTTATCAGTCAACAATGCACAAATCACATATTGATTTTGTAATAAGAGAGAAAGCTAGTCACTTGAATATTTAGAAATTTCATTTGATCCACTTCTAATCTATATTCTCGGGTGTGATTTATGGGAAAGACCACTAACCGATGTATGTTATAAATCGGGGTGTGACATTTTGACATTTTATCAAACTGTTTGAGACCATTCTTCACATATGTGCAACTCATCTTCAAATGTGGGCAAAATGATGTTTACGGGATCAATTTGAAAATGTGAATCCTGTTACCCGTGCCCCTATTAACATTCAGAGCATTGCATTTAAATTCCCTCATAAACTAGTAGTGATACTTTCATTGTTATATTGGGGAAACCATATTAATGAATCTCATTCATTCTATTGGGATATCATTGCCACCAATAGTTCTAGAATTGAGGTTGATGAAGCCTAAGACCATGCTATTGAGCCATCAAAAATGTTCTTTAGAAACTTAACTCTAGACTGGTGAACTTGCATTTCAAAATCTGCATTTTGAACTTGAAATCTGACTCTGCACATTGAACTCTAAAATTTGAACTTTAAAATCCTGCACCATGCTTTCAAACTTTGAACTTTGAACTAAGTAAACACAAATCATCGTGGTGTTTAAATTTGAACTTTGAACTGAGAAGGTTCAAAATTTAGGTTCAATATGTCAATAGCATTTGCATGTTGCCTTTGGAATGAAAACTTGAACTCAATCCGTATGCTTGAAAATGAAGCACTGCCCCTTAGTGCATTTACAAAGAAATGAAGCATCATAAAAGGCATCAACTGGCTACCACCCAAGGCTTGTTACAATTTACATTCGACAGTTGAACCTTGAACTTTGAACTAAAATAGTTCAAGATTTGTAGTTCAACGGGAGGACTGACTTTGCAAAACATGTCGCTTACTTCACATAACTTCACAAAATATTTAAAAATTATGCAACACTTGCATTTAATAGAGTGAGGGCTTGATTTAAAAGTTTAAAATAGGGGTGCTAAAAGCATGCCAACATGATTTCAAATGGTTTAATGACAATATGCATCCGAATCTGGAAAAAAAATTTCAAAATATTGAGTTCACCATCCGTTCAAGAAAAAAAATGTAACCCACTATTGTGGGTTCACCCTCTTGTTTTCTATTTTCTTTCCTCGTACTTAGCTTCTCTAGTTTCCTTGCCTTATTTTTTAAGTTTTTAGTTAATCTTATAACTTCCTCTTACAACTCGCATTACAATTATGTTCATAATTCCATTAGTGATGTCAATAATAGTGCTTAGACCTTATTCAAGTTTGTTGCTTATTCAAGTTTGCTGAATTTTTCTTAGGTTATTTTTCTCTAATTACTCCTCAAGCTCAATGACAAAATTCAAGAGCTTTGCAGTATAATAGTTCAATGCAATTCCTATATCCAAAAGTTAGTTTCTAGAATGTACTTGTAGCTTCCACTTATCTCACCTTTTATAATTTTTATTAAGTTCACAATCTATGGCACCACATTCTATTTTAACAAATTGATTTTCAAATGTCCTAATTTCCAACCTTGCACTTTAGATAATGTTTCTATATTTTAATGTAAATTTAAATAAATAGTTTAGCATAGATTATTTTCGATCATTTTTAACTTTCAAGAAAAGAAATGCACCAATGTTAAAAAGGTCTAAGGCTTGTCCTTAATTTGAGCTTCTGATCCTAGCACACATCCATTGTCCTATTATCTATAATAATAAGGGTAAGAGGTCATTGTTCACTTCTCCATATGCTCTAGAACCTACTTCCCAACTTTCGAGGGTGCACCCTATTCCTCCAACTGCTCATAGAGAAAAATAGGGAATGGAACTTGTGGATAATTCTACAATTTTCCCATTTCTAGCACCTCCTACTTTATTTATATATCCCTCTTCTCTAATTTTCATCACACCCAACAACCTCCCCAATGGAACAAGATGTTACCAAGCCTCTGCAGGCTTCTCATCCTAGCCCACACCTTTTCTAAAATCATCTTACATACATGAGTTTAAGAATCTTTAGAGGGATACATCCTTGGAGCATGAGGTCTCCATGAAGGTAGAGACCAATTCCTTGGTTCCTATGTCTTTTTTTCCATTTCCTCTATCCACTCCTACTTCATGTATGACTCCTCTAGCGACATCTTCAAATTGTCTTCTTGTTTCTTTGAGGGTGATGACAAGCCCTTGTGCTAATAGGGTCTAGGTATTCATCTCTCTATATTAGGAACCCTCAATCATCACCACATATTCCCACATTCTCTAAACATGTCGACATGTTGCATACATAGGTGGTGTATAGTACAGTCATGTTTACCTAACTCATCCTATCTGTTGATCACCATCCCAACTTTCCTCAGATTCTCAAGTAGGAAATGTAGTCAATTAAAAGGTATCTCATTCATCCTTTAATAAAAATTTCAAGAAAGGCCTTCTTCTCAAGTTTCTCCACTAGAATTTTTATATAATAGATCGTCTTTCTATTTCTATGCTTGATGTAGAGAAGGCTATATCTTCTCCCAAATTTTTCACCACCCTTTCATAAAGGTCAATGATGTCACTACGCATATATTTCTTTAGGTTGAATTCTCTACATCTTATGAGGCATACATGTTCAATTCACTTGAGGATATTATGGCAATGATAAAAATATTTACATGATCTCTCACACTTTCCTCAATGGATCTTTTGGATAAGAATATTCAGGCGGCTTCATCCTTAGCTCTCATTGTTAGTGAGGCACCTTGGACTACCTTGGCAATTTTTCCTCTTTAGCCTCAACCTCCCTCCCCATATGATAAGATTGAGAGGACAATTACTTTTTAGTGGAGGATCTTTAAGACAATTCCCACTTGTTCATCTATAGATTAGAGTGTTCCTATTTGTGTTCACTTCTGTGTTTCTTTTAATGATTTTCCCTTCTAAAGGACTCACGTTACTACACTAGTACTTGAAAATGGAGTGTGATATGTCATACACTTCTTGTATTTTCTATCATGTTCTTTTATTTATTGTACATTAACTTTTGACATTTGGGAATGATGCAAAGTGTTGGGGGCATTTAGGCCTTCTTCTATGTTGATCCACATTTTTTATTTTTCTTTGTCTTCATGTGTTTTTCTTTAGATCTAAATACTTCAACACTGATGATATTCCCATATGTATTCATATATAAAAATATTTTCACTGAGTTATGGATGCTGACATCAAATAATCATATCCATCAACTTTGAGCCATCAAAGCTTCTTTTAATGTTATGGATATCATGTGTCACTTTACTTGGGGTGGAATTCCATGAAAATATATCACTATGATGGCATGCCACAATTTTTCTTATGTCTCCTTGTAATACATCATGTTCCCCTTTGAGAAGCATGTTCCATTATAAGGGGTCTATTATATCTGTATCACTTGAAATTTTTGAAAATTTAAAAAAATTTAATCCATTGTATTAGTCTTCACAAGGTCCAATCCACTATCTATTGCATTTTCCTATATGGGGGCCAATCCACCTATCGATAGTCTTTTACCCTATTGTACGAGCATTCAACATTGCTACTTGTATCAACACAACTGTTTCACCTATCATATGGCCATCTAGCATTGCTACCCATATTGGTGCTATCAAAGTTTCTTGCCCTATTATACAACTATCTACTTTAATACTTGTATCAACATGATATAAAGATACCCTATTATACATCTATATATCCTTTATTACTCATATTGGTGCAATCTAGAAATTTCCATTCCTTGTGGCTATCTAGAATATAATACAGTTTACTACCCAACTTAGATAACATTGAAGTGATCACTATCTCATAATTTTTATTTAATCACTCTCATGGATCTCTTTTATCTAGCATATTTTTTGCAGCTTACATGCTATGATGTGATCTCATGAAGTTTTATAGGTCATTTCCTTGGGAGAAACACCATGTAGACAAAATACTCTCACATAAGTTTTCCTTATCTACTTTAGCTCACATTTTCTCTACTGATATACTCGCTAAAGTGGAGATAAAATATAATGTCATCAAATATACCTTTTTTAATTCTTCATTGCATAATTCCTCTACTTTGTCTTAAAATCAAAATTATACCTAAGTTTCAAATCACCCTATTTGTGCCTTCTCATCTTCATTGTTTGAACATTTGACTACATGTCTTGTTTGGCTCAGCACACATGCACATTGCAAAGACATTTGTGTAGCACGCACTCATCCTGCAAATCTATAGACTTTCAAGTGGTCATTGAGGTGTTACACCTATTATTTTTGGAAATGTAACACCTCTTACCATAGTTTACTAATGTTAGGAATTTACTATCCATGTTTAAACTCCTTAGTTCGGCTTCATTTTCCTTCTATTGGATATTTTTTGGTGAAGTTCTCTTGGCCCTTAGTTACTCTCTTCATTATTAGCACACTCTCTGCAAATTTTCACTATTTTTGGATAGTTTTACAATTGTTCAATCATCTCACATTGCTTTAGCAACCCCCATCACTCACTGGCTTGTGCTCACATTCACCCCACTGAGCTCTGGATTCTTGGTCTTGAAAGGGAGTGTCTCTTTATTCATTTATCCTATTTTATTTGGCATATCATATTTCTTGAGAAATATTCTTATTACTATCATTATCATTTATCATACATCATATATATCTATCTTGGATGTTTGTATCTAGGTGAAAACACCAAAACAACCTGGTCTAATCTTCGTAGGCCTCTTAAACAAGCAGCCCCAAAAAAATTCTTATTGTCATGCACGTGTAGGATCAAAGTTGTATACAAAGAGTTATCTTCAAAATGGGTTGTGAGAATTTCTTTCCTATATATTTGTCTTAGAATAGTTACTTTAGTTTATTCGTACTTTCACAACTAGTCTAGATCCATTCCCATTCATTTAATTTTTTGTCTTGTACCTTTTTGGTTTGAGTCTTTGTACCTTGTCCATATAGGATGTATAAAAATTATGTTGGCATCATGAATCTTCATTGTATTCCTAGACATGCATAGGTCTCCAAGACAATGAACTAAAGGAGTCATCCAGTCAGTCTTGACTATATGTTCTTTCTTTTCCAGTAGACTAAAAATCTTTATCATGTAGTATCATAGAATTATCTTTTTTTCTTTTAGTCTGTGCTTATAATTAGTCTTAATTTCATTGATCTCTCTAGCACACCAAAGAGCTCTAGTTTAGTGAGGTGGTGCAAGAGTCAATTCACTCCTTGGGATTTCATCAATCTTGAGGGTATCAAATTCCCTTATCCATAATTATCCTACCATCTAAATGGATTATAATAATTTATCAACCCACTTTTGACTTGGTTGAGGGTTACTTCACCCACTACTCAATAACCCTAAATCAAGTGTATATCTCAATTAATTAATATATTTGTACACCGTCTATAAAAATGATTAAAGATAATCTACAATATAAAATGTCATAGAAATTCATAAAAAAATTGAATTCTTTCCTTTACAAATCTTGGGTAAGATGATGAACTTAATAGTAAATGATTTTACACCAAAACTGAAACCAACATTAAATAAGTATCTTAAATTTGTCATGTCATTAAATTCATAGATATGTTTAATTTATTTTTAATTACCTTAATAATTTTGATAACCTACAAAGGAGGTTTTGGTACAAAATTAAAATAAGTAAATATCCATCTTAACACAAGTCTAACATACTCTTATTCATGTGTATTTACCTAAATATATGTGACTAATTGAATAATTATGGATGCAAAGGAGAACTAGCTCATTCATGTCTAATCTAGATGCATTGTTAAAGTTGTTGTATTTATATATATGGTGGAAAATAATTGGAAAATAATAAAAAAGATATAAAAAATTTACAACTCTTAGAACATAGCCACAAAAATAAGTACAATCTTACATAAAGGAAATGTTGGGATAAGCTAAAATTTCTTGAATACTTAAGGTAGGAAATTAAATATAATTAATATATTTAAGATTATAAATGCAAACAAACATAAATTTATTTTATAAGCATAATTACATCCAAAGACTGATTCTCAATGTCTAGCCATGCAAGTTAAAAATATAATTTTCTTAATTTGGCCTTTGGCAACTCATTAATCAACATCAATCCATATGTATCGATGATATAGCTCCTAATGACCATTGAAAGGTAATAATTCTTGATCATTTTCTTGTAAACTCATTAGCAATGATCTATGTTGAGCTCAATATCAAATCTATTACCGATATTCAAAGATAAGACTTCATAATATATGCATTCCCCATATCTATTTGCATTGAAAAAGGAAAACTAAAAGGAAAGAAAAAAAAACTAAAGCCAAAAGTGTGTCATGCAAATCATCATCTCAAACTAAGAGGGTAACTTGAGATCATAGAATTTCCTTCGTTATAGGGTGGATTCTTTGGTTCACTAATAAAAGTGGTATTTTCATTAACTAGATTTAACTCACTATATTCTAGATTATGTGCTCCAATTGGGGGAGTTTCACAATGCCTTGATATCTCAACAATATCATGCTTCAGTGTCACATCCTCATAGTAGTTGTAAGAAATCCTTTTTAGCCCTTATTGTAATTAACAATAGTAATCATGGGAGAATTTTTACAATATCCCAATACAATCCATTTTTCATGCTTAACGCATATAATCTTTAATTGTCTCATTTCTCTTTACATCAAGGTACTTCAAAAGTGCTACCTCACTATCACATGTTCATCCCAAATCATACAAGTGTTGGTACCATATACTAAAAAATGATGTTTACTCTTTTTATTCTCTATTAAACATAAACTACAATGTGGCAACTTCAAAAATACAAATTGGAGTTATTCCAACAATCACAACTATCTTGTACATGGTCATGTCTAAGACTAGTATCCAACCTTGATTTTTTTTGTACATGTAAGATCAAAAAGTGCTAAAAAGAGTAATGAAATTATGTATCCTTCATTGAAAGGAGCAAATATCACAATATTTTGACAACAAAGTACTAAAAAAGCTAGTAAAATAAATATAACTCTCCTTATTAGGTTTATGTAGAAATCATGACATATTCACTTTTATTATTCATTCATAGGAATCTTGGTCAAGGCTTATGGGTTAATTGGTATTTTTTGCTCTTAGTTTTTAAGTAAGCTTAAATTCATAAATATATGGATAAAATGGATCAACACTTGCATTTTCATTCCAAGATTCTTGATCTTAATTAATGAATAACCCTATAATTTATTTTCTTCTTCATGAGATCTAAGACAAGAAGATACTATGTCTCCATTGATTTTCGTCCTCATTGTAGAAGGCTTGACTAGGGCCATCAAAGTAGCAAATAGTTTAAACACCTATAAAGGGATCAAAATTTCTTGTTTTCTAGGTCGCTTCACACATAATCTCTTTTTTTATGATACGCTACTATTTGGACAAGCCACAATTATGAGGGATTGAGCTATCAAGAAGGTGATACTTAAATACTCAGCTTCTTTTGGTCAACTAATCAATAATGCAAAATCTACAAAAAAAATCATGAATGTGCCTCATCTCATTCAACACAAGCTCTCCAAATTTTGGAACTTTGTAATTGGTAATTTTCCTTTCAAATACCTTAGAATTCCTTTCTTTCTAGGGTTGGAGAAACATGAGTTCAAGGGTAAAATATTATCCTCCATTTCTAGTACGATCCTTTCTTGGAGTCATAAATGGTTAACTCTCTTTGGAAAAGTAACAATGATCAAATTTGTACTTAATGTGATACCCATTAATCTTATGTTGGTTATCAAGCTTCTCAAAGCTTCTCTATTGGATCCCCAAGCCACACTCAAATCCTTCCTTTGGTCTAAAAATGTACAAAAAAACTCCTCTCTTTTCTTGTAATAAGGTCTACCTTCCCAAAAAAATTGTGGCTCTTGCATAATAAATCTAGTCTTGTAAAATAAATTTCGTATTGCTAAAATTTTATGGGGACCCTATAAGAATCCTTCTCTGGAATGGTGCAAGTCATGGCTCCAAAGTACTTGGATTCCTCCCAATCAATGAGGTTATTTACTTCTTTATCATTGTCCAAAGGTTCCAAGATTTGAAACTTTATCTCCTCTTCCAAAATTGTAATTCTCCCACACATTTATTGGCTTGTTCAAAATGGAGGTAAGGAAAAATTTTGGGATAATTCTTGGAGCATCCACAAACCTTTAAATTAGATTCGCGATTGGTCTATCCTATATTCTCTTCTCAAACCTCTTTGGGGAAAACATGTCATTAGTTATATGCATAAATTGACTCCTTAGGTTTTTCCCCTCTTTCTTCCTGGAAATCCATAGATTTCCTCCTTATTTCCGATGACATCAAAGATAATTTTCAAGAGGAATCTACAAATAAAACTATTATTTTTTTCTAAAAAGGATGAGGAACTATAGTAACTACAATGTGAGGGATGGGTATATTGATTCCCCTTTATCTTGTGATTGGTTGTTAAATATTTTTTTCGAATCCAACATAACTCCCTAAGGAAGGATCCTTCACCTATCTTGTAATTCATGACCACATACCTATTGGTCTGAGACTATATAGGATGGGCATAGCTGTAGTTTTTCCTTAGTGTATTTTTGGCCAAAATTATTATGAATGGCTTCAATGTGAACTAAACTAGCACTCTCCACTTTGTTAGAATTTGTTCCTAAAATTCCAAAGCTGGCCCAAACTCTACAACTCCTCTATGTTTCCATGCATCTAGGAATTGAACCCTTCAATTCTAATTCGGAAATTTTGGCTCGAGTGCAACTATAGGATCTTCAAAAAATCTTCCTCCCTTTTGGATCGGATCATTCTCCCTATTGAAAGGTCAACCTGTGAAGTTATAATGAGTTATGTTTACAAACATGTTAATAACTTGAATAGCCTAACATATTGGGATAACTAGTTGAAGCTATAGACCCTTATTAAGATCTTGCCTCTTCAAGGCTCTATCCAAGCTTCTCCCAAGAGAAATGATAGGGCTAATGCAAAATGGTCCCCACCTCTGCAAAATATATGGTAACTTAATATAGATGGAGCTTCCACAGGTAATCTGGTTTAATTTGCATTAGAGAAATCATCTACAATTCAAAGAGAGACTTTATCTTTGAAACTTGCATGAAGGTCTTGCATGGTCCAAAGAATAAATCAAAACTTGAGGCCTTAAATTTGGGTCTTGATTTTGCCCTCAAATTAAACATCAAGCCCATCATAATCAAGTGTGATTTTATGTATTTTTTAAATTTTGTTACTAATGAATATCTATTAGCATGGCGCTTGAGATACTTGATCCAATTTTATTAAAAAAACATTTTTTTAATATTATGAAATGATTCATTACTATAGAGAAGATAATAATATGGAATATTCGGTGGCTAATAGAGGCATTTAAGGTAACTTGTCCTATCAAGAATTTATAGAAATAGAACTATTTGTAATTCTGCCCATCTAATTTTTATCCTGTGGTGCTTCTCACCTTCTTAGGCTCACAAGGATTATGCTTTTAAACTTAATATTTTTGGTTCATGGTTGCTTCTTATTAAGATTGATCTTTGTTCTTGGTTCAATTAATAGTTAATTGCTCAATTTTTCTACTCACATTGTAGATCAATAACTTGGTAATTTTTCTTATATGGTTCCTTTTGGCTTTATCCGTCAATTTTAGATTCACTTAGTGAACCCGGATCATATCACATGTGTTTGTGGCATACTAAAGAATACCCCTATTTTCAAAAAATATTGTCCCAAACTCTTTTTTTGTTAGTGCCCTCCAATACCCATACACCATTTTCCTCTATAAACTCTCTTAATCCCCCCTCCCCAAAGATATGCAATATATTCCCCTATTTTTCACCCATTTTAAGCTCACCAATAAGAATTTACTTGATATGGTATTGTACAATGGTAAATGGGAAGCAATGCAAAATGCGGGTAAATCACCTCTCATTTCAAGATTTCTTGCACATTCAGAAGGAATATGCCCCTAATAGGTGGGATCTTGACTTACCCTTGGATATAGATTGTGCACTATATTAATATCAGAACAACGATATAAGATTTTCTTCATGCTTCTTTGAACTTTTGAGTCAATTAATATATTAATAAAATATTAATGATTCACTACTTTTACTTCAATATATATATATATATAATATAACATAATATTTTTAAATTATAATATATAGTACTTATATTTATTAAAATAATATAATATTATAATTAATTAAAATAAAGAATATATATATGATTGTGAATAGTTTAAATACAAAATAAAAAATATACAAATAAGAATACTTGAAATCGTTCATTAATATTAAAAATATTTCATCGTACCAGAATACTGTAAATTAAATGCATAAAAGTAAATTTTATTTAGAATAATTTAGTTTTCTGCTTACTCTATTCAATGAAAAATAGAAAAATGACTTTTTAAATTAGTTTAAATACAAATTAAAAATTAAAAATAAACTTTATATATTTTGTCAAAAAAAAATTAATTTTTTATACTTATTTGTTAAAACTAATTGAAAAAGAATGATTGCAATAATATCCTGCCGTTGGCAAGAACTAATAAATAAGAATTGTAAACCAGGTCCAAAATCAAATGAAGAAAAAAACCATGTGGAAATTCTGATAAAAATAAAGAACAGAAACCAAGATTGTTATTGAGTTGAATAGCATATGAACTCAAACATATGCATTTGCAATAGGGTCATTAAGAATAAGGTAGGCCTCTTCTATTGGACTAAATCTTGACCCATCAAAGCTGTGAAATCCTCCAGGTGCAGCTATTTTTTGTTTATCTACTTTAGGAGTCGAATTAAAAGATTGAAATTTCTGTTCACCACTTCCAGAACCGAGAAGATCCCATTCAGCTTCAACGTCTAAAAATCTTGTATTAGAAAACCATTCTTCTTCACCGATGCCATTCCTTTGCTGCTTCTTTTTCTTAGAAATTATTGATCCCAAATCATCCATTACCAACTGTGATGATAAACAAGGAGAGCTCATTCTATATGATCCAAAATCTGAGGCCCAATTTTCTCTGAGTCCATTCTCATTAGAAACAGGAGTACTAAACAAATCTTCAATTGGGCTATTAAGAATTAGAGAAGCCTCTTCAATTTGGCTCAACTTTGAGCCATCGAAGCTCTGAATTGGACTCAATTTCTTTGGTGTAACAAACAGATTTTCACTTGGGCTGTTAAGAATTAGAGAAGCTTCTTGAATCGGACTCAGTGTAGATCCATCAAAACTACAAAACCCTTCATCAACAACTCTTTCAGATTTCTCTGGAGTACAGATGGGTGTCAAGATTAACTTCTCTGATAAAAGTTCTTCAGGAAGCAAATTCAAATCTTTCAATTCTTCCTCATACATTTCAGAATTGATAAGGTTAAACATTGTTGGTAAGCTTGAATTAGAAGCGTCGTTTACTTTGTTGATCTGGCTCTTCATCATCTTGGCAGAAACTGAATCTGAATCTCTCTCATACTTCTTTGGTGTAACAAATAGATTTTCACTTGGACTGTTAAGAATTAGCGAAGCTTCTTGAATCGGACTCAATGTCGATCCATCAAAACTACAAAACCCTTCATCAACAATTCTTACAGATTTCTCTGGAGTACAAATGGGTGTCAATATCAACTTCTCTGATAAAAGTTCTTCAGGAAGCAAATTCAAATCTTTCAATTCTTCCTCATACATTTCAGAATTGATAAGGTTAAACATTGTTGGTAAGCTTGAATTAGAAGCGTTGTTTACTTTCTTGATCTGGCTCTTCATCATCTTGGCAGAAACTGAATCTGATGCAGCATTGCTTAAATTGGACTGTGAAGAATGTTTTAATGGACATTTAGAGGCCTTATCCTTGTGGGATTTTGTTAAACAAAGGTGCCCTACCTTAGATGCTTTAGAATCCACTTCTCTAGCCAATGTTGCCCTTTTCTGTTTATTTAAACTCGGCAAACCTTCTTTATGGCATTGCAGCTTGGCCTCTCTAATGGAAACTGAATTATTCTCCAAAATATTAGACATTTCCCTGCTTTGATATTGGGACTTTGTTCCTCTAACCCTAAATTTCTCATGGGATCTGTTATCTGGCAAGGGACATATTGCATCGTTCTTTTTGGTATTTATAAACCCATCTTTCTTCTTTAGCTTCCTTACTGGTTCCACTACATTAATGTGTCCACACCTATACATCCTGATATTGCTATATTTTGGCACACAATAGTTTTACACCAAGAATTCAATACTCAGAACATAAGCATTAACTTACAGTTAAAACAGAATTGAGTTCCCCATAAGCAACGATCTTCTGGTATACCTGAAAAAATTTCTTAGCTGCACAAAATTCAAGAGATTTGTAGTAAAATTGTTCTATGTTGGCTGTTTCCTTCAATAATAGTTAAAAACTGAAACTTTACTACCATGCGATTTCTACTTCAGAAAGTTGGTTTCTAGAAATGTCATCTATCTCGCACTTTAAAATTCTGAATTTTCCCATTTCCATGGCATTGGCGCCAATATTGGTTAGCGAAAAATTTGATTTTAAACATTTGATTTTCAAAGGTCTTAATTGCCAAATCTACACAAATTCCCCCTGTGAAAATATAAAATATAAAAGCCTGACAATCATTAAACTCTTCAGTGGAAGTTATCATGGAAATGTTTCCAAATTTTACAACTGCAGAAAGAAATGTAGGAATTGACCGACAAAAATTCTCTGAGAAAGTTTTTGAGTTAGAATTATTGCCGAAAATGCTTGGGCAAATCTATCATCTACATATTTTTAAATTTAATAACTCCTTGATATGGGGAATCTGGAATTAGAAAGGATTAGAAACAAATTTAAAATTATTGGAGTTCTGTGGGAATCGACCAGCAAAATTCATCCCAAATTTATTGCTTAAAATTCTTATTAAATAAAATTATTGTCCCAAAGGCTTTGGCAAATCTATTACCGAAATGTTTCTAAATTTGAAACTCCTTCAAAATGAACGTGGGGATCAGGTCTGGAATTTGATAGCTGTATCAGTTGTTTTTTTACTTTTGGATAGTATATGACAGCTTAAAAATTTATTAGACGAAAATCTATATTTTTATTAAATTGTAAATATGACACTTCAAATTTTTTATAAACCTTAAAAATTTATTATAGACAATATAGTATTTTAGTTTATATTATAAATATACATTATTTTATAATATTTATGATAAAATATAAATTTATTTATAATATTTTAAAATAATAAGATATGAATGTTTCTAAATTTAAAAAACTTAATATAATTTATTCATAAATTAAAAAAATTGACAATCATTATTTTTCTTAAAACTTAAAATGAAAGACACTAAAATAACCAAACCGTCAACAAGTGGAGTGGGGATTGTAGATATGAGGTTCCTGAAATTAGAAACAAACTATAACTAATTGGAATTCTTGTGAAGTGGGTCATAGCTTGTATTTTTAAAGTCACTTTATTGTCTTGTTGTTTCTATTTACTATTATGCTTCCTCCTTTGCCTTTATAAAAAGGTCTTCATCTATTTAAAATTAGTCAATAATTATTGATTAGCAATGTTTATATTAGATTTGTCGTAAATGTAAATAAATAAATGTGTTCGAGAACAAAATTTAACAAGTTAATGGGTAGATATGGTGTTCGGTTTTGGAGCTTCTTGAATCAATTTGATTTCAAGTCAATTATTTTTATGTAGTCTTATGGCATTGTTGTTTGTAACATGTAGTGTTTGTAACAATTAGCCAATATATCCCAACATATTTCACAAATAGTTTTAAGTAGAAATTGGCAAGACCATCAAAAAATAAGGAAAGGGCTTCAGCATTGTTTTCTTTCTTCCCTATTGCTTCAACATCAAAAGCACTAGCAATATATCCCTACTTAGGATTAGCATTCATTTTAGAAACAACAACAATTACAATGTGTTTGTAACTCAGTAGTGTAGATTTTTTGGTCACACCAAAAGCACGCACTGGTGGTGGAGAGGGACAACCATGTACCATGTAGATTGTGTCGTCACACTAAAAGAACATACTGGTGGTGGAGAGGGATCTCATAATGGATATAGTCTCTACGCCAATATGTAGCTTATGCAATAGAGGTTAAAAAACTTTCTAAAATAATTCCATGGTTGATGCTATAAGAGGATGAATCGACAACCTTTACGCCTGAGAATAAGGCCTCTTCTTCAATCTAGAATAGTCTTTGAATTTGGGTTAAACCTTTGTGGTTAGTTAAATAATTATATATAATGCATAACTATAAATTATAATAAGTATTAAGAAACATTCAACAATAGTAGCAAAGAGTGGAGTGTAATATCTTAACAAGAACTCTTAGACCAAAATATTAATATTTAAAATAAAAATAATATAAAATAGTTGCAAAGTAAATTAAATATTTTTTAAGTAAATAAAATAGATTATTTAAAATATATTTACTAGTTATAATATACTGATTAATAAATTACATTTAGGTGTGTTCTATAATGACAAAAGGGAGTGGAATATAATAATGAGTGTATTGATAAAAAAATATTATCTTTTATACCTTCAATTTAATTTTTGTTTAAATGTTAAAACATTTGATATGATAAAATGTAAATATCAATATGTAAAATAAAATAAAATATTTTTTTATATTAAATATAGGTAGGTCAAATACAAAAAAAAAAAGAATCCACCAAGAGTATCAAAAAAGGAGGCCTAGCCTCACCACGAACTCAGAGTATCATGTATACAAACTCAAAACAAAAGAAAGAAGAAGCTAAAGAACAACTAGTGTAAGACATCATAATGGGTATCAACCCAAGTAGTCCAACCAAGAGGACCCTCCATCCAAACTATGTTCTTACGCTCCTGGATTTGCGTAAGCGTGAATATTTCATCTTTCCTGGAATTAATATTCTTCCCAATCTCTTGATTCAGCCTTTTACAAGTTCATTCAAACATTTGAAGGTCATTGAAATTCCTCCTCCACTTGTAACCATGCTTCAACTCATAGATGAAGAATGTGGCGTGCCCATCTTTCAAGAATCTCCTCAGCTTGTCTTTCTCCATCATCATTGTTGTGTGGACCTGAAGAAAGATTTTTTAAAACGTGACTTTTTGAAAAAACTCAGTAAGAATTCTAGGGTTGCTTTGATACCTTTCCTCGTTCCTGCACTTCCAAATCTGCTAGAGGATGTTAGAAGACAGCATATTCCAAAATAAATTAGCATCCTTTTTAAGCCCATCAATATGCCCAATAACAATTTCCAGAATATTCACATTTAAAGGGTAAAAAATACAAAACATGTTCCAGATTTCTTTAGCAAAGATGCAATCAAAGAGGATATGTCTACCAGTTTCAGGAAGTCTACAAAGATGGCAAATATCAGTAGTGTGACCATCTTTTCTAATAGGGAGTCTGTCAAGCAGAGTCAGTCACTTAAAACATCTGATTTTAGGCTCAACAAAACCTTTCCAAAGAATATCAAAATACTTCTTCCAAGACACAGCATCAAGAGAAGAATACCAAACAGTATTGATATGATTAATAATATTTTCATTATAATCAATGATTCTATAGATATTCTTGGCTTTGAGATTAACCATAATGGCCCCATCCAGCCATTTGCACTTTAAGCATCTATGAGAGTCCACATGACAGTCAGAAGGTAGGTCCTTAGTAGCCTTGACAATCATGTTATAAGTCTTCTTTTGGGAGTTCAGAATATTAAATATGTTCTTAAGCTCATCCCAATTGATGAGTTTATCATTTTCAAAAAGATCAACAAGCTAGGAGATCCCCAGATTAGCTCACATGCTAGCAGAACATCCTTGGGATAGGGCTAGGGGTTTACCAGCCATGTGCAAGTTCCACCTGTACACACAAAAGTAGTGCACTTTTATGAATCCTTACATGCAAGAAAACTCAAGAATGAGCCCTCACAAATCGATCCATAGTTCTCTATGTATGGAGTTGCAAGATTATAAAATTGCTCTCAGGTAGAGCTATGAAGCTAATGACCTTGCTAGTCAACCACACAATGAGAGATTCAAGTGAAGACAAGAGCAAGAATGTCAATATCCCCAAGAATCAAATGAAATGCAAATGCAAGTAAACTAAGAATGAAGATGCAAGCTAAGCTAAATGATAACAATGCAATGCTTGAAAGGAAATCTAATCTATGAAGGAAAGTACAAGCTAAACTATGAAAGGAAAGTACAAGTCTTACAATCCCTCCTAATTAAACTATGTGAGATTGATCTATTGCATAAAGGAAATCTATACTGAGAATGCCATGATTATGCAACTATGAAAGCAAACTAAATGAAATGCAACAACAATGTCTTCAAAGCTTGGATGCAAAGATGTCTTCAAAGAGCTCCAAATAACCTAGAAAACCTACAGCATAATATTAGTATTCAAAAATGCACATGAAAATGAAGAAGAGAGCTCTCCTTTTATAGGAAATGGAAAAGAATGGACCATGGAGATTAAGAGGCAAAAGATTTAATCAACAGTGGAGCATCAAAGAAGAGCAATCCATGTGCACAAATATCCTCCAATGAGAAAATAAGAGTTAACTTTTGTGTCCATATGAGACAAAAAGTGTTTTTTCCCTTTTTATAAAATAAGAATAATGCTTTATTTGTGCCACTTAGGATAAGAGGAAAAGTGGGGGCTTTTTATTTATTAAAAAGGGGAGGAAATATTCCTTTTAAATAAATAAAGACTTAGGATAAAATGGTTAGCCCAAGGCAAATAATCGAATAAATGATAAAATAGGAACTTGATCAAGGAAATTGATATAATTGATAAAATGCTAATTTTTTAAAAATATTGATTCAGGGATTTGATAAATTGCTGAACGGGGGCCCAAAGTCTAGGCGATCATTTTAGGGTGCATACATTTGCCCCTCTTTGACTAATGTGTGATCATTTTGGGAACACATGTGGTCAAAGAAGAATTGAAATGTGAGATCGATTTGGGATCACAAAACAACCCAGATGTGTGTTCATTTTGGGAACACATCAGGACAAAGATAAGCAAAAAGCTGAAAGACAAGACCAACACTGTCGCTGCTAGGTGAAAATCAAGCCTTAGACAAAACTATCATCGTCGTTGCTAGGCAATAATCAAGTCTGAAAAATAGGAGATAAAAATTGAAAGACAAAATCACCACCGTCGCTGCTAGGTGATAATCAAGTCTCAAAATAAGAATCTCAAGCTGAGCTGAATGATAAAGCTGAGTCAAAGATTAAAGTTGATAGGTACTGCCCCCTCAAAATCAAAATCAAAATCAGGTAGAGGAGAACAGGAAATTGATAAACTTGATCAAAGCACTAGAAATCATAATCGAAGATAAAGGATAACAAGATAACCATTAGGCAGTGAAAACATGCCCTAGTTTGACCAAGTCAAACACAGAAAAAAGAAGTGAGTGAAAATGAATGATAGACTAGAAGGTCGAAAGAGATGGGGGTGAAGAAAGGAAGATGCCCCAACAGAGATCGAAGGATTATGCCTCAAATGGTCAGCCAACTGCGTAGATGAGGGTGAAATTTTTAAAATACAATTTTGACTATCAAGATGAACTCATATTTTGATTTCAAGTCTAAAAATGGATCCAGGACGTCGAAATTAGCTAGGGGTGCAATTTTTGCGCAATTCTGAGATATTTTGAAAATTAGGTCAAAAAGTCAAAATGCTATAAAAGGGGTAAAAGTGTCATTTTCAAAATCATTTGTCATTTAGCCATTGTGAGAATTTCAAGATCTTAGAGAGATAAAATGGACCAGTAAGGAATGATTCCCATCCACAGGCATTAGTTTGAGTGTGGTCGGTTGCACAACCGGCCTCCACACTATGCTGCCCCAATGAGTTTTCAAAAAAACTTCACTTTTTTGAGTCATTAATGAACATTTAATACATTTAAACACGTTTTCAAATTTTTGAAATTTCAAATTTTTAGATTAGGGTGAACTATTGCACGATACTTTATAAGTATCGCGCCCTTTGGGGAAAAACATCACGCGATACTTCACGGGTCCCCAAAGTATCGCACGCGTATAGACACCAGTATCACACGATAACTAGCGAACTATCACACGATACCGGGCAAAGTATCGCATGACCAAAGGTATATCGTGTCACTATAGAAAGAAGTATTGCATGATACTTGTTCCAAAAGCAGTATCGCCCAAGTGCAAAAGTTGATATTTTAAGTATTTTTTAGCAAAAATGACATGGGTCTAGACAAGTTTACGTTGTATATGCCTTGTACTAATTTTTAGACATTCATCATGATATGTACTAACATCTAGCTTGGTTTAATGGTTTGTAGGAGTACTTTCTAGCGCTACTCATCAGAGCGCCGAAGGTGGTGGGACTGAAGTGTGCCCGAGATCTTGATGATCCGAGCAAGGCTGACTTGAGAGCAATGGGATTTGGATATTTGGTGTGGTTCCCAGATATCCAGGCTGATCATGGGTTGTTGATTGCTCTTGCTGAGAGATGGTACAGTGAGCACAACACCTTCCACCTACCCATAGGAGAGGCATCCATCACACTGGAGGATGTCTATCAGATTCTCTGAGTACCATGCCATGGAGAGCCAGTGAGTAAAATCATGCTTTAAGATATAATCGTTTAAATATAATGTTCCCATATGATGAAAACTAACATGATTGTTTGCTGGCACAGGTGTACTATGATTAGGATGCCACTGAGGGCCGACATGCTATCCAGGGCATATTTCAAGATGTCACTATCATTGATAGACACGTCAGTTGGAAGTGACTAATTGATGATTTTGGTAGAGACTTCCCAATGTCATGCATTGTTGCTTCTATCATCTCATAGGCCCTGATGACTAATCATAGTCAGAAGGGATTCCCTCTCAAATGGGATAGACTACTGGTTGACTTGGTAGGTAGACCTCGGCGCATGGCATGGGGACCTACCATACTTATAGAGATGTATCATGAGCTACACGAGATCATCTATAGGGACAGTCAGACATGGGCTTGCAGTGCCATCCTGGCACAGGTGTGGGCTTGGGATCACATCGCTGTGATACGGCCCAGGATTCAGCCGAGGGAGAGGAGATATCCCTATATATATAGGTACGGAGGATTCATATCACATGCCCATACTGGAGATGTGACACACTATTGACAGGTTCTGGATGAGATGAAATCATTCACATGGAGGCCATACAGGGATGCTGAGGCATGGGGGGATGCAGATGATGAGTTGAGCTATATGCTATGTAGTTGACCATTGGTAGGATGACACTCTGAGATTGTCAAGAGGTTCTGCATCACACGGGTATGGCAATAGTTCAGACGGTAGCAGTGAGTCTCCATAGAGACTACTACTTATGCCAAGGCATGGGATGAGGAGGGACATGGGTGGCTACCCATGTTGGACTATCAGTAGGCCATGGCAGAGATAGATGGCATCAGGAGGGAGCCTTGGGAGTACCTTCCTGATATGGCCGATGCAGGATCAGATGTAGCATATAGGGCTGAGTGACGGAGGGCACCATTCCCTCATTTCACAATACCTGATGCTCCGGTAGCAACTCAGGGTGGGGATGGGGATGATGGGGGAGATGGAGGAGATGGAGGGAGAGGGAGAGGGAGAGGGAGAGGGAGAGGGAGAGGGAGAGGGAGAGGGATGGAGAGGGGGGAGGGATCAGGATCAGGATTAGGTGGCTGGAAATGGCCATGGGGATAGAGATTGGTGACCCCTAAGGATGAGGCGAGACCAGCTCACCGACAGGTAGAGGTATAGCAGGATCAGCCTACAGGAGGGGATGACCTGAGAGCTAGGATCCAGGCTCTAGAGATAGAGATGCAGTAGCTATGCATCACCATAGCAGTGAGAGAGCAGTAGCTAGTTGATTTGAGGGCAGAGAGAGATCAGCAGATCACTGATCTTAGGGTAGAGATAGCACACCGGGAGCAGGTGGCATAGGCTGATGCAGCAGAGATCTGGAGATAGACAACATGAGCTGCTTACTACCATGGACTCTACCTACAGGTTGTACCCAAGGGATGGAGAGTTCCATCTTACTCACAGAGGGCAAGCAGGTTAGATATGGTGCCAGACAGGGCAGCAGCACCACCTCCACCACCACCATGTGATGGGGAGAGTTAGACCTAGGTTTAGGGCTTAGGTTTAGATGTTTTTAGACATATCCTGAGACTTGTGATCCAGATTTTGGGATCTCATATTGTATGTTGTATGATGACATTGATTTATATATGAGATTACTGGATGTTCGATATATCTTGTGTTTACGTCTCACTTGTGATGGATGTATCAGTTTATGTATTGTCTTGTCATTTTGCTCAAAATGTATGTTTATATGCTCATGTGTATTCTCTCTCATAGATGTATGTTTAATTCTCATGTGTATGATATAGACTCATGTTTCTAAAAATGAAATTTTTTTGAGATATAGATATGATGATATGATTAACCCCTTGTGATGATACAAATAGGTTTGAGATGAAAGACAAAGAGTGAAAGACATGATCGAGAAAAGGGAAGATGAGCGCAGTTGACCAACAGGTCCACGTGAGATGAAAAAGGAGAGCTCTCTCCATATGCAAAATGCAAAAAACTAAACTATCATGAACCTAGGAATGCAAGCTACTATGAAAGTGGTTGACTCGCAAGGTCACAATGCTTATAGACATCTAATTATCATCATTGAGTGTTATTGGTAGCGTCGTAAGATCATACAATACTCACTAGTATGACTACGAGTATATGAATATGATCTATATCAGATAGAAATGTGGGAATCCCACCTAGGCACCAAAGACATGTAGGTCGAGATGACTAGTGCAATGAGATTACCTAAGTTTTCTATAGAGAGATTATGCTTGCATCAGGACATAAGAAGATCAAGATGGCTATAAGCATGCACTCGTAAAATAGTCAAGGATAATACCTTGTCAATCCCTAGTGTCAAGTAGGACCAGCATAAATGCTCATGACAGTTAGGATCAACGAAATATACCCACAAGTAGATAAAGAAATAAAACATATTCTCATACTCTCAGTCTTCTAGCTATGCATCATCGAAGACGTCTCAGGGAGAGACCACTCATCAAAGAAATCTTCATAGATAGCACACTAAGAAAAATAAAGTCAACATATCTCAATTGTGTTGATTGTTTAAGTGCATGTGTGTTGGTCATAGAGTCAAACTCTGATTATCGCATCTGCAAATGAGCAATATCACATCATACTAGACTGGTGGGTAAGACATCTGACAAGTGTTGAGAAATACTCTATGCTAGGGTAGTGTTGAAAAACACTGTTTGGGGTGGTGTTGAAAAACACCTGTTGTGAAATGCCCTAAGAGACAAACGCACCTAAAGGACCTACGCTAACAGGTATGCCCCCTAGACAAAGACAAAGACCAATTCTAGACCAAGGCAACAAGGTCAAGTCATGATGGAGAATGGCTAAGTGTCGAGGACGCATGCTAAAAGACAAAGGTGCAAAGGCCTCAAGTATCCCCTGTTTCCAGGTTTTCACCACTTGGAAGATTTTTATTTTTATTTTTATTTATTTTTTTCAATTTTTTGATTTTTTTGTATTTTTTTCAGGACTTTTTATGCTTTTTAGGATTTTTTCACCATCATATATGAATTTTTTTTGGTATTTTTTCAGGATCAATAAATATGTACAAAGGATGCCCCCAGACAAAATAGGCATCATGGATAGAACTTCTTGAGGTGCAAAACATTAATAGGATCAGGGAGTTGTTCCCCCTATTCATCAGATAGAAAATAAGCACCTATCCCAAAAGCAGCAGTAATAATGTATGGTCCAAGCCAATTAGGTTCAAATTTTCCCTTTTGTTCTCGATGTTGTTGGTTCTTAGGATTCTCACGTAGGACAAGATCTCCTACTTGAAATTCCCTAGGGAAAACCTTCTTGTTGAATGCTTTGGACATATGTTTTTGGTAGATTCTCATGTAATCAAAAGATGTTCTTCATTTCTCATCAAGAAATTCCAATTCTTGCAATCTCAAGGCACGATAATCTTCATCTTTAATCAAACCTTTGAGAGAGACTCGAAGTGAAGGAATCTCAACTTCTAAAGGTAATATTGCTTTAGCACCATAAGTGAGGGAAAAAGGAGTAGCCCCTATGGGAGTACATATACTCATTTTATAAGCCCATAAGGCTGGATTGATCTGTAAGTGCCAGTCTCTACCATTCTTGTGAACTGTTCTATGGAGAATCTTAAGAATGGTTTTATTGGAGGCCTCTACCTATCCATTTCCTTGTGGGAAGTAAATGGAGGACCAATGCTATTTTATCTTGAATTTTTTTGTAGAGGTGTGTAAGGTCCTTGTTTTTGAATTGACCTCCATTGTCAGTGATTATCTCAGAAGGTATCCCAAACCGACAAATGATATGATTCAATATGAACAAAGAAATTGTCTTGCCTGAGGCAACAGATAGTGGAATGACTTCTACCCATTTGGTAAAGTAGCCAGTAGCAGTAATTATGAATTTATGTCCACCTGATGAGTTGGGATGAATCTTCCCAACAAGGTCAAAGGCCCAGCGCTGAAATGGCCAATGAGAAATAGAAGGAATAAGCTCCCTACCTAGAGCATGAATCAGGTTTCCATGTTTCTGACACTTTTCACATGATTTGGAAAAAGCTATAGCATCCATCTGCATTGTGGGCCAATAGTACCCCACCCTAAGCAACCTTCAGGCCATGGCAAGACCATTAGAATGTCCTCCACAAATGCCCTCGTGGATGTCAACTAATCCTCGATCGAACTCATCCTTTTCCAAGCACCTAAGAAGTGTCCCATCTAAACCCCTCCTATACAAATCACCAAAGATAAGGGTATGGTGAGAGGCATTATGGACAAGGTTTCTTCATTTAGATCAGTTAAATGATTTGTGAATGATGCCATCATGGAGGTATGAATAGATAGCACCATAATGGGAAGACTCATGAGTGACCAAGGTACAAATGACATGGCTTTCAAAGGAGTCAAAGATGGGATGGTGTAGCTCTTCCACCAGGAATTCAAATCTTGATTCATGTTGTTCCAACTGAAGGAGTGAAGCTAATGTAGCCATAGCCTCTGTAGCCTTGTTTTCTACTCTAGGGATCTGTTGAAATGTTACAAATGTGAAATAGCGTCGCAATGAATCAACCATCTTTTTGTAAGGTATCAACTTATCATCCTTAGTTTGGTACTCTTCATTTACTTGGTTGATAATTAATTGCAAATCCCCAAAGACATGTAGCTCTGTGATTCCCCATTCAATGGCCATTTTCAATCCATTGGTTAAAGCCTCATATTCATTAATGTTGTTTGTGCATGGGAACAATAATTTATAGGACTTGGGAATAGTACACCCATGAGGGGAAACAAACAACACTCCAAGTCCTGATCCACTTTGCATATTTGAACCATCAAAGAACATCTTCCATGTTCTTGTAGTCACGTACATTATGTGTTCATCTGGAAACTCAACTTTCATTGGTGCTTTGTCTCGAATTGGAAAATCAGCCAATTGGTCAGCAATGGCCTATCCTTTTATAGCCTTAAGCTCAACATACTCTATGTCAAATTCTGAAAGAATCATCATCCATTTAGCAAGTCTACCCATGAGAGCAGCCTTACCAAGCAAGTATTTTAGAGGATCAATTTTGGCAATGAGATGTATAGTATGGGCAAGCATGTAATGACGCAACTTTTGGGAAGCAAACACCACCACAAGGCAAGACTTCTCAATACTAGTATAATTGACCTCATAGGAAACAAGCGTTCGGCTAATGTAGTAGATGGCTCTTTCCTTCCCCGTATCATCAAGTTGAGCCAAAAATGCCCCCAAGGAAGATTCAGTCACTGAGATGTACAAAATCAATGGTTTTCCTGGGATAGGAGGCATCAAAATTGGAGGATTAGCCAAGTATTGTTTTATTTGATCTAGGCTCTTTTGGCAATCCTCATTCCAAGCACATGTGGCTCCCTTATGCAATGTCTTGTTGAATGGTTGTGCTCTATTTGCAAGTTGTGAAATAAACCTCCGTATGGATTGGAGTCATCCTTGAAGGCTTCTCATTTGACTAATATTCTTAGGAGGTAGCATATCTAATATGGCTTAAACTTTTTCGGGATCCACCTCTATTCCTTTGGCTGAAATTATGAATCCTAGAAGTTTACCTGAGGTAACCCCAAATGCACATTTTTTGGATTCAATCTTAATTGAAACTACTCCATTCGATCTAGAATTACATCCAAATCTTGTAGGTGTGTACCCCTTTGTTTAGACTTGGCCAAGGTAAAATCCACATAATCCTCCATGTTTTTATGCATCATATCATGAAATATTGTGGTCATAGCTCTTTGGTATGTGGCTCCTACATTTTTTAATCCAAATGGCATGACGTTCCAACAATAGGTTCCCCATGCACATGTGAATGTTGTCTTTTCTTGATCCTCAAGAGCTATTTTTATTTGGTTATAACCGAAAAAACCATCCATTAAAGAATATATCTCATAGCCCGCAGTCATATCCACTATCATGTCTATGTTAGGGAGTGGAAAGTCATCCTTTGGGAAAGCTTTGTTAAGATCCCTGAAGTATGTGCATACATGAATGGACCCATCATGCTTTGAAAATGGAACAATATTTGAGATCCACTTGGCATAGTCGATAGCTCTAATAAATCTTGCTTGTAAGAGCTTTTCTAATTCAGCCTTAACAAGGAGAGCTATGTGAGGGTGCATTTTCCTCAACTTCTATTTTACTTGTTTAATAGATAAGTGATGCATAATAAGATTAGTGTCAAGCCTTGGCATGTCTGAATATGTCCAAGCAAAATGAATTTTCTTCTTTTGTAAGAACTTTGTGTATGCCTCTTTTTCTTGCACTAACAGAGACTGAGCTAGATGAATCACCTGTGGAGCCTCTTCTATATTCAAATTTACTGGTTGCTTAGGCTCAATAAGAATTGATGACCTATCTTGGAAATAACTCAGTAGGTTATTAAGTACCCCATCCTTAGGTGCCTCAAAGAGGTTTTCACCTTCGGATACGTCCTTTCTTTTTACTTTTTTGGGTTCTGACACTGCCACATAGTGGTTTTCACCATCAGAACCATTTCTCTTTTTTTTATTTTCTTTTATTTTGTGACTGAGGTACTTAATATCCAGCTCTGTCATACTTGTTGTAGGTTCACTGGTGGAAGAGACTATGGGTTCAAGAGCATTCAAGTAGCAGGCTATCTCATAGTCATTGTGAAAAGTGAGGAGTTGAGGCTCTTGCCAAAGTTGTGACCAATCAATCAGATGATGGTTTACAAGGGGTAGGTCAATGACTGGTTCAACATTATTGATATGAAAGGCATTATCTCTGGTGATCACATAGTTAGGATCTGTCAAGTCTCCCTCTAAGATACCCAAATTAGGACTCATCCTACCAAATGAAGCATCATCCACTAAGGCAATTCGAGGAGTCCAGTCCTCTAGTCCTACACTAGGTTCGTTGGCCGCATCGGGTTGAGTACTATAGGTGTGGAGAACATCCATGTCTAAATCAACTGTTGCATCTGAAAGTGAGTCCCATTCAAACTCATGTGAGTTTGTCTCTAAATCAGTATTTGGGCATCGTGATGTAGAAGCCTCAAGGTTGGGAAGGATCTCCTCTTCTCTAGCACTAGTGTTGTTACCATCTGTCGCAGCTAGGATAGAAACGCTTTCCATTGTCAATCTAGCATTCATATAGTCACCATCCATCGCAGCTAGGATAGGAGGACTGTCAATTGTCAAATCTTTTTAATCTCTCCAAAGGAGAGCTATTGAGGGTACCCAATCATCAAACATGTCTTGTTGGTTTTGGAGATTAGGTGTATAATCTGAGTCACTGTCACTATCCATTGTAGCTAGGATAAGAACACTTTTATTCTTTCCATTATCAAACCCCAAGCCAACCGTTGACTTAGTCCTATGACCAAAAATAGCATGGTTGAGTGGTTCAGCCTTGGCATCTAACCTGTGACTGAGAGGGCCATGACCTAGATAGCCCATGTTGGTAACCAATGTGTATCCTCTCCCATAAGTCTTAGGAGATGGAGAAAATTTTTCATTATGTAGGTACTTTTCTTCTCTGTATATCCAATCTCTAACGGCCACCTCTTCTTTCTCATCCTGAATAGGTACTAAAGATTCTACAAAAGTATCAAATAGAGTCATGGCTGAAGACGAGGGACGCATCTCTTGTGATGGTTTACCATAGGACCTAGGTGAAATTGGTAACTTTGTAAAGGAGTCAATTTGATATCCTCCCATACCAAGGTCTATGGACTTGAATTTATCCTTACATTGCTCAAGAGCTGACCCAAAATTATCTGCTTCTCTATTTAAGGGAACATGGGCCCCTGCTAAAATGATATTAACAGATAAGGTACTATCACCTGGTATGCAGACTTCTACGTCATTGTATGGAAACTTGACACATTGGTGATAGGTAGATGATACTGCTTGCATGTCATGAATCCATGGTCTACCTAGTAGGATGTTGTATGCTAGAGGACCAGCATCAACGATTTGAAACAAAATGTCCTTTTCAACAGGACCAATTCTAACTGGAAGAACAGCTAACCCCTTAGAACTTCTCTCAACCTCATCATAGGCTTTGATAGTGATTTTCTTCCTGGTTTCAATGGCATGCTCTGAGTAACCCGGGTTTTTCAAAAGACTTAGAAAACAAATATTGAGCCCAGCACCCCCATCTATCAACACATGCCTAACATGGGTTTTATGGATCATGACTTCAATGTGAAGGGCAAGATTGTGCAAATGGCTCAAGGATTTATCATCTTCTTCAGAAAATGTAAGGTAATGTGGGCTAGCCAAGTGGTTGACCATGTTCTAGAATTGGTCAACATCTATATTATTAGGGACATTTGCTGCATGCAAAGCATCCTCAAGGACACGCTTGTGTCTAGGAGACAATTCTAAGAGCTCAAAGATGGAAATCTGCACTGGCGTTCGCTATAACTAATCAACAAGGTTGTAACTTATATCAGGACCAACTGCAAACTTAGGAGGGACACTTTTGGACACTGTTTGCTTAGGTTTTCTAGAATTAGGACCTCTAATGAGAATAGGACCTTGGGACTGACCCCTAGTAACAGCATTGAGAGGCTGAGATGACCTTCAAGATTTAGGACCTCTAAGTACAACAACAAGTCCTTCATCAAATATTGGAGGTGAGCTTACATCATAGTCATAGGGATCATTCCCTCTCATCATTTTGACATCATTGTTCACAACCTCAAGCATATTAATGACATTTTCTGTAGCTGTATAGGTATAATTGATTGAGGCCTTGCCACTCTTGTTTTGAGAGGTCTCCCCCTTCTCATACTTAGGCAAGGGCTCCTTAAAAGCTTTGTGGTCTGTGTTTGTGGTCAATCCATCAACTTGTAATTTTCCATTCTCAATAAGGTCTTGAACAAGATGTTTAAGTTTAAAACAACCTTCAATGTCATGTCCAATCCCATTGTGGTATACACAATAAGCTTTCTCATTCCACCAATAAGGTTTAGGATCTGGTATGCGAAATTTTGAAGGATCATGAGGTTGTACCAAATTATGAGCAATCAAGGTCTTAAAAATATCTCCATAAGAGTCCCCAAGTTTAGTGAATTGCCTCTTTCCTGACTTAGATTTATCTTGATACTTGGGCTTGTGCTCTTGTTGATCTGAGGATGTCTGCAGCTTCATAGCTTGAACTGCGTTAGATAAATTAAGAACTCCTTGTTCCTTAGGTTGTGGAGATTCAACAACTCCGTTATTGACTACGTGCTTATTTTTGTTCCAATATGAGTTTTTTTTGTCTGTATTATTGTTGTTATTATTTTGGCCATTATTGTTGTTACTTTGTTTGGCCAAAATACCTTGTTCTTTTAGAACATCCTCGATGCGACATTTAGTTTCTACCATAGTGTCAAAAGAATTAAAGACCATTTTTCTAACTTCATATCTTAATTCTGGCACTAGATTACTCACAATTATATCAATCCTTTCTTCCTCAGGGATGGTCCTAGAATACTTGGAGCATAAGCATCTCCACCTTTGTAAAAATGTCACAAAGGGTTCCCCTTGATTCTATTTTAATTTACACAAATCAAGCATAGTGACTGACCTTGATAAATTATATGCAAAATGCTGCACAAACCTTTGGACAAGTTCTTTGAATGTTTTAACAGGAGGGGTAATGTTAGTAAACCACTCCATAGCTTGGCCTTTAAGGCTCCTTGGGAATAATCTCATAAGGTAGGAGTCCTCATGATGAAATTCAAAGCTCATGATGTAGAACTGTCATACATGGTCATGGGGGTCACCACTACCATCATATTTGTCATATGTGGGGATTTCAACCTTTCTAGGAAAATCTACCATAACCACACTTTTGTCAATGGGATTGGGACATATGGATTCCAAGTTGAAGGAACTCTTAGGAGCCATCATTTTTTCCATAGTCTTTTGCATCTGCTTAATCACCTCATCAGTTGAAGGGTTTTGCTTCTTAATCTTTTGGTCCACATCAAAGTTGTATGGGACTTTTGCACCCTTATTGATTAGACTTTCTAAGAACTGATCTTTATTTTACTCCACATACTTCTCCACATATTGTTGGAAGGATGGTTCTTGTTGCATTGTCATGAAATCAATAATGTCAAGGTTGGCATTACTTCCTCCATGTTGAGAGCCATGATGAGCTCGTTGGGAGGGTTGTCTTGAATATCTAGGAGGTGATTGTCTCCTATGATGGTTATACCAAGAAGTCCTTCTTCCTCTAGGACTACGTGATCTTGATGGAGTCCTTGACCTTCTTCTTGGACTTGGTGAGGGAGTAGATGGTGGAGAGTTGGTTCCACTGTTGGTACCCCTATTGTTGAATTGGTCATGGAGTTGTTGTGCTAGGAGCCTATCTCGTTCTTCTTGTGTGGCTCTTCTCCTTATGTCTCGCAAAGCTCTTTCCCCATCCTCCAATTGTTTGAATCTTTCTTCCTTAGCAACTTGTTCATCCAAGAAGGCTTGTTTTTCCCTCTCAATGCACCTCAACCTATCACTTGTGTATCGTGAGGTGTCTCTAAGTGGAGAAGGTTGTCTTGAATGTCTAGATATATTAGCTGCATTGATATGAGCATCACCAGATTCATTGTTTTGGTCTTCATGTTGTGACCATGTATCTGAGTGAGCTTGCCTATGATGTTTCTCAGCTCATTAATGAGCATCTAGATACCTTGTGTTGATAGGAGGTGATCCAAGTGGGCTATCAGAAGAAGACCCAGTAGACATTGCGTCACCCCTATGTCATTGGAACATGTCATTAAGAGTTTGATTCATTGCTTCTCTTTGTTTTCTAGTGAAGGTGTAACTCATATCCATATTTGATGAAAAAGGTGCTAAAGAGGAACTCAATTCGTTGGGATTACTCTTTGGGTCAAAATAAACCTCAGACTCACTCTTAGGGGATTGATCGAAAATGGGCTCTTTTCCCTTTCACTGTTGACGAGTCTTAACTAAGGGTAACTGATTAAAGACAATCGGGGGTCATTTTCCTTGATTCATTTGGTACCTTGTTGTAACTAACATGAAAGAAAAGGATTCTTGAAGATAAGATGATCTCTCAAAGTGTCAACACCAAACTAAGATAATTAAAGTTCTCTAATGTCCAAAGAGAGATGGAAAGATAGAAATTACAAATGGCATTACCAACACTGTCAAAGAGGTGCTAAAATCAAAGGATCAATATCCTTGCACATTTGAACTAGGAGGATGGACTTAGCCAAATTGTATAATTGAAATTGAATTTGAGTGGAAATGATTTGGACAGAAAGAGTACTAGAATTCTCCAAGAATGTTACTAACAAGTTTAGAGATATACTTTCTCAACAGGAATAATCTTCTAACTTGACAATTATTCCCAAGGTGACTTTGTAAATCGAATGACACTACCCCTAGAGGGCTAAAATAGAAATTCAGGGTAAAGACAACCTTCCAGCGGCAAGATAAGTTACCTTCCTAAAGACCCAGCCAACTAAAAGCAACTGCGAAATGACTGAAACTAGGTATACAGTAGAAAATTCTCAGGAGACACTTTTTAGGCTAACCAGGCGATACTTTTCACTGAGGTGATATTTCACCTTTCACTAGGTGATAGATCTCACAATAACTAGGTGATATACTCCAGGCGGGTCAGGTGATAAAATAGAGGAAATGAACTATCACGTGATATTTCTTCTCAAAGTAGGCAATACTGTTGCAGAATTGTTCAACTCTTGACCAGAATTATGTAAAATTTGCATTTTTGGGTTTGTTTGATCAAAATTTTCAATTTGAGGGTTGATTTTTTTATTCCAATCACAATGACAATAGTAAATTGATAGGTTTGCAAATAGTATGGGATCAAACGCGTCTTCAAGCACTTGAAACAAGGGCAAAAGCAACCTTGCCAAGACAAACACTTGTGATATCAAAATAGAAAAACACCCTATGAATCTACCGATTGTTTGAATGTTCAAGAATGTTGGCACTGGTATTACACAATCGAAGACACTTAAAGAAATATCTATCCTAGAAATTCAAGGCTCAATACTTAACAACTTGGCCCACACTTGATGCTCCCTTGCCTCACACAAAGTGGTTGCCCACAATAGATATTGGCTTTGTCATAGAGGTTCCAAAGACACAACCAAAGGAACACATATGGTGAGTAATCTTGGGGTGATCTAGGTTATTCCACTTGGATCAATCCTTGCACCAAGAAGCTAAGTGGAAAAATAGGGTGGCCTCTAACTATGGTTCTTAATAAGGGTTTCCATTCGCAGTACCCCTCTTGCTCCTCATAAAGGACTGGGACCTCGTGGCCTCAAGAGTACCTTAAGCATTCTTGCTCAATACTTTCCTCATGGTCACAATCCCACAAGTACTCACATTAAGCGAAAACAAGCACTACGTCTACCAAGGTTTTGTGTCCTTGATAGCCTTGAGTTTATAGTGGGTCGGAATAGCCAGCAATAAGCTTGTCCCCACTTGGGTCGTTCCTCTTGATTGCTCAAGAGTAGGCCCGCTAAAGGATTCTAACAATCTAAACAAAAATGGATCAACTTATGAGGTTCAAGGATTTTGTTTCACCACAAGGGTGAAGAACATACTCCTTTATCTCAAAGCCTTCTCCCAAAAACACCAAGCAAAGGTTCAATTATCCTCTTGTTTTCAAAATCCAAAGATGGGTCAAGATTTTCTGGTTCACCACAAGGGTGAAGAGCATACTTCTCCTACCACCCAAGAATTCCTACAACAAGATATTAAGTGCCTATGAAATGAAATAACTAGTATATGCCGCACTCAATAAAGAAAGCAATTAAACAAGCACTTGACTTGGGTTTTTATGCTTTGGGTAGCCCTGTAAAAACTATTAGTAGACCTTGTGCATTTGAAGCTTTGACATGTAATCTTTTAGCAAAATATTTTAAGCAAATGCACCTACAACCACAACTTGTTAGCCCAACAAGGTTAGAACAATCCAAGATCCAATTAGCTCCAAGCAATCCACTATCAAAAGTATTTAAAACACTAAAGGTGGAACACTTAACTCACCAAGTAAGTGTGAAGTGAGTCCAAAAAGTGGAACATTTAACTCTTCACACAAACTCAAAGCAAGTCAACACCTTAGAAAACTAATGAGATCAAGTAAGCATAAAAGGGAGAACTTTGTGGAACACTTAACCCTCTTTTCAAGTAGACCCCTCCCCTATGTATGAATGTTGACCTTGCATCCAAAGGGCGGTAATGAGGGGCGATTAGAAATAATCGAGTCCAACACCCAATTTAGCTGACAAGATCAATCAAAAGTACTCTTCAAGTGAGTGTGAAGTGAGTCCAAAAAAGTGGAACATTTAACTCCTCATACAAACTCAAGGTGAGCCCACACCTTAGAAAACTAATGAGATCGAGAAAGCATAAAAAGGGGGAAACTTTGTGGAACACTTAATGCTCTTTTCAAGTAGACCCCTCCCCTATGTATGAATGTTGACCTTGCATCCAAAGGGTGGTAATGAGGGGCAATTAGAAATAAGCGAGTCCAACACCCAATTTAGGTAACAAGCTCAATCAAAAGTAGTCTAAAGTTGCTTATCAATACTACTCACAAATGAAAAAGGGTTGAATCAATAGAATATTTAACTTTCCAAGCAAACATAGAGTGAGTCCATAAAGTGGTGCATTTAACTCCCTATGTAAACAAGGAATGAATCCATGCCCCCAATCACTCAATGAGATGTTTGATATTGGAAACCAAGAAGCATTCACCTACACAAACTTGTAAAAACAAATCTATGTTCTTTCATTCACCATTAAGAGCATAAAAGAGATGTGCCTATGAAAGCAAGTAAACATTCAAGCCAAACACATGGGAGGTTCTTTTTAGATCCAAAATCCAAATGTTATAGAGATGCAAATAAATACCTTAAATCCACGCAATGCCCTTAGATCCAAAATCCAAATGAAAGTGCAAGAAACTAAGTACAACTATGCAAATTAATTCTATCTAAGTGCAAGAAATAGAAACAGCAAGCTAACTAAATCAAGATTCGGCCAAAAAACCTCAAAAAGGCTCATTGTCAGGTACAAAAATAGATTGCAGACACCAAAATTATCATGCAACACTTCTCAGTGTACTGGGGTGATAATATTAGTCTGAATGATACTCTGCTCTATACCCAGGTGATACTTTATCTGAGACCAAGAGACAATTCTTGAAACAAGTGGGCAATACTTCCAACAGGGGAAGTATCGCTTGTGTATACAGAGAACTATCACATGATATTCCTAGAATTATCGCACGATACACAGACAGAAAACCCAGAGACCGCGAATAATGTCCAAAAATCACCAAAAATATGACGAAAATGCAAAATCTAAAGGACATAGCTAATCTACTCTGCCCCACGGTGGGTGCCAAAAATGTACACACAAAAGTAGTGCACTTATATGAATCCTTACATGCAAGAAAACTCAAGAATGAGCCCTCACAAATCGATCCATAGCTCTCTATGTATGGAGTTGCAAGATTGTAAAATTTCTCTCAACTAGAGCTATGAAGCTAATGACCTTGCTAGTCAACCACACAATGAGAGATTCAAGTGAAGACAAGAGCAAGAATGCCAATATCCCCAAGAATCAAATGAAATGCAAATGCAAGTAAACTAAGAATGAAGATGCAAGCTAAGCTAAATGATAACAATGCAATGCTTGAAAAGAAATCTAATCTATGAAGGAAATTACAAGCTAGACTATGAAAGCAAAGTACAAGTCTTACAATCCCTCCTAATTAAACTATGTGAGATTGATCTATTGCATAAAGGAAATCTATACTAAGAATGTCATGATTATGCAACTATGAAAGCAAACTAAATGAAATGCAACAACAATGTCTTCAAAGCTTGGATGCAAAGATGTCTTCAAAGAGCTCCAAATAACCTAGAAAACCTGTAGCATAATATTAGTAATCAAAAATGCACATGAAAATGAAGAAGAGAGCTCTCCTTTTATAGGAAATGGAAATGAATGGACCATGGAGATTAAGAGGCAAAAGATTTAATCAACGGTGGAGCATCAAAGAAGAGCAATCCATGTGCACAAATATCCTCCAATGAAAAAATAAGAGTTGACTTTTGTGTCCATATGAGACAAAAAGTGTTTTTTCCCTTTTTATAAAATAAGAATAATGCTTTATTTGTGCAACTTAGGATAAGAGGAAAAGTGGGGGCTTTTTATTTATTAAAAAGGGGAGGAAATATTCCTTTTAAATAAATAAAGACTTAGGATAAAATGGTTAGCCCAAGGCAAATAATCAAATAAATGATAAAATAGGACTTGATCAAAGAAATTGATATAATTGATAAAATGTTGATTTTTTAAAAATATTGATTCAGGGATTTGATAAATTGTTGAATGGGGGCCCAAAGTCTTGGCGATCATTTTAGGGTGCATACACCACCAAATGGATCTTTCACCATATAGATGCTTAGCATCATGGAAATCCTTATTGGTGACTAAATTCTTGACATGGTCTCAGGCTCTCCAGATGGATCTAAAAATAGCAGAGCCTTGCACAATGACCGGGAAGTTGCCAACAATTAAGTCACAAAATGGGAGATTTCTCCAAGTTCTAGCTTTTTTAGGAAAGCCTCTTTCAATATTATGCCTGACCAACACTTTCCATGGATCGTTTCCATCCATAGAATGAAAGATCCATTTGGTGGATAAAGCAATACCTTGAGTTTTAAGGTCTTTAAGCCCCAACCCCCCAAGGAGTTTGTCAGTATGACACCAATCCCATTTGACCACATGTATTTTTCTAATGCCTTTACCATCAAACCAGAGGAAGCTCCTAATGGCCTTTTGAATTTCCAAAATTTGGTAGTTATTGAACATCCAAGCAGAGGAGTAGTATATGCTATATGAAGATAACATCTTTTGACAGACTTGAATTCTGCCAGCAAGAGATAAAGATCTATTATGCCACTTATTCAACTTCTTATTAATTTTTTCCTTAATCCAAGACCACATGTCTTTGAGGGAAGGCTCAACAAAGAAGGGGATACCTAAATACTCAACAATTTTTTGAGGTCCGCCCCATTGGAAGTTATATTGATTGAACCAAGTAGGAGGTTGCTCTTCCCACCCCATGAAAATGGATTTGGATTGGGAGACATGAGCACCAAAGATAGAACAGAACATATTAAGCTTAGTTTGCAAGGCTTCAAAGTTATTGCTGGTAAGCTCAAAACATAAAGCAGTATCATCAGCAAACTGACAGTTAATAAGCTCATCATTGTTAGGAAGATAAAGGCCTCTAACAATAGGGGAAAGTGTATTGTCCCTGAGGATATAGTAAAGGGCTTCTGAAGCTATGACAAAAAGAGCAGGGGCTAAGGGACATCCTTGTCTGATAGATCGACCAAGGGGAAAGGGATTGGAGAGGGAACCATTGACCTCCACCTGGGTAGAGGCATCATTAATCATAACCCTAACCAAGTTACAGAAGAAGGCTGAGAAACCAAAACCTTCAAGCATAATGACGATAAAATTCCACTCAACCCTATCATAAGCTTTTTCAAAGTCCAGGAGTAACATCGCAGAGTTCTGATGAGAACACTTCATCCAATCCATGGCTTCCCATCTAGTAATTAAGTTTTCCAAAATATATCTACCTTTGATAAAACCAGTCTAGGTAGCACAAACAAACTTAGGGAGGATATGAACAAGTCTGAGGGCCAGGATCTTGGCCAAAATCTTATAGGAAACATTGAGGAGGGTGATAGGCCTCCAATTTTTTATAAGAGCTTTGTCCCCATCCTTGGGAAGAAGTTTAATGATGCCACTGTTAATCTCAGGGCCAAGGGAACCATTAGCTATAGCTTCCAAATAAATGTCATGTAATCCTTACAAATCCAACTGATATTGGCCTTAAAAAATTCAATAGGGAGCCCATCAAGGCCGAGGGCCTTATCATTATTGAGAGATTTGATAGCATTTTCTACCTCATCCAAAGAGATATCCTTAGATAATATAGTAATATCGTCATTATCTAGCTTATTGGGGATAAGAATTTTACACTTATTCCTAAGATCAGTAACCTCCTTAGAGTCCTCAGAGGTGAAGAGATTCTTGTAGTAATCAGAAAAGGCTTGGTTAATGATAACAGGATCCAAGATATCATGGTTGTCAATTAGGAGTCTGTCAATAGACTCCTTGGTTTTCTTTTTCTTTAAAAGGTTAAAGAAAAATTTGGAACCACGGTCCCCATTCTGGATCCAACGAGCCTGAGATCTGATTTTAGCACCACCAATTCTAAATTATTGATGTTTCCTCAGGGTATCCTTAGCAAAGATCACCTGGGAGACAAGGTCAATATTAGTGGAATCATTCTGAACATTGATCTCAGCCTCTTGGAGATCAGAGGAGAGATTTTTTTCAATGAACCTATAATCCTTAGCATTCATTTGACCAATGGTTTTGAGGAGACATTGCCAAGCTGGGAGATTGACCTTACATCTGTCAGTCTTGGAGAAGTCAGGGAAATTAACCTTATTGATATTGCAAATAATCTAAATGGCAGCAAGGACATCTTCATCAAGGAGACTGGTATTCAAAATGAATTTGGGATTAGACATCCTGGGGTGAATAGGGGTGAGGTTGAGGCTGACATGGGTAGAGATGGGATGGTGATCAGAGAGGGTAGTGGTCGTAACAAGGACAATTCTATTCTGGTTGTCAGGGAGGAAGGAGAAGACATTCTTGTTACCATAAAAATGGTCAAGTCTAGAATAGATCCGAGAGTGGCCCTATTGGAAGTTGCACCATGTGTGCCATATCCTAGGGTTAGAGGCCTTATTTCCAGCTAAAGGGTCAAACAGAGTCTTAGTATTAATTAACTTGTTCCAGTGAACCTTTTCATTATCTTTCCAAATGAAAGGATTACCTCCAGATTTATCTTGCTAGGACTCAACCATATTAAAATCTCCTCCAATCAGCCAGGGGATATCAGGGAGGGTAGTCATCCATTTCCAAAGATTGGCCCTCTCCTTAGAGTCATTGGAGGCATAAACAAAGCAAATGCCAAAGATGTTATTATTATGATTAATAGTAATCCAGATAGCTCTCTGGTAGGGTGAGGTGCCATTGGCAGTTATATAATTCCCCCATTTGGGGCTGATGAGGAGAGCAATCCCACCTCTGCCTCTATTATGATTAGTGAAAATTTGATCGCATTATTCCATATAAAGTTAAGGTTGGTTTCAAGCATGAAACTGATGGCTTTAACTTCTTGCAACATGAGGAAATCCATAGAGTTAAAATAATTAAGAAAATGCTTAATCACAAATTTCCTATCTGGGGATTCAAGACCCCTCACATTCCAAGATATACAATTCATGAGGAAACATTAGCAGGAGTAGGGCACGCAACACCAGCTTCATCAGCTAAGGGTAAAGACTTAGTAGAACTATCCCCTATTTTCTTACTAGAGGCTTTATTCTTAGATCCTAGAGGCCTTCCCCTATGTTTCAAAGCAAGGGTATCAGTTTTAGGATCATCTACATTTTTGGATTGGGAGTCCACTTCCATAGAGGGCATACCAGGGGGGTTGTTAATAGTAGGGATGATTTCTAAGGAACAATCATCACTTAGTTCTTTAAAAACTTTTTGCGGGAGCTTCCGAGATGCTCCTAAAGAGATATTTAGGCTAGATTTGTTGGAATAAATAGCAAGGGATCAAGGAGGGTTGTCCCTGCTAATTTCAACCAAAGGAGGGATAACAAGAGGACTTTGGGGAAGGAGATTTCCGGATGAAGCAGGATTCAAAGTTCTAGGATGGTTAATGTTGTTACCCTTTCACCTTCTTTTTTTGTTGACAGTTTGGAAGCCATCATCAGCGTTTCCCTTATCAATAGCCATGTCCAAAAAAGGGAAAGAGATTTGAGCGGTAAGGGGAGCAGGAGAGGCTGAATCAAGAGTAGGAGGAGGTTTGGAGGCAATTTCCTCTTGTTTGTTTTTGTTAACAAAAGGAGGAAGATTAGGGTTGGTCAAATTAGTGGGTTGAGGGATTTTAGTAGGGTTCTGATTCTTTTTAATAATGGGGTAATCCTTTCTAAGGTGGCCCTCTTTCCGACATAAGAAACAAGCATTTAGACCTCCCAATATTTCAATAGGGCACACAAAAGTTTCTTCCATGATGTTAATAGAGATGTCACCGGGGATTTCCTTCCCTGGTTGCAAAGAGATTAGGACTCTGGCATCCATATGTGGCACCAGCCTAACAGTTTCATCCATTTGGATGGTTTTGCGCAACGGTTCAAGCAATTGAGGCAAGAATCACCATAAAAAGGGAGGGACATTTTTAACCAGTATCCATCTAGGGGCTGAAAGGGCAAGAAATTCTTCATGCACAACCTCAGGAGACCAAGCCAAAGCATGGAAGGAAGTGGATCCTACGGTCCAATATTGCTTTTTAAGGACTTCAACTTGAGATTCATCATTAACAAAGAAGATCACAAATAAACCCTTCTAGATCTGCTGACAAAAAGAAATGTGAAAGCCCATTTTGAGATTCCAAAAATTGTGAAACCAGTCATCAAAAAATTTCTAAGGAGGACACTTATCAAATTCAACAGCAGAAAAGAAAATCACAGTATTCTTTAACCTATTCTTCTCCTTAATAATATCAGCAAGCATTTCAAGATTAGGAGCGATGGAGAAAGGGGTCAAAGGAACTGTAGAGCACTTATCGGGAACAGTGGCATCATGGGCATTGGCACCTGCAAGGTTAAACTTGGCTTTCTCATTGACAACACTAGTTGTATTGGCCACTGCTTCAAAAAATCTTTTTGGTTTACAGGTAGGGGTAGGGGTATTAACAGAGACACCATTAATGTCAGCATCCTTTGGTGCATTGGGAGAGGGGTTAGGGGGTACGGACTCTGCCAAGCGGTAGAGTGAGGGAGACTGAGAACCAAGTAAATCAACCATATTAATGCAAAGGTTGGAGAGGACTACACCTGGACTGACATTGCGATCGGGGACTTCCAGCTATCTCCCGTCACTCTGTTCAAACCTGCCAGAGATTGCCACCGTAAAGCAGCCTTCACAATATTTTCCAAATTTGCTAATTCGCTAAGCAGAGCCAAAAGTCCTCAAAACTTCAATTTTCATTGATATAAAGTTTTGAAAAAAACTATGAGTTTATATATATATAGATATCTAAAATATTTTTTTACTAATATATATGTCTATATAAATGTACACATATATGAGTAAAAATAAATTTGCTACAAATATAGAAGAAAAAGTAATGAAATGAATATGGAAAAATAGCAAACAATAAACATATTATTAATATCTAACACTAAATATCAATATAAATGATGCAGAGGGATTCGTTCACTTCTGCAAATCTGTTGTTCTGCAAAGTTCATACGAAGGTTCTTCTTAAATCTACGTGTTATACTATTTTCTCTATGAACATTTATTTGAGATCTACAATCCTTTAATATTCTGATAACAATAACGTCGACTTAACATAACAACATCGACTATTATACTTCACAATTTAATCATCGATTCATCTCACCAATATTTGATGACTGTTGCATGTCTTACGGCTCCTTCACAGACTGAGGTTGGACTCTCCATCTGTCACTATGCACGTACATATATTATGTCTGCCACCTTTCCTATTTTCAAATGCCGAGAGCAAACTTACACTGGTATTAAGGGGTTGACCATTCTAAATGGTTCTGCCAGTGTTTCCCACTTGATCTCCTTCTATTATGACTATCTTCACGTCACCTCTTTAACTATCCCATGGCATAAATCAACTCATCTACTTGTTGATAGCCTGATTCGACACCAGCATGAGTTTGTGTAACAGTTCTTGAAAAACTATTATAAACTTAAAACCATTCAAGATTTTAACACTCAATTTCTCTGTCAGACAAAACGTCCACCACGAACTACAAATAATGTAGATTTTGAATAAACATAGTTTCGTAATATTGTTAATCCACTTTACATTTGATGTAACCATTCAAGAATTTAAGAACAGAGAAATTACAAATGAGAAAGTGAAGAATCAAAAGATCTTGACAGAAAATTCAATCCTTCCTTTTATTATTCTATTCCCTATTACATTTTCCTTTCTTCTTCACCGATTCTCACCATCCCATCCTACTCTCCTTCTCGGGTTTTAAATTGCATAGATAAAGAACTTTCAAAACAAATACAACTTGATAACTTCCCACAACCGACTCGATAACATCCTAACTCCTCTAACGGTTTTTCATGACCAATTAGAGGAAGTTCTAAGCACATTAAATTGGTGATACAAACCTTTATTATATAAAAATACTTGCTTCTACCCAATTTTCAACAATCATGAAAAATACTAAGACTCTAGACCTAACCGATTACATCAATATTGACCCTAAATGGCTTACCAAGCCATAGGACAATGTAAAAATAAACATTTATAATGCATTGTAGAGTCCTAGATCTTTGAAATGTTTCGAGCCCCGTGATGCGCCTGTATGAAATACAAATGAAATAACTTGTTAAATTTCTATACTAGATCCAATTTAATCTTTTAAGAGACCCAAGTGAAATCCACCTAACTCTTAAAACCATACTGTTGGTGTAATTAAATATGTACTAATTACACTTTACTTAAGTTTACTTAGGATAATGCATTTGCATATTAGTTGTCATTGTGACACCTAGAAGTATGCATTTCATTTTAGCACATGGTTAGGAGAATTTCCACTTTAGGTGTGATAGTTCTCATCACATACCTCTTTGTGTGTGAGATCCACCTTTAGTGCTCTTATCACATTATCATCCTCTCATTGTTGCACATGCTTCACATACTTTGATGTACAATGGAGGATGATCCACCTTTGGTGGACATGTAATTCCACCTTGTGTGGGTGATATCTTATCATCTCCTTATCATGTAGTCTTATTACATTGCCTATATATTCAGGCACTCCTACTTTGTAATCAATTCAATTATAGCTATAATCAATTATTTGATTATTTTTCCTATCTCTCTTGTGCTATCTTTTGAGCTACTAGATCTTGGATTCTATTCTTTTCCTTAGGAAAATTATTACATGGTATCAGAGCGATATCAAAATTCTTACATGATATCAAAGTGATATCAAAATTCTTACATGGTATCAGAGCCATAGGAGTTTCATTGTATAGCCTATTTGGAGAGATTTTTATATTACAGCTCAAAATTGGAGCTTGCTGGTGCAAATCAGAGATTGGCATCACATTGAGGAGGTCCAAAAACCCCTAAATCAAATTTTGTTTCATCCAAATCAGACATCTGAAGCCAAATCTAGAGACATTTGAATCTTCAAGGTTCGGCGGCGGCGATTTAGAAAAAATAATTTCAGAGGCAATTTTCAAACAGCGATATCTCAGTCATCCGGAGTCCTTTTTTTGAGTAATTTTTTTTGTTTTGGGGTAGAATTTCATGATCTACACAATGGTGTAGGTGATTTCTGATCTTTGTTTCTGATGTTTTTTGAAAATCAAAAATCTAGATTTTTACAACTTTAGAGGCTTCGTTTGGGCTCATATGGACACATTTTCAAGTGCTATTTTTTTTTTAAGTTCATGATTTTTTGTCTACTTTCCAGATCTGGTATTAGTTTGGAAAAATTCTAAGTAGACATAGTACTTTCAGAATTTGGTCTATTTTGGCCTATTTTTAGCACTTGTAATTTGTTAGATCCTTGAGAGATCTTGTGTCTTATTTTTTTTAGTCTACTATAGCTTCATATTTTCTGTTGTAATTATCAAAATCAGAAGTCCACTTTGGTTCATTTTGGCAAGTGGCAATTGTACATGCACTATATATAAAGTGCCAAAATCATCTATTTTAGGGGGGTTCTTTGGCTCATTTCATTTTGGGGGGTGCATTAATTTTTTTTATCTCATTGTTTCATGTGAGAGTTACATCATGGATGGTTTAATTAAGTTGACAAGAGGGAACTATAAGAAATGGAGTGAATTGGTTCTTTCTCATCTTAGTGAGCATAACCTATTGTCCTATTTGTATGAGTATAGACCTAAAATTCCTTCTTACAATTGCGACTCTTACTTAGAAGTTGTTAAGGTTATCTATTTGAATATGGATATGGATGTTATGGATTCCCTTGATGACTATGAAGATGAAACATTGAATAATCTTTGGACTATTATTTGGGAAATGTATGGAGATCCACATATTCCTCCACTTCCAAAACGTCTAGAACCTCCAGTTGTAGCTCCTTCTCCTCCTATTGATATCGCATCTAGTGTTGTTCCTGATGATGCTTGCATTCACATAGCCATGGGTTTAGGAACTTTAGTGCAACAGGATATTCATTATCTTCCATTTTTAGTTCCATGGGATGACTACTTAATAGATATTGCAGGTTTGTTTGTGGAGTCCTACATTTTAGATTTGGGAGACTTCATTGATGACATTCATCTTCTCTTTGTTGAGGATGATCCTTCTTTGGTTGTTGTGAGGGAGCATGCTGACCCTCATGTTCATTCTCTACTTGATCATTCTTTCGAGGGTGACATGATTGTGGATACTTTGATACAACATTTGGAGCAGGTCTCTTTAAATTCAATGAAGACATTTGAGTCTTTGGAGATTGGTTTTCATGAGTCTCAAAATTCACTTGAGATGTCACATTGCATGGTTTAGGTTGATCATACTCATGTGTTGGAGATTCCTATTCAATTTCTTGAGACATCATACATTTTGAGGATTCTTCCTAGAGATTGGGGAGGATTCATTGATCCACCTGTGGACTTGTTTCTTCCTAAGGGGAGGAACATCATTTAGTTTTCTTGGTGCAGTTTCTACATTGATCCAGGTGCATCTATCATGGGTGTACATTCTACATTGAGGGGGGGCTTTCTTGCTTCTCTTCCTACTTCATTTGAGGAGGCATCTTTTTCTTTGGAGTTTGATCCAAATTCTTACATGGATCAGTTAGCATTGGTTCCTTGTTTGTCACCTTCTACTAGGCTTTCTCCTGATTGGTTCGTGGCATCTTCATCAACCAAGGACATGGTGACACTTGGGCATACTTCAGAGATAGCATACTTCATTTGGATTCCCTTTCCTACTTCCTATCAACAATGGGAAGCCTTTTTACATCTATACTTGGTGTATCTTCTTGCTAAGAGGAGAAATGTTGTTTGTAGGCATTGGACTATTTTTTATCTTCAAGCACTTACCATCCTTGGAGGAGATAACTCATTATGGGGGGGATATCATGTCTCCTTATTTTCTTCCTTTGGGGGGATTTTTTATTGTATATACATGATGTATGTCATAATTGGGGGGTCTTCATTACTCCATCCATGCATGCATCTTGTATTCATCTCTCTTTTTGGGGGAGGGTTTTTACCATGAGGTTTTCCCTCTTTCTCCACTTTATGAGAGATTGCATTATCTTTTGCTCTTGCATATTGTACATGGGTACCTAACATGGCCTAGTAGCTGGGACCCATCTTGCATTGTGAGCTTAAGTGCATTCCCCTAAGTTGCACTTAAGGGGGGGTGTTGGTGTAATTAAATATTTACTAATTACACTTTACTTAAGTTTACTTAGGATAATGCATTTGCATATTAGTTGTCATTGTGACACCTAGAAGTATGCATTTCATTTTAGCACATGGTTAGGAAAATTTCCACTTTAGGTGTGATAGTTGTCATCACATACCTCTTTGTGTGTGAGATCCACCTTTAGTGCTCTTATCACATTATCATCCTCTCATTGTTGCACATGCTTCACATACTTTGATGTACAATGGAGGATGATCCACCTTTGGTGGACATGTGATTCCACCTTGTGTGGGTGATATCTTATCATCTCCTTATCATGTAGTCTTATTGCATTGCCTATATATTCAGGCACTCCTACTTTGTAATCAATTCAATTATAGCTATAATCAATTATTTGATTATTTTTCCTATCTCTCTTGTGCTATCTCTTGAACTTCTAGATCTTGGCTTTTATTCTTTGCCTTAGGAAAATTCTTACATGGTATCAGAGCAATATCAAAATTCTTACACATACTTTCAAAAAGGGGTCTACATACAAAATACCCCATGATATTAAATTGTTCAAGCCACTTACTTATCTATGCATTCTTAAAATATGAAACTTCAAAGAACATATAGGGGAGTTTTTGTTTCTTTTCAAGTAATGAAATGAGTCCCTCAAAGACCTGCTATTATAGATTGAACAAGTAAAAGATTGATTATATGGGTTTGTATGAATTCAGGAATTAAGGAATCATGAATTGGGTAATTTAGTAATTAAGGATTTATGAGTTGAATGATTGAGTAATGTGGGTTGAGCCAAAATAAATTGAAGAAATTATGAATCAATGCCTATGAGAAATAAAAGGATTGAGTAATTAAGGAATCAATTCATAATCATATATATATATAAAGGAATATAAAGAATGAATGTTGATTAATTAATTAAAATTATTCAAATTTTAAAATATATGTTTTTTTCAATGTTTATTAATTTTATCTAGGTGTTAATATATGCAAAAAATATAACAAAATATGTATGGAAGGAAGAATAGTTAGACATTTTAGATGATAATACAAATGTCTCCACCTAAACCCTTACCCCAATCATAATTCCAGTCATGATATAAATCCTAAACCTAATTAGAATACTAACTATAATCCTAATCCTAATCCTAAACCTTAAATCTTAATCCTAACCCTAAACCCTAATCCCAATAATAATACTAACCATAATGTAAGTTCCCTAACCCTAACCATAATACTAAATGGGTACAAGCAAGAAATTGGGTCCCAATTCTAAGGAAGTTTTCCCACCCTTGGGAATCCAGCTAGAAATGCATACCCATTTTGAAAAAAATAGTTGGTATGCATTTTAGGATTGGGTACCCGATCCAAAAATTCAAAAAATGCATATGAATTTTTTTGCAAAACACATGTGGGTTTTAAAATGAGTACGTATTATTTTTCAAAATGCGTACATGTTTTGTAAAAGTATTTTTGAAAAAAAATTATACAAACTCATTTTTACATATAAAATTATTATATTTATATAAAAGGTACACATTTTTTGACATGTATGCATTATTTAAAAGTTGAATTCACAACCTACCCTTTGCATTGGTTTTTGGGTCAAGATAAGTTTGATGGAACCAAGCCAATGCCTTAGATCTACAAATTAATGGCTAAGACATTTAAACCCAGAAATTAGGCCTTGCCATAATTTTTTTAAGGCCTTCCTAATCGATTTTTTTAATGAAACAAAAACTCATTGGACTTCTTACTGTTTAGAATTCAAAAATGTTATTTTTGGGGAGATTTCATTAATAATACTATTCTAATATTATTTATTAATCAAACTGGTACCTAAACTTCAAATAGCGAGCCTATCCATTTTTTTAATACTTTTTATTTTAACATTATTTACAAAAAATATTATATGGCATTAATCTACACATAATTCTATTGAAAAAAATTAAAATTAAAATGATAAGTTTTGGCCAATTTATGGTGGTTGTACACCAAAGCTTTTTGAAAGACTTTAGGGTCAGTAAAAAATCAATAAAAAACATTTTAAAGAAAAAAATAAAAATATGCTAATCAATCTTTAGTGTCTTAGGTATCCTTCCCCAAAAGGATTTATAAAAATTCTTTTATTCAAGTCAAAATATGGTGGTTGTAAACTTGTATAGTATAGTCCTGAAACAGGCATTTTGAAAAAGTAGTTTTTACACATGCCTACTAAAAACCAATTTCTACCATGTGGGTATTGTAATAAATTACATATCTAAAAATTAGACTCTAAGCATTACACTTTCTATTGCTAAAGGTTTTGAGATTCAATCTTTAAGTTCCTCAAATTTTTACATCAATTGAGACAAAATTTGGATATTAGAGAAAATATTTCCACTTTTTGTCCAGAAGTGGGACTCAAATTCTTGTAGGAACTCAAATATAATCCTAGTCTTGAAACTTAAACCTTACCCTAAACCCAAACCCTAACTCAAACCATAATACTAACCATGACATAAACCCTTACACAAACCATAATCCTAAATCTAAACTCTAAAGCTAAATCCTAGTCATAACCCCAAAACCTAAGACAAACACTAAACCCTAACCTTTAACCATAATCCTAATCATCAAAAATATCATAAAACAAACCTTAAACCCATCCCTAACCCTAACCTTGGCATCAACCTTAAACCCATCCCTAACCCTAACCATGGTATCTTAACCTTAACCCTAAAACCTAAGCCTAATCAAAACCCCCAACCATGAATTAAACCATTTAACCTAACCATAATCATCATCTTGAACCCTCAACTATGATCATAACCTTGAACCCTAAATCTAATGCTAATACTAACCATGATATTAACTTAAATGGTTTAATTATAATCATAATCTTAATATTAACCCTAAAATATAATCCTAACCCTAACCTTAATAAAATCCCTAACTCTAGGCATGATACTAATCATAATGTAAACCCTAATGATAATTATAATCATAAACCCTCTATCCTAATCATTTCCCTAATCATAAATCCTAGCCCTAACGTAAACCCTCATCCTAACCATAATAGTAACCATGATCTAAACACTTACTCTAATCATAATCCTAACCCTAGAATCAGAATCCTCACCACAACTAATTTACTAACCATGATGTATTCCCTAATCATATATAATCCTAAACCTAAAATTGAAACCCTTATCCTAAATATAACCATGAGCCCTAACCCTAATCAAAACCTAATCTTAACCATAATTCTAAACATGATATAAGCCCAAAACCAAACCATAATATAAAAAAAAATACTAATTCTAAACCCTAATCCTAATCCTAACCTAAACCCTGACCCTAATCATAATCTTGATTATACTCTTAATCTTTAATCCTAATCCTAACCCTTACTCCAAACCAGTACCCTAATCAAAATCCTAACTCAACCTACAATACTAACCATGATGTGAATCCTAACCCTTACTATAATCTTGACCCTAAAACCTAAACCCTTGTCTTAAAACTCTAACCCTAACCATAATTCCAATCATGATATAAATATGAAACCTAAACATAATACAAACTATAATCATAATCATAAATGTGAAACCTTGATCCTTACCTAAACCCTAACCCTAACCATGATTCTAACTATAATCCTAATCTTAAATCCTAAACCCTTTAATCCTAACCCCAAACCATAAACCTAATCAAAACCCTAATTCAACCCACAATACTAACCATGATGAAATCTAGCCCTAATAATAATTTTAATCTTAAACCTTAAACCCTATATTAATTTTAACCCTATTCAAAACCCTAACACCAACCATTATACTAACTATGATGTAACCTAACTATAATTTTAACCCTAGTTCTAGTCTTGGTCCTAATCCTAACCATAAACTCTAATCCTGATTATAATACTAATCATGATTTAAACCCTTGTCATAACCATAATCTTAACCCTAAACCTTGAAGTCTTAATCCTAATCCTAACACTAACCCTAAACCCTAACCAAAACATTAAAACCTAATCCTAACCGTAATGGTAATCCTAAATGAGATCATAACCCAAACCTTAAACCCAACCATAACCCTAACCATGACATATTTAAACCCTTATCCTAACCTTAACCCTAAACCCTATCTCCAATCAAAACCCTAATCCTAACCATAATTTTAACAATGATTTAAATTTTAAACCTAATCATAATCTTAATCCTTGTGTAATAAGAAAACGGGATCACCTAAAGATCTAATTTTTCCCAATTCATAAGACACATTAGAATATGAAACCACCTCAAGATAAATCAAATCAACACCACCAAGCAAGTGGGATGCTATTGCAAGCTTTTTCTCTTTCAAGCTTTCTATTCCTTTGTTTCTTAGAATCGAGAAGGGAATAGATAAGACTATTATGAAAATTACTAATTATGACAAGAAATGATCTAATCATACTAAAAAATAGATGTAAATGTTGGAATTAGGAGAGATAGGTACTGAGAGGGGAGGGGTGAATCAGTGCCTTCAAAACATTACTTGTAACAACCTTTCTGATATATAACTGAATATTGTAATAACCAATCAAAATAACTTGAATCTAATTGCATAAATCAATCATCTAGTTAACTTAAGAAAGTAAACAACATGATATCAATATGACAATCACATAACACAAGTATTTTGGTAATGCAGAAACCCTTGTTAGAAGGGAAAAACTGTGGTGGGGATGACAACCATAATTTCTTCACTACTGCAGATAGAAAAGGTTTGCCTGTTAAGGCTACAAGTTTTGATCACTTCTGGTGATCTTACCCTGTTAGGAGTAACATATTAGATCAGCTAGATATACCTAGTTATAGGATTTAACAACACTATATGAAGTGTGTACTCGGTTAAGAGATTTATACAAAGACTATTAAGTCTACTCTGTTAAGAGATTTATCAAAACTCTATCACAATTGTCAGAAATTAATAGGTAAACTATCTACTAGTTGACAACTCACTTGTCTGAAATAGATCTATAAGTGCTTATCAAAATATCACCTTATCTGTGATGGTTCTCTGCTCTGTTCTACTCAGTAGCCTTGTCTGATTCTGCTCAATCTGAAAACCTCTGTACTCTATTCTGCTTGGTAAACTGATTGTCTTTAAGATAGGAAATTTCTTCAAGTGCTCAGTGATTCATAAATATCAGTTCAACAACCCCATAAAATGGTGCGAACATATACAATATATAGTGTTCTATTTTGCCGCCTTAACAAAAATTAGGTTACAAAAATAATCATAACCCTAAGATCTACGGTGCAAAATAACCTAGATCAACTAATACAAATAAGATAATCATTGCATTTAATGAATATCTTTTACAATAAATGCTCCTCGATCTTGGTAAACCATTTTATGATCTGTTATAACCATTTGCATAGAATAATGTGCCATTTCTAATTACTATGCCATTTTCTGTGATCATCGGTAAACACTGTATAATCTACTCAGTGTATACTGTGATGCTCAGTGTTTACTGACCATTGGTATCGGTGTCACTGGTGCTCGATTAACTATGTGATTCTCGGTGTAACAAGCTTTATCGACTGCTTTGTCTTACTTTTAGTTACCGATTGTCTCAATATAAGTAACCGATCGACCTATTTACTATCCTTTGATACTAATGAAAACCTTAAATGCTCAATAGAAATTAACAATCTCCCCCTTTGGCATTAGTATCAAAACTTCAAAATGTATATAGACAAAATGTTTCTACATATTCCTTATATCTCCACCATATACATATCCACAACAAAAAAACTTCTAAGTACAAAAAGTACTCCCCCTCAGTGCATGCTCTTGGTAGTATGTAATATACTTATTTGGCATATACATGATTTCCCCCTTTTTGATAATAATGCCAAATACCAAAAATATAATGTATACTTACATCTTATCAAAAATGTGTGGATGGGTTTTCTTCACAAACTCCAAGAGGTTTTCCCATTCCTCTTTCAAGTTGGTAAGAGCAATATGCTCAAGACTGACTTGTGCATGCATGTCAAAGATATTATCCAACACCGAAATCTCTGGTGTTGCTACAAGTTGCTCAGCTTTGACAATGTGTGTTTCAAAAATCTTCAAGTAAGGAGTGACTTCTTTCTGTAACTTTGTAACCTAATCGGTGATGTGCGCTTCTTATTTCCTTAAATCTTCTATCAGCCGTCAGAGTTCTTGAACTCAGTTAATATGCTTTAAGAAAGCATTTGGCTCAGTGATAGCTGCTTGTGTACTCGACTTGATCTCTTCTTCTAAACCTTTTATCTTTTCACTGACTTCTACAGTGAAGGTTTCTGAAGTACAAAGCTTGATTAGCAGTTGATAGATTATCTGGGTGATGGATTTCACTTTGTTCAGTGCCACTTCTATGCTAATCCTTTCTGCCAATTTATTCTGAATCTTTGATTCTACCCTTTCTTCTATTCTTTTGTCTGCATCTGTATCAGGGGCATTGATTTTGTCGGTGAGTGTGGCAAGTTGATCTATGATGGGAGTATTCTCATCAATGTTTGTTTCTGGTACTATCTGTTGTAGAATATCCCGTACATCATTTAACACTTCTTTGTGTTTGTGTTCTTTCCTCAACTTCTCTTGTGTCACTTTCCTTGAACATAACTCCTCATACTGACTTAGTTCCTTGGGGCTTAGGGTTCTCTGGTCACATTCGGGTATAATGATAACTTCATCAATGGTGACCGGCCCTTTGGCTTTCTTCTTCTTCTTCTTCAGGGCAAGAGGTGACTTCTTCTCACTTACGACAATAGCTTTTTCTTCACTCCTCAGAGTACCCTTACCAGTTGACACTATATCATCCTTCTTCTGCTCCACGGTGGATTGAGTGGGAGTCTCGGTGGTAGTGTCAGGTGGGTTCACCTCAGTTGACTTGGTTTCTTCAGGTTCCTTTGGTTCTGTAGACTATGCCTCTAGTTTGTTAGGCTCATTTGTATCTGCAGGTTGCTCAGGTGCTTGAATCTTAGTTGTATCTTTGGTTGGTTCAGGATGAGAGACATCGGGTTGTACTTGTGAAATAATTTCAACTGCCTCTGCAAGTATAGGTAGTTCACCTATTAGTGATGTGAGCACACTAGTTGTGTCCAATGCTTCATCTTTGTATTGTGTAATGGTCACATCTTCATCATCTACATCATCAGGATCACCGTTAGTGATGTCCTCAATGAGTGCATCATCATCAATTTTCTTTTGCAAGTGGATCTTGACTTGATCTGATGCATCCTGTGAAATTTTGATTTCTTCCTTTTGCTCGGTGATATCAATTACCTCGGTAACTGATATATCAGTGTCTTCTATTTTCTTGCCTTTACTATCCTCAATGAAAATACTTTTACCTTTTGAACTGTGTCTCTTTTTAGACAATTTCAGGAATGCTTCCTGTTCAGCTTTCTCTTCTGCTTTCAAAATTGATGTCCATAGAGAGTCGCATACGACATCCATATCATCTACATTCTCATCCATGATCTGCATAGCTCTATTCTTGACTAAAAATCTAGGCTGATACCTTGTCATGTATTCACTTACCACAGCATAGCTAAAGTGTGTGGCTGCACGGCCTAGTGATCGTTCTCTTTTTCTTTTCTCTATTTCTAGTGCAATAGCCCATCTCTCACTTATTTTGTCATCAAGTTCCTTCGGCAATTGACATGCAAATTCCATTGGTACTCTCTTGAATTTAATCATCATTTGAACAATAGCATGTTCTATCTTTGTCTTGTCCTCAATTGACATGTTAAATTTGCCTATGTCTGGATCATTAAGATTTCCATTCTCAATAATATCTTCAATTATTTCTTTTATAGTACTATCCCTGTTACGAACTAGCTTAAATTGATCAGGGTCATTTTCAGTGTCAGTCTCCTCTATATCTTCCTTACTCCTTATGTATTTCCTCTTTTTCTTAGGTGGCTCAGTTACCTTCTTGTTCTTTCTCTTTATGTATTTCTTCGTCGGTGTAGCTGCTCTTCTTTTTGCTACTTTTACTGCTTCTTCTTTCTCAGTAGATTGTGCTGCAATTGCTGAACATGTCCTCATTCCTTCAGGTTCTGGTAGCTGAATATCTTTTTCATCAGTTATGGGTAGTTGAATTTCTTCTTCATCATTGGTGGGAGGAACTGGTGTATTATCATTTTCTTTGTCTGACTCGATCTCCTCACTGTCATAGGGTTTGTCAGCCAACTGTAACTGACCTTCGATTGCTTCATCAACCGGTGACTCCTTAGGTGAGTCAAATGTAGTTCCATATCTTGCTAAGAGATCTTACCATCTGGTCCATAGATTTGTTGATAAGTTGCTACGGTCTCAAAATCACATACTTCACCGATCTTGCAGTGAATGTAAGCCCTAACATCTTCTGTTAACAAAACCTTATTAGGAATACTAGAAAATGCACCCATATCGTCTGTTTGTGCTGCGACCTTGGGATGAGGTTTGAATTTCTCCTTGGCAAAGTGTGCCCTAATAATTAATTCCACTTCCTCCTCAATGTTCTGTGATTTTCTTGCAGTTAAAGACGATGCCATAAATTGTTTCTAGGGTTTCGGCAAACAATAGATAACCAATGTTTGGTAGGCAGATGAAATTACTAGTTTTCGTCAAAGAATTTTTGTCGGTTTGGTCTACGGTGGCTTTGAATCTGTTCTGAAAATCTTTAGCTCGAACTCTTCTCTATAAAATCTCCTTTCTTCAAAATCGCAATGTAACAATGAACTTTGTTTCCACGTATATATAGGGTTTTTTGATATTCCCGCTCAAACTTTGATGCATTAAATGCGTGACCTAACTTTTGGTATGAGATGGCTGACAGCTCGGTAATGTCTACAATATCTTTTTCTTGGTTAACATAGAGTTTCTTCATCAGTTTGAACTGTTGTCGGTTAACCTTGTATAGTGATTACTGACGGGTAACCAACTCACATTTCTTCTTTTACCGACTAGATAACATTTGCATTCTTATAATATATAAACCATAGTGCATCTTCATTCATGCAGATTTGGTATTTATACATCAAATATAAGGAACTGTATGTAAAATGTGATCATTTAAAATGTTAGTTCCATACATACCTTGTCATCTTAAGTAGAGGTACCGATGTCACCCAATCCAGTGGACGAGGTTTCATCGACAATGTTACTAGACTCAGCATTCTCATTAGATGCCTTCTTCCACATTGTGTTCCTTAACTTTGTAATATCTAAAATGTTATATGCACTCTCAAATATATGGTTTTCATCAGGTGCTCAGTATCTGTAGTTCTTGCTTACATGACCGACCTTGTGACAGTGCATACATGCTATTCCTACATTTGTCAAGTTTCTTGATTGTCCAATCCGACTCTTTCTGTAACAGTTTGCTGCAATATGTCCATACCAACCACATGCAATACAATTAATCCATGTATTATAATCCCAAACATATGAGTTACCTTGTCTCTTCGGTTGATATGGCTTTCATTGTAGTTTCTCTTTAGGTGTCCAGACTTGTTTCATTTTCACCTTGCAATCCCTTGCAGTGTGTCCATACTTATTACAAGTATAGCATATTTTCTCCTCAGTAGTATTATTAGCAATGTCATTCTTCTTTGCTCTGCATTCATAAGCTGGATATCCAAACTTACCACAATAATAACAATATCCATTGAATTTAGGAATGACAGGATGCTTACCTTGTGCTTTGCTTCTACACACATTAGATGTATGTCCTATTTTTCCATAGTGATAGCATGTCAACACTTTAGGTTTTTGACTTTGATTGTTGTTGACTTCTTTAGCTTGTTGTGATGATTCTCCTTCACCGGTGTAGCCTATATCAGCTCTACTTCTGAATCTCCTCTGATTAGTCAAAAAATCATTAATATTTTTAGAGCTGTCCTCGACTATCTTCATCATCTCATTGTGTTTCTTTTGTGCTTTTATTTCATTTCTTAGTTTTTCATTATCTTCTCTGAGTGTTGCTACATCTTCAAGTATTCTTGATAATTCTCCATTTACTCGGTTCATTTCTTGATTAACTGTCATCATCTGATTTGATACTTGGAAGTGACGATCAGTGAGTCTCTGAATTTCTTTTTCTTTTTCTTGAGGTTGTTCAGTCATCAGTCTTCGGTCTTCAATAGCAAGATTTTGATCTTGTTCAGCTTGTCTACCATTATTCATGATTTCCACCATTCTCACCATTTGAGATTCATGACTAATTTGAAGTGCTTTCACTTGCTTGGATAGATGTTGATTATTTTCAGATAACTCAGAGATTATGCTTTCGGATCCACCAGAGATGCTTCCAGAGCTTGATCCAATATGATCAAATATGTCATCAATAGGTTCTTCATGATAACTTATTTCATTCAACTGAATTGCAAGGTTCTTTCTTTCAACCAGTAATTTCTTCAGTTCTTCCTTGGCTTGTTTATATTGTTCCACAAACATCTACATTTGTATCTTCTGATTCTCAATAGTCTTGTCAAGCTTGTATCTCTCCATGACTTAGATCTTTTCCCTTCAGTGGTTAAACTATTCAACAAGAGAGTTGTGCTCTGATACCAATTGTTGGAATTAGGAGAGATAGTTACTGAGAGGGGAGGGGTGAATCAATGCCTTCAAAACATTACTTGTAACAACCTTTCTGATATATAACTAAATACTGTAATAACCAATCAAAATAACTTGAATCTAATTGCATAAATCAATCATCTAGTTAACTTAAGAAAGTAAACAACATGATATCAATATGACAATCACATAACACAAGTATTTTGGTAATGCAGAAACCCTTGTTAGAAGGTAAAAACTATGGTGGGGATGACACCCAAAAATTCTTCACTACTGCAGATAGAAAAGGTTTGCCTCTTAAAGCTACAAGTTTTGATCACTTCCGGTGATCTTACCCTGTTAGGAGTAACATATTAGATCAGCTAGATCTACCTAGTTATAGGATTTAACAACACTAGATGAAGTGTGTATTTGGTTAAGATATTTATACAAAGACTGTTAAGTCTACTTTGTTAAGAGATTTATCAAAACTCTATCACAATTGTCATAAATTAATAGGTAAACTATCTGCTAGTTAACAACTCACTTGTCTGAAATAGATCTATAAGTGCTTATCAAAATATCACCTTATCTGTGATGGTTCTCTACTTTGTTCTGCTTAGTAGCCTTGTCTGATTCTGCTCAATCTAAAAACCTCTGTACTCTATTCTGCTCAGTAAGCTGATTGTCTTGAAGATAGGCAATTTCTTCAAGTGCTCCGTGATTCATATATATCAGTTCAACAACCCCATAAAATGGTGTGAACATATACAATATATAGTGTTCTATTTTGCCGCCTTAGCAAAAATTAGGTTACAAAAATAATCATAACCCAAGATCTACGGTGCAAAATAACCTAGATCAACTAATACAAATAAGATAATCATTTCATTTAATGAATATCTTTTACAATAAATGCTCCTTGATCTTGGTAAACCATTTTATGATCTGTTATAACCATTTGCATAGAATAATGTGCCATTTCTAATTACTATGTCATTTTCTATGATCATCGATAAACACTATATAATCTGCTCAGTGTATACTACGATGCTTGGTGTTTACTAACCGTCGGTGTCAATGTCGCTGGTGCTCGGTTAACTATGTGATGCTTGGTGTAACAAGCTTTACCGACTGCTCTGTCTTACTTCTAGTTACCGATTGTCCCAATATAAGTAACCAACCGACCTGTTTACTATCCTTTGATACTAATGACAACCTTAAATTTTCAATAGAGATTAATAGTAAAAAGAGGTTAGGATAGAGCTAAGTGCACCTATAATCATAATGAGAGAAACGAAGACTCGTATCTTAATTTTTGACTGTCGAAATCCCAAAATACCTTTAGCTAATAATTTGAGATCTTGAGTCTTGTAACTGTCTGTACTTTCAATTTCACAATTTTCTGCAATGAATAGAATGGATGAGGCATTCTATTCCCAAGAATAGAATGACTGAGGAATTCTATACCAAGGGTTTTGTGCCAGGACAAGTTGTAGAGTAGTTTTCTCAAGGTTGAGATGGCATAAAACCTCTAATAGTTGATTTTGGGGTCTATTGCACCTGCAAATCTAATAATTATGTGTGTGGATATATGAGGCTTTGCCTTATTAAACCCCCCCATTTTGGTGATTCCCACCTCCACATATATCTAGTATAATAGAGATAAAAGTGTGCAGTGCTCGTGAATCTAGAGTATGTCTGAATTGTTATGAGCTAAAGTGCATAAATGCAATGTAAAGATCTACCCTAGTGTGATAGAGTAAACCCTATATGAAAATACAATTAATGTATGATTGAAAGCATCTAACAAGTATACATCTAAAGAAAAAGTATTTAGATCTTAAGGTAACAAGAAACCATACCCAATCCTAAGAGGAAGGATGCCAACTAATCATCATTTGATGATCTCCCAATCATCATTATAATCCTTTTGTATCTCCATCTTGATGTTTAAAATTTTTTAAATTCTTGAATACTTGATAAATGATTGGCATAGTCTTGATTTGCAAGTCCTCACTTCATGGGATGTCTTCAAATTGGGGTCCAACCTTGCAATTTCTTTCATTTTCCCAAAAATGAAGTGTGAAGATTTCTTTTTATAAAAAATTGAGAGATGGAATTGAGAGAGCCAACTGTAAATCCTAATCCTTCACTAAATTAGCAAGATGGGAACCCAATTTAAATTTGGCCTCAGAACTTGAGGAACATAACTGCTCGGGCATTATGTTCCCAGAAACATAATGGCTCATCTACTATGTTCCACCCATTTTAGGCATAAATCAAGACCATGGGGTCCTATGAAATCAAGGGATGTGAGATTAGAACTAACAGCTAGTTTTGAGGTCAGGGCAAAACACCAAGGCCACAAATGGCAACATAGGGCCCAGATGATGAAACGAATTATTAGATTAGAGGAAAAATAGAGGATCACACTTATAAATAAGGGATTACCTTGATTTTAAATGAGATCAGATTAATAGAGAGCCTATATTTGAATTTAGATGTTCATTAAGTAAAATTATGAAGTCCTATTATGCAAGCTATAATGAAAACACACCAAGGTAGGCTCTAAACAATCATGAAATTGTACACTACTTAGGTGCTTTCAATTTATGATGGTAAATTTATCCCCCACCTTAGTGGTAAATGACACTACATACATATGCAAGCTAAAGTACAAGAAATCAGTAAATGAAAAAGCATATGTCAAAGCCCTTGATGTGAAATTCTTTCAATAAAATGTTAGGAAATACACCTTGTAAAATCAAATGTTAGTTTTAAACCATAAAGTGCCTAGAGATTAGTAAGAGAATGATTAAATTCATGAGTAGCTTATATGCCCCATTATTGGCTTCCTAATTAGGAAGGTGAAACATGGTATCATATTTACCATAGTGAATTCTGAATGTAAGTTTGTTCATAAATGCTATCAATAGGGTTCAAGATTAACTCAAAATATCATATAGAATATTTGGATAGATAGGGAATTTAATCATGATCTGGGGGGAATAAACAGTGTGAGAATCAGAGCTCGCTAGCCCAAAATATGAATGATTAAGTGAATCATGCACCAAGAATAAAACACACTCCATGATCTAATCCACTAGAAAAGCTATGAGATCATGGAAGGAAGAGAGAGATACCATAAATCCAATAGTCCAACAAGTTTTTTTATGCTATGTGATTCATGGGAGAGGAAGAGGAGGAGAAGGGAAGGTTAGAAAGTTGTGTTATGGTAGTTCCGCTCATCCCAAAGAAAGAGGGAAGAAGAATTGATGGTCTAGAAAGTTGTGTTATGCTAATCAATTCTACCTTAAAAAAAATTTGCACAACAGTGACTTGTGAAAATTTTCACTTAAGGTAATCTTATGATATCACTCTTAAGGAAAGCATTTTCTCCATGTGGATCCATAAAAATGATGAAATGGAATTTTTAGAAAGCCATTTTGTTTTTAATAATGTAAATTGATCATTTGTTTAAATAACATTCTATTAGAGAAGAATAAATTTGATAAATATCCAGAACTTTCAAATAGGATTTTATAAATAAGAGATTCATTAGATAATAAATCTATATTTTTCCTAAGAAAATAATTGTCTCCCTAGGGGTCAAAAAAACATGATCAGTCCTAATAAAAGCATTGTCTCCTTAGGGATCGATAAGGAGGATCAATCATAAGGAAATTATTGTCTCCTTTGGGATCAATAAGGTGGCATAATGTACAAAGAGGCCACATCTATACCCCTCTCTTTATGATGGTGAGATAGGACTATGGTGGCATCATAAGGAAAAGAGAACAACGATACCTACTTCCAACGACAAGGAGATATCCTTAAAACAACAATTTATGCTATAACCCTAGCAAAGAGTGAAAACCCTTATTAACCAAGGAATAGATAATCATGAAAGGATATCCACAAGTGGGAAGAGAACCTTGAAAGGAAAAGATCTTGGTTACAATACGTCTACCTTCAAGATGTGTTCTTGACAACATCTTCGAGACAAAGAGGAAAAGAGAACAAGAATGCACCCTTTTAGCCCCCCATTTCTAGGTGAAAAAGGGGTTCTTGATAAAAGATAACAATTTTTAAACCCCAAAGTAGGGGTGTTTGTTTAAGATAAATATGTTCTTTGCAAGAAAGAAAAAGATTATAACTTAAGATGTAAATCTCCTGAAAAAGAGAAGATCCTTGCATAAAAAAAATAACTCTATGCAAGAAAGGATATCATGTGAAAAATAAATACCACATAACTAAGATAAATTAAGTCCTTATAAATAAAATGATATTGAGAAAGGAAACCTTTCCCCCCAAGGGTGAAGGTAAGGAAAAAGATAACCGATTAAATATATATCCTAAGTGATAGATCTTTTATAATATACTTTTGGGACGGTACACCATGGTATTTTATAAAAGGGTGAGCCTCTAATTAAGGGTGCTATATTTTTAGGATGGTAAACCAAAATTAATTGAACCTCTACCAACAATATATGTTTCCTTATCATCACCAAATCTAACAGGACCACCATCATTTATGTCAAGTGTTACAAATATTCTTTTATCTCTATTCATATGATTAGAACAACCACTATCAGTCAACCATTCATTTTTGTTCCTTCTAAAATATAAATCACTCTCAACATTATCATTAGCTCCTAGGAAAATGTTAGAAATATCAATTTTTTATTTTTCTTCTTTGTCATAAAATAAATAGTCTTTTTTTCCTAAATCATCATCCAAACTACTAGCTTCTTCATTTACATAGTAATCCTTCTTATTAAACTTCTTAAATTTTTGTCTAGGACCTTTCTCTAGACACCTAGTAGCCAAATGATCAATCTTTCCACATCTAAAACATTTAAGAGGTAACATACCTTTGTATTTTCCACTACCTTTCCTTAGATTCCTTTCAAAGTTTGCTTCCAACTCATCTGAGTCTTCATCACCATTTAGATCTTCTTCTAACTTTTGTTCTTTGAATGTTGTCTAAAATATGCTCTTCTCCTTCCCGAACTTCCTCAATTCAAATGCAGTTGTGGTGCCAAATAGTCATTCTCTAGTAAAATTATTTAGATCATATACCTCCTCAATCATTGGGATCTTGTCACTATAGATATTTGGTAATGACATCAAGATCTTCTCCATAACATCTTCATTCATGATATTTCCTCCTTGATTATTTACTTCATTCACTGCATTGTCAACTATCTAAAAATAGCTCCTAATATATGTTACTCCTAAATGGATTAAGAGTTATCATTAGTATTCATTTGTATATTCGGTAAACAAAGAAAGACATTTAAGTCAGTTATAACTATGCATTAGTCATCGAGCACAGATATTACTGAGTACAACAGTCACCTAGTACATAGGATTACCAAGCGCCAATATATACCAAGAATGAGAGACAGCATTTACTGAGTAATCTAGAGTTCACATAAAAGTTTGGAATGATACATAGTTCAAGGTGAACAACTTTTTGTTAAGAAATAAAATAGTTTACCAAGATCAAAGTGAATATTTATTACAGATGTAATCATTTAATGAATGATGATTCTTATGCAATGATGATCTAGGTTGATCATATGAACCATTGATCTTAGGTTTTCTAAGATAATGTCAAACCCTAATTAGGTCCAATCAATTTGATATAAGTATTTTAAAGATGTCATTTTGACATGTATCATCAAGAAGTAGCCCCAATCAAGGACATATGAAGATCAAACAGGGTTAAGATTGCAACAATTTTGACAGAGCATTCAGTTTATCAGAAACAGATCAAGGCTACCGAGCAGTATAGAAGGACATATTCATCATGAAAAGGTGATATCATTATTTTACTTAATTGATCTGATATCAGCAATGTTTTTTTTTTTCTCATACAAATCACACATCACTAAGTTACTCTCTAGCAATTGTAGCAAACTTAAAATCTCCTAACAGAGTAGACTTAACCATCTTTATAAAATCTCTTAACCGAGTGCACACTTGAAGAGTGTTTCTAAAATCATTTAACTAGGTAGATCTGGTTGATCTTATTGTTACTCCTAATAGGGTAAGATCACCAGAAGTGATCACTCTTTGTAAGCCTTAACCGGAAACTTTATTTCTGCAGAAGTGAAGCTTTGTGGGTTCCATCCCCACCAAAGTTTTTACCTTCTAAAAAGGGTTTCTGTGATACCCTAATTAGGTCCAATAAATTTGATATAAGTATTTTAAAGATGTCATTTTGACATGTATCATCAAGAAGAAGCCGCACTCAAGGACATCTGAAGATCAGACAAGGTTAAGATTGCAAGGATTTTGACAGAGCATTCAGTTTATCAGAAACAAATCAAGGCTACCGAGCAGTATAGAAGGACATATTCATAATGAAAAGGTGATATCATTATTGTACTTAATTGATCTGATATCAGCAATGTAATTTTTTTTCTCATACAAATCACACATCACTAAGTTACTCTCTAGCAATTGTAGCAAACTTAAAATCTCCTAACAGAGTAGACTTAACCGTCTTTTATAAAATCTCTTAACCGAGTGCACACTTGAAGAGTGTTGCTAAAATCATTTAACTAGGTAGATCTAGCTGATCTTATTATTACTCCTAACAGGGTAAGATCACCAAAAGTGATCAATCTTTGTAAGCCTTAACCGAAAACTTTATTTCTACAGAAGTGAAGCTTTGTGGGTTCCATCCCCACCAAAGTTTTTACCTTCTAACAAGGGTTTATGTGATACCAAAATACATGTGTCATGTGTGTGAATTTTTATGAATGCTTTATTGATTAGATTACATGCATTTACATTTCAGTTATGTTATTAAGTGTATGGTGAATGCAATTGATACAGTCAGTTATTGAAGTACATGTTTACAAGGATTCAGTTTGAAAGTTTTCAAGGGTACTAATTTACCCCTCCCCTCTCAATACACACCTTTCCATAATTCCAAAAATTGGTATCAGAGCTAGTTCTCTTGTTGAGGAATTTTAATCACTAAAGAGAAAAGATCTGAAGGATGGAAAGGTATAAGCTTGATAAAACCATTGAACATGTATTTCAATAACCGACTGTATCAATTGCATTCACCATACACTTAATAACATAACTGAAATGTAAATGCATGTAATCTAATCAATAAAGCATTCATAAAAATTCATACACATGACACATGTATTTTGGTATCACATAAACCCTTGTTAGAAGGTAAAAAATTTGGTGGGGATGGAACCCACAAAGCTTCAATTCTGTAGAAATAAATTTTTTGGTTAAGGCTTACAAATATTGATCACTTCTGGTGATCTTACCCTGTTAGGAGTAACAATAAGATCAGCTAGATCTACCTAGTTAAATGATTTTAGCAACACTCTTCAAGTGTGCACTTGGTTAAGAGATTTTATAAAAGACGGTTAAGTCTACTCTGTTAGGAGATTTTAAGTTTGCTACAATTGCTAGAGAGTAACTTAGTGATGTGTGATTTGTATGAGAAAAAAAATTACATTGCTGATATCAGATCAATTAAGTACAATAATGATATCACCTTTTCATTATGAATATGTCCTTCTATACTGCTCGGTAGCCTTGATCTGTTTCTAATAAACTGAATGCTCTGTCAAAATCCTTGCAATCTTAACCCTGTCTGATCTTCAGATGTCCTTGAGTGCGGCTTCTTCTTGATGATACATGTCAAAATGACATCTTTAAAATACTTATAGACTGATTATCAGGAAGAAGAGATAGAGGATCCATTTGAAGGATCTGGATCTAGATCTACAAGCATATATGATGCATCTAAAGGAACCATATCAGATCTATCTAAAAATAATCAACATCTTACTGAACAAGTGAAAGCATTGAAAATCGGTCAAGAGACTCAAAGGGTAAGAATGATTGATGTCATGAACAATAACTAATAAGCTACAAGAAAATGATTCTAAAACACTGAGACTTACCGAGCATCATTTTAAAATCTCCAATCAAATGGTTCTCATAAGTCATGAAGTCAATTGAGTGAATAGTGATCTTACTAGAAAATTGGAAGACATTGGTGAATTGAGAGAAGAGAATGAAAGACTGAAGAATGAAGGGAAGATTCAACAACATAATGAGATGATTAAGAAAGCTGAAGAAATTACTAAAAGAATGGATGAATTTATAAACATTCAAAGAAGACTTGACAATACTACTGGTTTAGGCTACACTGACCAAGGAGAGTCATCAAAACAAGCTGAACAAAAGAGTGCCTATGCAAATCCAAGGCCAAAGAAGCTCTCATTCTATCATTATGGAAAACTAGGCCACACATCAAATGTTTATAGAACCAAAGCAAAAGGTATTCCTAAATCCACTTCTAAATTTGATGGTTATTATTATAATTGAAACAAGTATGGACATCAAGCACATGAGTGTAGATCAAAGATGAATAAGTCACCTAAGAAGCACTATATGGAAAAGAATTGTCATACTTGCAACATGCATGGACACATATCACAGGAATGCATGATAAAGATGAAGCAAGTCTAGTAACTGAAAGGACAAAATAAGACATATCAACCGAGAAGTAAAGGTAATACATACACTTGGGATTACAATACTTGGGTTAATTGCATAACATGTTGTAGATATGGACATATAGCATCTAAGTACATCAGAATGCACTGGAGAGAAAGATCTCAAAATTGGACAAATTATGGAATGGCATTTATGCATTGTCATAAGGTTGGTCATTTAAGTAAATACTGCAGAGACCAAGCACCATAATTGAGTACTAATGCAAATGGAAACACAATTGAAGAAATCATGAGGATAAGGAATCAAATGTGGAGAAGCGAAATAAATGACAATGTTGGACCAAGCACAATAGTTGGTGACACATCATCCATTGGATTAGGTGATCTCACCACCTCCACCTAAGAAAAATCAAGTATGGAACTAAATTTCAATTGGTTATATCTTACAACAGTTCCTTATATCTATTGTGTGATGTTAGAATAACTGAGAGGGGGGGTGAATCAATTAGATTAGTTATCCTACAGTCCCAAATACAAATATGTAACACTTCAAATGATTCCATTAAATTTTGCAGCTCAGTAACATAAACTAACAAACTATCTGTGCCTTTTACCGATTACCAGTTAATTAACTCACTGTGATTACCGACCAAATAAAATATGTAGTATGTAAAGTATGACAATAAAAAAATCATCACAGAAACACATAACAAAATGATTTAACGTGGAAACCCTACTAAGGGAAAAACCACCTGGGACCGGTAACCCAAATAATTTTCACTCTTGTGAAGTGAGCTCGGTGAAGAGCCAACCCTGTTAAAGGTTACAAACACACTGTTAGGTGTGACCTTATTAGAGGATTTAAGACTAACGGTTAACTTTTGGCCAACATTCACTATGGGGTTAATAAGATAACAATGTACATTCCTTGAATGACATAGGGGCATAACATAAGACGGTTAAGTCCACTCGGTTAGGAGATTTTCTATATCAATGGTTAAACTGAAATAGTAGTTGATCTGATTACAATACAACTTCACTTGTAGATGTTCAAATCTATTCTAAGCCCATACAAATCCTTTGATCAATATGTCAATTCACTTCCTCAACTTACTTTTACTCGATAATAGCTCTCTGACACTCGGTACTATTTTGCAGTTCAGTTCTTCTTCAACCAATCTGATTAGGCATGCATGAAACTGTATTCATGCGAAATCTCTGTAGTTTTATTTATTTCGGCATCTTTCAATAAAGAACCTCATATCTCTTATATAGACAGATAAACCATTTTCATATCAACCATCAAATTTTTTCGCTTATCCTTCTTCGTTGATTTTGCCTCTTAAACCTTCCTAGGTAGTTGTGTCCATAACATGTTTCAATTCCATCCTTTAGATCTTCAAAAAAAAAATTAGTCATAGATCTCATAACAAACTTTTTCCTCAATCTCAAAATCATAACAATTTCCAACTCATCAAATTTTATCGGTTGAACTAAGAATTTAATACTTTCATCCAAATTTAGTTAACAAAGAAATGCATCGGGGAACACAAGCTCAGTTAATACTTGTCACTCGGTATACACTACACTAGCTTGATGTATACTGAAGTGCTTCATTTACCAACCACATTGCCTTGTACAATTTTGTTTCCTTATACATAATAGATTAATGCAACATAATCAAGTCAAAAATATGAGATCATAGACTCATCAATAAGTTACCCAAAGTATTCCTTATCCTTATCTGTCATATCCATCTCTCTCCATGTAGATATCTCAGTTTTTCATCTTTTCTCTCCTTTTTACAGATGTTTAGATGTTTGTAACTTACATGATAAGTACTGTCAAAATTAGTTGAAATCAATGGCAACATAATGACTAATTTAATTATCTTATATATCATTTCAATAACTTGGTGATCTCCTAATCACTAATCTTCAAGTCATTCAGGTATTCAATCAGTTGTAGTTCATCAATCTCTCCCTTTGGCATTGATGGCAACACAAGCAAAATGAAATATGTCATGCACATACCAAACATGTATTCTACAACTATGAAAGTAAATGTTGTAGGTCAGTAAGTTCTCCCTAGCTTGATTTTAAATATGTTTAATCACTACGTTACATAACAGCATTACAAGTGTAGACTCTCCTCTACAGATTTTATCTTTTCAGCTCTCAGATTCCTTCTGTTCTCAACAACAAATCTTCAAATCTCTCCCTAAATTTCTCAGGTTATTTCTCCCTTAGATAGATATTTCATTGATCTCTATGTTTATCTCTCCACTGTTTATCTCTCCCTTTGACAACAATTCCAAAGAAAAACATAAAATATACAGCTCTACAATAGTCAAGTAACTCTTTGTTGTTCAGTGCAGACAATGTATCTCTGTATACTGATATGCAAATCTCTATTCTAGCTCCTCAAATATTTCACAACCTTAGACATAATCCAAAGTGTGAGCTCTGTTGCATCAACATGAATGATCTTCTGATAAGATTAAGCTGATGCAACCTCCAGATCACATTAGTGACCGGTAGACAGGGGACGGACCCCAATTCTAGTCCTCAAGTATTCAAAAGTGTCCTTCGATAGAGGCTTGGTAAAAATATTAGCAAGTTGCTCCTTTGATGTAACATATTCCAGTTTTACTTGCTTCTCATGTACTTGTTCTCTTAAGTAGTGATACTTAATTGAAATGTGCTTTGTCTTCGAATGCATTACAGGATTCTTAGAAATATTTATTGCACTAGTGTTGTCACAATATATAATCATCGGCTCAGTGATTACCTCATTCATCCCTTCCAACACTTGTTTGATATAAGCAATGTTTGAATAGTTTGTAGCAGCAGCAACATACTCTGCTTCGGTAGTAGAGTGAGAAATACAAGGGTGTTTCTTGCTTGTCCAAGTTACAAGTCTTTCACCAAAGAAAAATGCTCCTCCAGTTGTGCTCTTTCTATCATCTATATTTCCAGCCCAATCTATGTCGGTGTAAACTCTTAGTTCAAATTTGCCTTCCTTAGGATACCATAAACCATAATCCTCTATTTTATTCAGGTATCTCAAGATTATTTTCACTACAACCATATGTGAATCCTTTGGATTGGCAGAAAATCTAGCCACAATCCCTACTGCATGTGCAATATCAGGCCTACTGTGTACTACATACATCAGTTTACCAATCATAGATCGATACAATGTATGATTTACCTCTGTAGATTCATCATCTTTTTTTAATTTGCAACATGTGACCATCAGTGTTCCTACGTCTGGTTTAGCATCTTCCATGCCAAATGTTCTCAATACTTCCTTTATGTACTTTGATTGTGTGATGAAAATTCCATCATTCTGTTGAATAACCTACAAGCCTAGAAAGAATTTAATCTCTCCAAATATAGACATTTCAAATTCCTTTTTCATCTCATCAGAAAATGATTTACAAATATGATCTTGTCCTCCAAATATTATATCATCCACAAATATTTCAGCAATCAAAATAGTATCATCATATCGTCCTTTCATGTACAAATTGTTGTTTTCACTAGTTCTTACAAAACCAATACTAAAAAGATAAGTATGTAACCTTTCATGTACCATGCTCTTGGTGCCTGCTTTAATCCATATAAAGCCTTGTGCGGTCTACATACCATGTCTTTCTGATTCAGATCAACAAACCCTTCTAGTTGTTCTATGTAGACCTCCTCTTCTAGTATTCCATTTAGAAAAGCTGACTTAACATCCATTTGATAGAATTTGAACTTCTTATGTGCGGCATAGGAAAGTAACATGCGGACTCCTTCCATTCTAGAAACAAGTGCAAAAGTTTCACCATAATCAATACCTTCTTCTTGTGCATATCCCTTGCAAACAAGTCTAGCTTTGTTCCTTGTGACTTCTCCATTCTCATTCGGCTTATTTCTGAAAATCCATTTAGTACCGATAACATTTTTATCTTTCGGTCTAGGTACTAAAGTCCATGTCTTATTTTCTCAATTTTTTCTATATCCTCATTCATAGCATTGATCCATTCATCATTCACAAGTGAAACCTTAACATTCTTTGGTTCATACTCACAAACTAAGCATGCATTTTGTCTTAACTTACTTCTTGTCAGCATCCCAACTTTCTTGTCTCCAATGATTTAGTTCTCAGGGTGATTTCTTCTGACAAATCTCACTAGCACTTGATCCCTTCTTTGTTCTTCATTCTATTCAGGTTCATTTCCTTGCTCAGCGGCTTCTTCATGATCCTCGGTTTCCCTTTGTTGTTCCTTGGTGTTATTTTCATGATGCTCGGTCGACTCAACATGTGGCTTCAGTAGGTACTTTGGATGTTCAACATATACAAATCTACTATAGTCTTCTAGCTCCTTAATGCTTTCTTCATCATTTTTATCATCAAATTCATCAACTTTGACATTAGCACTTTCAATCATCTTATTATTAACTTTATTCGGACACTTGTAAGCTTTACTTTTAGTAGAATATCCAAGAAGTATTCCCTCATCCCCTTAGAGTCAAATTTCTCATTCCTATCATCTTTCAAAGTAAAACATTTGCTACCAAAAATTCTGAAGTAACTTACACTCGGTGTGTAACCAAACAATAACTCGTAGGGTGTCTTGTTTGTGTCTTTCTTTAACTCAGTTCGGGACATATACAATTGTGCTAACTACTTCTCTCCAATACATCTGTACAACATTTTTCTCTGTCATTAGTGTTCTTGCACAATCAACAATGGATTTGTTTCTCCTTTCAGCAATCTCATTTTGATGTGGTGTTCTAGGTGCAGAAACCTGTCGTTTGATGCCATGCTCATTACAATAGTAAGTGAATTCATCAAAAATAAACTCACCACCTCTATCAGACCTTAAGCATTTCAATTCTTTATCGGTTTCTTTCTCTACTTTAGCCTTGTACCATTTAAACATCTTAAATGCCTCAAATTTATCTTTTAAAAACATAACAGTCATCAATCTAGTATAGTCATCAACAAATAGAATAAAGTATCTATCACCATAGTAGCTCTGAATTCTCATGGGACCACATAGGTTGATGTGAACTAACTCTAAGATTCTTTTTGTTGAATAGTCTTTACTTTTGAAACTAGATTTTTTCATCTTACCTTTCTGACATTGATGACACATAACATGATCCAATTTAGTTAGGCTAGGCAGTCCTCTAACTTTTCTCTTTTTATTGATCTTAATTATGCTATCAAAATTTACATGACATAACCTTTTATGCCATTACCATGCATCCTCATTTTTCACCAGCAAACAAGAAGTCTCAGCATTGTCAAGATAAAATAAGTTACCTTTTGATTGTCCTCATGTTCTGACAAGCTTTCCAATCTCATCATATATCTTCACCCTCTTGCTTTCAAATGCCACATGGTGTCCTGATTTGTTAAGTTGTGCTACACTTAGCAAATTATAATTTAGTCCTTTTGCCCAATAAGAATTATCACATCTGATTTTATCATTTATCAATAAAGATCCTTTTCCTTTAACCATGCAAGGTGTATCATTACCCATTTTTACTGAACCTCCATTATAGTGCTCAAGATGATCAAACTTATCTTCATCACCAGTCATGTGATGTGTACAACCACTATCTATGATCCAAGTATCATTTTTACTAACTTTAGAAATGAGTGTTATTTCTACATACCTTTACTCTTCCTCAAAATCATCTTTCATTGTAACAAATACTACCTCAACATCATCATCGGTGTCGGTGTCTGTATCATTCTCCTCAGCAAAGTAGCATACCTTTTTACCTTTATCTCTATGATCTTGGTTGTTTCTATTGTACTATCAGTTATCTCTGTTATTCCTTCTGCCGTAGCTTCCACCGTTGGATTGGTCTCTGTCATTCTCATCTTCTTTCCTGTTCAAGCATCTAGCAGCAATATGGCCAACTTATTTGCAATTAAAACATGTTAAAGGTGATTCACCCTTATATCTACCTTTACCTTTAGGTAGTCTCTAGGCCATAAGTGACTCTAGTTCATCAAGCTCATCATCGTTATTGCTATCACTTTCATTCCTTATATTGTGCTTACTACTAGATTTACCAATCTTAAGAGAAGACATAAAAGCAGACTCAACAATTAATACAACACTGTTATCATAATTGTTTAGCTCAAAAGTGGTTAACTTTCCAATCAGACTATCAAGAGTAAGTGTGTTGTTAGGTGCAGACCTCATTTCATGAATTGTAGATATTCTAATTACATAAACAAGCAAAAGTGTTCTCAAGATTTTAATTACCATAGTATCCTCATCAATGGTACCACCAACTCCACAAATAGCATTGACAACCTCTTTAATTCGATTTGAGTACTGTACTATGTTTTCTCCTTCCTTCATTTTCATATCATCAAATCTGCCTCTCAAGCTTTCAGCTCTGGCTCTCATCACATTTGCATCACCACCATGTACTAGGGAAAGTTTCTCCCACATTTCCTTTGAAGTAATGATGTCCTTGATGTCTTAAAATTTAGCATCAGTAGTGATGTTGTGTTCATGTCGGTCTCTTAACTGATCAAGAGTCAAAGGACCAGGTGGTTGTAAGTAGCCATTATCCAGTAAAGGTATAGCAGATTCTTCGATTCCAGATAGATGAAGTTTCATCTGACTTTTCCATGTACTAAAGTTGTCCTTGTTCAGCTTCGGCACTTCCCTCTTATACATCTTGTAATCTTTCTGCTGAAGTCCTTAAAACTTTGTTCCAAGCAACCAATGTTCTGATACCAATTGTTAGAATAATTGAGAGGAGGGGTGAATTAGTTAGATCAGTTATCCTATAGTCCCAACTATAATTATGTAACACTTAAAATAATTCCAATAAATTTTGCAACTCGATAACATAAACTAACAAACTATCTGTGCCTTTTACTGATTACCAATGAAATAACTCGTTGTGATTACTGACCAAATCAAATATGCAGTATGTAAATTATGACAATAAAAAAATCATCACAGAGACACATAACACAATGATTTAATGTGGAAACCCTGCTAAGGGAAAAACCACCTGGGACTGGTAACCCAAAATAATTTTTACTCTTCTAAAGTGAACTCGATGAAGAGCCAACCCTGTTAAAGGTTACAAACACACTGTTAGGTGTGACCTTGTTAGAGGATTTAAGACTAACAGTTAACTTTCGACCAGCATTCACTATGGGGTCAATAAGATAACAATGTGCATTCCTTGAATGACATAGGGGCATAACATAAGATGGTTAAGTCCACTCGGTTAGAAAGTTTTATGTATCAATGGTTAAACTAAAACAGTAGTTGATTTGATTACAATACAACTTAACTTGTAGATGTTCATATCTATTCTAAGCCCATACAAATCCTCTGATCAATATGTCAATTCACTTCCTCAACTTACTTTTACTCGGTAATAGCTCTCTGATGCTCGGTACTGCTTTGCAGTTCGGTTCTCCGTCAACCAGTCTGATCAGGCATGCATGAAACTATATTCACATGAAATCTTTGCAATGTTCTTTCTTCTGGCATGTTTCAATAAAGAAACTCATATCTCTTATATAGGCAGATAAACCATTTTCATATCAACCATTAGATTTTGCCTCTGATCCTTCTTCATTGATTTTGCCTCTTAAACCTTCCTAGGCAGTTGTGTCTATAACACGTTTCAATTCCATCCTTTAGATCTTCAAAAAAAAAACTAGTCGTGTCAATCTTGAAATCATAACGATTTCCATCTCATCAAATTTTGTCAGCTGAACTAAGCATTTAATACTTTCATCCAAACTCAGTTAACAAAGAAATGTGTCGGCAAACACAAGCTTGGTTAATATTGTCACTCGGTATACACTACACTAGCTCAGTGTATACTGAAGTGCTTCATTTACCGACCACATTTCCTTGTACAATTTTGCTTCCTTCTACATAATAGATTAATGCAACATAATCAAGTCAACAATATGAGATCAAAGACTCATCAATAAGTTACCCAAAGTATTCCTTATCCTTATCTGTCATATCCATCTCTCTCCATGTAGATATCTCAGTTCTTCATCTTTTCTCTCCTTTTTACAGATGTTTAGATGTTTGTAACTTACATGATAAGTACTGTCAAAACTAGTTGACATCAATGGCAACATAATGACTGATTTAATTATCTTACATATCATTTCAGTAACTCGGTGTTCTCCTAATCATTGATCTTCAAGTCATTCAGGTATTCAATCAGTTGTAGTTCATCAGTGAATACCAAATCAGCATGAATTAAGATGCACTAGGTTATTATATGTTGTTAAATTGAAATGAGTTTAGTCGGTTAAGCTAGACCGAGTAAGAAAATTCCAGTCAGTGAAAGTGTTAGAGACAACCAAGTTGCACATTCAACCGAGCATTGATAGTATTCACCGAGCTAAGGTATCTATTGTGTTAACCAAGTGATTTGATTATTGACCGAGTGGTAGCTGGAAAAGCATTTAATGTGCTAAACAAGGTTTTTTTTTATAAATACATGGGAGATGAACTCATTTGTTTACACAGCGATCAAGAGAGAACCAGAGTGATTTGAGAAAGATTTGAGAAAAGTGAATCCAAGCTATTCATAGAGATCTAAGTACATTATGAATAGTTAGAGACCGATTCAAGTAAGTTTGCAACTAAAATTTGTCGAAAGCCCTAAAATTTGTAGTCACGATGGCATCATCTTCTTGAACTATTCAAACCAAGGAAGAAAATAGTAAGAAGGTTACTCTAATCAAGAACACAACCTGCACGGAGCCCCACTACAAACTTCATCCGAAAGTTGCAGCTCAACCTGATGACAAGGGTGTGTTCTCTTTGATATCACCTAAGGTTCTACTCATAAAATACATAAGGTCTTACATCCACTGTAAAATTAATGAGATAAATGACTTTGAGCTCCAGTCAATCTATCAAGAGCTTTGCACTGATGGCAAACTAAGGGATGATCACAAGCACTTAGAGGTAAAAGGGTTAACCAATGCCCTATATTTCTCGAAAGAGTTTAAAACTAAATGGATACATATCATGATAAGATGAGTACATGAAGCAAAGCTATGGCTAGATGAACCGATGAAAATAAGAAAGGATGTTATACATGTAGTTACTGGATATTCCACGAATGATAAACAAAAATCCCTAAGGCACCTGGTGAAAATTGAGATTGAGAAGTTAACAGGAGTTGAATGGGATGAAAGAGGCATGAGAATAAACATTATTAGCGACCCTAAGCTGAGACTCGGTGTGTGTGTTATTGCATACAAAATATTACACTCAAGTAGACTAAATAGTGTTGCCTGTGGAGAGGTCAACATTGCATATAAAATTGTGAAGAAGGGTTTGCTACTCGACCTAGTCGAGTTGATGTTGAGACAGTTAGAAGAAAATATGAGAACCATCAGAATTGCTAGATAAAACACTTGCAAATTTGTCTCATTATTGGTATGTACATTTTTCTATTTGCAGAATTATTTTCCATCAGTTGGTAATGTAGAATGGGATGTCAACCAACTAGTTATTGTTCAAATAAGTGAATTCATTAAGAACCTAGATAAGAATTTTGAACAGGTCATGGAAGAGTATTTTGGAAAATTCAAAGAAAGAATGGAGAAAAGAACAAGGATCTTAGCATAGTTGCTAGAGAAATACAAGGATGACACTTTCTTTCTGGTGGATACTGACACCACCCTGATTAAAGAAGTAGATCCAAGGACAGCTTGGCTACCTACCATGGAATATGAGATAGACATTTACTTATGTGATCACAATAGAAAGTTAGTAGTTGTTCTTGCCACTTGGTTAGGATCACTAAGATTCCTAACTCCACCAAGTATCCAATGGCTCAATGAAGACTTAACAAGGCTCTACCTTGTCACTCCAAGGACTCCTTCAAGTTCCATCACTCCCTCTATGCTTCACTCCAACTCCTAAGGGATCATCTCATTTTTTCAAGATCAAACTCTTCATGGTCTCTTCTCAAGCAAATGGCTTCTTAACTCCTTAACAAATTGATATTCTTGTAGGGGTGCGGAGGTAGACTAATAATGTGCTTTTGGCACTTCTTGATCCATTTGATCAAGGTCTATCACTTGGCTTCTTACCGATTTCACCAAAGTCTTTGTTTTGGCCTTGTAGCCCTAGAGCCGCAATTAGGCCTCCTTACCTAGATTTATAGGACTTCTACCAAAAGCTTGCCAAATAGCTCACCAACCTAATTATGTATTATTGATACCTAGGGCATGAACTCAATGATTTTGTGGTTCTTGAGGTCTCAAGCCTCTATACAATGCCCTAACCCAAAATGGAGGGTTTAGTGAGGGTTTCAATGGTTTTAAGACTCTTGTTGTCCATGGAAAATGTTGGGTTTGTAAATGGATATTTGAACCCTTAATATCTTCATATTTATGTTTTCTAGTGTCCTTCTTGATCTTCAATTTCTTGGATTTGTGCTGACAAACCTCCCATGCAAGTAGACAATCTTTTACACTACCTTGTCCCTAGTCGGGCAATGCCAGTGCTCGCCTAGGGAAAGGCCTTCAAATTGGCCATCTTACTTTCCAAGCCTCCAAAAAAATTATGTACATTATAAATTTTCTCCTCTACCATGCCCCAAATAGTATTGATGAACACACGATAGGGTCTCATGGGGGAGCCATGTTTCTAACTAGGACTATTTACAGACCAAAGAACTGGAAAATACAAAATAATTAAATTAAGATTAATCAAACACTTAAACAACACTCCTAATGATGAAGAATGGAAATTAAACACACAAAATAGATAACTTCTTTCTTGGCAAAACAAAATAATTACAATGGATGCTACTATAGCATCAAGACAACGGATTGTGTCCTCAAAGAAAACAACGGTGAATTAAAAAAATACTAACCAGTGATTATCAAAGTGTCTAACCTTTGGATTTGCACCTGACATTGCTTAAATAGAATTTAGGTTCAAGATTTAGGGTTTTTAGGACCCTAGGTGACCTAAAGACAAGGTCGGTCCTTTTTGGACAAAAGTTTGCATGCAACTTTTGCAAAGTTGCAAAAGTTGTCATGACAACTTTGTAGCAACTTTTGCTAACTTGCTATCCACTACTCACAAACCTCAACTCAACCCATATTTAGCTCAAACAACCTTAATAAAGTCATTTTGGATCATTTAAGATCAAAACACAACATTTTAGTCAATTTACCATGTTTGTACCTATTCTAGCAATTTGAGGACTAAGTCAAGTCCTAAGGGTACCTTAGCTCTTTGGCCTTTTCATACTACCCAAACCCTAATTTATCCCTATCTAATAACCTCCTAACACACTTAGGTCTACTTAGGACCTATTATTTACCTCTAGTCTGGCTAGGACTAGTACAAGCCAAAATTTGAGAAAGACCCTCTAGCCAAGGTCCTACTGCTCCTACACCATTAACCTAGCTACAAAGGCAATCAAGGATTTACTTATCAAGCCTAAGGATAAAGAAGCTACATAATTTGGAACCTATGATGAGACCAAGTCCAAAATAAATATGGGACTTGTAGTAGAAAATATGGGTAGGTAAAAAGAGAAAATGTTGAAAAATCTAAAGAAACAATTTGGTGTAACTAATGAAGATATTGAGAAATCGGTTGAAGAGGAAACTAAGGAACAGGCACCAGTCTGTGAAGATGTAGATAAAGAGGCCACCGAGTCTGATGATCATGAATAGGCAAAGCCACCTAAGGCTACAAAAGGTTAAGGTAAATAGGTTGAGACTTCAACCTGGACAAGGACAAGGTCAGAAACTGGTAGTTCACCACCTTTGAAGAAAGGTGTTTCAAATATAACAAGGCCTACATTGACACACACCTATCAAAAGAGAAAAATAAAGGCCACCACTAAGCTCCCAGAACCAAAGAGGAGAATAAAAATAATTAGAGAAAAAGATGATAATGATTCAAAAGAGGACACTAAACAATTATGTGTTGTAGAGAACAAAGGACCTCAAACAATAGATGAAGTAGCAGAATGAATAAAGAACACTGGAAGGCTTGGTACTCCTAAGTTGAATAGATATCCAAATCTGAGTACTGAGGATCAGGATAATCTTGAGGAAGCTATAATAAGCATGATGATTACTTTCAAACATGTTCCAGTTGATTTTTCAAGAAGCATGTACCTAAAGAACTATATGAAAAAATATCTGCTAGATGGACGTATGCACTTACAACTGAGAAAAGGATGAGAGAAAGGTCACTAATTTATGTAATATTTGACTACTCTATTCCTAAGATTGATGAATCCTTGAAACAATATGCAAAAAAAAAATTGATGAAGGCTAGGGCATTTAAAATTCTTCAAGGAAAACTACAAGAAGTAAATGATGAGAGTAGAAATATATGGACTAAACTCCTAAGTCCAATAGAGAAAATTGAGGCACTTGGATCAACAATTGATACCGAGAAACCTCAATCGAGCATACAAGAAGGAGAACCAATAAATGTTGAGGATAAAACAATTACATCTCAAATACTGAGTAGCTAGAGGAGGAACCTAATGTAGAAGACTTCATAACAGCTGCTGACAATGTTATGGAATGGATTCCTGGGATGTTGACCACATTAGGGGATGAACAAATATTAATTGAAGACATAACAAGAGGCAACCTCAACGATGAGGCTAAAGAAGATGAAGTGATAATTGGTGCTACTAAGAACCTTGGAGAAAAAGAAGCAACCGAGGTAGCCCAAGAAATGGTACTAGGTAATCTACCTATACTGGTACAAGATACAGAGATAGCCACTGAGAAACAAAATGAGGAAGCTCAACCCAAGAAAGGAACAAATAAAAATGAAGACAAGGGTGAGGAAACAGGTAAAGAGACTCAACACAGTGGAGAAGATACACAAGGTGAAGCTCCCACCGAGACCACTGATGCTATAGAAAATTCTCAAGACACACAAAGAGAGACAATGGTAGACACTTCTACCACAAACACCAGGTCACAAGCCCCAGTACCACAGATTATAGAATCCACAATAGGGAAAAATAAGGAAGAAGAACAATCCATCGAGCCACCAAAGACAAATCTTGAGCACAAGGCTCAAGTTTCTATTGCACAATCCCCCACATCCAGTGTACAAGAGAAAAAGAAGAAAAGAAAGTGAGGAAGTAAGGGTCCAGTCACACTTGATGAGATAATAGAAATAACAGCATGTGACCTGAGGACACTTGACCTTGAAGCTCTCAAGAAATATGGAGAGCTATGCACCTGAAAAGAAACTCAAGAGAAGCCGAGGCGGGAACATAAGAACACCAAGGTGTTATAGGATGTCAAGGAAATCCTAATGCAAGTTTCCCCAGATGTTAATGTAGATGAATCAGCCCCCATCATTGACCAACTTGTACTACTCACCGAGACCATCAATGGTCCAACTACTGATGTCGAGAAGATGATTGAAGAAAGAGAAGAACAAAAGATTCAGTACAAGCTAACTGAAGAGATCAGCCAAGCAGTGGCAATGAACAAGGTAAAGCTTTCAGAGGTAGTAACTGAATTGGAAAGCATTATAGAAAAGGTTATTACAATTTTGAAATAATTATGCACTATATATTATTTCACTACCGAGGTTAGTGAAAAGATATAGAAATTAGATGAAGCTCTCAAAGATAGTGCAACTAGTCTAAAAATTGAGAAACATACATTTCAAGTGCATTATTCAAAGGTTAAACACATTCAACGGTTAAGACTATAATTGAGAAAGGAAGAGGACTGAATAAGAGAGCAGGTAACCAAGATATAGGCCAAGTTACTACTGCATTTAGAAGAAATGTAGAAACATGTGACAAAGGAAAATAAATTGATTTCCACCCTCGAGATCTCAGTCACAGAAAATATTTTGACATGCATGCACAAGTGACTTTAGAGAAACTTTCTCTAGAAAATCTCAAGGAGGAATGGGAAAACCTCATGGACAATCTCAAGAAAACCCACCCTAATATTTTTGACAAATTATAACTACAATTTTTGGCATTATTTTCAAAAAAGGGGGAAACATATGTATATATACCGAGAGTATGTTTAAAGGGGGAGTTCACTGAGTTTACATATTTTTGGTTTTGTAAAATTTTTAAGTTCAAACTTTTATAGTCGGCATATTTGATACTAATTCCAAAGGGGGAGAATGTTACTCCTAAATGGATTAAGAGTTGTCATTAGTATTCATTTGTGCAGTCGGTAAATAGAGCAAGACACTTCAATAATTTATAACTACGCATTAGTCACCAAGCACAGAGATTATTGAGTACAATAGTCACTGAGTACACAGGATTATCGAGAGCCAATATATATTGAGACCAAGAGACAAAATTTATCGAGTAATCCAGAGTTCACATAAAAGTTTGGAATGACACATAGTTCAGGGTGAACAACTTTTTGTTGAGAAAGAAAATGGTTTACCAAGATCGAGGTGAATATTTATTACAGATTTAATCATTTAATGAATGATGATTCCTATGCAATGATGATCTAGGTTGATCATATGAACTGTTGATCTTATGTTTTATAAGATAATGTCAAACCCTAATTAGGTCAAATCGGTTTCATATAAGTATTGTAAAGATGTCATTTTGACATGTATCATCAAGAAGTAGCCACACTCAAGGACATTTAAAGATCAGATAGTGTTAAGATTGGAAGGATTTTGTCAGCATTCAGTTTATCAGAAACAGTTCAAGGTTATTGAGCAGTACAGAAGGACATATTCATCACAGCAAGTTGATTTCATTATTGTACTTAATGGATCTGATATCAACAATGTAATTTTTTTTCTCATACAAATCACACATCATTGTTACTCTCTAGCAATTGTAGCAAACTTAAAATCTCCTAGTAGTGTAGACTTAACAATCTTTTGTAAAATCTCTTAACCAAGTGCACACTTGAAGAGTGTTGCTAAAATCATTTAACCTGGTAGATCTATCTGATCTTATTGTTACTCCTAAAAGGGTAAGATCACCAGAAGTGATTGATCTTTGTAAGCCTTAACCGGTAACTTTATTTCTATAGAAGTCAAGCTTTGTGGGTTCCATTCCCACCATAATGTTTAGCTTCTAACAAGGGTTTATGTGATACCAAAATACATGTGTCACGTGTATGAAGTTTCATGAATGCTTTATTGATTAGATTACATGCATTTACATTTTAGTTATGTTATTAAGTGTATGATGAATGCAATTGATACATTCAGTTATTGAAGTACATGTTTACAAGGATTCAGTGTGAAATTTTTTAAGGGTGCTTATTCACCCCTCCCCTCTCAATACATAGTTTTCCATAATTCTAACAATATCTTCACCTTATTCCATTCTTGAATTCTCATGGTGACATTTAGCTATTAGCTTCATAGATAACATAACTCTATCATTGCCTTCATAAATTTCTTTCAAATTTTTGCAAACTTCATAAGAAGTCTTCAATGAAATAACTTTAGGCAATTCAATTTTTGATAGAATACTAAAGATGGCATACCTCACTTTCTCATTATCCTCATAGGCTTTAATTTCATCCTAAGTGTTAAGGTCATTCTAAGGAAACACATACTTCATCTCCACATGCTTCCAGGTAGTGTAACCGATAGAAATCATATATCCTATCATCTGCTCTTTCTATGAACTATCCATCAAACATAAGAAATGTTTAATTTATGTGTCATTGGATCTACCTCAAGCGGTTAAGCTCTATACCGAGGAACCAAGCTCTAATACCAATTTTTGAACATGCCAAATAACTGAGAGGGGGGGTGAATCAATTATTCACAACAATTTTCATAACTTTTATTAAATAAGTAAATACTTTTAGAAATCAGAAACTTATAACAGATATGAATATAAAAGCACAAAACCATCAACACAATGAATGCCATAATTTACGTGAAAACACAAACTAGGAAAAACCATAGAGAATCTAATTCTCATGAAATGAACACTGCTTAAGTTGACACCGATTAAGGTGATTTTTACAAGGGTTCACTATCAGTTTTCTCACTATAGGTTGGCTCACTTTTGCTCGGTCTAACTACCCTGAAAAAGTGGATAGTTGCCAATACAATAAGACTCACTACCAATACAATTAAGTTCACTGCTAGAATATAATAAATTAGAATTGAATCCACCATTGAAGTCATTGTCACCAACACACTGCAATACAAAAATGATTTAACAATATATTATTGATCGCACTATCTCACATGATAATCAACACACAAATATTTCCTTGTCTAATTCACATTAACTTTGAATATACGTGCATACAAGCATCAACACAAACCACTAAGATTATTGCTCTTCTTATACAACTTGATGCCAGCAACCAAGTCAGCCTAAACCAATTTGAAATAGATCACACCAATTAATTTCCACAGTGGTAAGGAATGAAACATGGACCACCTCGCTCAATACAACACACCTTGTGCATGACACTATGCTACACCTCCCTTGAGACTTTTGGTACCAACAGTTATGATCAATACATTACATGGTAATAGTTGGGAATGAAACACAACGAACATGTCCAAGATAGGATCAAACCCAAATCAATGTTCCACCATATGTTGCACACTAAAAAGGACCATCACTAACATGGATAAGGATAAATATTTGAAGCATGTCCTTCAATGATTCTAACCATACATCAAAGATATCGGTATACATATCAACCGATACAGCAAAACAACCAAATAATAAATGAACCATATATATCCATCATATATGTTGACATCAATGACAACGTCATGGGTAGCATCAACCTCACATTCTAACACTTTGACCTTGATTTCCTTGATTTCTTTTGGCCTAGCATGCCTTAACTAGTTTAGTCTTGCAAAGATATTTTCTTCCTATCTTATCAAAAGTTTAAAATCAAAAATATTTGTCAACTTTTTCACTCTTTTATAGTTCCATCTCCTTTCCCTAGACCCGAACTTATTCCTACTCCTCCCATACCTCATATTTATGCTTCAATTCCACCTCCTATATGTTAAAAAAAAATTGCAGTTGTTTTCTCTCAACCCTGTGTGGTGCCTTCCATTATTCCTTCTAAAGAAGAAAAGGACCTTATGTTGATTGATCGTAAATCGTCTCAAATTTCAAACAAAACCAAACATAGCCATTGTGCTCATAATAATCTTTGTAAATACCATGTGAGGGCCCACAAGATTTCTTGCCAAAATATTTCCTCCCCTAAGACACCATTTGATGTCTTGATTGCATAGCTCAAGGGAGGAAGTTAATCTTAAAAAGATGAAATTGAATAAACATGATGATTATATTTGTATCTTAGATTCTATTTTGATTAATTTGGATGAAGAAGATACTCTTGATGATGAAAATATTTCTAATGAAATTGATGTTCATGCTAGTGATTTTGATTATATGTATGAGCTTAATGATGTTAATCATGATTTACCTACTAGATTTGTAAAACATTTTCTCTTACTCCTAGTTACAAACAAAGTGACTAGTCATTAAAGCATGTTCCTTATTTGGCACTTGTGATAGCTCCATCTACAATTCTTGGCATTTCCCCTCTTGCGTATTTTCCACCTTCCCTAAACAGTATGGACTGAGATGGGGGCAGGTGATATGCTTGCCTAGCTCCTCTTGTACGATGAATTTTTTGTGCATGTTTTCCTAAAGTGATGTGCTTCCCTCATGATGTGTTTATATATATATATATATATATTAGATTTCTTTAGAATCAACTTGGTGCAAGGTGATACAACTTTATATTCCTTTATACAACTTTTAGATTTCTTTATTCCGTTGGTGCAAGGTGATAAAAGAATCAACTTTTTGCCACATTCCTCTATTTGTATACAATTTATTATATATGACATATACATGTTATGTGATGCATGTGTTACTGTTCATAAATATTCCTTTGTATTGTCCTATTGGGGATGACACAAAGGCGGCAGCTATAATTCTTTTTATTCTTCACAATGTTGGCTCAAAAAGGATCTTCTATGTATATCTTATGTGATATTCTTCCATGTTGTACTTGTAGTTTTTCTTCCTTTGGGGGATGATGTCAATTTATTTTGATATAATTACCATATACATGAGTTATCATATGATTCTATTGATCCCGGAGTTAATCAATCCCTTTTGTGCTCTCTTTGTCATGCGTTTCATTTCTCTTGGTTTTTCATTTCTTGGGGGCATATCATAGTGGAAATGTCTCTTGTGGGTTCATATATGATCTTCTAAGGCCATTTCTCGTAATAAGGCATTTGCAATCGCTTTAACATTAAAGGGGATTCACTCCACTCCTTGTTTCACATTTTGCACACACACACACACACACTGATTTGATGCAATCTCTTATGGAGATTGCTAAGGAGACAATTTTAAAAAAATTCATCTTTAAATTAAAATTTCCTTCCATGTGCATTATTCAATGAATCCTAAGACAAATCCTCATTTCCTAGATCTCTTTGGAAATTATACTTTCCTTCTTGCTTAATAGAGATAAAGCTTTTCTTTAGGATTGATCCTCTTTTGGTATATTTCCTAGTGGACTATGTTTCACTTGGTTATCCTTTTGTCGATGGATTAACTAGCATCTCACCACCAATTATTATGAAAAATTCCATTAATACATTTGTTGGCATGATAGACGAGAAAGAATGATCACCCCTCCAAAAATATTTCTAGAATAAGGCATCATAGTTAAAATTCTAGACTAAATCCAATTCAATCTTATAAGAGACCCAAGAAAAATCTACCTAACTCTTAAAAGAATTCTTTCAAAAGGGATCCTACACATAAAATACCCTATGATAGTAAATTATTCTAGCCACTTATGTATGCATTCTTAAAATATGAAATTGAAAGAACATCTAAGGGAGTATTTGTTTCTTTGCAAGTAGTGTCATGAATCCCTTAAAGACCACCTATTATAGCTCAAAAGAGTAAAAGATCGAATATATGTGTGTGTATATCATTCATAAGACTAAGTGCCCAAAAATAAAAATAACTAAAAGACTTACACAATAAATACAATAAAGGTAGAGTATCTCATTTATATATTGAATGTTCATCACACAAAATTTTGATGTGATCAATGCATCCTTTTTTATAGAAGTGTTTTTCCAAAACATTTTAAACTTCAAATATTTTAATTTTCCAACCACCTAGGGTAAGGGGCCTAGTTACCACCCATATTCCAATAATCATTCACTCCTTGCTCACCTATAATTATTTGTGCATGGTTATTGGGGTGTCTATAAATAGGTATTGGGCGTCACTCCTAAATGAGCACTCTTTGACCTTTGTGCACATAATGAATCCTCACTTATTCTTCATAACTACCTAGAAGTTAAAATAATAGCTTTAAGTTCTTAAGTTACATATGAAGAAACTCAAAAAATTGTCAAAATCCAATGTACCATTTAAACACTTAAGATGCACAAAGATGAGAGTCTTCTTGTACCTTCCCCTATATTACTTAATTTATAGATTAATCATGGTTTAAATCATGCACTTAGTCCAATCCATCTTCACATTTTTCACCAAATCCTTCATTGTTGATCCATTTGACCTCTTTGGATAGCTAGTCGGCCAAAGTTACTAAGTGTTCATATTTATATTTCATCTAACCCGAGTTTTGGAGAGTCCCCAGCCTTATCGACCACATTAGTCCTTGGTCATGGAAAGGTCTAGTGGACCCATGAAACGCCTTACCTTTACAACAGTTCAGAGCATTGAAGAAGTCATCAATTCTCGATAGTACAACCCTAAAATATCAATGAGTTGGGGTAATAATCAAACCTTGACTCTATTGATCAGAGAATAAGTTCATACCACCCACCAACTACTCAACTACATTGTGTTGCACATCTTTTGAAGTGTAATCTTTTCAAATCTTGGGAAAGTACAACTTTTAAATAGAAAGTGTACAATGGAGTAAATTTGTTGAGGTAATAACACAATTTAATAGATAAAAATCTATTATTATCTACCACCAAAATTAAATGAGCTTTAAAGCTCAGATTACAAAGAAAGGTGGTGGCATTTTCAAACTCAGTCTTTTCCATAATGATAACTAAAATAATTTTATCAGAACGTGGTTTCCTACAAATGATGGATTTTGGAATGAAGAACCAATGCTCTGTGTTCATCCCAACTTGAATTGACCTCAGATAGAACAAACTAAAATTGTCTCTCGGCTACTCTCAGTCGCATGGAAGGAGAAAATGAATTATGTTGAGTATCGAAGGGTGACCTTCATTCCAAAAGAAGAAGAAAGGTGTGTCAAACTCCACAATCTTTTTATGGAAATACATCTTGAGGCAAATAGGAACCCTACGCCTAGGGAAAGTTAACTCTTTCTTATTTAAAGATGTAGGGAATCTATTTATGATTAGAAGTAATAACGGAAAATTTCAACTTTAGAATTGTCTTTCCATTTCATGACCTTTTCTTGTTTTGTACTAGTGCCTTTCAAAGACCGTTATTAAAAGAAATGATTTTGAAATGTGTGTGTGTGTGAAGGCTTTTGGGTAAAGAAGACATATACAAGGGATAGAGGGACTAAGGTATAAAAGGGAAGGAGAGAAAAATAGTTCTTAAAATTCTAAAATGTAATCATTTCAAGTACATGGACATTTTGGACTTTGTGTCATTTTGTTTTGGCATCTAAGTGATCCAAAGACATGTTCCCAAAACTGTGCATTTTCTTATATAATGTTTACTTATGAAATAGACTTTGAGTTATTTTGAATCACTCTCATGATGCCTTCTTGTTCAATGTGGTTATGCATGTGTTGGAAACTTTGGGTTTTGAGATACATGTCCTTCTAGAATTACAATGTTAAAATCTCTATTTGCTTATATGTTATGATAAGAAGGTGGACTTTGCGTCATTTTCCATTTTCCTATGTTCATAAATGCATAAAATCTATTTTTATCATTTGTAATATGTCAATATGCAGATATTAGTGTACCTTTTTTGCTTTCCAGTTAAAAGCATACTCCAAAAACCAAAAATTATATCATGAGAGGGAGTTGTACCTCTAAAATTCAGAGGAAAGTTGCCCACTTAGCAACAACTTCTCCAATTGTTGATTTCTAGTTCGTCTTTAGTCTCAGACTAGGGAGTCAATTTTAGGAATTATTTTAGGACAAATTTTGAAACTAACATAGATTTAAATTAGAACCATCAATTATATATATATATATATATATATATATATATATATATATATATATATATATATATATATATATATATATATATATATATATATATATATATATATATATATATATATATATATATATATATATATATATATATATATATATATATATATATATATATATACACACACACACACACACACACACACACACACACACACACACACACACACACACTTACTTTTAAAAAGATTATACATAGTAAGGCAAGGGTCTCATGAGGGGGCTTAAGCTTTATTTTTAAGGAATAAAATGGTCCCATAAACAAAATCTTGTTTCACTATAGGATTATTTGGAATTTTCTCCTTCAAAATAGGAGCTCCTACTTTTTAGCAAATGGGTGAAAAAGGGGTGGGGCTAGAAATTGCCCCACCACAACATTTAATCTTCTTGAAAAAATATTTGGAGAGAATATGATAGTTTTAATATTCCTAAAAAGTAGTAAGCTTTGTTTTTTAGGAAGTCCCTTTCCATAAGACCCAACCTAAGTTATATATATATATTCTTTTAAAAAGATTATACGTAGTAAGACAAGGGTCTCATGAGAGGGGCTTAAGCTATATTTTTAAGGAAGAGAATGGTCCCGTGGACAAAATTTTGTTTGGCTATAGGTTTATTTGGAATCTTCTTCAAAATAGGAGTTCCTACTTTTTAGGAAGGTCCTTTCCATGGGGACCCAACCTAAATGATCTTAAAAGTAATTTATTTTAAAAAATTGCAAAATAGATTGTCAAATTTATTACTAAAATTTCACTATTAATAATAATCTATTTATGAATCATAAGTCAATGAGTTTGACTCCCAAACTACTATGATAGCAATATCACAATAATTTATTTTTAACAAAATTGAAAATTAAAAAGTCAAAGTGAAACATATGTTTAAAAAAATTATTAAAAAAAAAATCAAATTGAAACATATTGTTTGAATATGGGAACGCGTGCTCGTTGGGGAAACGAGTCAAAACATCTCGATGAAGAAAAATTCAAAATTAGAATATTAATGAAGTGGTCAAACCATTGCAACGAAGAAACTTCGAAATTATTTAAATATAATCAAATAAATTGTATTAATTATATGTGGAATTTATGTTCAGGATTGAATATCGTAAATCGCCTGACTGTTTTGAATTTCGAAGTTAGAGCGACTTACATAAATTGAAAATTTGATACAGAGTTGTTATTATATCAGACTTGCATCTTTTGAGTCTCATTCAAATCTTACTGCACAGAATTTATTGTGGATAGCCAGAAACTTTACAGCGTTTGTTAAATCTATATATGGAAGCACCAGGTTTTAAGCCAGGGGAGCAATTTCTGAGGTTTATACAAAATTGATCTTTCTTGCAGTCTGTTGATATTTGGACACATTATTAAAGCTGTTTGATTGATTGATTTCTTTGGGGAAGGATTGACGGCTATATCTCAGAGATCTATTTCATCAAAATTGTTAAAGGTATGATCCTGATCTTATTTATTTAAAATCGATGTTTGATAAGCTTTTTATGAATCATTTCATGAATAAGTTGAGAGCTGCAACCAAAAAAACATATTTTAATTTTCCTAAATTACAGGTATTAATTAGTATATTTTATTTATATGACATAATATTTCTGATTATGCCATTTTTTCTTCATTGTTGAGAATCCTTCGACGAGTTGATATTTGCTATCAGATTACCGATTGTATGATCTTTATCTTCATTTTTGTGTCTTCTCAAATGAAATTCTGTAGATATGTTTAATTCTCTTCCCCAGTTTTTTCCCTAAATAGATTTTGTTAAACTCTTTAAATTGAGTAGGAACTTTAATTTTTTTTTAATCAGTAAGGGGCCGAAGCTGAAGGGATTCTATTAATAATATTTGAAATATCATAACATAAAGTAAGTTTTAAGTTTGAAGCTTAGTACCAAATATGTCCATATCATATTCGAGGTACATCCAAAGAAAAGCAACATAGATCAGTACCTCCTCAAACTACTCAAAAATTTAGCGAGATTCTAGTAAATTAATACTGTGAGTAACAGCTTTGAACTAAAAACATTAAAAATTCCTGAAGAGGAACATTGCAGCAGTATTAATCCAAAGCAGAAGTTGAATCCTGCTCCGAACTCTTTGCCGAAGAATCCTGAATTTCCTCATCTTCAATCTGGAAACTGGAGTTGTTCCCCTGGTCCATGTGTTCAGCTGCGTCTTCGTCCTCGTCCCCGTCCTCGTCCTTGTCCTCAACTTCATCTTCATCAACATCATCATCCTCGTTATCCCCTACGACCTCGTCGTCTGCTTCCTCTTCCTCAGCTTCATCAGACACGTCCTCCTCCTCTTCCTCCGCATCCGAAAAAACTAAGTACATTTAACTTCGTAATAAAGAAAACAAATACTTTCGCAAATAGGATATGAAGTAATTTTATTGAATCGGTAAGGTTTGTTTATCACAGTAGCTATGCCATGTTTAATTCAGTGAGATGTTCGAGAAATTTCATGTTTGTGTTAGACTGTCCCGGTTGGAGAGTCTTAACTACTATACATAATAATGAAAATGGCAGCAAAAGATTTGAATAAATTATGGAGTTCTTATTCATTGTGGCTACGGCGACCTCGGGACGATTCAAATTAGCAGCTTTTAAACATTTATTCAAACTGAATTACACGAGACTTCTTCCAACTCCACGTTACTTTTTACTATACATTTTGTCAAACACTCGTTAAATTTGGCTAAGGAATTCTCAGCCATTAAGTTTAGCTCATTTTGGGGGGGAACAATTTTCAGAGAAATCATAGCTATCGGCAGCGATCCATATGTGGACTATGTGTTTCTTCGTGAAATACCACATTTTAACCTCCAGCTGATTTAGCAGGTGATTTTTCTTTGGCAGGGTTTTTTAAAATTTAAATAGTTTCTTAGGATTTAAAATTCAGTTGTTTTAGAAAGGTTTATTTTGTGGGGAAGACTGAAGGGTGACGGTGGAATTTAGTTGTTTTGCCCGGGTAGGATTTTTAGGGTTGTGGAATTCAGTTGTTTATCAGGTAAGATTTTTAAGTTTTGGAATTTAGTTGTTTTACGAGTTAGGCTTTCTGGGGTTTTGGAATTAGTTATACCAGGCAGAACTTTTAGGCTTTTGGAGTGTTTCAATATTTATTTGGCGTTTAGGGTGTTTGGTTTTAGTTGTTTTTTAGAGTAAAGTTTATTGGGTTATTAGTTTTCAAGGATTTTGATAATTAGTTCTTAGCAGCTAATTTTTTTTGGAGTAGATTTTTTCAATATTTATGTAGATTTTTAGGGTTTGAAACTTTAAAGTTTGAAGTGAGCCTGAGCCAGAGGAGTACTGGCCTACTGGGATAGGTGATCTTTAACAAGTTCCCTATCAGCATGGACAAAGGTAAGCTTAGGTAACTATTTAAATTGACGCTATCACACAGTTTATTTCAATTGACCGTTCAACTGTTTCAGCTAAGGCTATTTAATGGCTCTTTTCTCTAGTTTCATTCCTATTGTTTCAGTTGATTCTATTGCATGGTCCATTTTGATAATTTCAATCCTATTATTTCACACGACTCTATAGGCTATTCATTTCAAGGATTTCAATTCAATGAGCTATTCGATGATTCATTTCACTAGTTTCAATCGAACTGTTTCACCCCTGAACATCATCCAAGACATTAGTGCAAAAGCTCATGAGATATAGTACAAACCTATTCATTTTTGTGGTGTTAACTTATAAAGTGGAAAGCCTGAAGAAATGGTGAATGCAATTTTTGTGCTGTGCCGTGCATTTCTTGCAAGATTTAATTCATTTCTTAACGAAACTTTTTTTTTTTCAGTAAAAGGCTAATGACAGAATTATATTAATAGATACATGTCTGAATTAATACATAATAGGCATAATGTCTTAAAAAGTGAATAAGAGTCTAAAGAGAAAATAAAGCCAAGCATTATAAACTACTACTACTCCTTGTAAAGTCTAAAGTAAACAAATGGTCCTTACTGTAAATAATCTCTTTCTACGCTTTCCAAAATTAAAATCAAAATGACAAAAAAGGAGTCAGGCAATCTGCTTTGAAACTTGAATGGAAATTCACTAGCCTCCCCTTAGTCATTTGCAAGTTCTTCCTCTTCCTCTCATGCTTCCTTCAACCACATTTGCCTCAGCATCTACAATCCTTTGCAAGTGGACCGTTGACATACCTCTCCACGCCTGGATTAATGCATGTTCTTGTGGAGTTCTCATGACTACATGCTCTGCACACCAGTCCGGATCCCATGGCTCAATGTCCTGTGCTGGAGGACCCTGAGAATCGAAAATTGTAAGAAGCCCTGCCTCCATATTTCTCAGCTTTTGGTCTCCTTCATTCTCCCCCACTAAATTCTCTCCTCTAAGGAAATCTCAAACCTAGCTTGGGCCTTCATTATGGTGAAGCTTGTATAGCTTCACTAGGAAGTCAACCCTACATCGTATCCCAAATATTCTATACTTGAAAATCTTCTGGTCCTCAATCTCCAGTATCGGATATCTTTTGGGGGGTTTTCATTGATTATGGCTTCTTAATGAGACTTTATATTATTAGGAAAATTTAATTATAGTGATCCATTATTTTCTCATTTTAAATGGAGCTTAAGGAGATTAAATTGTGCTTCATGAATCAAGATTTCTATGATTTGCTGATAAATTCTTGTATGCAATCTGTGCTCTTTGTGGTTTTGCCTATTTGGCACAAAGTCTATTAATTTGTTATCTATAGGCAATACCTTTGTAGTCCCAAAACAGAACCGGCCATGATTTAGCTTTTAATTCCTGGTTCTGCTATTATAATTTTGTCAAGCTGATCATGTCTGAATGCAATCTGAATCTCAGTTTCATTTTGATCATTTTTTCAGCATTCTCTTCGAAGTGCAGGGTATCGGCAATACTGAGTTAAAATGTTGATAGCCAGGGCTTCTATTCTTAGCGACCATTATTCTGTTACCGAATGGAATTCTGCAAAGTTTTCAGGCATCTCATATTCATCTCCTCATGAAGCTGAGCAAGTAGGCAAGCAGGAGCAAAAAGAGTTTACAAGTGCAAGGGAGAATGATGGAAATAAAGTTTTGTCTCTTTGTACAGTCCCCTCTAGAGATATTGAGTTGCAATTCCACATAGGAAAAGAATTTCCAAGTTTTGGAATAACTAGAAGTGTAATAATAACTATTGATATGAATTTTGAAGCTTCCAGAGAAAGGTTGCATCTTTTAACAGCTACTCTTCAAAGTCCCATTATTAATTCTTCACAATGGAATGAGGATGCTGCTGGATCAATTTTAACCAAGAAAAAGAAGCTGTGGATTAGTGGAATCGGAGAAGCAGAATGTTGCTCCAATCGAAGCTTGCTGAGTGATTCAACCTTTGGACATGATGATCCCGAAGGGGACTTTATGAGTTCTGGAATGAATGATCAAGAAGTGTTGGATTTGAATTCATGCCCTTGTAAACATTTTCCAGTGACACAGACTATTACCTGTTTTTGTACACTAGAGGAATTTGGAGCTATTGATGGACTATTTCATGCCTTTGATATATCGAAATACAGTTCAATTCAAGATGCTTCTCTAGTTTTTAATAGCCAAATGGCCGATGTGTGTGCCATAGAGTTTCGTTCTGATTCATGTTTGCTGAGTGTATCAATTGCATTAGATAATGATATTGAGTATGATATTATCAGTTCTGAAATGAGTAAGGAGGGCTTACAAGATTTGAAGCTGCTCCCTGATGGACTTTTGCCAGAGAAATGGGTTACTAGTTATTTTTCTACAAGAGAGAAATCTGAAACAATTACTGCTAGAGGAGTTCCAACCTTTGATGGATCCATGTTTACTCCAATTGAAGAGGCTTCTCTTATTCTGAATGTCCCCATTGCAAATGCGTGTGCTAGTGTGGCTCATGAGGAATCAGAAATTACATCTGAAAACATTGATCTATTTCAAAGTTTGCAGAGTTGGGATAAAACAAAGAATTTGTCTACAGAAACACTTCACATATGGGATCAGAACGTAGATCCAATGTCTGTGTTGCAATTACATCCCACACAAACTTGTGATCCAAGGACTGAGGATGTAAATAGCTCTCCACAGGGTTCCACCTTAGATAATCATAAATGCACTTTGGAGCAAAGTAGCTCAGGCAATTCATGCTTTGATTGCAATTCTTTTGAGAGTCTTCCAGTAGGTCTAATACAGAATAATTTGAGTGCTTTCTTGGGGGAGATGTTCTATATATCCAAGCATCGGGGTTTTATTGAAAATGAAGCAAAAGAAGTTTCAGATAAACCTGTTGCTTCAGCCACACAGCAGCCCAACCCTTTAACTAGAGACTCATTCAAACATATGGTTCATTGGGATAGAGACACCAAATTACAATGCCATGAAAGAGGATTGCCAAGTTCAAGAAAAAGGAAAAATGATATAGTGGCTAGACAAGTGAACTCTGAAGCTTATAGAATAAGGTCTCTTTGTTTTGCAGATAACTCAAGACTTATTGAAGGTAAGGCTTCTAACAATCTACTTAAGCACTGTTTAAATCGGAAAATAGGTGCTACTAAATCAGTTCTAGACAAGAAAAAACACCATCAGATCAAGCAGATTGATGAAGAAAACTGTAATTCTAATCCAAGTTTGCTTTGCAATGCATCTGTTCAAGATGATGATCTTCTTGAGTGTGCCATTATCAATTCTGAAATGAGTGAAAAAGAATTGATAGATTTGAATTTGTTACTACATGGACTTTTGCCACAGAATTGGGTTACTACTAGTTCTAGACCAAAAAAAGTTCAAACAGTTACGACTGGAGGATTTCATGTCTTTGATGGTTCTAGGTACAATCCAATTGAAGAGGCTTCTCTTATTCTTAATAGACCCATCACCTGTCTTAATGTGGACATTGGTGATAGAGAAGAAGAAATTACATCTGAAGACATCGATCTATATAAAAATCTGCAGGCTAAGGAGGTCTCAAGAAATGTTCCTAGAGAATTGCAGAATGAGAATGTAAATGCATTGTTGTCATTTCAGTTGCATCCCACACGATATCACGATCCACAGGCTCAGGATATAAAGGGTACTTCAAAGGAATGCACCTCAAATGATAATTGGACTTTGGAGAAAAGTTTTACTATTGACTCGTGCATTGGATCCAATTCTTTTGAGAGCCTTCCAATACAAAATAATCAAGGTGATCACCCGGGGAGGACACACTATTTATCCCAACATCAAGCATGTGATAGCATTGTATCTGCTGATTTGACACCCAACTTTCAAGAGCAGAACATTGGACAGACAGAAATTGAAATGCATTTAAGCTCTTTTGAAGATGAAGCAAATAAAATTGTGGATGGTTCAGCCCCACAACCCTACCAGTATTTATGTTGTGACTCATTAGTTAATATGGTTCAATATGATTATAATGGAGAAGGGAACTCAATTCTCTCTTTCGAGCAGCCTCTGATGCAATTGGATGAACCCATTCATTGTAGCAATCAGGAGCCACTATCCCAATCTTTTACTCCAGATTGTCTCTTGCATGATGAGAAGAAAATGGAAAGTTCACTATACAAGATAGACTCTGAGTATGAATATGCTCATCCTGCTAGAGAGTGCAAGGGAAAATCTCAGAAAGGAAGATTGTCAGGCTCAAGAAAAACAAGAACTGCAAAGTTGGCTAGTAAAGTGAATTCAGAAGGTTATAGATTGAAGTTACCTTGTGTAGCAGAGAAGTCCAAACCTGTTAAAATTAAGGCTTCAAAAAATCCTTTAACAAATTTATCTCAGTCAAAAAGAAATTATGCTGGATCAGTTACATCCAAAACAAGGCAGAAGCGAGTCAAGGAGACTAGCAAAGTAGGCTCTTGGTCTAATCCAAGCTCTGTAACTGACTTGATTGTTATAGATGATGATCCTGAGCATGATCTTATCAAGTTTGAAATAAGTGAGCAAGAATTGTTAGACCTGAATTTGCTTCCTAATAGCTTTTTGCCAGAGAAATTGATTAGTTCTCCTATTTCTACAACAAAGAAATCCGAATCAGTTACCACAGGAGGATTTCATAGCTTTGATGGATCTAGGTTCAGTCCAATTGAAGAGGCGTCTCTTGTTCTTAATATCCCAATCACAGATGTGTTTGTCAGGGTGGCTGATAAAGAAACAGATACTTCATCTGAAAACATTGATCTATTCAAACATTTGGGAAGTTGGAAGATGTCAGAGAATATTTTTGCAGAAACGTTTCAGATACAGGATGATATTGTGGATCCAATGCTAGAATCGCAGTTACATTCCACACAATTTTGTGAATTATTGGTTGAAGATCAACCTATTGCTTTAGCCAAGCAGCCATCACAGTGCCTAAATTTAGGCTCGTTTGGTCAAATGGTGTATTGTGATTATAATGAACAAAGAAAGTCAAAATTTACCTTGGACTATAACAGCCAAAATGTAAAAAGTTCAGCAGAAGTGGAGAATATTGGGAGGGAGAGAAAGATAGAAATGTTTATTGCAGAACTTGTGGAAGTTAAAAAGCAAATCAAAGAGCTAGAAAGACTACTGAAGGTGAGCTTCCGTCCCAAAGAATTGTTGTATATGCAGTATAATTTTTTAATTCTTGGTTTTGCCTAACGTATATAATTAGAGGATATGCTCATTCAAGTTGTAATTAATAAAATATTTAGGCATTTAGCTAAGAGTAGGCATATAGTTAAACCTTAAGATGCTACTCTGCATGGTAACAGTGACATAGATTGTTTCCAATGGATTTCAGTAAATTTGTTCCTATGGTGTCAATGCTTTGACTGGAAGATCCACTCTGCAAATTTAAAACAATCTCAATGAACTAGTGGTGATTTCTATAATTATTTGGTTGTACATTGGGGATTTTGATCGCTTCAGTTACATATAAATCCTTGTTCAATACGATGGTACTTTTTAAAACTGATGTACCTATTTGACATTTCAGTGTACCCTCAGAAGAACAGACATAATGCAACAGAAATTTGCAAAATGTGAAGTGGTCATGGCATGGTAGAATGCCTTCAATCTGCAAATTTTCTCTTATTTGGAGAAAGTAAAGGATAAGGATTTTGGCTAGATCGTATTGATACTAATGAACATGTTGCATCACTCCAGTGTGTAACGAACCTCAGCGATCACAACAGTCCTGTTCTTCAAAGCAAGATTCATTAATGGGAACTTGTTGATGAGCCCTTGAGAGCAAAGGTATGCTTCAAATTACCCTTCAAAGAATTTGGTAGATGACTATGATGTCTTTTGATTCTGTTGATGTCTTTTGATTCTCTTGCTTCTGTCCTACTAATTGATGTTTGCTTTGATTTTCTTGCAGGATTGTGTCAGAACAATTATATGACACTAAAAAATCTTCATAACAGCTAGATGTCTGAAATTTGTCTTTCTTGATTGTATACATGTGCATAAAGGAGTTGTTGCAAGTAACAATTGTAAGATATGGATATGATTGGAGTCAAAAGAAAATGACTAGCAACATGTACAAATATGTACAGCATTATAGGAACAGCAGTTATGGACAAGTGTGAAACCAGAGGGATGTGGCTCTTCTTCACATAAAATAGCACTATCATACAATCATACAGGTCTGTAGGAAACACAATTTTTTTCACCAGTTTTATGCTCATAATCCGCCTCTACAAAACTATAAAAATGTAAAAAAACTGGTGAAAACACATTGAATTATGTCAATTTGTATTTTTATAATGTATCATTTTATGTATAGAGTAGCCAAAACCAAACCAAACCCAGTTTCAACATAACATCACCAAGGGTCATTTCTTGTTGAAATCATCCACAAATGGAAAAATTAATGAGTAGGGCATCCAGTGTTATTATGCAAATCTTTTAGCTGAGATGCTATCCTTTAAAAAGGCAATCGATTTTAAAAAACAAGAACAAAGATCATTAGATCACGTATTAGGTATATTACTTTCTGAAATTTTATAATAATTATTCAAAGAATATTTAAATGAAGAAAAAATAAAAGAAAATAAAAGTCAGTCAAGACATTTACAATGGAGTAGGGGTGATATATACAATGGCAATATGGGCTTCTTAATTTTCTTAATTGTTTTGTGTGGATAAACACGTAGGTGTAATTTGAAAATTATTTTATTTTTTTGGATAAACACACACTACTAATTTAAAAAGAAAAAAAAATTAGAGATTAGTATGTAAATTATTATTTTACTATCTACTTTTTAATTGTAAAAGATCTAATCTCTAATATTTTAGTATTTACTTTACAATTATGTAAATAAAGATCTACATCATTAATATTTACTTTTTGTATTATGCAAACTATTTGACAATTTGAATAATCAAAGCTCTATTGGTTCATTGTAGGCACAAAAACTCGCAACCCTTAGTATACTCTGATGTGAAATAATTTACACCTTAGGATATAATAATATGAAGTGTGTATATATCTTTAAAATATTTATAAATCATTCTATAATAACTTCGGCTAACACATTTTGTAAAACCGTTGTAAAATTTAGAAACATTTCAACAATAACTTCCACCAAAACATTTTGCCAAAGCAGTTTCTAAATTTAGAAACATCTTGATGATAACTTTCCCTAAAGAATTTTAAGCAATAGCTTTGGGTAAAATAAACTTGGGCCAGTCCTACATTTCATTTAGCAGTTTAAGGATTTATGTTGGCTTTCTGAAATTACTAATATTAGAAGGGGTGATTGATGTCAACTAGAAGACATTTCTAGGTTAAATAGGAATCTCAGATTGAAGATCTGTTTATTACTCTAGTTTCCACGTGAGAGGAATCTCAGAGAGAGAGTGCTAGGGATCGTGTGATTGTAGAGACCAAACTATTCGTTTGATTTCGGCATTTTTTTTTGTTGTCTCTATATGCAAGTTGACAACTTAAAAGTTTTGGTTTCACAAATCTATATGTAGAGATCACTGAATACGAAAGGGTCAAAAATTGGCCATTTCAAAGTGTTGCCAAGAAAGGGGCCCCTCATTTGCCAATAATCGCTCTTAAACTAACCAAAAAAAATATTACTTCCCTAATTAAAAACACAATAACACTTAAATATAACATGTATCGAATGTGGCCCCCTCACAATACATACACTAGCATTAGGAAGGGGCTTTAATTAAGTCATTCAACACCTTACCTTAACCATTATCGATCCCACTAAAATCAAACAACACCCAATGCATAAACATTTCACCACCCACTCAAATGGGCATGTGCCACATTACCGACCACATTGGAGCCATAGCTTGCCCATGACAGAGCTCTAAAACATCCATTTTTTACATCTTTTTTGGCATTCTTGTCCCCCTTTCCTTCATGCGGCCATTCCATCTATACATGCGACAAGGGTTTGGATCTACCACTCACAAGTAGCGCCTCCACTTGATTTATCATTTCTTGCTTACTTGTAACAATGGTTGTACTCATTCACAATAATTGTTTGATGTTTTTTTAGTCATTGTTGTGTATTGCATTGAGGGTTTGAGTCAGTCATTTTTTTAATCATACTGTGAAATCATTACATGGAATGCCAAAGATACAAGGCACATTATCGATAATTTGTTGAAATCTGCTACTTCAATCATGAAATGTTTGTGTTTTTTCATTTTTAATCTTACATGACCTTTTATTCATTTCATTATTACAGGTAGACATGATTCGATTCAATTATTTTTTAATCATGAGTCATCTAAGTTTTTTCTAGGTATGAAGTACTATTAAAAAAAAATTGTGGGTATGCAGTATGAGTCAAAAATATTTGTGGGTATGCACTATTATTCTTGAAATGTGATTGCAAAACAATAATGTGCCATTGTTTTTTGCCCCTTTTTTTATTATTTAATTAATATAATATTCGGCCTCGGCCCCTTATCAATCAAAAAAACAAAAAACAAAAAACCATATTTTTTTTGTCTCGGTGCCTACAAATCCTAGAGCCCTATAATGTTTATTTATTCCTCTTATTCTTTCTCCTGCTACCACCATTTCTCTGCATTCTTATGTTTACATTGACTTTATGAATTTCTTTTTAATCATTAACTCTATGCATTTCTCTTTAATCATTGTATGTATGCATTTCATAAACCAAAGTGTTGTTCTTATGTTCAACTTTAATTGTATGACTTAGTTACACACCTACCACTCCAATACATGTACACACTTGCATTGAGTGTATGGGTTCTTAAGTTTACAATATTGATTGTTTGCATTTCTCTTCAATCATTGGATGTATACATTTATCTTCAATCATTGAGTGTATGAATTTCTCTTTACAGTTACACGCCTACCAGTCCAATACATGTACATAGCTACATTAATTGTATACATTCTTAAGTTTTCAATGGTCATATGTCTTTTTCTTTAATCGCTAACTGTGTGCATTTTTCTTTAATCATTGACTCTATGCATTTCTCTTTAATCATCGAATGTATGCATTCTTAAGTTTACATTGATTGCATGCATTTATCTTTAAGCATCAACTATATGCATTTCATAAACTAGAGTGTTGTTCTTATGTTCAACATTGACTGTATTATTTAGTTACACGCCTACCATTTCATACATGTACACACTTGCATTGACTGTGTGCATTCTTAAGTTTCAATTGATTGTATGCATTTCTCCTCAATCATTGAGTGTATGTATTTCTCTTAAATCGTGAAACATTTTGTATAGACATTTTGGTGTTGAATTTTGTTGTGCCAAGGCTATTCGCATTAAGTTATCTTCATCCAGCACAATTCAACCCCAACAATGTCTTTATGTTTTACTATTGTGCTTGGCAAAGTTACTTTTGTCCCAAGGAAAATATTGCAATAATCCAAACACAAGTGCTATGTTTTAGAGCTCTATGGTGGGTAGATTGTGGCCCCAGTGTGGTCGGCAACATGGCACATGGCCATTTGAGCAAGTGGTGAAATGTTTATGGGTTGGGTGTCATTTGATTTTAGTGGGATTTTCAATCATGAGGGTGTTGAGTTATCCTAGAGGATTTCTAACATTAGTAGTGAATTGCGACATGAATATATCCTTTTCTATCATTATTCCCTATTACTTTAAGCAATCATCCAAAATTACTCAAATGCATATGTTTTAGTGGGATCTTCAATGATTAACATAAGGCATTGAATGATCAACATCAGACAAGATAGAGGTATCATCAAGGATTTGAGTCATTTTGATCAATTACATAGAGCCATAGTGAACTATGGCATGAATATAAGATTTTATGCCATTGTTCTATATGACTCTTACTAACCCTCCAAAATTGCTTAAATTCTCATGTTGCATATGATGTATAGGTTAGCAAGGTGTTGAATGATTTTATTAAAGTCCCTTCCTAATTCTAAAGTGGCAAATGTGAGTTGACCCACATTCAATACATGTTATAGTTAAATGTTGTTATGCTTTATAACTAGGGGAGTTATGTTTTTTTTTTTTTTTCATTAATAATTATTTGAGATGTAAATATGTATGTATGTACATGTGGATGTGTATGTATGTACATTTGTATGCATATGTATGTATGTATGTGTTGTTCACCACTATTACATAAGAGCTCGACAATAAACAAAATAAACAAAGAAAATAATTCAAGCACAAAATTGAATTGATGAAGCCATCGAAGGAATCAGAAATAAATAGAAAGCAAGTGCAAGATGAAATGACCGATTATTGTCCACTCTATTTTCAAATTCAAAATGACCAACCAAAAATTCATTCATTCATTCATTCATTTCCGCATTTCAATTCTTTTATAAAAGGGAATTTCCACCATCATTTTCCTTACAATTCATTGAAAATTCTCTCTATTTGTCCAAATTATTCAAACCCATAATTCAGAACTCGGGTTGGCAAACTGTTCAAATTCTTGAGATCGGGGAAGTTGTTCAGGTTGGTACCTTAGGATACTATTTATTTCATGTTTTCATAATTCAATATCACTATTCATATGTATGTGTTCCCTATATGCATTAGTTAGAGGCATTCAAATTATACTATTTTTAGTAAGTTGTCAATAATCAAAGCATTCCAAATTTAGAAACAACAGCATTGTCGTTTCTTTGATGTAATGTTTACATACTATTTAATTTATGTTTTCATAAATCAAATCAAAAGGTTATATGTATATATGTATGAATGTATGCATACATATGTTTGTATCCATATCTCTATGTATGCATACGTATGGATGTATGTATGTATGTATGTCTTTATGTATGATGTGCAATATTCAAACTAGTCATCAAAGTGGGTAATGTTTTGTCTTCTTAGAATGTTGTGCATGCAAAATTGTATTGATAAATTTATGTGGGATTGTTACTTCCATTGGTTATTACAATTCTTTAGCATGTATGGTAAATTGTGAAGAGTTGAGCAGAGTATGCAGATCACCTCCATGTCCATGTAATTATATTTATGAACACTCCAAATTTAATTGGGAAATCTGGCTCTGACGGCATGATATAATTTTCTATTTCATTTCTTTTAAGTTTTATTTTAGGTGCTAATATAAATGTATCTTAATTTATTATCATTACCATGAGTCCCTTTTTGGTGGGTAAAGGAGGACAACTACAACATAGAACACATCAGTCTCATACTACAAGAAAATTCTTCTTGAATTTTCTTTGGATGTGAACTAATAGAAAAAAAAAATTTGATTTTTTATTCTTTGTTACCCATGTTTGATAATATTATAATTTCTTTAAGATTGGGAATTATTATTGTGATTTCGTTTGCTACATTGTTAATGTTTGTTCTTTTTTTATTTAAGTTTGTAAAAAAAACTACACATACATTTGATTGAGTTATCATATTTCTTAAATTTGTTTTATTGATCGACTTTAACATAGTATTTATTTCATGTTTTCATAATTCATGCATCTCTCTCTCTCTCTCTCTCTCTCTCTCTCTCTCTCTCTCTCTCTCTCTCTCTCTCTCTCTCTCTCTCTTTGTGTGTGTGTGTGTGTGTTCATTGTATGCATTTCTCTTCAATCATTGATTGTATGCATTTTTATTTTACAGGTAGACGCCTACTAGTCCAATACATGTACATAGTTACATTGAGTGTATGCATTCTTAACTTTTAATTGGTTGTATGTCTTTATCTTTAAACATTGATTGTATGCATTTCTCTTTAATCATTTCCTATATACATTTCATAAACAAGAGTGCTCATGTTATGTTCAACATTGAGTGTATTAAGTGTATGCATTTAATAAACCAGAGTGTTGTTGCTATGTTCAGCATTGAGTGTATTTAGTGTATGCATTATTTAGATGCAACGAGTAATGTGAAATAGAAGTGTAGAAACAACTTGTTAATTGACAACGTAAACATGTCGAACACAAACATAGACAACATAAACATGTACCTAATTCATTAAACTTATTACATAAACAAATATGAATATAGAAATGCAAAAAAATGAAACACAATACAAAAATTTGGAACATCATATTGTCTTTCATGAAAATTTTTAAATATGTATACTCCAATTCACCATAGAAGCAACATTATCATCACTTTTAATAATATCACAGTTCCACAATTATCTCATCTACATAGAAGATCCCAAAATTAAGATGTCACATCGATCAAAATTTTACAATGTCTACTATTTTACTCAATTATCCATAAATCTTGGAAAGGGGGGAGTCTAGTATCCACAAGCACTAGCCTCTCATCCACTTGTAGGAGTTGCCAGGTGATTAGAAGATTTTTTAATTAGACTTACTAGATAACATATCAATGCATTTCTTTGATTATCATTCATTTCCATCTCTGACAAGGACACAAAGGTACTCCCTTTCTCTGAATTATTGATTCTTGCTAAGGTCAGGGTGAAAAGGTTGAGCATATAAAGTAGAAGTAGGTGCTTAGAGGGTAGAGGTGTTAGGTTTACTCTTTATTTTTCCCTTGTCATGTCTACATCTTTTAGGTTGAACTGGGTTTTCCTATCTTTCTTTCCTCGACTACTCCTTTTGTTACACCTTCCCCTGTGCTTGTTTTGCTCTCCCCTCTTCTACTTTCTATTTTTTCTTTCCTCTATAGCCTCATTAATTTTTTTTCTATCTAGTTCTCCTCTCTTTAAACCTTTCTCTCCTCATCTTCCCTTTCTTGCATTGTACATTCTCCTAATTTTTCTTCTTCATCTCTTCCTATTTGTTAAGTTGTACAACGTACTCATCTTATGTCAGTATCTGTCACTACCTGTTGAGATGAAGCACCCCTAAATGACCTCCACATGTACATTGATGCACTCTTTGCACTAGAAGTCTAAGGAATCTTCTAGTATTGATTGTTTATTGTTGGTTGTCTTGTCATGTTCATGCCAAGAAGTCAACATCATGGTCACTTGTGTGAATCCCATCAGCACACTCATGTCATCTTGTTGCTACCAATTCAATGCATTTGTGGAGTAGTGAACCACTTCTATTGGATCGATATGTGGTGGTTGGGCGTTGAAGGGGAGACCATATTAGAAAATTTTATAGAAACACCAATATTAGTGGCTGCCTCTTACAGCCAATCAGGTACACTAGCTTGAGTTGGAAAACTCAATCCTTTTACACTGTCCATTCTAACATTATGGGTTGCTTGGACATCAGTTGTTTGTGGTTGGGATGATTATGGAGGCAAAACCGTACCTTCAGATGCATTCTATGTTATATCCACATTATATGTGTAACCCTGAATTACAACATCTGCATAACCATGCAATTGTAGAAATGTCTCTATTGCCATGAACTCTTCATTATCTTATTGTGAAACTCCATCATTCTTTGATTCTAGTTGGTGTACATCATCATCAATAACAAAGGCCTCACTTGGTTTCATATCATTATCTAAGGTAGATCGATTGAATTTCCAAATGTTTGTCATGTGGAAGCCACTCATGATATTGATTGGCAATAATGCATGCGTGAATGCTTTGTTGGACAGAGTTGTCGACTCTTCCCGTCCAATTTCAATATGATGGTTATTTTCCAATCACATGGTCCTATGTTGTTTTAAGTATGTTTTGAAAGGATTGAATACACTCACATCCAATAGTTGCATCTTGTGGTTTGTATGGGCAAGAAGTGTGAGCCAGTACATCTTTGCTTTGAACAATGAAACCTGGGTACTCTTAACCCAGCTATGCTCACACATGCAAGGAGAGTGATCCACTCCCTAATTTTTTAAAGGAGATAATAGCACGCTACACCATCACCCAGATCTTTGGAACCAACAGATAAGATCTATATGTTACAAGGGTATGTGCAAGATCATGGTATGCCAAACTAGGCCCTTAAATGGCAATGAAAATTCAGAAAATCAAGTTTAGGCAAGTTGACATAAAAATTTGAACAAGTTATAAATATTATATCAAAAATATGTAAGAAGAGAATCTGTAGAAAATTGAATTTAGTTTCTAAGATACTAGGCCTTTTCTGAAAAATAATTATTCTATATGTTGAAAATTTTAAATTTCAATGTAGTAGTATGGAAATTTCAAGAAAAAAATAAGAAGTAGGTGTATGTCTGACCACCTTAAACATGATCAAATGATAAAAAAAATTTACAAGATTCTAGATATAAGTAGTAGACTCATGTCCGAATGTGACATATATTTTTTGTAATTTTTTTCCAAGTAAATAATTAATTATGATTTTTCTTCTACAATTTTTCCAAAATACAAAAACTCTCATGTCTGGTCACATTAACTTAGTCTAAAATTTATCAAATTGAAAAAAGAAAAAAAAATTTCTTGTAGTAGGAAAAGCATAAAATGTGACACATGTTTTGGATTTCAAAAATGTTATACAGTTTGAAAGTTATAGCTATTTTTCAATAAGTCTATCAACCAGGACTAGAAAGATAACAGGTAGGTGTATGTCTGACCACATTAAACAAAATCAAATAATAATATTTTTTTATAAGATTATAGATAAATGTAGTAGACCCATGTCCGGATGTGATGTATAGTTTTTTGTATTTTTTTCCAAGTAAATAATTAATTTTATTTTTTTTGCTACAAATTTTTTTGAATATAAAAACTCTTATGTCTGACAACCTTAACTTAGTCTAAACTTCATCAAATTGAAATAATTGTTTATTATTATTGTATTAGGTGAAGCATAGAATGTGATGTACATTTCAGATTTCAAAAAAATTATATTGTTTGAAAGTTATAGTTATTTTTCAAAGAGTCTATCAATCAGGACTTATTTTTCACATCGCCACTTTTTGGCATACCATGATCCTGCACATACCCACAATGCAAATACTTGAATTGAAGCATAATGAACACTTTCCAAATAGGATTGAACCCAAACAAATAAACCATAGTATGTTGCAAGATAAATGGGACCAACATCGACACGACCAAAGGTAATTCTTTACAACGCATCATCCAGAGCACACAAACTACTGAAATACCAAAACATCCAATCCACATCTATACATAGGATATCTTGACATCAATGACAACAAAAGTGATAGCATCAACCTTGCATTATAAAAATATCCCCCTTTGTCATTGATTGCAACATTCATCAATAACAAACAAAATAATTCACTATCAAAAGATATCAACATCAATGCCTTTTTTTCTTATGTTCTTGTCCCCTTTGACAACAATGACAAAGGACCAAAAACTCCCCCTTACTAACTCCTCTTCTCCCCCGAGAGGAAGCTGCCAAGCATTGATCCAAAAAAGAATAAGTATGAAATGCACTAGTCCAATGCACACACTGGTGCATCTATTGAACACTAGGAAGGAGAGGAACACCCAACTTCCCCTTGAGGTACTCAAAATTGTCCTTGCACAATGGTTTTGTAGAGATATATGCAATATGTTTCTTTGTAGATACATACTCAAGTTTAACTTCCTTTTCCAATACCTTCTCTATCAAGAAATGATACTTGATAGATATATGATTTGTTATGGAATGTTGCATTGGACTCTTTGAAATGTTTATAGCACTAGTATTATTACACGTAATTGAGATTACCTCATCAAAAGTTATACCTATATCCTTCAAATTCTATTTCACCAATAATACTTGAGTACAATATGAGGATGTTGCAATGTATTCTGATTTAATAGTTGATAAAGTTATGAAATCCTACTTCTTTCTTGACCAAGCAACCAACCAGGAGCCAAGGAAATAAGCTCCACCAATAGTACTAAGTTGGTTATCAAGACATTCGTCCCAATCAGTGTCAATATAAGTTTCCAACGTGAAATATAAACCTTTTAGATGTCATAATTCAAAGTCTTCTATATCCTTCAAATATCTGAAAATCCTTTTTACTACTATAACATGTGACTCTTTTGGTTCTTGTTGAAATTTGGTTGCTAAGAATACAATATACATGATATCTAGTCTAGTAATAGTCAAATACAATAGACTTCAATCATTGATATGCACTTACCTACATCAATTTTTGGTGAATCATCTTCTTTAGTCAACTTACATCTAGTAACAATAGGAGTACATACCAGTTTAGAATTATCCAAACTAATTTTTTTCAACAATTATTTGACATACTTGGACTGAGAAATAAAAATTCCTTTAGATTTACCTACAATCCAAGAAAGAAATTAAACTCACCAACCATAGACATCTCTAATTTTTCTAAATCTCCTTTGAAAACTTTATGCACAAGTCATTTTTTCCTCCAAAAATTAGGTCATCAACATAAGCCACAAAAGTTAAAATCTTATCTGAATAAATCTTGTAATACAAATTATTGTTAGCGAGTCCTTTCTAAAATTCTTGTCCAGTCAATTCTTCATGTAGACTTATTCCTTCAATTTTTCATTCAAGAATGTTGACTTAATATTCATCTAATAAACCTTGAAATATTTAAATCCTACAAATGCTAAGAATATATAAAATGCCTCTATTCAGGAAATAGGGGCATAAGTTTCATCAAAATAGATGCCTTCAATCTGAGTATAACCCTTTCAAACCAATCTTGCCTTATTTTTTATTACCTTTCCATTTTCATCCAACTTGTTCTGTAAAAACCTATTTTGTATCAATCACATTAATGTCAGTCGGTCTGGAAACAAGTTCCCAAGTCTGATTCTTCTCTATCTGATCAAGTTCTTTCATTTCTCTTACCTAGGTCTGATCATTACATGCTTCTTTCACATATTTAGGCTCTATTTCTAAAAGTAAACACATTAAAACTTTCTCTTGTTCTACTCTACTTCTTGTAACGATGTCTCTATTCTTATCACCAATAATATGATTGTTAGAATGATTTCTCTGTAAATACCTTGGGGTCTTAATTGTAGATGTTGGAGCCTACCTTGTCTCTTCTTCTTCTTGTCTTCTTTTCCCTTGTCCTATGTATTAGATTCATATTCAATGTGTTTCTTAGGAGTTTTCTGAAAGTCTTCATCAACCTTTACATTCGCACTTTTAACATTCTTATTCAATTTCTTGTTGTAACACTAGTATGCTTTTCTATTTGTATAATATCCCAAACATATACCTTCATCATCTCTTTTGTCGAACTTTCCAAGGTTGTCTTCATCTCTCTGAATGTAGCATCTGCTTCCATAAATCTTGAAATATCTCACTGTAGGTTCTCTTCCATGCCATAGCTCGTATGATGTCTTCACATACTTCTTCTGGAAAAGAACTATGTTAAGTGTGTAAATAGCAGTATGAATTTCTTCTCTCTAATAAACCTTTAGTAAACATGTTTCTTTGCTCATAGTCTTTCTTGTTTCCTATACTATATGATTCATCCTTTCCACTACACCATTTTGTTGTGGTGTTCTAACCGCTAAAAATTATCTCCTAATACCATGTTTCTCACGAAAATTATCAAATTCATCAAAAGTAAACTTTCATCCTTCATCAAATCTCAAATATTTAATCGTTCTACAACATTCATTATCAATTCTTTCTTTAAATATCTTGATTTCTCAAATGTTTTTTATTTCTCTCTTATAAATGCAACCCAAGATAATGTGGAATAACCATCAATGAAAAGTATGAAATATCTCACCTAGTAAGCTTCTTGTTTTAGTAGGACCCGTTGGTTAGTGTGCACTAGATCCAAAAAACCGATAGATGATTGATCTTATGCTTTGAATGATTTTCTTCTTTGCTTTCCTTCTTGACATCCTTTATAGATAATATTGTTCGGTTTACATAGTCTTGATAAATCTATTATTGTACATGATGAACTAATTTTGACCAAGTTGTCAAAATTAATGTGACACGTCCTATGATGCCAAAGTTGATTGTTATCAGTTCGAGATAATAAACAAATTTATTTAGCTCCTTTAAGTTGGTACATGTTCCTTCATATCTTTTTTTCCAATTGCAATCACTATTTTGGACTTCTTCTGAATCTCACAACCTTCATTCTCAAACACAACATCATATCCATTCTCACATATTTGTCCAACACTCAAAATATTATGACACAAACCCTTCACATAGTAAACCTTGTCAGTGTTATGCTTTCCATTAAAAGTAATAGAACCCATTCCAACAATATATGCATCGTTATTATCATCAAATCTAATAGGACCACCATCACATATTTCAAGTTTAACAAATTTTCTTTTAGATCACCAGTCATATGATTTGAATATCCACTATCAATCAACCATTCATTCTTATTTCTTCTAACGTACAAAGCAGTCTCTATATTATCATCAGAATCTGGGTAAATATTAGAAATATCAAATTCGGGTTTTTCTTGTTCTTCAGCATAGAATAAATAGTCATCTTGTTTTGATTCATCATCTGATATACTAGCATCTTCATTAACATAGTAATTCTTCTTATTGAACTTCTTAAACTTCTTCCTATGTCCTTTCTCTAAACACCTAGTAGCTAAATGACCAATCTTTCCACATCTAAAGTATATAAGGAGTAACATGCCTTTGTATTTTTTCGTACCTTTCTTCATCTTCCTTACAAAGTTCACTTCCATGTCATCAAAATCCTCATCACCTAGATATTCCTTTGTCTTTGTGGCTTTAAAGGCTATCTCAAATCTACTCTTCAGTTTCCAAATTTTCTCATCTCAAATGCAGTCAAGGTGCCAAACAACTATTCTCTAATAAACTTATACTAATCATAAACTTCCTCAATAGCCGAGATCTTATCATTGTAGCAATCTAGTAAGGACATAAATATCTTCTCCATGACATCTTCATCAGTGATATTACCTCCTTGATTCTTGACTTCATTTACTGCATTGTCAACCCTTTAAAAGTAACTTCTAATATCTCCACCTTCTTCCATTCTCATATTCTCATAATAATGCTTAGTTGTTAGTTTCTTAGATAACCTAACTCTATCATTGCCTTCATAAATCTCTTTCATTTTTTTCCAAAATTAATAGGCATTCTTTAATGAAATAAGCTTAGCTAACTAAGTTTTTGATAAAGCACTATAGATTGCATACCTTTCTTTTCATTCTCCTCGTCATCTAAAATTTCATCTTGAGTATTTAGGCCATTTTAAGGAATAACATACTATGTCTCCACATTATTCCAGGTAGTGTAACTAATTGAAATCATGTATCCTCTTATCTTCTCTTTCCATGAACTGTAGTTGGATCCATCAAACATGGAAATGTTCAATTTTTGCACCATTGGATCTACCTCAAGTCGTTAACCTCTCTCCAAGGAACAAAAACTCTGATACCAATTGTCGAACAAGCCAAATAACTGAGGGGGGGGTGAATTATTTATATTCAAATAATTTTCTTAACTTTTGTTAATTTGGTGAATACTTAAACGAATCAAAAATTTATAATAGATATGAACATAAAAGCACAAAAGCATCAACACAATGAACACAGTGAACACCAAAATTTATGTGAAAACCCAAGATGGGAAAAATCACTGAGAAGTTGATTCTCATGAGATAAACATTGATTAAGGTGATTTTTACAAAGGGATCACTACTAGTTTGTTCATTGTTGGTTGGCTCATTGTTGGTTGGGATAACTACCAAAAAATAAGAAAGGCTAACTATTGGTACAATTAGGCTCATTGCCAATACAAATAGGCTCACTACCAGAATATAAGAAATGAAGATTGAATCCACCACTAAAATCACTATCACTGATACTCTACAACACTGAAATGATATAACAATCTACTACTAGTTGCACCAACTCGCATGTACAAACAAATAGATCTTCCCCTATCTGATTTGCATTCACTTTGTATATTGCTCGGATACAAGCATACATCAACAAATAAAATCATCGTTCTCTTATACTATCTCATGCCAACAACTAGGTCGGCCTAATCCAATTTGAAATAGGTCACAAAAAATCATTTCCGCAGTGATAAGGAATGAAACGTGGACCATCTTTCTCAATACAATATGCCTCGCACATAACAACACACTACACTATTACCGAATTTTTTGGAACCAACAGATAAGATCTATACACTACAATGAAAATACTTGGACCGAAGCACAATGACCACTTTCTAGATAGAACCAGACCCAAACAAATAAACCACAGTATGTTGCAAGATAAATGGGACCAACACTGACTAATGCGGGAGCATCCTTGGGTCGCTGGCAATCGTGCATCACCCGAAAATATTTTCTTTCATTTTTGTTTCTATTTTCCAGTTTATGTGTTTTAGTTGTGTTTCCTGTAGGTGGACCATATGCAGTTGCAAACCTCAAGGTATGTTTTGGGCATCATGTTTGACTTATGTCTTTGTTCATGCCTCAATATGATACTTCGCAGTGAAGTTATCTTGGATTCCATTTTGGGCTTGTGTTCTTCATGTTCTAATGGTCAGTTGGAGTTTTCTGATCTCGTGAAGTAATTTATTGATCGGTGAAGCTTTGTGACTCATATCACAATGATCTTCGATATTTGGTCAACATTCCTCTTGGATCGCATGTTATTTCAACATCTTGGCATTGAGATCCTTATGATTTGGGTCTTGGCCTATATTTTTGTATTACATTTTCTTGTTCTTGGAAAATGTGATAGATCTTGGCCGACATATGATGCAAAGGTTCTATATATTGAAGCATTTGATTTTTGTTGGGGAGCTCTTAGGAGTTGTAAGAATAACATTGGGATGTATAACATTTTAAAGTTTAAATTAATATTAGAAAGAAAAAAATTAGATTTAGAAATTTCAAAAATTTGAAGTTTAAGCTTCTTATGTTAGAGTAATAAAGTGTTTGTTTATTAATTAAATCATGTTTTATTTAATTACTAAGTCACTTATTATCTATTTCTACTTAAGCTAAACTTTAGGCGTATAATAATTAATTATTTTATTAATTATTATCATGCAACCTAGGTTTGTTCACCTTTTTAGGGTTTCGATCTCTTTTTATAAGGATTGGTCTATCTTGTAATCTTATTGAGAAATATTCATTTTTATTGAATTGCAACTTTTATTTTTGCACATCAAGAATGTCTCCTCTTTCAAGGATCCATGCATTCAGACCTCTCTAGCTTCTTGCTTATCTCTCTTTCTGTGACAGGTGTTTGTGTGCAGGTGTTCTTGGGAGTTGTGGGTTGTTTAATCATCAACTCCAATATGGTATCAGGGCTTCAGATCTGTTAGTCACTGTCATCTTCCCAAGAGATTCAGTCATGTTCGTTAGATCTGCAGTTTTAGAGGGTTTTCTATTGGATCTGGGGGGACCTCTTTTTTTGGTCATCTTAGTTTCAAACAAACCTCGCAATTGCATTTAGAGCATCCAAGAACCCCTAGATCCATATAATTTTTGTTCAATTTGGACAAAGTTGGAATCTATGGGAAAAAAATTTGCAACCAGCCCCGACACAGATCCCGAGGTGGTTACTGGTATTTTACAGCATTTTTTGCTCAAACGGAACTCACTGTTGAGCTCGCAGTGGCCAAAAACCCCCAGATCCACATAAGGCAAATCCAATTCAGATGTTGTTGCATTCTAAGGCAATTTGTTTTGCATGTCAAGCCGTACAGCCCTGACACACAAATCAATGCAAAATTGTACGGACTTGCATGCAAATAGAGGTAAAAATTGTACATCCATGGCATGCAAATCTAGACAAAATTGTACCACTTTGGCACACAAATCAAGGCAAAAAAAATTACTACCCTATCACGCAAATCGAGGCAAAAAAAATATACCATCTTGGCATGCAAATTGAACGCCCTGGCTCATCTTTGGTTGTTCTTTTGTTTCAGCAGCCTTCGCACTTCTTTGAGCATTGCATACTTCACTTTTGTAGCATTCTTTTATGCACACGCACTGAAATAAAGTGTCATTCTGTTGCATGTATGGGATCTTGCACATGTTTGTGTTTTATGTACTTGCACTACATTATAAAGTTTTAGAGGGGGTTTGATGTTTGTCTTTATTTGTCATCTACTTTTGTCATGTGAGCGTTCCTCCAACGACATTAGCCTCAAGTATCTCTATATGTGTTTGTACTCTCTCTGCACCTTCGATGTTTCAGATTCATCTCCATCATGCAGTTCATATTGGACTATCTTTTCAGTGTATCTGTCATTTCTCCATTCTCAGCATTATGGGGGGGTTTCTACTGTTGGTTCTACTGCTTCCTTGGTTCGATAGTGTGAGCTATGTATCCAGTATTTGATTCTATATACTAGGCGGATGCAGTGGCTGGGTACCTATGCATTCTAGTGAGATGAATCATTTACCATATGGACACTCTTTCTTTCTTGTTTTTGGAAGCATTCTTCCAACTTTGATTGATCGGTTGTTTAGATTTTGGTGGTTTTATGCCATTTGTATCTTCGAGTTCAGGTGTTTGCATTTGTTTGCCTCCTGATTTGAATAGTGTCATTTGAGGGCACTCGTGCAGATTATAATATTTTGTATCTTCGACTTCAGTTGTTTGCCTCCTGATTCAAGTGTCATTTGAGGGCATTCATGCAAATTACAGTCTTCTCTACCTAGTCATATTTCAGTGGAAGATCATCAGTTATTTCTTGACAGAGTTTGCAACTTCTTGCTTTAGTGATTTTCTACATGTTCATCCTTGTTCCTATTTTCTGGAACATTCCTAGTTTTGAAAGCTTCTTCAGTCCTTCAGATTAGTCTTCGTCTCTTTTTGGAGTAGAGTTTTTCCCATGTGGTTTTCTCTATTTCTCTGCTTTATAGAGACTCTTTTGTACTTGGGTACCTGATCAGACATTTTGTTGTCGGGACCCATTTGCTTCCAGTTCTTCTTTCTAGGTTTTTAGCTTCTCCCAAAGTTTATAGTAAGGGGGGTGTTAGAGTAATAAAGTGTTTGTTTATTAATTAAATCATGTTTGATTTAGTTACTAAGTCACTTATTATCTCTTTTTACTTAAGCCAAACTTTAGGAATATAATAATTAATTACTTTATTAATTATTATCATGCAACCTAGGTTTCTTCACCCTTTAAAGGTTTCGATCTCCTTTTATAAAGATTGATCTCTCTTGTAATCTTATTCAGAAATATTCATTTTTATTGAATTGCAACTTTTATTTTTGCACATCAAGAATGTCTCATCTTTCATGGATCCATGCGTTCAAGTCTCTCTAACTTCTTATTTTTTTCTCTTTCTGTTACAGGTGTTTGCATTCAGGTGTTCTTGGGAGTTGTGGATTGTTTACTCATCAACTCCAATATCTTATGCATAGAGAAAGGAAGATGCACACGGAAAGAAGACAAAAATGTGGCAGAGAAGAAAACAAAGAGGAAGACAATTATAGAGAGAACTCACCATAAAGAAAGAAGCAATTTGGGTATTATTATAATGCACAATTTTATTCTTGATACATCACTATGAGTCCTCAATTACTACATTGTTGATGTACTTAATTTGTTATGCTTTTTTTTTCAAAGAATTGCATTTTATTTTATCACTGTGCCTCATTCTCAAGAAACCCTAATCGATATAACTAATTCACTTTGCCTGTTAATATGAGACCAAGATATCTGGTCTCGACTTGCATTCAATGCCTTCTCTGATGACATTTGCCACATACATTAAACAGGTTGCTTTATTCAATGACTTGACCATCCAGTTTGCTTTCTTCAATGACTTGACCATCGATTCCCTAATTTTCAAAAGACTGATTTTTAAGAAAACATCGAGTTTGTTTTGAACTACATTCACACAAATCATTCTTAGCAGTAATTTCATTTTACATTGATCATTCTATACGCCATTTGCATCGATGCACTTTCTGATTTGCAAAGTTAATTTGAGTCTGCGTACGTTATCCCCAAATGTTCATATCACTCCACCTATCGTCATTACATCCGCTGCTTATTGTGTTTTCATTGTTGTGGCTTGCAACTTTTATTAGCCTTATTGCATTTTAGATCTTGAATTTTACTGTGCATATTTCTTAGTTTGGTATATCGCCTTCTTTGCTTGGTTGTGCACTTACCATCAATCTTCTTAATTTCATCAAAAGAAAAAAATCTGCCAACTACACAAAAGAAAGAAATTATAGATTCGAGCCAATGTGCAAATGTAAGAAATCAAACAAAAAAGTAAGCAGAACTTAAAAAATTATAGATCCGATCCAATGTGCAAATGTGCACCTAAGGGTTTGTAAGCTTCGCGCAAAACAAAAGAGCTTTCATGTAGAAATGTGAATATTAAAAACGTTACCATATATTGTACCAAATATTCATAACACGAGCATTCAGAGCCCTTTGTAATTTTCAGCATTCAAAGTTTCAAACCACATCTATTGCATGTACTCAAATATAAATGCATTTGCAACTTTTAGAATCTAAATGAAGAGGAGATAAACATCGATCAATCTCCATGGAATCAGAATCGCAGATAAAGATGTCGTGACTTCTTCTCATGATTTCTGAGACTTCCAGAGGCTCCACAAATTCCATCAGTTCTCCATCCTCCATTATAACTGAAGACAAAAATATTCCAAATATTGATTGCTCTCACCACTCAGCTGATTGCCTTGCTGGAACACACACAATCCTCTGTTACTGTGATTTCCTACAGATATTTTCAAAATAAGCAAAATATTTTTAAAATTTGGAAAATATTTTCAAAATAAACCGTCAAAAACCATCATCCAAAATCATATTATTTGCAATACCCAAACAATATCAGAAAAACATGAATAAATTACTTATCTGGAGCAGCATAAAAAATGGCAAGGAGGAACCCAAAAATGGCACTGCGGGAGCACCGTGAAAAATTGCAGGCAGGAATAGTGTGCAAATGGCAGAACAAGAGCATAAAAATAGGATTTAAAACTATATTGGGCACGAAACTGATTTCAAATTCTGGGTGGGAGAGCAGTTTTTTTTTAAAATAAGACCAGCCAAAAAGTTCGTAGTCATTTTGTTTCTCTGTCAAATGCAAACATCATCATGTTTTACGTGAGATGGGTATGGATATGGTAGCATGTGTCTTATACTAATAGATGCATGCATAACATGCATGATTTGTAGGGAGATTAACTAGTGGCATATGTATGGTAGATAAGTACAATCATTTTAAAAGGAATATCCCAAATGCAAGAATTGAAATTATTTGTGACTAAAATATATTATTCTAATATTGTTTATTTGTTTGTAAATATCTACCAAACTCCCCATGTTGTACCAATGCATTTAGCTCAAGGTCACATTCAATGCATTTGGACATATTATTGGTGCAATTGCTTCTAGTGATCATTTGTTTCTCTCCTATGGCCAAGGATTTTTTTTGTCTTCGAATGCTACAATTAACCCTTCAAATCATATGCCTAGATATGATTGCGTTGATCTTTTTCCTCCAGGGTTAAGCGTCTCTTTCCAAGAATTTTTTATCAACGAGTGTGTTTGTACCATTAATCGATTATAATTACCCATATTCAAAAAAAACGAGGACACGAGGTCACTCCTCAAAGTCACTCAGGCAATGCCCAAAAAGCATAAAAACAATCGCATGAGTAGAGCCTGAAAAGCAAACTACCAATCACAGAGGCAAAGCCCGGAAAGCAAATAAACAAAAAAAGCCGCTTAAGTGGCAAGAGCATAACCCAATGGCAATGGAGGCGTGTCCCTGTCATCTGGCTTTCCCCGTACATTAGCGGAGTCTAGGGTGACATCCAGGAGAGATCACCCCTCATCAACAACAGCCTCATTTTTATCTTCACAGGCAGGTGAAATTGTCAAAGCCAACCTGGAAAGCCACTTGGAAGTGTCAAGCCAACCACCAAATTGGCAGCAATAGTGTTGTGACCTTGGGATCTGAGAGTGCCAAGCAAAAGAACTTGGACCACAACAATGGCCACAAGGTGGGGACTGGCCACAAGAGGCGAAACTGTCCAAAGGGACTCTGGCAACCGTACAAAGGGCATTTCATTAATACAAATACATGCTTCAGTAAAAAGTAAAACATCAATATCAATAGAGCTTTAGATCAATGGATATTTGGATATTTAACCTAATCAAAAGACTGAACTTGGCAAGTCTGAAATATGACTAGTAGTCAAGACAATAAAAACTGAGCATATTTTTAAAACCTTAAAAATATAAAGAGATAATCTTTAAAGCATGCATGAAGTAGTTTTTCTTTCATTTATGAATCCAGAAACAAATTCAATTCACATAATTCTGTCATGTGATTGTAAATTACATATCGATGTTGATATTTCACAAATTTCATTGGTAGGAAACATGCCGCAAAATATTTTTTTGTTTCACACATTTTTTTACAAGACCAAGTATTGAGGGCAATGCCCATCACAAGAGTCTAGGAATAGAGCCACCAGCAGGTTGAAGGGGGCAGCACCCCACACAAGATCCAAATGCAATGTCCCAAGCTTGTACTAGTACAAGGCAGGGTACACGGCAGGTCAAGAAGCAGAAGCCCCATGATCAATCCTAAATTAAGGCCTACAAAACCCTGCGGGCTGCATGCCATTTTTAATAAGTTTATCACTTCTAAAGAATAAACAACCATTTATGTAACTAGGTCGGGTGAGTTTTTGTGACAAACCCACCAATTTTTGGCAAGTTTCTAGGAAAAATTACGCCAATATCCAGGTGGTGAGTCACTGATCTAGTAACTCAGCGAGATCAGTTTGCTTACGAGTACTCACTTCCAAATATTCCTGGAGCATGGTCTACAAGATCCCAAAAACATTGAAGAAAAACAACTGATCATATTTGTATCCAGATATTTGACTTAAATAATCCTAAGAAAATCTCAAAAGCATTAACAGAAATATTTTGTTGGCTCCAAACATTTCAATATTATAAAATGCAATTATTGTTGAGGAATTTAATTGTCTGGCTCAGTTAACGTTACTGTATGGCAACAAACAATGCATCCTACTCATTGCATGTTGGATACTTATTCTGAATCCATAGAGTGAACACAATATATACCATTAGACAATTGTTCATGTTTGTGGCTGATAATAATCCAGTGTGTGATATATTACATATACTTTTACACCATTGTTTATGTTTGTGGCTAATAATAATCCATAGGTATGTGTATGATATTCATTATGAATACTTGCACCATTGTTCATGGCTGTGGCTGATAATAATCTGTAGGCATGTGTATGAAACATATATACTATTACACGAGTGTTCTTGGTTGTGGGTGATGATATCAACATGCACAGCTGCATATAACTCATCTTGTATGCTATTTAACATGAAACTACTTCAGATTTCCACAAGTGAAGCAATCTTTCATTGAAAATCTCATGAGTTTTGCTGTGATTGTACAAAACATTGGCATCCTCCAAAGAGAAACTTGAGGCATAGTGAGAAACATGAAGCACAAAACTTGCATACTTACAAAAAAAATTCAATTAATATTTTTTTCATCATCAGCTCTAAAGCAATGTGAATATTCCATCATCAAATATATTGTTAACTATTTTCAGAACCATATCTACATGTGTACAACGATGAATTTCTTCAGCATAAAAAGTTTTGAGTTAATCTCCTTTACATATCAAAATATTACATGTTAGTAACTTAGCCTGCATATCTTGCACACAGTTAGGCAGCTGTGCCCAACTAATCATTTCAAATGCTGCTCATAAAGTTGGAACTTGGAATTAGTTGAATAGAGTAACATACGGCTCCAATAAGATCACTTTGAAGGTAATAGATGAATATAAATGCTTAAGTCTGCCTCGAAATCAAATATATCAATAGATAACAGAGGAACAGAAGCAGACACCTGTATACAAAGTAGACAATGAATACCACCCTCATCATTTTAGTTTTTTTTTTTTCATCTTGAACCATGCAGAAACACTTTCAAGGTAATCTCCATTGTGTTATCACCATTATCATTCATATTTGTTTGTGTGTATCCAAAAGTCCAAACTGCCCCCTGGAAATATGACGGTAGCACTGAATGCATCACTCTGAACCTTCAAGGCCTTTGAAGCCTATCCATATGTAGGCAGTTTGCTGCCAATTTTATGCTGGCAGTATAATGCAAAAGCACATGCATACTAGAGGTACAAAAGGAACAAATGTATTTTCTCCAAGTTCCTTCAATTGGAGTTGAAATGCAGACCACAAGCAGTAATTCAATTGAGAAGTGCTTTATCTTCACTTAATCCTATCATCTTGAACCACTGGATGATAAACCACAATTTCCAGCTTTCAGAGAATTCCCAACTGCTTCTTTTATCCTGCTAAATACAAGTTTCAATGGGATGCAAGTGACTGGGGGTGCTTCTGCCAATTTTAATGGCTGTGACTCACCATTTAGGTATTTCAATTCATGTTCCACATCTATTGAAGATAATGTCCTTGTCTTTTTAGATGATAAACCAATTCGTTTCAGAAACTTCTTTGATGACTTCTTGTCTAATGAGGGTAGGCGCCTGTGCAGGGAATTCTTCCTAATATACCGGCTTTTATCATTAATACCTGCATAACCTGCCTTGACAGCAAATGGTCCATTTTGGCTTCCTGAAGGTTGGCATAAACTATAGTTCACATTACACCGCTTCCTCGAAGGGCAACCTCGAGGTATGCGTTGCATTTCAGTTCTCCTTGCAGTTCTCCATGGTGGTTGGACTGTTCTTTTCCCTATTCCCCCATCACCATAGGTTAGAGAATCAACAATTGTCTCATTGAGAAGACTATCATCAGCAATATAAGCATCACAGTAACCATATTCCAAGCTCTCAACAGTGACAGGATGTCCCACGATTGCTTTCCCATTTAATCTGCTCATTAGAGAAACTAAAGGCACATGTTCCCCTTGGTAAGTTGCTTTTGCTTCCACAGGCACGTCAAATAGCATAGTTCTACTTAAATCTGATGCACGCATTCCAACTTTAGTAATTCTCACTGCATCAGACAGTTTAAATTGTGTTTCTCCAACAGACTTGAGCGTCTCAAATATAATCCCTGAAGATGTCCCAGAATCTAAACCTTCCATATGCATGCTCTGCCGCCCCCTTTCTTGACTGCCTGTTTGTACCAACCACTTAGTTTTGAATATTTTCTCATCTGAGAGTGACGATTCTATTTTAGTACTCATCTCCTCTGATGGTGACATGCCCTGAGAGTTACCATTTGAAAAGGAACCAGCCGTCCCTTCAGGAATATATTGGTCAATCTCTGCTTGACAGTGTAAATCGTCTACTTCATCCTTGACTTTTGATACTGGATTCCCCAACCTGATGTGTCTTTGATTGTCAGAAAACATTTTTTTTCTTTGTCTACAAACATCTTGAAGAAGGCCATCTGAAAAAAAATGGTTATTCAACTCTTCCTCCTGTTTTATTGATGACACAAATTTACCATAGCTGTCCCCAATACCTTTCTTGGTTCCCAGTTCCTTATTCAAAATAAACTTATCTTCAAATGGGATTCCATACATAGGTGCAGTACATGTATCCCCTGTCTCAACTGCACTTCCCCAATTTGAGCTTTCACAGTGTTTCTTATTTAATGGCCTTGCATTACGCTTCCCTTTTGACTGCCATTTAGACACGCGTCGATCAGGGATACCATGCATGTTCTGCTCAACAGAGTCAGACTGACACAAATAGCTGGAAAAGCCAGTCTCATCAAGTCCTTCCTTGCTTGTTACACTTAATTGACCTTCAATTGGTCGACCAGGTTGCCTGCCCACCATACCAGAACGGAACCTCCTTGATGTTGAGCTTGAAAGTAGGGTAACATCTGAAATTCAAGAAATGAAGAAATCAGCAAGTATGCCTTACTTCAACTTTGATGAAAATTCAAAACAACATTGTGAATTTATGGAAATAAAAAATCAGACATCTAATGTGAAAAAATGCAATCTTTGGAAAACAGTTAGCCATTGATGCATAGAACTCTAAGCAATAACAGCGGCAACCTCTGCTACCTAAAACTTTTAACATGAATTGTTTGGATTCAACTGTTCCTGATTTTTGGAGCTAGCTTCAAGTCTAAAACCATAGTCACAAGTAAACTATGGAGTATAAAAAGGAATTTTCCAATGTTTTCGGGCTACAAAAGCACATTAGTATCCCGCAGAAACTCCAGAACTTTTGGCTAAGGATGACCTCAAGTTGATTATGAGGAATCATCTTCACATATAAGTTTGATCAATTAATTCACATAAAGACAGTTTCCAGTTTAATGATCCTATTCTTACCTGTATGGAGAGCACATAAAATACATACCAAGACTTGACGCTCTATGCACGTGTCACTGTTTATTATTTGCACTCAATAGGTGATCTGCATTATGTGTCTGTTTGTGCATTGCATAACTGGAAACTTAGCATATTGACCGAACCAGTGTAATCTGCTTAAAAGCTGGCATTTCAAGTTTTTTCATTTGGTAAGACTTTTGTCTTGCTCCTCACACAGTTCATAGCATGTTCTTTTTCACCATCTAGTATGTTGACTTCTATAATTAAAACTGTACACCAGACTAATAAAAAGCAAGGAAGAAGATTTTAATGAAATAGAGACCAAATATATGTTTTTTTTCTTCTGATGCATAGAAGATGTCAGGGTTTTTGTTTTATTTGGACTGGAGAAAAGCCAAGAAAAGGCTTGATGATTGACTGATATGGTAATGACAGAAAAACAATTATGCAATTGGTAGGCAAGGATCTCCATCAGGAGGTCCATTTTAAATTGTATAAATCACAAAATCTTTATCCAGAGATTTACGATCTTTTATTGGAAATTATGTCAAATAGAGGAAAAATAGAGGAACAAATCCTCTAGATTGTTCTTGTCTTACTATCGTTTTATAGGATATTTATCTTAAATAAGCAGTATCACCAAGTCTTAAATTTTAATAATACATCCTAACCATTATAAGGAGACAAAGATGGAAAAACAAATTCAATCTCCTGTCTCCATAAGTTATGGGGAGCAACCTTTGAGGCCTAACTACCACCATACGTTATTCCATAATTATGTTGTCTTAAGTTTGAAATAATGTTGAACTAGTAATCAGGTGTTAAAATAGGAAAGTCAATATTTCTTGAAGTGATCTTTCAGCTGAAGAAAGTGTAAATTTATATTTAATTTGAGAAATAAGAAAACTTGTGACCAGTGTCAAGTTTGTATTTGTACCACAATTGACTATGGTGAGTGTGAATATGCATCTATTGATCACAGTATCATACAGATCTACTAGGTAGTTATAAGCCTATTACCCTAATTGGATTAATCACCAGTCTTTCCTCTTAGAGAAGCCTTTTGCAATAGGTTTTAGTGAGATACAGTTCGACAGTCCAATCTTCAAAGAAAACATAATTTATGAGATCTTAGTTATTACAGCCCATATGCTTCCTTGTTCTTAATACAAATACCAAACGACAATTATCTTTGAGATAGGTGGTTTTGCGCCTATTACACTAATGGGATCAATCACCAGTCTTCCCTCTGAGTTGGCCTTTTGCAAAGGGTTTTCGTGAGATATAATTAAACAGTCCAATCTTCAAAGAGCACAAAACTTTATGGGATATTGCTAGCCATATGTTGCCTTGAATCTTGATTCAAATACTAAAGGGCAGGTACATTGGGAACTAAAAGGGTGACACTTGAAGATCCCTATATCCAGAACTGTTTATTGTAGCTACCTATTCCGTACAGTCAATACGGCTAGCTGGCTCCATTCTACACACTGATTTCCATGAAACCATTACGTTCCAGTCAGATGCAGAGGTGTCAAGGTATTCTAATTAATGAAGACATGGAATCTTCCATACTGGGTATTGTTGAAAGAAATATATGACAGTTGTTTAAATGCATCCTCAATGATAAGTTGTCTTGAGCTTTATGGTTATTCTTGACAAAATGAACTCGAGCCATTGAGTGCCACCCACACAATTTGTCATATAGATGGAAAATCACATCAAATTGAGTGTCAAGTTTGACAAGCATTTTATTCTTGATTGTAGGAGCTGAAGATTAGTTCATACCCCAGTATCACCTGCAAAACAAAAAAGATAACCTTCCACAAAAGAGCATGGCAAGAAATGAGCTTGCTTGATATTAGGATATATATAATGATCTTCTGATCTATGATACAAAGTGTAAAGGAGGCCTTGCTTATATAAGCAAGGATGGGGAAGAGGATTAGACAAGATCATGACATGCATCTTAATAACTATAGCATGAGATGAATAGGACCTACTAAGTGCATTAGTTAGTAAAGACACCTAATTCACATCAACACTCCCCTTAAGTGCAACTTAGGGAAGAACAAACCAATACAAATGATGCGAAGATGGGTATGAGGCCATATTCGGTACCCATGTATAAATGATCTCTCACAAACAGAGCAAAGGAGAAAAACTACATCATCTAGGAATGGCTAATTATCAAGATCTCCATATATCTCCCAAATTTTAGACCAAAAAGTATGGGGGCATTCAGAATGAACAATAGCATTCAAGATGTCAACATCAACATGCATAGCAATAATTTCGAGGACATATGATCCATTTATCAATTCCAAGCAAATTTCCTATTAGGTGTGCATGGAGGGGGAACAAGACCATGCAAATGCAGCAACAAATGAAGCCAACAGAGATGTTTAATGATGCTATCTCTCTATTGTTTATAGTTTCCCCTTTTCAAGATTATAAGAGAATGATGAAATGAAAAACCTGTGATGACTAAAAGACAATTCTCCAAACTTACAATAACAGCAACCTTCAATAGGAAATAGAAACTCCCATATATGATTAACATTGTAAATGAAGTCTTTTTAAAAAGACAGAACCTCTATAGGAGTTAGGATGTCCAAATAATCAGTCACAATGCAATATTTGCAAAAAACTGAATAAAAATGTACCTCGGGCTGAATTTAGAAAATATGCACAATGATGACCACCTCAATACCTTTCCAAAATCACAAGAATCATGAAACTCAGGAAACTAGCCAAACTTTATAAGCTCAAAGTTCCAAAAGGGAGATATGACTTCAAACAGCAGTCGAATTCCCCTCCACCAAAATATGGCAAAAATACCTTCACCATTCATTTGCAAAATTTCGAGAACAGAAAAAAAAAAAGCCCATGTTGAGCAATTGGGGTCATTTTTTAGCACTTAGCCATTTAGCTCCAAGTTCTTAATATGACCATTGGCATACAAATTTAAAAAATAAAGCACTGCCAACAGGGCAATGCATTAGTAGGCAAGAGTGGTGCCTAAGCGATGGAGAGGCGATGGGGTTCCCACGTTGCCTGCTAGAATTTTAGCACCTAGAATTTCCAATAAGACCACAAACCAAAACCGATTTTATAAAAAAAAATTCAAACCATTTCACATCAATGTGACACTTGGGAATCATACGAAAGCTGAAGTAGGCATGATGCAGATTGTTGATGCCTAGTTCCTATGTGAAAAGATAAGATCTCATCAAGACAACTAAGACTTCTAGAAATATTCCTAGGATCCAAGTAAACTTACCATGTGAATAGGACCTAGTTGGTGAACATGTTAGGTAAAACACACTAACTCACTCCAACATTGATTACCTATGTTCTGCCTTATGATGTTGTAAACCAGATCAACTATTTCTCTCTAGGGATTCTTCTAGTGTTGGAGAATTAGGCTCACAAAGATGCTCACAAAGATTTGGCATATAAATCTCAACCTTCATGAAAGGTTTTTCTTGTTAAGGGATAAAATGATCCATTAGTCATCCTTTGACAATTCATTACTCTATTGTATTATAGTTTTGTTGAAGAAAACACATTCTCATAAGAGAGAGTCTACCTTCCTCTACATCAACTTCTCTGAAGAAATTCAAGATAACTATTGGATTAAATGTAATGCATTCTTGCTGATAGTGGCATGGTGTGATGGTTAAGTTGTGGTGTTGTTCTTGACATCAAGACTCAAACCCCACTGGGGTGCTATCGTTGAATGTTCAAAAGGGGAGGAGACCCCCATTTGTGACCTTAGTGGTTCATGGCTCCAGGTCAAAAGCATTTACACCTTTAAAAAAGAAAAATTGTAATGCATTATTTTCTTGAAATTTAGAATATTTGTCCGACCATTAAAAAGATCAAATGCATTAGTTTTCCACAATCTCTTAATTGATTGGAATATGTTTCTGGCTTCAATTGTGTGTTCATTTTTGCATCACCATTTTCTCTTCTTGCACTCTCTCATCCTAATGATGGATCATAGAGTATGATCCAAAAAGTTGATGCAAAAATGAACACACAATCAAAGCTATAAACATATTCCAATCCATTAAAAAACTCCAACAGATACAAAGCAATCACAAAACATAACTTCTTTCTAGAAGTCAATTCATAACTAAATTTAGACAACCTGAAACCTCCTATAACCAAAATCAAAATGCATCTTTTTGTCAAAACAAATCCTCATAAATAGAACCCTTAAGCAGGATTGATCAAGTGAAGCCTGAATTCATGTAATTCATCGATTATGTAGTATGTATGACCCTCAAGATACTCAATGACACACAATTACTGACTCAACAATACACGTTCGCACTGCACAATGGAAAAGCCTAAATGTGAATGCTGCAGTAACTGTACAGGGTTGGAAAGGTATCTAGTCAGTTCTCAGGATAGTATGGACCATCAGGTACCCCCTTAAGCCTGCCAATTTCGGATTACCAAGGGAAAGTAAAACATTTGAACAAAGAAATTACCATCACAAACTGGAAGCTGACAGATTCTCAAGAAGATAACTGTCACCTGTTAGAGAGTGACAAGTTCCACCAAGGGCAAGGCCATGATGACCTGCTGGAAGTGAGAGTTGCATGGATAAACCTGTAACCTTGCTGACCCTATCACCTGTTGAAAAGAGTCAGATTCAACCATGGGTGAGCCGGTCAAATACAGAATTGTGTAACCACCCAGACCAGAAGATAAAGATGTTATCATCTGAATTCTGAGATTGAATGACTTGTTAAATTCTTCTGCACCATTATATCGAACTAATGTATGCATTAATACAGTTATACAGCCATTGTGATCTTGCACTGGCATTCAATACAAGAAGAAAAACTCATCTAGTGTTTGTTACAAAAATATTTTTTTCATTTGAACCATCCATGAGTATCTAAGGACAAGCTTGTGAATGTGTTGTAATAGTGTTGTACCAGTCTCATGGCATTCATGGAAGCTCCATGTGAGCAATTAGCTTGCGATATTGCTAGTTTCGGTTAAAATAAGAAGGTACAACCCCAAATAACTAGATTTTTCCAACATCTGATTTCTCTAGGGTATATCTTGCATCCTTCATCTTGTCGCTAATTCTTTACTTGCTCAATTGTTCATTTCTTATACAGTGATATCCTAAAAACCCAATATGCTCTTCTCTTGCATCTTCAGATGATTTGGAGAATCAAAAAACTTTGACAAAAAAAAACTTTGGGAGTTTTGCACTTGTATTTTTAATTTTTCTGAAAAATGGGTGTTTGTAACTGATAATCTTGGCAGCAATTTCAGCCATTCCATAATGTCCAGAAAGCTCAAGAAAGTCAAATCGAGCTTTCATTTCACTGAAATCAGAGATCAGCGACTCAATTTGTAAATAGGGGTTCTGTTTGTGAATCAAGCAAATTGCTCTCAAAAAAAAACATTTTGAGGCCCAGATGGACCTTATCATAGCATCCAAAAGGCCCAAACCCCTATTTAGTATTTTCATACAAAATTTGTCAATTTAGATGTGAGGCATTTCTATGGGCAAAAAAAATCCTTGAGAAAGCTCGAGGCCCCATATATGCAGTATAGTGCACTATTAAAAAAAAGAAAATCAAAAAAGAATTACTGGCAGGCCACTATTACTAGCCTCTTGCAGCTAGCACTGACCACCTATACTAGTGGCTAGCAACTTACCTGATAAGTGGCCAACGGCCAACACAACACCACCCAAGTGGCTGACACCTTACTATCCTTGGTCCACCACCAAACACCGCCCAGTGGTCACTGAGGCCCTATGCCCCTCTCCGTTGCACTTTTGAGATCTATATGCCAATTTCAAAAAGCTCATTCTCAACCATAGGGAAGTTTTTTTTATGCAATTCTTTTATGCTGTAGTATGCTCTTCACAATGGTGTTGTTAGATTTCTAATTTAAGACACACGTTTTACATAAATTGAAAATTATCCCAAAATTAGTTGCAATACCCTTTTTTCAGAGTATATTTTTCTGTGTATTGCACACTAATTCTCTCTATTTCATTTCATATTGTACCCGAGTTGTAGATTTTGAGCCCTATAAAAGTCTGAAAATTTGGTGTATTTGCATTGTAAATCACACAAATAAGGGCTCCTCATTGTACCTGGTGGGTGGTTATGTCCACTAGTAGTAGGTGAGTGTACTTGTGTAGTCTTCTTTTCAACACACTTCTACATTTCTTGTTTTTCAGCATCATGGTTCAAAGTTCAGTTTCTTTTCTCACACCATTAAAATATATTGAGTGAAAATCACAAATGGTAACCTACTTAAAGATAGTTGGTTTGCGCAGAATAACAATGGGATTAGAACTTGAACTTGCTCTGCGTGCCAGAAAAAGCTATAGCAAATGTGATGAACCCTATGGAACAATGTGTTTGTTTGTATCACTTGATCTCCTTTTTCAAATTGAGTCTGCAAATTCACCAAATGAAATCTAGACTAAATTGGAAAATTTAATTGGAAATCAAGATTCTATAAGAGGTCATTAATTGAAAAATGAGCTCATTAGTTTGAGCTCACACTATTCTAATCAAGACTGCTTGACTGAATTAAAATCACTAAGATTATAGTTGAATCGGTGTAAAATTGAAAAGAAAAATGAACAATTGATCCTCAGTGTTCTATCAAACTTGGTCCTAATTATTCAGTTTTTGTTTCAACCCTTCATGCCACTAAGATTGCTCTTGGAACTTTAAGACTTTCCATACCACCTTCGGAAGAGTTTGCCATCTCTCAAAACAAAGAATAGGATAAACTCATCCAAATGGACACAAAAATCCTAAGTCACATGCCCTATTTCCAACCAAGACACAAAAGAAAAAAAAGGAATAGATAATAAGAACAAGAAACGAAAAAGAAAAATAACAAGGACAAAAAAGATTAAAAAACAGCTGCCTTGAAAACAACCAATGAGAACTCTTCTTCAAAAAGCTCTAAGAAAGAGAATGTGAAGTGTGCTTATTGTAAAACACCTGGTCAAAACAAAAAAAAATGTTTGAAAAAGGATGGTCACTTGACACATTCTTAAAAAAATAATACCAATGTTTCAAGTCAGAAAAACAAAGATCACGAGGGGTCTAGCAAGTCAAAAGATAGTAGCAAAGAGAAAGAAAAGGTCATAGCTCCCATAAAAGTTGTCTCACAACCATTGACTTGGGTGCTTGATTCAAGTACTTCCCACCACATGGCTTCATCTCAAGATGAGTTCACATCTGTAAAGCCTTGTTCTATACTTGAATTTTGATGGGTGACAACACTCTTGTTCAAGAGTTTAGGATAGGTTCTATTGATGTGGGTATGGCACATTTCAGGATGTTCTTTGTGTGCCCCCATTGTCAACTGATCTTCTATAAGGCTATCAAAATCATATACATAGGTTAAAGCAAGCCAGTTGAGTTCACTTACAATTCAATGGTCATACATGAGATTAACACTAGTTCCATAGTTGCACTATCAAGAGAAAATCATCAACCTTGGCTATATTTCTTTTCCAACTTTGTTCCTAATCTTCCTTCAGCTGTGTTGCTCAGGCATTCTAATGACATGACTAAGTTATGACATTAACAATTTGGCTATCTTAACTACCACTACTTGCAACAGCTCAACCAACAAAGCATCGTTAAAGGATTGTATCCTTTAATTTGTTTTCCGAATGATTCTTTCCAGGGTTCCATTTTTGGTAAGCATCCTTCCTGAAAGAAGTTTGACAAAGGGAAGGCTTGGAGAGTTTCACAAATGTTGGAGTTGGTTTGTAGTGGTTTGGCTAGTCCATTTACACTCCCAACCTTCAACAAGGGCAGATATGTTTTGACATTAATTGAAGAACATATAATTGGGCATATTTTCTCAAACAAAAGTCAGGGGTTCAAAACTTTTATAGAAAGAAAGTTATCAATGTTTTGCACAATGACAATCGTGATGAATATGACAACCAATTTCGAGCAATTTAGCACTTCAAGAGGAATTGATTTGCAACATTCAATTCCCTAGAGTCCTCAACAGAATGGTGTTGCAAAGCGAAAAAAGTGCCCATGAATGAAATGGAAAATTGTATGGATCACCCCAAATCTCTTGCACCAAAAGATTGGGCAAAGGCTATTAATTATGCTTTTTATATCCAAAATTGCATCCCTCATCAAGCCTTGATAGGAGTCACTCCTTTTGAAGCTTGAAGCAGTCAAAATCCATCAGTTAACCACTTCAAGTTTTTTGGGTCTCCCACATAGGCCCATATTTATACAAACAAGTGTGCAAAGCAGCACTTGCATATTTGTAGGGTGTTCAATTTGTGTTGAGAGTTATCGATTGATTTACCCTACTACACACAAGATATTCATTGAGAAGAGTGTTAATTTTGAAAAGGGCACTTTGAGTTCCACTCTAGTCACTTCTCCACATTTTGCTTTGCAATTGGAGTCACTTGGGCTAGGTGACAAATCTTTTGAAGATTCAAATCTACCTAACCAGATTATTGATAGTAAGGAGTCTTCTTTTTCCAGATTAAATGTTGTAAATGATGTTGAGGATGCACCTCCTTTCTCTCCTTGTCAGCATTTAGAGGTAAATAATTCTTCTCCACATTCTCCAACATGTTGAGGCCACTTTGTGCTCAACAAATACTGCAAGTTGTAGGGGTGGTTGGGTTGGGAATCCATCAAACATGAAGTGAGCATGTTCATAATTTCAAGTTTCTCCACATCTACATTGATAAAGCCTTTGATCAACCCTTTTGAGAGGCTTTTGGTATTCCTTGAGTGGGAAACAGCTCTGCGGGACTGTGGTTCCTTGATTAGGAACCAATTTAGGATCTTGTCCACCTACCCAAGGGAAGGAAACTTGTTATATACAATTGGGTCTATTGGACAAAATTTGACAGAAAATGGGTTTTTTCTATACAATTAGTTGCAAAGGGTTTTTCCTAGGTTCCTAGTGTTGTTTACTTTGAGACCTTTGCACCTATAGCCAAGATGAACTTCATCTAGCTCACACTTTCTATCACAATAGCACATCAATGGGAGGTTCACCAAATCGACATGAAAAATGTTTTTCGCAGAGATCTTAAAGAGGAGATATACATGGAGCGGCCACAAAGTTTTATCAAGGACACTTCTTTGGTTTACAAACTATGTCTTGAAATAGGCAACTTGAGCTTGGTATGCGAAAATGGATTCCTTCCTTCTCACACTAGGCTTCTCTTATTGCCATTCCGATCTTACACATATTGCAGCAGGGCAATTCACTCCTAGTTCTCTATGTTGGTGACCTATTGATCATAGGTTCCTCATCCACCATTACAACAATAAAAGCTACCATACATGACAGCCTTTTTATGATTGACTTGGGCTTATTGCACTCTTTATTGAGATTGAGATACCTTGGTTTACTTTTCAGATCACTGCCACATATTCCAACTATGCTCTAGAAATACTCTCAAGGTTTCACATGATTGAATGCAAGCATGCTTCAACTCCTTCTCTTTCTAGAGTCAAACTTAAGACTCAATGTTCTTCACCCTTCATTGATAATCTACATCAATAGCTTGCTAGGAGTCTCATCACACGAGACCCGACATTTCACATGCTATAAACATGGTCTCTCAATTCATGCAAGAGCCCCATGAGTTTCCCTATAAAGTAGCCAGGCAAATTCTCCACAATAATCAAGGTACTCAAAGTTTTAAGACTCACTAAGTAGAAGACAATGCTATCGACCTAGTGGACTACACAGATTCAAATTGGGTAGGGAATTCTCAAGATCACAAGTCCACTTCAGATTACAACTTTTCTCTTGGTCTAGGTCTCAGGAATGTTGCTACTAATAGCTATTTGCCTTTAAAATCTTCTCGTGATGCTACTAATAGCTATTTGGCTTTAAAATCTTCTCGTGATTGGAAATCATATTTTGTGACGGCAAAAGTACTATTTAGATCTCACAAAACTCAAGCCATCATTAGAGAACCAAGCATATTAAGGTCCACAAAACCCAATTCATGGACAGATCATCCATCTCCACTATTGTCTAACTGTCAAGCACATTGCCGATATTTTGTCCAAACCCTTCACAAAAAACAAGTATCTTCATTTGCAAGCTTTGTTGGGGATGCAAGAGGTCCACCTTCTAAGGGAGCTACCTAGTCCTTGCTCTTGGGGCCTTCTCTCCAAGGAGGACTATTATTTCTCTTCTTAAAAGAGCTTCTTCTCTTTGATGAGGATTTTTATGTACATGAGTACCTCATTAGGCTTCATTTGTTGGGATCCATCTTATCATCACATAATCAGTGTGGACTTTGTTTTCCTTGTGGAAATTTATTTTCCTTTCGTCTAAGCGCCTCCCCCACAATAAACCTACGCATAGCTAATAGAGAAAATTCTAGTGTTGAGTTTTTGTCTTATTAAGCATTTCTAAATGATTCCATTTGACTAAACATTTTCCATTTGTGTTCCAGTGAATAAAATTATTCTAGTTATTTACCAATACTCAAGTCAGATTATTACAGGTAAATATTCTCCTTGCCTTACCAAATGAGAAAAAAATCTTTCACATGCCTAGGCTCTTCTAAGCATCCTCAACTATGCATTGGCTATTTAAATATTACTCAACATGTGACATGATTATAGTCGATGTTTAGATTGCCTAAGACTCTAAATTACAACCAAATAGATGTTGTCTCCGGAGATGAGAACCTTTCACAGAAGCCAATATGGCAGGGAAACATCCCTACACCGTGCCACCATCACCGCTGGACATCTCCCTCAAAGAGGAGACCTTTCTACTGCATCCCCCTAATGGGAACAATTAGGACGCCCCAAAGACACACAAGAAACTCAACTGTATCCTTGAATGTCCAAGAAATTCACAGCCCCATATCTAGCATTTTAAAATAAAAATAAAAAGGCATTTTTGTTGACTTGGTGGTCAGCGCCTCCTTGGAGATTCGTGACATGGCTTAACCACCTCCTGTGGATCAGGTTAAATCTGGCATTTGTATCGGGCATTGATAGTTTGAGCTTTAGGTGCAACAGCAAATCATTCCAACAATTGGTATCAGAGCCTTGGGTCACAGGTTCGAGTCTCCCTTCAATGGGTGTTGAAGGCTTAGTCGGTGCTGAGGGGGAGAGTGTTGACTTGGTGGTCGGCACCTCCTTGGAGATTCGTGACATGGCTTAACCGCCTCCTATGGATTAGGTTAAATCTGGCATTTGTATCAGGCATTGATAGTTCGAGCTTTTGGTGCAACGGCAAATGATTCCAACAATTTTCTAAAAATTTGGGCCACTAACCCTAATACTAATACTCTAATGGACCCCACCCACACCTTAAACACTCACAAAAAGCTATAAAGATTGCATGGCCCTCATAATTTAGACTGGCCAGATTCTTCAGCTTCACTGTTAATTCTGTAAAGAGTGAAAGATTTGCCTAAACATACTGAAATAGCGAGGACTCAGTGATGGAGAAAGCATCATAATAAAATTATAAAAATGGGATGTTCCATGAAGCTTCATGTTGTGTCAAATACTATAATTTGAGCTCGGTGGCAAGGGCTCTGCCCCTTGTCCCCACCATGTACCACAACAGGGAACACACCCGGGGAGCTGCTCCCAGACCCTGCAAGGGATGCTGTCCCCAAACCGCACCCCTACCCAGCCACCATTCCTCCACCATCCCCAAATCAAGGTCCTTGCCCCCCCCCGCCATCCCAAGACTCATTTTCCCATATTAAGACTGCGCATAGGATTTTCTTTCATCAATAAATATGAAACAATTTTTAAAAATCGCACATGTATTATAGTAGTTTCCATGAAATAAATTGTACAGCATGAAGTTGGTTACAGTTTACACATCTCACCAAACTGTTTGCACAGCTTCCAGTTAATGGTTTACCAAATCTTTAATCCCCTCCAACAAACATGTGTTCAATTTGCTAAAGATTACTCGTTCATTTAAAAACCTTCCCCTTCTAATTATCTTTAAAAGAGAATAAGGGGGAAAATAATAGAATGAAAAGCTCCGAAAATTTAACGTATTATCAACTATATAGCATCTTTAATTAGCATATTAGATGAGATGAGGCTTCCCAAAGAAGGTTTGGAAACTAACTTAGATCAACTAAACTACAAGGATAGCATAGAGTATAGACAAAAAGCTTGGCCAGAGCTTCAGCCTTTAGACTGCCACAACTACCACAGAGGAAAGACTACAGAAGATGTAACTCAGACATGATATTGGTGGGAACAAACCTTCTTACAGAAACTTTACATTGAAATAGCTATTTGTTTCATCCTACCAAATCCTTCCAAACTTTCCAGATATAATGAATCTGAAGACAATGGCCAAAACTGGATTGGTGAACCCAACAAGCAGTCCTCCCAATTTTAGAAAGATGGGTTACAGCCCACTATGCAAGTTGTCTGACCGTTTACAAAAAGATGAACTGGAGAGACTACCCACCAGTGTCATTATTATTAAAATCCTTAAAAAGAGCATATAAGTGCATGGAAAATGCAGAGTAAGATGACTTATAAAAAATAACACAAGGTGTAGAAACTACAACTGACTTGGCAAAAACTTGGACCAGCAAAAAAACTAGAAACTCTGACAAAATTTGGCATATGAAAAAATATAAAACATATTTTTTATTAAAGATATGGCTTGCAGAGTCATTCCTAAATCCAATTCAAGTGTGTAAAAATAATTGTTACTTCAGCCACTATACTGCAGTTTTATATCTGAAAAGAATAATCAGACTGTATTCACACTAATTCCTGTACTAAACAATCAGTGCCAGCAAGAAAACAACAGTACCCAACATAAACTAGAATTCAACATTCATCCACAGATGAAGGGAAGTAAGTACTCAATATGGAATAAACATTAGCATGTATATGGATTTAATTTTCAACTGGAATACAATCACCAAGGTCCAAAAAAGACCAAACGGGAATAAATTAGGATCAAACCAAGGTTAACCTGTCACAAAGGTAACATGCACCAATAGACTTGTGAAGTAACAAGTACGAACATAAAACTCCCATAAAATAAATTACAACCAAGATGCCCAGTAAATAGCCATTAGGCCCACAATGAATATTCCTGCCCATACAGAATTATGAGAGTCCCTAGACATAGATTATGTCCCAAAATACCCTGTGAAATATGAAGTACCAATATAAAGTACATCTGTATTCCAGTTCCTCAAATGTATCAATATACTTTTAAGACTCGTATATATGCACATTAACATATAATGGACCATAAATCCTGAGACCTGTCAACACTTTGCCTTATTCTCACCATGGCTTCATCTCCCTGTTAAATATAAAGTACCAATATAAAGTACATATGTATTTCAGTTCCTCAAATGTATCAATATACTTATAACACTCATAAATATGCACATTAACATATAATGGGCAATAAATCCTGAGACCTGTCAACACTTTGCCTCATTCTCACCATGGCTTCATCTCCAAGAAAACTTAATGTGATTGATTAGTCAAAGGCTCAAAGAGTTCTAGAGAAATAGTATGTTGCCAAATAATGTGGCAAACATGGGCAGAATTGATCAATGGTCTGAAAACCTTTCTAAAAATGGATGCATATCTCACATATTTGTCTTTTAATGCCAAATATTTTATCTAATGCTAAAGCAACTTGCTCTTCAATAAAAGTCATTTCAAGAAAATTGGCATTTGTATAGTGGAAACTTTGGTCAATCCACTGCCAGTCTCAGATTAGAGGAGTGCAAGTAACGTAACTTATTATTAAAAGACAGTTATACGAACTCCATTTTTAGAACACTATTAAGTGCATAGTCTATGTTATTTACATCATAACCAAATTCTGCCACAAAGATGGGAAAAAGAAATGACCTGGTCGAAATAGCCTAAGATAAAGGAATTTACAAAAGCTCTACCTGTAAGGCCATTTTCCTCCATAGGATAGCCAGGATGCAAATAGCTTTTATCAAAATAATTAACATCCATATGCTCTGATAAATTAGAGCATGCATTTTCAGTGACCAGAGAAACAGAATGAATGCCTTCATTTATGGCTTCATAGACATGTGGATAAGTCTGCAATGAGGTATCTCTCTCCAAAGAGGTTCCTGTATACTCTGAACTATTTCGGGGCAGTGTTGATAAGCTTGATTTAACTGGCTTTGACTGCAAAATACCAATTTCACTCTCCATGGTCCCTTTACGAACTGATTCAATTACACTATAATTGTAATCAGAAAAACTGGGAACTGGTAATTTTGCACTGCTCTCTAAAACCTTTGTAAGAGGACGACGCCGATCACGTCTTTTTGCAAAGCTCTCTTGCACAGATCCCACTTCAGATTTTTTCTTTTTTAATGTAAAAGAAGAGCCTTTACTACTGTTCACAGGGCTCCCATAACCTATGCTATGACCAATATAAGATGGACTACGAACAACATTCTCAGGAAGGATTGCTTTTGGAATACCTTCGCATGTTGCAGGCAAATAAGGCTGCTTTTTCTTGGGAGCAATCTTCAATCCAAAGTCCTGTAGACCTCTCATTCGAGTGGTTCCTTGGATACCATCATCTTCGGTGTCTGCCTCACTTGTTCGTTTCATCTCCTGAACATCAACTGGTCCTGGAGCACTTACTGAATCTGTTTGCTGAAATGATACAGCTGACTGTGAGGCATCCAAAGGTGAATCGCGATCCAAAATGACACTGTAATCACCAAGTTTCTGCTCATTTTTATCTATGGGTGAGCCAGGAACACAGACTTGTGACTGCTTCGCCTTACTACCGTGCTTCTTTTCATCGGAGCACGGCACTTCCAGACAAGTGGATTGTTGTTTCTGCAATAGATGTTTTTTTTCAAGCTCAAGAGCATGAAGAATAGCATCTTCTCTACGGGCATACTTCACTACCTTTTTTGCTGGAAGGTTTGCATAAGCTTTTGCTCTCTCTATACAATCATCATATTCACCACATCGGAAGGCTTTAACACGTTTGGATTTTTCAATGTTGTACCAGTCCCTGAAATACAAAGTTACAAACAGTTATAAGCCGATAAAACTCCAAATTATAAATGCGGCTCTGGTCACCAAAAATTTTACAACTGCATTGCTTCAAGAAAAGCCAAAAAAATCCCATCTACAACAAATAAAGAAGTTCTAATGTAATAAATTATCAAGAAAAAGAGATTATTCAATTTATCTAATCATAAGAAAAAAGTAAAAAGGCACTGGAAGCAACGTCATAAACAGATAGAGAGAAAATTCAAAAGGATATCTAAGAATGACACTATGTAGCATTTAGTCAAAAAAATCAAAATTTTATGATGTGTAGACACTTCACAGTGGAGATTGTAAAGGGGGATTCATCACTGCCAACAATTTCTAAAGAGGATGCAGATCAGAATTTAAAATAATTAGTATGATGTAACTTGGAACTGAAATTTTGTTCCTAATGCTAAACTTTGACTGTCTAAAATGTTTGCTAGATTAGAAACCTCAAAAAGGCATCAGCAGATAGAACGCTGATTAGAAGAAAATTATTGTTCAACTGAGCTAAAGCCAACTTACCATAGATACAGTTTATTTCAACAATGTTCAGTAATGTTCAGAAAAATGACAAAAGCTTGGAACAATTAATACTTAATATCATTAAGAATAACCACAAAACTATTTCTAATATCTCTGATTCATCTGCTTTCTGATCCTAATTACAAAGTAATTCCAAATTGATTAGAAAACTAATCGCTTCTTTGCCAAAACCAAAACAAACAGAATTTATTCTTAACTGTCGAGTACAAATGCAGCACAATAGAACATCCATCAATAAAAACTGAATTGAAGGGTATCAAAATGAAAAAGGTTATAATTCCTATAAAGTATTTGATTAAAATATGAAACGAAAATCATGTGCATGCTTCAGTATAGGCTTCTATGGATCATCTAAAAATCTCTCTGACCAATCTATTTCATCCCTTCAAAACTCAAACCTATCTTTACATATCCCAGTATTTAGAACTGTATTTGATAATTTTATGTTTTCGACATTCTGACAATGAGAACTGAGAAGGATATACTCCTTATCATGCCCAATTATATTGTTAACCCATATAGAGCTTTCCTGATGCATGTGTCACCAAATTCAAGTTAGCACCCATAAAGATGTGTTTCCTCACCTTATCCAGCCTCTAAGACCTAAATCCTGTTTATTCAATGTCTTGTTCTTAGCCCTCTACCTTCAAACCAACTAGATTTCAAAGTGTTCAAATAATTGTGTAATGTTTCTATAATGGTCACTCAGAATCTTTTTGTTTCATAGTTGGTTCTTATTTAGAATGTTTTTTTTTCTATCTTTTGTTTCTGTTTTACAAACGCTGCATGTAATCTCTATTTAAGGAGCTTTCATCTCCTTCGTTTAATATTGAATATCAATCGATTATCATTTCACAAAGTACTCAAATGAAACAGAAACAAAACAGTGCAAGCAAAATCTGCTGGATACCAATGCTGAGAAGATACTTCCAATAATCAAGGATTAATCAAAACCACACCTTGTAGACAAACTTCATAATCTGGTAGACTCAATGGTCAAAAAATTAAAAAAATTAATTTCCCATAAGCTCATAGGCTATTTAATTTATCAAAACACAGTATGACGCGATGCCCAATAAGTTCATATGATGGTCCACGGATGAAAATAAGATGTACAACATGCTGAAAGTCCTGAAACAACTTGACATACGCCTAAAATTAGCATTCATTTGTGAACAGTTGAGTTCAGGCCAAATTTTTTCGAAAGAGTAAATCCTTAAGTCAACCTGATAATATGAATCATGTAAGAAACTGATTAGTAGATGGGCCAGTATATCCAATCAAGAGTAACTTCAATCTATAAATACCAATGTGTAACTGATAAAGTAAATCTTGAAACTGTTGTATCCATAAAAGATTATTGTATTCCTACAATCCATATTAGTGTTCAATAATGCTTGGTTGTAAATGTGTGATAGTTTTGTACATCAACATTTCCAATCCTTATCTATATCTTGATGACAGTTCATGAAGTATGATTCAAAATGTTAATGCAAAGAACTGCCACATAGTTAGTCAGTTACAGTCACATGCATTCTTGTTCAATGTTGTATCCATCCAAAGATAGCCTTTTGTTACTTTGTACCATTCCAAGAATACTACAACTGGATCATTTGTGATCATATGTTTATAATAATTAACTGTAAAAAAATTCTATTATCAGCTCTACCTTAAATTACTTCCATAGTCTTCTTTGCATCATAGTTAACGATAGCTTGTCTAGATAATTTGCATTTCAATTTCGTGTAGGAATATGTCAACTTCCATAAAATGATTGCATGTTTACAATGTTTTCATTCTGCATATATTTAACAAAATATAAAATTATTCTAGGCAATCCTCATATGCTGGATGAGCTGAATTGACCATTGTATCCATTCAGAAAGACTGACACACGTTGACGATTGATGAAAGTAAGATTTTGGCAGGACATGTCCTTGTAGACATTGTATCCAGGCTAATTTTCTATTTGATAGTAAAACAGTCAAAATGCTAGAAGTTTAGTTCACCAAATTATGACATGTAAAAACAAGTTGAGCGAGCAGACTATGAAAACACGTGACACAATTGAATTCTCTGAGCCATCCAAAAGCCTTCAACAAGTTCCTAGTCATCTGACAAAAAATAATCATGCTTCCAGACATGATGTCAAATTTTAAAAGAAAACTACGAAATCACCTTGTAGGCCTCAAATCCATCACCACAAATGACAGGCATATAATCTTCACAATTTGAAGGTATCAGAAGTAAATGTTTTGGTACTAAATTTGTGAACAATCTTAAGGTTTTGTTGATATCTAAGTACTGCTCTCTCAGTTATTCCCTGTTATTTTCTTGTTAATCAAGTCTTTGAAAGTAGGTTTCAATGCATTGTCAAATTACCTCCATTCCGTTTTCTCCCTCTAATGACAAAAAAAATATTATGCCCCACATACCCATCTTCACATATTTAAATATACTTGATCCCGGTCTCAAGCTGAGAATAGCTGTTAAAAATGCCACCTATTCTTCGGCATCGCCTCCTTCTTCTTCTTTTTCTTCTTCTTCTTTTTCTTGATATTTTAATTACCAGTCAAGTTCATTTGCATTACAGAACCAATAATCCATTTCATTACACAAACATATTAATAAAATACTAAAGATATGGTTTTCCTCGTTTACTAGTAGACTTTTGAGATATATCAGGAAACAACCATGTTCAATCCACTTTATTTTAACAGTGTTTTCAGTCCAACTTCTAAACAACTCTTCAGAGATAAATTGGCCATAGCATATGACAAGTTTGTTGATCCTATTCTATTTCCTTGACATTGCACCATAATGTGATAGAAGTTAGATAGGTAGACTTATATAGACGATTAATCATTATACGGTCAAAATAGGAAGGATTTATCCACCCAACTAAAAAGACAGTTGAAGTACACAAATTGGATTTGTAATTAGGGAGGGAAAAAAAAGAGAGAGAGGTCAATGATACTTACACACTAGCATCCTCCCTTCCCAGAAGCTTGACAGGAGTTCCTGATCTAGGAGACAGCAAGTGAGTCTCGGAGAGCTCATCTGCACCTAATATCCTTCCAGGCCACCAGGAGCCGTTTCTCCTCCTCACCCAAACAATGGTACCAACTACGGTATCAATCATAGGAGTCTGACTTGATGCTCCTGCTGTGCCTGATTCTTCTTCCATTGCAACAAAACAGCGGCTCATACACTCAACCAATCCCACACAATCATCGTATGTCTCTCTTTACCTGCAAGTAGAAATAAAAAATAAAAATAAAGAAACGCAGTTAAGATCAACAAGCTTTAAAAAAGGGGAAGAAAAAAACCTAAAACCATCCCACATCCACAAATCCATGGCTGAATCATTCGCACCCAAATGAAAAACACAGACTTTGAAATCAACGCATCTCAATAAAGTTTCATTAAAACACCAACCAAAAACTAGAAATATACTTTAAAAAGAAAAATGAAAACCTGATTTTCAAAATAGAGGTGTATGTTTCTGTTGCCTTTATACTTTCTGTAGAGGATGCTTTGAAATGAGTACAGGCTTCGAAAAATTTGTTTCTCTTCTTATTTGAGGGTTTTTTGACCTGAATTTTTTTTGCTTACATCACAATTTTCAGATCTGAGAACACCCAATCAACCCCCGGAAAATGGGTTCATTTTTTAAGAATACTGATTGAGATTAACAAGTAAATTATGCACTAAAAGTCTTGCTAAATTCCCTGCCCTTGTTCTTCTGCGTTCGTAAACTGGGGTTCCAACCCCTGATTTGTGAAACCATTCCCTACAGTTAGTTCTGAAGATCTTATCAGCAAACCCTGGTTAGATATTGGAGTTAAGGAAACTCTTGATCTAGCATCATATGTTTTAAACTTTTTCCTTAACGTTTTTTTAATTATTATTTATTTAAGTGGGGGTTTTATATGAGATGTTGACTTCCTTTTGTCCCATCTACCCATTTATTGATTTTAGTTTTTTTATATGTAGAGCTACAAAATTGATAGAGAATTATGCTACCAAGTGGTTGCATTAAATGGGCAGTTACAAAGTATTTGGCTAAAATATTTATCTTTATATTTGTATTATATTTGAGTTTACATAAAAGACAAGTGGATTGGAATCATATTGTAAAAGTCGATGTAAGAGTTCAAAAATAAAAAAAGCAATCACACTCTTGCAATGTAAGAGCTCACAAACAAAAGAAATAATCACACTCTTACAATTATGTAGGAAGAGGGGGAGAGTCGTGTTGGGGGATCCCCTGATCATTTGAGAAAGCATAACCATAAGGAATGGGCTTCCAACTTCTTCTTTTTTGTGTTATGTGTGTGTGCATGTGCATGTGCGTGTGTGTGCGTGTGCATGTGCGTGTGTGGATGAGTTGAATTGAGTAAATAAAGTTGTATCAAGTGGCATATATTAAATACATTATAACCGATATGTATATACACATATATTTCTAAATTTTGTCATAATTGATACTAATATACTAATATTACTGAGTATATTTGAAACCATAATTGAGTAAATAAAGTTGTATCAATTAGCATATATTAAATACATTATAACTGATATGTATCTACGCATATATTTCTAAATTTTGTCATAATTGATACTAATATACTAATATTATTGAGTATATTTCAAACCATATATAGGTCCCTTTATTCATAATAATATTCAAGTGTGATGTTTTGTAGATCAGAATTGATCCATATATAAATTTTAGCTTACTACTTATTGTATATGATGCTTGCTAATGATTAGGATCGATCCCCCTTTTGATTACTTTCTTCTACAAAATATTCAATATAATTCTTAATATATTCACTTCCCTTCAAATGAATGCAAGATATATATAATAATTTGATCCATTTTCTAATTAAAGAACAAACACTTATCAAAAGAATATAAAACTTTTTCTTTTTTTTTTGCAATATTCATTTCTTCAAAGTTCCCAATAGCTATGGAATACCTCATAGATTACTATTGGAGTTGATTGTTGAATCTCACATTTCTCATAAATCACCTACACCCAAAACACTTATCACAAAGAAAGAAAATAGCAACTAATTTGTGTTGCAACCGTATTGATGCAAAAAGTATCTAAACATGCTTCTAAGTTGAATAGATTAGATGATTACAATGTACAATAATGAGTCCTTATAAAACTAGCAGTTGCGCATTTTGTATAGTGTGCAATGGATTGCCAATAGGCGGATATAAGTTAGGAGGTATTGTGAGGGAAAGGGATTCTAAAAAGGAAAACATGTTTTTTAATATTGAGACACGGGTTATAGATAGGATTTGAAATTAATGTACAAGATAATTGTTTATTTAGTATTGATAATTTACAAGGAATAAATTTAGAATAAAAGATTTGTGTTTTGATATAGTTCAAAGTTTAAACAAAAAGTGAAAGCCATTGTCTAGCATGTGTATGTTTTATTATTGTGCGAATGAACATTGGTTTTGATTTTGGTGTTTGATGTTGAAGTGTTACATTGAAAGTTGTAAGTCATTTTGTTAAAGTATTTTAATTTTTTTTTGAAGCGAGTGTTTTAATTGGGTGTGGAAAAGGTTTAAGTTTGTTGTATGATAACAAAAATATTTGATAGCTTAATGTAGGGTAATAGGAAGTGTCAAATCAAAGTATTAAGCTTTCAACTAGAGTAGAGATGGTCTTGCAATGTGAAATTGGTTGGATATTGTCAAATGGTTTTATGTTTTAAAAAAAAGCACTTAGTTTCAATTATTTATTTTTAAGTTTAAATGGAACTATTTTGTTGATTGTATTATTATTTAATCATATATATTTCCCTATTTATGTTGCTTACACTAATAATAGCATCACACATATACCTTGAAGTAGGGTAATAGGAAGCATCAAATTAATGTATTTGTCTGTTGAACTTGTGGATTAAAGATGGTCTTGCAATGTGAAATTGCTTGGATATTGTCATTAAAGCACTTAGTTTCAATTTATTTCTTTTAAGTATAGATGACAATATGTTATCAATTGTATTATTATTTAAGCCTATGTGTTTCCATGTTTGTGTTGCTTCCACTAATAATAGCATGACACGTATACTTGTTTAAATTAGTTGTATAAAAGATTTTGTAGTCAATTGCAAAAAATGTGGGCAATGTAGTATAACAAATTGAAGTATTATTATGTTGTAGAAGGGTAAAGAGAAATAGTCATACTTTTTAATTTTTGGCAAAAGTGGACAAGCCACTAAATATATATTATATATTAAAAAAAAACTGATTCAAGAGCTCAACCGGGAAAGAATCAAAAAGAAAACCCGATATTGTCACTTATTACAAAAATTGATACATCAATGTTTTACATTCAAAGTACAGATCGAGGATGCAAAATACAAACTATTTGCATTATGGAGTATACACAACCTCCAAGTATATCGGGATTCCATATCACTATGCATATGACATCAAAATTCAAAAAAAATTATAATGTGTATGTATAGTCAGCTTTACTCATTCCTCCATCTCAACACACTCTAAAGTCGCATGAGAGCCCTGGTTTTTTGGAGACCCCTCCAAGCCCTAACAAGTGTGAAGTTCATTTGATGCAGCAAAAACCCAACCACTGTCAAGCTCAAGCTGTGTAGGCGAACTCCATCCCGACCCGGCACCCAAGCACCAAACTGTGTGATGTTCAATAGGAGCAGCAGTATCCTAGCCACAGTTTTGATCAATTTGCATAGATGGAGACCACCCTGACCTAGTAGCAACATCCATGTCGAGTCAGTTAGGTGTATCCAAGACCCCTTGTTCTCGATTTAATTGTGGGTTTTGCAGAGAAGGAGATTTTGGGGATGACCTGTTTTTTCCCAAACATCTCATTCCTCATGCGAAGCAGACACCTTCCAATTTGTTGATATATGAGGAGGCCGCATTATATTTGGTTTATTTGGCAACCCCAATAAATCTAGCATGGCATATCCTATTTTATTTACTCTTTCTTCCAGCTGAAACCCAAGAAACCAAGTCGTTACTTGCAATGCAGATTTCATATACATGGGGCTCTGTTTGTCTAAGGATCTTTTGATTGCATCATATGTAACCAGGAACTCGTGTTTCTGCAAGAGTTGAGATATCGAAAACAAGCCCCCCACTAAAGCTTGACCTGCCCATAAATCATAGTGTTGCATAGCTATCTTAAGCTTGTTGTCATCACAAAAATGAAACCTAATGACCTTGGAGGCTAAAATCTCAAGCAGTTGAGCAGATTGCAGTAGATCCATAGCATTGGATAAGAAAATTGAAACCATATTCGAGGGGTATAGAAATTGCTTTGAGGACGGTGCAAGATTTTCGTCCCCAATTACCTGTTTAACTACTTGATGAATGGAGAGAGAATGGACAATGAACATCCATCTAGCGCGGTGTCATCCAAGCACAGTGGCAAGACATTTTCTTCCACCCTTGGCTGAATCCAAATGTGGAAATTTTTGGGCAGAATGTCCTTGTGGAACTTGGAGCACGTCTCACACTTAACACAAACGTCTGTTGGAGTCGACATCTTCAAGCATGAAACCACATTATGTGAAGGCCAGGCTATCATATAGGAAGAGAATGTGCTTGGAGGATTGTGAATTAATATGTTGACTAGTGTGAAATCTTTGCAAATAAATGCATATTCTAGATTTGCACTAAATGGACAGTTTTACACATGTAACCTAAGATATGTCATGTGAAACAATTACATTGAATGTTCCACTTGACACACCAAGGCATGTGAAGGACTCCACGCGTCCCTATGACTACTGATTGCAGAGAATGACACCCTATGAGCAGGGAGAATGACGACCGCTGAGAAGGGAGTTGTACTTGTACAATAATTTATAATACGTCACTGCAATCTTGTCGTGGCTAAACTCAAATCAAGTATTCAATAATGACATACCTCTTTATCTGCATTAATCAAATTTTGAAGATCATCATTCTGTGCAATGAAATAGCTCAGATTTAATGTTGATGCCACTATCCCATCACAACCTAAATTCGCTAGAAGGTCAGCAACTTTATTCCCTTCCCGAAGTGTGTGCAAAAGACACACATCCTGACATTAATCTAATAATTTCCAAATTTGATTTAGAATATAATTAAGTTTCCATGAACATGTTTGTCTTTTGATGCAGACATTGATGATGACCATAGAGTCTCCTACGATGTGCAAGTGGCGGTATTCACCCTTTTTGGCCAATATTAGTCCAGTGAATAAAGTGTGTGCTTCTGCAATATTATTAGTTCCATCAGGAAGGGGAGAAGTTGTAAGTGCTAGAACATTACCATGGCAATCTTGAATACATGCCCCTAGACCTGAATTGCCTGGATTTCCTCTCGAAGCCCCATCGAAATTGACCTTCATAGTGCCTGATGTTCGAGCATGCCAATGCACTTCAGACTGATCAACTGTAGCCGGAACTTTCTTAACTGATCCCCACCCTGTTGGGATAAATAATATTTTCCATTCATGAAGGATTGTGCCATCCCAAGGGGTAATGACAGGGTTGATCTTGCATCTGTTGAGGCTTGCATTAGTCACTTATGATATTGACCTTTCAATGCCTTCTAAAACCATATCAATATAGGAGAATTCTTTCCTGAAGATGTGTTTATTTATTTCCCACCAAATGGCCCATATCACTGTTGTTGGAGCACACTTCAATATGTTAGTAAATAGAGAATTCGAATAGAGAATCGGCCATTCTTGGAAAAGATCCCATATGTTATTTGGAAGAGGAGTGATATAATTTAATTTTCTAAGAATAAATAACCAGCATTGTTGTGCAAAAGAGCAACTCACGAGTAGATGATCTATTGTTTCATTATATGCATCACATAGTAAACATTTAAATGATGGAACAATATACAATCTCTCCAATCTGTTACTTGTCAGAATCTTGTGTTTTATTGCGAGCCATGCAAAACAACCATCTTTTGGTAGGAGAATATGGTTCTAGCAGAAAGAGTATGCCCGAGATGGAGTTTTGTCTGATCCTATTTATTGTGGTATTTGATATCCCTCCTTAATTAAGTAGTTTCCATCCTTGGCTAGGGCCTAGATTAGTTTATCTTCTCTTCCCGAGAGTAAGACTTGCTTATTTTCTAAAATGCCTCGTAGCAGATCCCTTTCCTGCTGAGACAATGGTAGTTCAGTCGGATCCTTCCAAATGACTTTCCCTAAGTATAGGAAAACTACTAATAAATAGTGACTTAAATATATCCCCCATAGATTTTCTGATTTTGTTATGATATCGTTTGTGTTTTGCAATAGTTTTAAAGGAGGTTGACCATTCCACTAATCTCTCCAAAACATAACCTTAGCCCCACTGTTTACTTCCCAAGTCACATACTTGAGGACAATATCTCTTGAGGATACCATAAAATCCCATATGGATGACCCCTTTAGTGGGTCCAGATTTGAAAATACTCTTGAGGGGTTGTTATTGTCCAAGTACTTCTGCTGCATAATTTGGCACCACGTGGTCTGTAGTTTATTGTACATTTGCCAAACTAGCTTGCCGCCGAAAGCTCCATTTCTTTTTGCTAAATCATGCACAACAGCCCCTCCTACTGTTGGGACATGTATTAGATGCAAGTACTTAAATTGGGTGTTCAAAATATTTAAGGTTCTTTTATAATTATAAATTATTAGTTTAACTTTGGAATTAGATATGATCTTGTAATGTGAAATTGCTTGAATATTGTCAAATATCTTAATATTGAAAAGAAGGAGCCACTCGGAGTTCAATTGATTTTTTGAAGTATACATGACAATATGTAATTCATTGTATTACCATTTAACCATACTTGTTTCCCTATTTGCCTTGATTCTAGTAATAATATCTTCAAGGATATACTTGTTCTGTAAATTAGTATTTGTATAAATATTATTTAAGATCAAAATATAGCATTGTTGTAAAATTTGAAAAAGAAAATGTTAAATATATACAAACATACTTTTAACATGGAAGTTATTGAAAATGTATTGTCTTGTGCATATACAAACAATGAATCACACTTTAAAATGAAGCTTTAACAGTAATATCTAGTATTATATGGTATTGTGTAGAAAAATGTATTACAAACAAGATTTTGATTAAAGTCCAATAGCAAGAGATAGTTTGTAATTGAAAATTTAAATAAAGTCATTTGATACTAACATGTAGAATTAAATATATTGTTATGGGATTATTGAGTTAATTGTGTAAAGTAAAAAGTTATTTTAGAGGAAATTAAATTATAGAGCATTTTTTTGTGAAACACAAACATGTAGCAAACATAGAGGTGCATAACATCTGCACAAAATGACAAAGAAGCAAAAGTAGAATGATATGTACAAAAGCAGTTTACATGTCCAATAGAGCAATTAGAACTATAATGTGTGATAAAAATCCCCTTTTTTGTTTTCTATAACATTATGAGATGGAGTCTTATAAATAAGACAAGTTGTAATTTATTTTTTATAAAAGCTTATCATTTGAATACATAAACTTGACAAGTATCAAGGATCACAACAGTCAAAATTGTATGTTGTTGTCGACTAGTTTATCCTTGGATAAACTAGAACATATCCTTTATAGCCTATTTCATATCAGTGATTTAGTATAATAAGGATATATACAATTATATCCAATCTTATAGAAAGAGATAATATCAAAAGCTTCCCCAAAACTATTAAAGTGTATGTCTTCAAGATTCTTCCCATCTATCATTACTATAGTTTCTATAATCAACATTGACCCATCCATCATTATGGATTTCAGCATTCCTAGAAGCCTCGACACTGTCTTCAACAACTCTAGTTCCAGTGTTCTCATATTCTATATTAGTTTGAGTATCTATGTTGTCTTGAGTCAGGTTTTCATTATCATCATTTGCAATAAATCCTAGATTGTCCTCAAGGTATGTGGAAGCTTGAATGTCTTTTTGGAATATGATCATAGAACCTTTTTTTACAAGAGAAAGAAATCTGTCTCTTTGAACCTTGATAATGGTTGTAACATGTGACACAATATAGAATGTGTGAGTTTAGCATTAAACTCAGTAAGGTCTTGTTGCATGTCTTGTATAATTTCCTCATTCCTCAGCTTCTAGATGATCCACAACATTTCAAAAGTTAGAGAAAATTAGAATTTATTCATCTAGAAATCAAACTCCTCTACATAACCAGCAAGAATAAGACATTGTATTATAAATTTTGCATTATTTAAATACATAGAGGATCATGAATAGCTTTTGGGCTTTTTGAGCTCAACAGGTGATAGATATTGAACAAGAATCAATGGATATGAAGTTGACACCAACAAAGTTGAAGGAAATGGAAGTTCTTGAGGAAGGTATCAACTATAAACCAAGTATTGAAAGCAAACAAAACTTAATACTAGATAATTGTGCATTGTATTAACCACAATGCATCCATCCTACGTTTGTTTCACAATTTATAAGCAATATAAATGAACGACCCAAATGAACAAATGATGTCAAAGGGCCAGCTATGTGTTTGAACTACCTAAGAAAATATGTCATCTATAGCTATGGAAGATGATAATTGTACATCGCATTTGCCAAATTGGGCCTTGCAACATCATTTGTTCATTTGGGTAGTTTATAAACTTTGAAATAAATGTAGAAGGAATGAATTTGTGGTGCACAGAGTGCACAATTAGAAACTATTAGAAAATAATTCCACACTCAATAATAAATCAACCTTACTCTTGGTGACTTAGCAGTGTGTAGAAAACTAAGAGGAATAAGCAAAAGATTGCATTTGTTTTCTTCCATGTTTTAATTTACATCTATCAACAATTCACTATCAAGAATATGTCACACGCCTCCTGACTGCTAAAACTTTAATGTTTTATTTACATCGATGCCCTAGATGGTATTTGGTTTTCGTAAATAGCGGTTTTGTTTATATCGATTCCCTAAATGGTATTTGGTTTTCATAAATAGTAGCTTTGATTAAATTGATGCCCTATATGGTCAATGGTTTTCATTCCTACTTAACATGGAACGATAGTTTGGATATTTTAAAAGGAATGATGTAATGATTTACATTATTATCTTGGGTTATAAAATTTGATTATTGCATACTTATATAATGTTAAAGAGATAACAATGATTATAGACTAACTACCTTTTTCTTGACAAGTGGTTGCAATAACTTCTTGTCCTCTGAGGAAAGGGGGAGAAAGTATCACCGGGAAAGGGGGTGCAAAAATAGTTATGAACGTAAACTACCTGGATTTCTGGAACTAGTAAGTACTAACTAGGAAAATGTTAATGCAAACCTAGAAGGTATAGGTCTTGACTAGGATCCTAGTTGGTCTTGTGATGTCAATCAGTCATTTTGTTAGTAGTTCCATAGTTGGATAGGAACTGTGTCCTAGACTTGTACCTAATTTGGTCTTATGTTCTTATGATACTCTAAGTGATAACTGAAGTGTTTGGTTTCTAAGATAATAGTTATGAAATACTTTTACCACATATATATATTCAAGCAACAAGATGTGACTTACAAGCTTATTCAATCAACAAACTAAGACAAATACATGCTCCCTATAAGCAACCACACTAGAAACAACAATTGGAAGACCAAGAGTCATAACTTAGAATCCACCTTTTACATTGAGACAAATACAACCAATGGAATACCAAATGTGATGAAAATTTTCTATTGTATTCCTGCAAATTGCTTGTCGAAGCTAAGGTGGCATGTTTTGTGATTTGTATGTATTATAACACTTGTGTTATGTGCATATCACATCTATACAAAGGAAAACTCTAGATATTAAAAGGTGAGGATAGAAAATAGATTGCAACATGGAATTGTTTAAAGTGAAAGTTGTTACCTGCCAAAAATTTCTTTGTAGAGCAACCAATGTCGACAAAAGGAAAAAGGATAAATTCCTTTGGATGAAGTCTACGTGAAAGATCAGTTGTGTTTATTATTTCAATTCACTCTTGAAATGAATAGATATAAACAAAAAGTAGTTAGGGAAATAGTAACTACCACAAGGAATGTATGAGCGTCTACAAAAATACGGTCAAGAACATAAGAGGAAGATATGTGGGAAAAAACATAGGGAGTTCATTGTGAAGGTTCAAAGACTGTGGGGAAATTGGCAATAATGTTAGAGTTAAAATTTTTACTTAAATTGTAGTCCATACAATATAATTTTAGAAACAACAAAAAAGTTTTAAAAGTGGAATCCATATTTGACCGGTGTAGTTGTGTTAAGACACACAGATTGTTAGTTGTTGATGTCTATTGTATGGCTTTGATTGAGGCAACGTCCATAGCAACTGGAAGAATAATACAATGTAAAAAAAATGGGTTAGAATTTAATATGTTGAAGAGATCGTGGATGTACAGAGGAGAATTAAGAAGGGGAAACAATCATTGAAATGTAAAGAAGTTTTTAAGAAAGCAAGCAATATTTAGAAATTAAAACATTACCAAATAATATTGTCATATGCCTAGAATTGCTTGTCCAAGGTAGGTTGTCACATATTGTCATATTTGTTTGTTGCAAAAGCTTGTGTCACTTCATTTTGTAAAAAATAATTGGATACATTTGCAATGCAACGTCATTGAGTATTGAAATTAATAGATATAAACAAAAAGAAGTTAGGGAAATAGTGACTAACTTATTTACAATGATTAGTAAATTGTAAGTATGTACTATTGTTTTGTTCATAGTTTGATCTTCCACAAGGAAGTATGAGCATCTACAAAAATATGGTCAAGAACAGAAGGGGAAGATGTGTAGACAAAAGCATAGGGAGTTCATTGTGAAGATTCAAACGCTGGTGGGAATTGGCAATAATGTTAAAGTTAAAAAAAAATCTTATCTATTGTAGTCCATACAATATAATTTTGGAAACAACAAAAAAGTTTTAAAAGCAGAATTTGCATTTGACTAGTGTAGTTGTGTTGAGGCATACAAATTGGTGCTTGTTGATGTATATTGTATGGATTTGATTGAGGTAGTGTCCATAGCAATTGGAAGAACAATGCAACATAAAAAAAGAGGATTATAATTTAATATGTTGAAGATTTAGTGGACATATAGAGGAGAATTAAGAAGACAAAGAGAAGCATTGAAATGTAAAGAAGCATTTATGAAAGTAAATAGTATTTAGAAATTAAAAAATTATCAAATAATATTGTCATATACCTTGAATTACTTGTCGAAGGTAGGTTGTCACATGTTATTAGATTTGTTTGTTGCAACAACATGTGTAACTATATTTTGTAAAAATTGAACAACCTCATAATAGGTGATAATAACTACGCCAAAGATTTCCCTACGAATAGTATATTCAACTAGGTATTATTTTCCTATCACAAAGTGCATTTAAATTGTCAACCCAAGGATGTATACTTGAAATGGGACAACACGGTTTGTGCACTAAGCTTCTCAAAGAGCCATCTTACTTAAACTACTGCAAGAAAGGAAAATGCATATAAAGAACCAAACTATTGTTGCAGGAAGGTAAAGCACACAACTAAATAGATAAACTAAGGTAAACAACCATAAATCTAACTCTAGCTCATTATGCCATTCTAATACATGAACTATGGCCATCTCCACATATGATGCAGGAACATACACATACACAATGTTGCAAGATCAAACAATGAATACTATCTTAAATATTGAAAACAATTAAACTACTCTACTCTACTCTACTCTACTCCACCTTCCAAGTGGGCCCCCCTTGGTTGGTTTTGTCTAACTACACACACAGAAGATAACTCAAATTATTCCTTCATTTCATATATTCAGAAACATGGATTACAATTAGAACATAGACTTGAAGAACAACTTGCTTCAATATAACAGTAACATCATTATTTTCTCTAACTAGATTTTCATCGATCATCTCCCTATATATAGAGGATTACATTCAAACATTCAGATATACTTTGACTAATTCATCCATGAAAGAAGGAGAACACGTCAATCAATAATAGAAGATCATAAAGATCAAACAACCATCTTAATAGAACATTAATTATGGAGGAGATCTAGGATGAGATTGTGCTCCCCTATATTCCCTGAAGCATCCATTCCTCAATTCCACAGGCATATCCCACGACTGACTTGATGGGTCTTCTGATCATGACTGAAACATCTCCACTCCTTCATTGATGTAACCAATTTTTTCTCCAATTGCTCCTTCATTCCTAGCAGGTTAGTAGTATATGCATGCATATTCATGTATTCAACTTAATCAACTTCATCCAAATATTAAAACACACATTAAAATAACTATATGAAATACTGCATTATGTATATATAATATTGGCAAGGTATGTATACTATTTCCTACCCAAAAGTTTGAGGATATAACTATACTTATGGAGTATATACAAACTTGAGCACTTAAAAGTCATACAAATGTTTCAGGAATGTTTAGGAATAGAGCATAAAATATCATAAAATAAAGACTAACTTTAGTCTCATCATTTGCCCCCCAACAAGTATAATTCTTATCCTCAAGCATTACACTTCTTGGCTACTATTCTAAATTCACCAACCTCAGTCTTGCCTCTCCTTTTACTCTTGAAGGTGTAATAAAATCCTCTGGTCCGCTCCTAGTAGTCCATTCTATGATCTTCCTGCAGCTGGTCTATTCTGCTAGTTATAATGTCATGTAGTGGCCTTGCGAGCATAGGTGGATGGAAAGTTAGAGGAAAGAAAAGCTCTCTTTTCATCTACCTCCCTAGCTGCATGTACTTTATTTCCCTATTCACAGCTACCTCAAAGTTAATTAGACTATGTGGTTCAGATTTCTTGAAAACCTTAAGCAGTCTATTCCACCTACTCCTCACACTAGTCAGGGCCCTTTGAAATGTAAAATAAGGTGTCCTTGATATTCCTTGTAGACCTTATCTCTAAGATAAAATATCTTGTCCCTGACTTCAGGTTTTGTCTTTCCATAAGTGAGTGCTAACCAATCTCTTGAAAAGACATCTGGCTTACTGGATTCAGCTCTTAAAGGTAAAGGTTTAGATTTTTCCCAATCTCTGTAATTATCCAGCAACCTATCATAATTGGCTTCATTTTGTATCCAGGACATTAATGCTTTTAAATGTACATCTCCTATATAGAGTAGAGGGTTCCAATCAATTGCATCAAGAATGATGAAATTATGAATGTATAATTCATAGAGCAAATTATGTTGCTAAGTAGGAAGTGTTTGATAAAGACCATAGAAGTCTTCTGCTATTTTGAACTCAGAATCCTTATTATGAATGGTCACCGTGAGTTGGAAAATAAGGAACTATTCTTTTAAACAAATAGCATAAACCCTTGGGGGTGGCCTACAGGCTATAATTTGGTCAGCCAGCTTGAGGGCATGATCCATTTTATGTTTTTGCCTTTCTAGTTGTTCCTTTAAGTGTTCAATCTCTTCCTTCTGCTCATTAATTTGCTTTTTCATCATTTTCTTCTCCTCTCCCCACATGATGTTCATGAAAACAAACTGGGTATATAAACTAAACAGAATTGATTACAAAGTAGGCAGGCCAGGTTCCTTTGATTGAGCTCTTTGTTTCCTCTCTACAATGCGAGTTTGTTCTAAATAATCTGTACACTAGGTCCTTCTAAAAGGCACTATGGCATTGTGGGTATATTAGTAGACAGGTGACTAGGGTGACTGCAAGTTCTCATGATAATCTTCTTGAATTGTCTATGCACTTTCCTTAGGTTTACTTTGATGTGATGGAGACTCTTCAGGAATTGGTTAATTTCAGTCTACGGGGGATTTAGGTAGGTTGATTGAATTAGAGAATCAATTGTGACATAATCATCATGAGAATCGATAATAGGTGTCTCTGGTGGGACTTCTTGACTTATTGGGGTCACTTGAGGGACTTGTCCCCTCATCCCGGTACTCCTTCTCAAAGGGGTTTCTTTTTCCTCCACCATTTTCTTTTTACTAGCTTTCCTCAACTTTTCTGCTGCAGGCGTAACTATTGTAGGAACTGACTTTTGCTTCCTACTTTTTGAGGTTGTAGGTTTCTCGGGTTCTACTTCAGGAACTGAAGTTCCTTCATTAACCTTTTTTTTCCCTTTTCTTTGAGACTGGGTAGGTAAATTATCACTTAGGATAGGAGAAGGCTCCTTCTTTTCAACATTTTCAGACCCTTTTTCTTGAGGTATTTCAACTAGATCAAGGGGTATTTCATTTTTAGGAATTGGCTGCTCTACAAGCTCATTCTGGGGTTGCAAGGTTTTGTTCTTAACAAATTATTTCCATTCTATAGGAGAGAAATCCCTAAGGGCTCTTTCAACTAGAAGTTTGATTAGGGCATGATGGGAAATGGAATTTGCTTTACACTTTTGTGTCTCCTCAACACTGATACTTAACATGTTGTACATAAAGTCCAGAATATTTATTTGAAGATTATTCCTGATACAACTAAGTAACTTGAAATGATGAGCATGTAAGTTGGAAAATCTCCCTTCACATGTAAAATACCTGATGATATGTGTAGCCAACTCGTTATATGGAGTATGTAATGACATTCTCTTGCATCCTTGCTTATTTACTTCCAATGGAGGGTCGACAGGTTGGCTCGTGCAAACTTGGCATCATGCTCATTGGGGTAATACTCTCCTACTACAGGTAAGCAAGTCACCTCCACAATTCTTTCCTTTGTTGCTATAACAGTCACTCCCCACACAATAGCTTCCCCCTCGTTGAATGTATTCATGAACTCTATTGCCACTTCTTCATCATACTCCATTAATTTCAAGAAGTAACCCAGCCATCCGTGGGAATGGAACCTATGAACAGCTTCAACATCAGTCAATAAGATGGTATGAACAACAAGTTCATGCCTCATCAACTGTCCACCCATTGTGCTAAATTCTTCCTTTAAAATTCCTTCTCAAATTCTTTCTCAAGCTCTTTCTTAGTCTGCAATTTCACAATTTTCATTTGCTCTAAAACACCAAATATTCCAAATTCCTTTGAAACCCCCCTTTTATTTAGCTCGTAACTATACTTCACTTTAACTCCCTTCAATCTTTGTGTCGTACTATTTTGAATATTGGGCAATATGCATGATAATGACACTTGACAGTGGGGATTTATATTTCTTTTAAGTGCAATTAAGCCTTACAAAAATTTAATTATGTCACCTAGGGTAGGCATCAAGAATAATCTGAGCAATTAAGTACGACAATTTGTGCAAACATTACAAGAACTTGATGACACATCACATAAGTACTAATTTAGCCAACATGCGATTTGGTTTGAAATGATAGATACAAGAAATAGTAACTTGGGAATTAATACACTTTTCACCTCTGTACAAAATAATGACAAGTGTCCACACTTGTCCTCCTTCGTAGGAGAGAGAAAACTGGCGTAATGCCATAATATGTACACACATGTAGTACTAAATATAATTGTTGAAATCTATGTTTTAAAAGTGGATATAAATTGAATACATGTACCTATCATTATATTTTTGTATGCGCTTAAAGGATGAAAATCAGTAGTGCCTTGAAATTAATTATCCCTGAATGGATTTATGTTGATATGGAACTTATTGAAAGCATTGAAAATTGAGCAAAGTGCTGACATGGAATTTGTACAGGTGGAAGGTTAAAAAATGAGGTGGGTTGGAAAGAGAATTTTAAGAAAAGTGAATGTGGAATCAGATTTCATTGAAAATGAAGTTTTATTATGGACGTACATGCTTGTATGCTAGGGTGAAGCTGTAGGAAGAAGGTTGTCACCTTTTGTTGCAGGAGTGATTACTTGTGTTACCTTTGGCTCATCCTTTGTGAATTGTTGCAAGAACTTTGTCTTGGTTTGTGGCTGATGGTATAGACGAAGTCTATGTCCATTAACCAACAACTTGAATTGTACTAGGTCAATTATGGTCAATTGAACCACTCCATTTGCAAAAACATGTGTTATCTCATATGGCCCTATCCATCTTGTTTGCAACTTGTCTTGTGTCTCTTGACACCTGGAATCAAACAAAAGTGCCATGTCACCTACTTGGAATTTTCAGTTCTTAATATGGGAGTTGTGCCATTTATTTCTCTATTTTTGGACTATTTCTGTGTGCTCCAATGCAGATTTCTACATCTCATCCAAAGAGTTGAGATTTAGTAATCATTCACGTTGAGTTGCAGGAAGTTCCATATTCAGTTTCAAAGTAGTCCTTAGTGTTTTGTGTTCAAACTCAATTGGTAGAATTGTTGTTTTTCCATAGAGTGGTTCAAATGGAGTCAACCTAGTTGTGGTTTTCCATGTGATTATGTATGCCCATACTACTTCTGCTAGATGGCTACTCCAATCTCTTCGATTGAGTTGAACTATTTTTGTAAGTATGGCTTCAATTTCTCAGTTGGTGACTTCCACTTGACCATTGGCCTGTGGGTGGTATAGACTGGACTTCCTATGTCTAATGTTGTATTCTTTCATGAGCTCTATTATCAAATTTGATGTAAATTGTGCCCCTTGATCAGTCACTATCTCTCTTGTTACTCCATAGCGAGTAAATATTTATTCATACAGGAAGATTGCCACTTTGTTGTCACGGGCATGCTTCATTGCCTTCACTTATACCCATTTTGTCACATAATCGGTACATACCAAGATATAGGATTTTCCATTTGATGGAGGATCTATGGGACCAATGAAATCCATTCCCCATTTATTAAATGGTGTGACAACTACTTGTGGGTTGAGAGGTATCTCATCTGATTTTGTTGGCCTCCCCATCCTTTGACACTTGTCACATTTTCTGGTGTAATTAGTGGCATATTTGTGAAGTGTTGGCCAGTAGTAACTTGTTGTTAGCACCTTCATTGTTTTCCTTTTTGTTGCAGAGTGTCCTCTGCAAGGTTCATTATGGCATGCATGCAAAATATCATAGATCTCATCTTCTTAGACACATCTGCTCATAACCTAATATGGTCTTGTGTGGAATAATGTATTGTCAATTTATGAGTACTAAAAGCTCTTTTCTACCAACAATTTTCTGCCCTTTGGAGAGAAGTGTCCAGGCATCTTATTGGCTACAAGATAGTTTGCCATATCAGCATACCATGGAGTCTTGATAGCTATATGAAATAGATGTTCATATGGAAATGTATCATCTATTAATGAGTCATTTGTATCTGCATGTTGTAATCTAGACAAATAGTCTACTACTACATTGGTTTTCCTGACTTATCTATTATTGTGAGATCAAATTCCTGTAACAAAAGTAGCCATCTAGCTAATATGCCTGAAATGGTAGGTTTGTTCATGAGAAATTTAATTGCAGCATGGTCAGTATGAACAAATATGGGGTATCATGTTACATAGTGTTGGAACTTGTTCAAAGCATAAACTACTACTAGTAGTTCTTTTTCGGTGACTGTGTGGTTTAATTCTAGACCATGTAGACTTTTACTAATGTAGTAAATAACATTTTCAAGGTTTTTAGACTTCTAGCCTAAGACAAATCCTATGGAATAATCAGATGCATCAGTATGTATGTGAAATGAAAAAGTCCATTCAAGGCCTTTTAGTACTGGTGCTTTTGTAAGAAGGTTCTTAAGCTACAGGAATGACTCGTCACAAGCTAGGGTCCATATGAATTCGACCTCTTTTATAAGTAAAGTCTATAATGGACTTGCTATTTGACTAAAGTTTTGAATAAAATAGCTATAGTATCCAGCATGTGCTAGAAATGACCTGACTTCTTTTTGCTTAGTAGGAGTGGGCAATGTTTGAATTACCTCTATCTTTGTTGGATCCACTTGTATGCCAGCTCTTAAGGTGAAGTGTCCCAAAATGAATCCTTCCTCCATCATCATAAAACACTTCTCACTGTTAAGTGACAAGTTGTGCTCTTTACACTTGATTAGAACTTTCTCCAAATTTTTGAGTGCTTCTTCAAATGTGACTCCAAATGTAGTGAAGTCATCCATATAAATCTCCATGCAGTCATGTGAGATGTCAGCAAAGATACTTATCACATCCCTCTGAAAGGTTGCAAGAGCATTACATAACCCAAATAGTAGAATAGAGTAGGCATATGTTCCCCAAGGACATGTGAATGTTGTTTTTTCTTGGTCCTCAGGTGCAATGCTAATTTGATTGTACCTGCTATAACCATCAAGAAATGAGAAGTATTTTTTCCTGCTAATGTATCGAGCACCTAATCAATGAATGGTAATGGAAAATGGTCCTTCTTTGTTGCATTATTAAGCTCCTTGTAATCTATGCATATTATCCACTTTCCCCCCTTCTTAGCTACTATCACAAGAGGTGAAACCCACTTACTATCTGAGATTGGATATATGAATCCAATACTTAGCAGTTTCTGCAGTTCGGTCTTTACAATTTCCCTAAGTGTTGGATTGATCCTTCTCTGTGGATGATGTAGAGGTAGGCTACCTTCATTGATGCATATTCTATGGGTACATAATTTTGGACTCAATCCATTCATGTCCCCATATTCCCAAGCAAAATCCTTTTCATGCTTGCATAGGAGTTGTGTCAACAATTTTAATTATTGCTAAGATAATTTATTGTTAACATGAAGATTATGGTTAGGTGAGAGTTGCACAATAGTGGTTAGCTCTAGCATTGAGGATTATGATACAGGGTTGGTTGATATCTCATAAGGTAATAATTGTTGTATGATTTTAGGATTTGTTGGCAGGACACATTTTTCATAGGTAGTCAATTGCAAAATTGAGCTTTGAGAAATGTTTCCTTCTGTAACACAATCATTTGTAAGGATACTTTGGAGTATAACATCATCTTCTTGTAATTTTAGAAATGATTGTCTATGCAGCATCATCAGCTAAGCAACAAAATTTATTTCTTCTTCCTCATCTCCTAAGTTTGGCCAAATAGGATTGTTTAGATCTGCTTGTGGTTGGGCTAGAGGATACAATGCTAATTTCTTGACAGTTTGACCATCAAAGATGGTCATATTTCTTGATCTACAACTGATATTAGCATCTTTTTTTGCTAACCAAGGCCTTCCAAGGATTATTGGATAACCAGGAAGGGTTACTTTGGGTGACAATCATAAAATCAACAGGGTATTCCCAAGAGTCCAATGTGACTACAATGTCTTCAACCATACCATTTGGAGTAACTGTGGAGCTATCTGCAAGTTGTAAATTTTTTGGAGTTTTCCTTAATCCCTCTATACTCAACCTATGCATAGTGTCCTTGGTCATGACATTTATAGCAACACATAGGTCTTGTTACCCAAAAATTCCCTGTCATTCATTTTTGGCAGCGGTCCTATTTTCCAAAGAAGTGCTCAAGTGTCAAAAACTCAGTGTGTTTTCAACCTCCGCTCTGAAAGCCTAGGATGTTTTTGACCTTCAAGCAAAAACCTCAGTTGTTTTTGGCCTTCCACGCTTCGCACTTCTTCAGCATCGACATTTTTCTTAAGTGTTCAGTGTCAAAAACTCTTTGTGTTTTCGACCTCCGATTTGAAAGCCTTCTGTGTTTTCGACCCTAAGTGCACAACTCCGATAGGTGGGTCCCAGTTCCTCAAAGTCATGCCAGTGTAGTGAAGATCTGACGACTGTCGCATGATCGCATGGGATCTTTCGATCCCATGAGATCATACGACAACCGTTGGTGTGGTATCAGCGAGATCGGCGGTGGGCCCAAGGTATAATTTTGCTGTCAACGGGTAGCATCTTCCAGTTGGTCACATGATCACATGGGATCTTCTGATCCCATGCACCCATGCGACTAACCGCCTGTGGTTACGATGGTTACAAGCCGGCAGCAGTCAAGGTGGGGTAAATTCTAAGCTTGTCGCATGATCGCATGGGATCTCTTGATCCCATGCGACCATGCGACAAGCCTTCGATGGTCAGCAAAGCTTTCAACTCCGGTGGTTTACGGTCTCAGGTGGTGACGTGTGGTTTACGGTCTCAGGTGGTGACGTGTCTAGTTTGCAGTGGGCCTGGTAACATGTGCCCCGTAGATTCAAGATCTACGGTGGTCGCATGTTCGCATGGGATCTTTTGATCCCATGCGATCATGCGACCGTCGTAGGATCCTTCTTATGCTTCCAAGCGGTGTTGATGTGGGTCCAGCCAACGTACGGGTTTCCTGTTGATCCACGTAGTTTCCAGGTGGCAGATCTTGTGGCCCTGATGTCTTATGTGGCAGTAGAGGCTATTTTTTTCAAAGGCTTGTCACATGATCGCATGAAGACTTTTGGGCTCATGTGATCATGCGACCAATGTTATTTTAAAGGAGAGTGGGCTCGAGGTTGGTAAACAGAGCACGGTTGCGCGGTTAACATGTTTCGCGTGGTTGCTAAGTGGAGCCTAGGGTTAAGAAAATATTAAACGACTTGGCGACTAAAGAGAAGGTGAAACCATGGTTAAGTTTGTAGGGGAATCTTGAGCCTGAGGTGTCATTTGTGGTGAAGAGCGATAGATTCTCAAGGCTTGTCGCATGATCGTATGAAGCCTTTCAGGCTCATGCGATCATGTGACCGTTGACTTTTTCAAAGCGGTGTGGTCATGGGTCCTGCCGAGGTGTTCGGTTCCTATTGGGCCACATGGCAAAGTTTGGCAAGTGTCATGTCTTGCGGGTCCTGAGTGTCTATGTGGCAAGCGGTGGCAGTTTCTAAGAGCTTGTCGCATGATCGCATAAAAGCTTTTGAGCTCATGCGATCATGCGACCAGTGGTATTTTTAAGCGGTGCGGTCTATTTCATGGGCTTTTCTTTTGCAAATGGATGATGTTTGCAAGTGCAGGTAGCTGAAGGAATTGATAATTCCAAAGGCAGTTGTAGCTGGGAGATTTTTGTAGAGGATTTTTAGACTGCCATTTTTGAGTCCTTTCAAGGATCTGAAATCGGATTTGGGCATTCATGGCTTAGTGGGCTTGCAGGGAGGTAGATGGATCGAGGTCTTTTATCTGCAAGCAATTTCAAGTACAGGCATGGGCACGCAAGCACATATCTGATCGGCTATGATTTTTAGATATTCATTTATGATCAGAATTTGACTGCTAGGGTTGATTATTTTATTGCAAAAAATTATAACCCTAGTTAGACTTTTGACTCCTACCTACGTGCAGTTGAGGGATGTATATAATGTTTTTTGGAGCTTGTAGAGCTCAAAATCCTGCAGTTGTAAAAAGAAAGTTTCTTTCTCAGAGAGCAATTTGTGGCAATTTTCCTGCCCTTTAGCTTTCTACAATTGTAATTTTCATTGATTGTTCATATATTACAAAGCATTCTGTGACATTTTTCCTGTCCTCATGCCTTCTTATGTGAATTATCTCTTATTGGATCAAAGTGTATGCATGTTTTCAATGATATCTTAGTTTCCCCGATTCCTCTTACTTTCTGTAACTGTGTGTGTTATTGTGTTTGATCTGATTTAGATGTTTTGTGGGTATATTTCAGCCCCTAACAGTCTTGTCTCAATCCTACACCGAGTTATAGGAGTGAATGTTTGTTTGCAGGTCATGGATTGATGTCTAATTCTGAGAGTCTTGTTGTTGTGAAAGAATCTTTCTCTTTCCCTGAACATCCTCTTTTGTTTGCAGACCCTTCCATGAAACACTTATGCAAGCCTATTCAATAATTTGTGATCTCCCAGACCTAAGCCTCTCACTGGTTTCATTCCTCTATACTGAGATCCAAACCCTAGTTTTCGTGTATCACCTAGTAGGTAGATTTGCTTTCAGTCATTTCCCTTTCCATGCACTCCTTCTATCCCTTTCCCTCAAAAGATTTACTTTCCTGTTAAGAGAAAATCAGGGTGATTATCCAAGAGGAACCAGCCTAGAATCTAGAGGTCTCATCTCGGTTAGCAAAAGGTCCCACAACCTTGAGATGATTCCCATGTTATACTGGATTATCAAGACTACGAGAGCTTGAGATCAGAGGCACAAATTCAGTGTATAACAGGTCTATCAGAGCATTCTTTACTGGCTGGGCATTAATTATTATGTCAGCAACTAGCCTTCCTGGATCAGAGTACTTAGGAATCATAATCTTACCCAACATTATATCAGCCAATTGACCTATTACATGCACTATTTGGGGATCCTTTTTCTTTCTCCCAGGTTTCTTAAGACATGCTTTTTTGATAGCTTTGTCATAGAGTGGAACATCTTTGAAAGCCTAAAATAGTGGAATCTGGATGTGCATGTTCTTTAATTGGTCCAAGATATCAAATGGTGCTTCTTCTTGGAGTGTAGGTTTATCCATCTTAATCCTTTGAGTAAATGGAGGTCTAGTTTGATTTTTAGGATCATCCTAGTCTGACATCTTCGTTGGCAAGGTTGGATTTGACAAAGTAACTTTGGGTTGTTGTGTTGATGCTATAGGAGTATCTAGTACTTCAGTTATAACAGGTGGTTCTAGTGTTGGTAGAGTAGTACCAGATCTTAGGTGGATATCAGTGATGTCTAATGCATAAGCAGGGTACTGTTGGGCTTCCATACTGTAGACTGGTTGTTGTTGCTTATTATTAGGATTTGGTTGTGGTTGAGCTGGTAATTATGTTGGTCATGGAGGATAATTTATGGTTAAAGGAGGTGGCATGAGTGTTGGCTGAGGAATTGGGGGTGGTAATGGTTGATAGCCATGATTTTGATTAGGCCACTATTGAGGTCCCCTCCGTTAGTTATATTGCTACCAACTTCCCTGTGGTGGTTGCCATTAATTTTGAGGTTGTGGCTATGGCCATTGGGGTTGTTGGGAGCTATACCATTAGTTCAACTAAGTATTTGGCCATGCATTATTCTACATAGGTTAGAAATACTGTGAAGGATATTGGGAATTCTGGGTTTTCCATTGACTTATAATTATTGAAAGATTGCAATGGGTCCTGAGGCATACCTTGTCATGGAGCCCATGGGTGATGTTGATTAATAAAGAAGACTCACTCATCCTCCCCTTCTATCTGCCTAAACTCGGTTGGAACATGATGTGTCTCCAGATTTGCTACCAACTTACATCTACGGTCCTTCTTTTGTTGTCGACAATGTGAGCAGTACTTTGCTAACTTTAACTCAGCTTCTTCATGCTTCTTTTTGGCTTGCATTGTATCCAAGTGGGTTGCAACATCATTGATAATGTCTTGCTTGAAATCTGACAACAAGTTTGAGATTTCCATCTTTGATATGCCAGAACTACTTCCTTTTGCAAGTGTTGGACGAAATCCTTTGCCCTTCTTTACTGCTGATCTTGAATAGTTCAAACAAATTTTCTTGAGATCATTCCAAGAAGACTAGGATACATCTCCCCCAGCCATGAGGTTCAATGCTTCCAGACAGTTATCATTTACTCCTCTCAAAAAGATGAGCTTTTGTGAATCCTCCTGTAATGCATGGTGAGGATTCTTCTGTAGATTGTATAAGAAACATGATATGTAGTCCTCTAGAGTCTCATCTTCTTTTTGTGACATTCAGAAGATGTCATCTCCTCTCAAATCACCTCCTTTGTAGTATTCCTTATATTTTTGCAGGAACAGGTCTCTCATCTCATCCCAATCAGTTATTGCATTTGCCCCTAGTCCCATAAACCATCTTAAGGCTGACTCTTTTAATGTAGCTGGAAATAATTTGAGTTTATGACTATCAGTGTTATAGTCAAAACTTCGACAAAGAATGTTAAACTCAAATAAGAAAGTGTTAGGGTCTTCATTTATTAGGCCATAAAACTTTGGTAACGTAGCAATGGGGATGTTTTTAAAATTAACATTGTTGACAAGGCTAGGAAGTGGAAATGGAAATGTAGGTTGAGCCATTACTATTGATATTTGAACTTGAAATTGTTGTTGAGGAGTTGTTATACTCAGTGATGTACTATTAGCATTTGGTGCACTTGGAGTGGAGTGTGCAACAAAATTGGCCAAAATCTCAGCAAAAGGCTGAAGGTCAGATGGATCACATGGGTCCTCAACTAATGAAGTGGATGGAAGAAATTCTGGACTCGCATCAACAAAAGGTAATTTAGTTTCTGCAAATTCTTCATCTAAATTTGGTGGTTCTTTTGGGAGAAATATGCCATGGACATCCCTTCTTCTTCCCCTTTAATGCATACAAGTGATTAAATGAACTTGTGAAGCAAGTTTAGACTTTACAAACTATTCCTAGAAAAAAAGAAACTATCTAGAATGACTCAATAGGATTCTCAGCTTGATAGCATCCCCAATAACGGTGCCAAAAATGAACAACCTAATAATAGGTGATAATAACTACGCCAAAGCTTTCCCTAGGAATAGTATATTCAGCTAGGTATTATTTTCCTATCACAAAGTACATTTAAATTGTCAACCCAGGGACATATACTTGAAATGGGATAGCACAATTTGTGCACTAAGCTTCTCATAGAGCCATCTTACTTAAACTGCCACAGGAAAGGAAAATGCATATAAAGAACCAAACTATTGTTGCAGGTAAAGCACACAATTGAACAAATAAACTACACAATTGAACAAATAAACTAAGGTAAACAACCATAAATCTAACTCTAGCTCATTCTGCCATTCTAATACATGAACTATGGCTATCTCCGCATATGCTACAGGAACAAACACATATACAATGTTGTATGATCGAACAATGAATACCATCTTAAATGCTGAAAATAATTAAACTACTCTACTCTACTCTACTCTAGTCTACTCCACCTTCCAAGTGGACCCCCCTTGGTTGGTTTCATCTAACTACACACACAAAAGATAACTTAAATTATTCCTTCATTTCATATATTTAGAAACATGGATTACAATTAGAACATATACTTGAAGAACAACTTGCTTCAATATAACAGTAACATCATTATTTTGTCTAACTAGATTTCCATCGATCATCTCCCTATATATAGAGAATTAAATTCAAACATTCAGATACACTTTGACTATTTCATCCATGAAAGAAGGAGAACACGTCAATCAATAAGGGCCCGTTTGGTAGCGGGAGTTAGGAAATGATGGATTTGATCAAATGCTGGAAATGGTTAAATCACGGATTTGATAATCCGGTTTTTCATTTCTGGATTATGTTTGGACCGTTTGGTTCCTCTTTTAGAAACTAGAATTGGAATTTGAGTATGGTTTTAAAAAAAAAATTTGTTTTAATGTTTTTGAATTTAATAATTCATTTTTATTAATGGAATTGAATTTAAAATAGAATCGCAGACCGTTTTAGGCAGCCAAAGTTGGTGGCAGGCAACCAAGTTACAATCATTGCAACCAAAATTCAAAAAAAAATTGACAAAAAATTTGGAAAATAAATTCGGGAAAAAAATTCAAAAAAATAAAAAATCAATTTTTTTTAAAAAAAAAAATGAAAAAAAATTTGACAAAAAAATTCAAAAAAAATTCGGCAAAAAAATTGAATTTTTTTTCAAAAAAATTGAATTTTTTTTCAAAAAAATTCAAATAAATAACAAAGTTACAAACCACCCAGATAAATAAAAAATAAATTAAATCCCTCCCCACACAAATTAAAAATTAAAAAATTAAGTGTAGACATGAAAAATTTAAAAATTTGCTTTCCCTCCATTCAAATTCCAATTCCACCTTTTCAGATGGAAGATGTAAATGCTCATTTTTGGCAAAATGAGCATTTACATATTCCTATTCTATTTTCATATTGCACTCCCAAACTGAGGATTCGACGAAATGGGAACTAACAAATGCTAATTCCAGTCTAATTCCTGCTACCAAACGGGCCCTAACAAAAGATCATAAAGATCAAACAAGCATCTTAATGGAACATTAATTGTGGAGGAGATCTAGGATGATCGTACTCCCCTATATTCCCTGAAGCATTCATTCCTCAATTCCACAGGCATATATCGCGGCTGAGTTGATGGGTCTTCTGATCGTAACTGAAACATCTCCACTCCTTCATTGATGTAACTGATTTGTTCTCTAGCTACTCCTTCATTCTTGGCAGGTTGGCAGTATATGCATGCATATTCATATATTCAACTTAATCAACTTCATCCAAATATTAAAACACACATTAAAACAACTAAATGAAATACTGCATTATGTATATATAATATTGGCAAGGTATGTATACTATTTCCTACCCAAAAGTTTGAGGATATAACTGTACTTATGGAGTATATACAAACTTAAGCACTTAAAAGTCACATAAATGTTTCAGGAATGTTTAGGAATAAAGCATAAAATATCATATAGCAAAGACTAACTTTAGTCTCATCAAAAATCAATTGGATCCATTTGCAATGCAACATTGTACAAGTGTTGGAATGGTGTGGGGGAAGAGGAAATATGAATGTCATTAATGTTTTGAAAAGATATGGTCATCCATAAGTTTGGTCATTGTTGTGTGATCAAAATGTGACACACTTCTATAAACCATTATTCTTGAGAGAATCCATGAAGAGGAGATTCCAAGAGGCGGCTTATAGCTTCCTATCTATGAGGTGCAAGAATATAAGCATTATGGATAGTGGCTCTCAAATGAACCTCAATAAGAAACCCTTGCAAGGTGAACCATAAAATGGATGATTCAAGATGATAATGAAAGCATGAAAGATCTAAATGAGATGCAAGATCTAAGCTAGAATGCAAATGCAAAAACAAGAAAGCAAATCTAATCTAACAAGATTACAATGCCTCCTAGTTAAGCTATGTGATTTAAGCTAAAATGCAATAAGAAAATGCTAAGCTAAAATGAAAGTAAACTATAATGCTCTTAAGAATGCAAGATTAAAATGCTAGATTGATTAATTCAAGATTAGGACTACTAGAGATTACTATTATTGACTAACTCGCTAACTAGCCAAGAATGAGGAGGGAGTCTCCTTTTAAAGAATTTAGAAATGAATGGATGGTCAAGATTAAAAGGCAAAATCCAAGGGTGGAGAATAATCCTCATTTTGACTTTAGGGCACAAGATTCTCAAGAGGCAAGACCAAGTGGATGAGAAAGGTTAGGTAGAAATGAGTGGTGGAGATTAAGAGGCAAAAGAGATTCCACTTTTGTCTTTTTCTCTTTTTTCTAATTAAGAAAATTCATTTTCATGTGCACTCATAAAATAGAGTGGATTTTATTTAATTAAAAGGGGACATGTTATTTTAATCAAAACAAGACTTAGGATAAAGTGGTCAAACTTTAAGATATCATTAAATAAATGATTAAAGTGATGATTTGGCCAAGAGATAGGATTGATTAAGCATAAGATAAGGTATAGTATTTTTTAAAGTTTAATGTTAGAGTGGAGCTCAAGGTTTACTAGAGCATTTTTGGGTGATTACAGTTGTCATAAAGGAGATCTTCAAAACCAACAATGGCTTTTGTAATTTTTTAACATTATTTTATGTGCTATTTTTCTATGGCCCCATAGGGAACACATTTCAAGAGACATTGTTTTCTTTAAAGATCTTCTTTATGACAATGATATTCTTGTGAAAGAAAAATACACATTAGTCAGGGTAGATTGGATATATGATAGTAATACTTTGCGCTTCTATATAATAAAGACTATAATCTGCAAACAGAAACTCATATTAGTATTTATAGAGGGGAAAGTGCAAACCAAAGAAGTTTTGGAAAAACAAAATGGAGGAATGTTAATGTTTTTTTAATATTGTGAAAGAGTTGATTGTGAGCACATAGAAAAGTTATGTTACATTAGAATACCACACGAGAATATTTATGTAATATTGATATGAATTGTAGCATTTGCATAAGCTACGTAGGAAAAACTATTTTCCAAGGCAAGCAACATGTCCTTCATCAAGGAATGGAGGTGTGGAAGAGGTCTGCAAAATGGACATTATTGTATTGAGTAGTAGGGTAGTTATTATATGTGTTGCGTGGAAGGAATGCACCTTGAAAAATATGAAGTTTCAAGTAAACAAATACAACAAGAGAAGGCAAACACGTGAAAGTAAAATGCAATTAGTAACTAGCAATTGTTATGCTTTAATTAGTGTATATGGTTGAATCACCAAGTGCAAGAGCATGCGAGTAGGTTAGAGTGTGTTTTAACTTTAATGGAAGATGTAGAGCATGTAAATATGCAATGGTAAAAATTGGAACTATATCCAAGGCACCTGCACTTTGGAAGCTTTGATTGCATTCTAGGTTGCCTATATACCCATCAAATCCATGGGATCAAGGTGTGTTTGATCTACGCTATGTGTTTGATATGGAGTTTTTTTTTTATTAGGATTTGGTGTAGCTACTTGTCGAAGTTTAACCATTATTGAGAATTTGTTGCGTCCAAACAACTCTTCATTGGTATACATCCACTCGTAGTTTTGATGGAACATATACCATTAGGTAGGAGTTATTTTGTTTTCAAGTTATGGTTTGGAAAAATGTTGTTAGCTTGCCTATACAGATGGTGTTTTTTCCCTCCCTTGCTTCATTTTTTTGTTTGAAGTTGCAATAAACATAATGTAGCTATGAAAATCTAAAGTGAATTGTAACCATTTAAAAGACATGCTTATTACGACCATTGTCTATGCAAAAACTAAAATGTTTGATTTATTGTATTTCTTATTTAATAAGAAAAGGGTAAAGTTATTGTATTTCAATTTTGATTAAGTTTTTTTTTTAATCTATTAATATGGACAATAAATCAGATGTTTTGGATGTAGCCAAAATGTCATGGTTATTATAAAAGTAATGGAAACATAAACTGAAGTTGAATGAAAGGAAAATAGGTCTCTTTAATAAAGAAGCATGCAAACGGATGTGTTGTGGCATTCACAAGTGAACAAATTCTCATGACTGTACATGGTGACGATTTGTAAACTTTTAACAATATTTCAGATTTCCAATTATGATCATGTATAAATAAATTGGAAGTTTGACAAGATTGGAAAAAGTTTGTAAACCATCGACAACTTTTTCCCAATCTTTGAAATTCTAATTATTCTCTTCAATGGGCAATTTGGAATTTTGACTAGGTTGGGAAAATTTGCAAATAGTTTACATATGGTTGATTTAAGAGACTTTGTACTGCTTGAATATGTTTTAAAAACTTTCTATAAGATGAAGCTAGTACACAAAGATACATAATGAAAATCATCTTGTATTTTTTTGTTGCTAGTGTTTCCTACTCTTGGCTTCTTGTTTCTGGTGGTGAGGTGTCCAATGAGGGTGCTTCTCGAGGGGTGATGCGCTCTTCTAGTAGAAATAGTTGAAAGGAAGAACAAGTGCCAAATATTTCATTTGGAAGAAGCCATTTGAAAAAAAAAACAATGTTTTATATTTTGGGCCTACAAAGGCTAGCATTTTATATTTGAAAACTTTGAGGATGAGATGTTTTGTTGAAGGTAAGGAAATGGTAACTAGAAAATGAAATACTGGTACTTTCTCTAGTTTTTTATTTGTGTGCATAACATTATATAAATAGAAATATCTGGAAAAGGTGTAAAAACAAGGAGAGGAGGCAAATATTTTCAAGCAAAATGTGGTATTAGAAACATTGGATGCTTTGAGTGGGTGAGAATATATTTTTGATGGTAATGGAAAGACATAGACTATTAAAAGGGCACATCTTCTCTCTTACATTGAAAGGAAGATGATCCACTAGGATCAAGAAGGCTTAAGCACTAAGAAAACATACTGATTATTTACTATGAGGGACTATCACTATACAAATGTAATTGGAAAATGCAATATAAAGGGTAAACTAGGAAGAAAGAGTAGTTTTGTGTATTCACAATGACAATGGGGACTGGCTAACCAATTTTGAGACCAGATTTACAAATCTACACTATAACTCACCTACAATTTGAATTTCAAGTTGAAGTGGGATGACTAGAGAAACTTGGTCACCTCGTTCCTAGACTAGGGAAATTTAGTAGCCTCTTTCTTAATACCAATTGACAAAATTACTTGCATATTGTAGCTCTTATCCTCATCTCTCTATATTTTTCTGCACGTTCACTACTTATTCCTATACACAAAAAAGAGACAAAATGTTTTGTAGAAAGGATTTTCCTAAGTCAAACTTTGGCCTTGGAATTAATCATGAAGTCTAAATAAATTAAACTTTAATTGAAAGTGTGATGACTTGTAGTAGAAATTAAATCTAAGAAATAAGATATCTTACACCTTGATGATGCAATTATTCTTTAGATGCAATCATAAGTGTTGATGCAATAACATTACTCCACAAAATTTTAAAATGAGATCATAAAAGAAATGTGTTGCATGAAGGTTGTTGAAGCTTTCCACAACAAAGAATATGGTGGGATAAAATGTGTTGAATGATAAAAACTTGCTTCTTAAATATTTAGATGCAAAAATGTAGTTGAGAGCTTGAATTGCACTTAAGTTGATTACTTTCTTGCCAAAATGAGGGAGGGTAGACTACTTATATACTTCTCCTAACCATTTTCAAGGTAAAAAACTTGAAGAAAGCCAAGGATGGTCTAAAATCCCCACTAAAACTAAATGATTATTTTATAATTCAAAATTGGGGCCAAACCTTATTGAATTCGGGGAGACTTTTTGGTAAAAAGGTGAACCAATTCACCTTGTTCCCATCCAAGATGGGCCCAAATTGGGACCAGGAGTCTTGTTTGGAGAGAGGATGCCAAAACATATGCGAAATTAGGCTATGATAAGTAGAAACATATATGGGAGGCTATACATACTAGTTGTAGCTCATTTGGCATTTTGTCCATTATCTATAAATGATGTTGAGCAGGATTGGGAGGCAAATGATTTGCTAGACTGACCCACTTGTGTACTAGATTATTTTGTATGTTTTATTGCATCTAATGTAATGTGATGTTTGGTGTGTCTTTTTGTTTTTTAAGCCCTATTTCAATAACCCTTGTTGCTCCATTGGCACAAAACATGGAAGGGACCAACCTTGTCATAATATTTCTCTGTTTGTATTCTTCTTCTTCTATACCTTGTATAGATATTATATAATAAATATGTTCTTGTTGTGAATATATTTTGGGACCAACCTTGTCATAATAGTCATTTGTTTGTATTTTCATTCTTCTATATGTTGTATACATATTATATCATAAATATGTTCTTGAACTTTGAATGTATTTTTGTATTATCTACATGGGGATGATGCAAAGTGTCGATATCTTTTTGGTTTCTTCCATGTTGACCCAAAAAGACTTTGTTATTGATCCCATGCACTCTTCTTAAATTGTTATTGTAGTTCTACTTGAGGGATGAGGTCAATTACATACAATCATACTTTATATAGATTATTTATTTGACGTGCATACAAACCCCATATAGTGAATCACTTATGTTTTGGTTCATGTCTTGTGACCTTCACCTTTAATTTGTCTATGTTTTGGGATGCACATGTCTTTTGGATGTGTGTGTGCTACCTTAAAGCAATTGCTCTTAGCGAGGCATAAGAAATTACATTAACATGGGAGCATACACTTTTATATGTGTTAAACTTTATGCACACATCGCAAGCTAGTTTTGTACATTTTGACCACACACCACAATGTGCTTGGTGCCATTGTAAAAACAATTTTGCAGTATCATATCAAATGTTTGTTTGGTGTCTATTGAAACACCCATTTCATAGTTGCATTTTTAGAATCTTTAACAAATGGTAACTTTGTTTTATAATATTTGTATTTGGTGCACATTGTGACACCCATTTGGTAGTAAAATTTTGACATTATCCAGCAAATTGAGGTTTCACTCTATAATCTTTTGCAAGATTCAATCAACATAATGAACCTTTCTATACTTGCTTGACTCTCCTTTCTCTAATATGACTCATGTTAAGCAACCCTTACTAGACAAAGAAGTAGTGCTTCTTCTCTTATATGGCTCCCAATAAATAATCCTCACTACACCTATATGCCATATTTATGCTTTGTTCTTGCATGCTCCATGTTATGAAACCTATGATGATCATGTTGCTCCTTTTATCTTGATATTTTATACCAATAAGATTATATGTCATTGGGGATTAGTGTGATCTTATCTCTTTTATGCCTAGGTGAAAGTATTTTGATACTATTGTATGTTTTACCAAGAGTATGATTGCAAGGTCATACTCTCACTATAATGGGGGCTATATATAGTGTTATAAATTATATCCTCGTACAATTTCACACTCTTTTGGGGATCACTTTGGTGGTTTTACCTCATGTCCCTACTAAATGATTGATTATGCTTCTTTCATGGCCAAATCTAGAAGCCCGACACACTCACGAGTATATAAAACAAATTCATACTAAAATAGCAGGACTATGGTGCTAGGCACCAATCTCCTTATGGACAATGATGCTAGGTGACAATGTCCTTGTGGACTATGGAGCTAGGTACCCTTGTCCAACCATTTTGGTCTCAAATCTAAACCATTAATAGTCATAAGTTTTTTGAGCATAAAAGTGTTTCTAATGTTGACCTTCTTTAAAATTATCAACACGTTTCATGAGGTAGAGTATAAATGCAAGCCAAACCCTTCATATGTACATTAGGTATGTCTCTCATTAAAAACTTGAGAACTTGAGAAAATAATAAGATATCTTCAATGCAATGAAGGAGATGCCAAATATTCAGACATTCGAACATTCAAGTTTTCATCCATGAGAAAGTTTATGTGCTTTGTCCACAAGTAAAGACATGTGTGAAATCCTACCTCGCAACATCAACCTTTCATGAAGTTTCAGGACAAGAAGATGATATCATTGCTATAATTTATAGATTCAATGTTTTCTCAAGGTTTTCATACTCTACCTAATCAAAAGAACACTTTCTTTCTAATCCCATTGTTGTAGTGGAGTTTAATTTTTATCTGGGGTTTGACATTTGCAATCCCTGTCTAGCACAACTCTCTCTCTCTCTCTCTCTCATGTAGATTCTAAATCTATCAAAAAAGGATTACAAATACACAAAGAGAAGACTATGAAAAATAAATCCATACTTTGAAGATAAAAAACTATGGTTACCATCAATTTGCACCAATGACTGACACTTTTTTGCATGACTCCCTGATTTGGAATCTGCTCATGAAATTTATGTCAAACACCTTCAGGTCAGTGACACCTATTGACATAGAGATACATTTTTGGGTTACAATTTGTAAACATAAGTTCCTTTTTTAATCCCATTTCCATAGCTATCTTCAAAATTTACATATTTTGTCAGTGACTTATTATTTATGTTAATTTGGTTGAATTTATAACATTCTCTGTATTTGTTGCATCATTTTTGCTCATAATTATAATCAATCATATCAAGCCCTCAAAAAGAGGATAAACAACCACCTATGCCCAACTCTCTTAAGGGATTTAATTTGGGCCTAATTGGTTTTGCCTAATGAAACTTGATAAGATTGAGAATGATTCATAGTTTTCATATTTATATTAGTTGTATGGTGAAAATGTGACCACACTTCTATGAATCCTTACATGCAAGAAAACTCAACAATGAGCTCTCACAAATCGATCCATAGCTCTTTATGCATGGAGTTGCAAGATTTGTAAAATTGCTCTCAGCTAGAGCTATAAACTCATGACCTTGCTAGTCAACCACACAATGAGAGATTCCAAATCAAAGATAAAGGCAACAATGCCAATATCTCCAATGAAACCAAATGAATGCAATGCAATGCAAAATTAATCTAAGATGAGCATGCAAGTATGCAAATTAGGCTATGAAAATGGAAATGAAATAGTTACAAACTTTCTAATTAAACTATGTGAGATTAATCTAAAACATAAAAGGAAATGATACCATGATGATGCAACTATGATGCAAGCTAAAATGTGATGTAGATGCAAGATGAATGTCAATGATGCTTCAAATCTTCAAAACTTGATGCAAGAATGTCTCCAAAAGCTTCAAGATGACTTAGAAAACCTGTAGCATAACAATAGCATAAAATTCAAGTGTATGCAAAATGAAGAAGAGAGCTCTTCTTTTATAGAGAATGAGAAATCAATGGACGATCGAGATTAAGAGGCAAAAGACTTAATCAACGATAGAGAAAAATAGAAGCTTGATCCTTGTGCACAAATATCCTCCAATAAGAAAATTAGAAGCATTTACTTTATGTTGAGCATTTACTTTATGTCCATGTGAGATAAAAAATACTTTTCTTTTATTTTTTATTTTATTTTTCTTTATAAATAAGAATTAAATGCTTTATTTGTGCAACATAGGATAAGAAGAAAAGTGGAGATTTTTTATTTAAATAAAAAGGGAGGAAATTCTTTTTAATTAAATAAAGGCTTAGGGTAAAGTGATTTTATTATTTAATTAAAAGAGATCATGTTCTCTTAATTAAATAAATTTTTTATTTTTTTCTCTTTTAAATTAAATAAGGCTCAAACCTTAGGAAATATTGAATTGATTATGATTTGAGCAAGGAAATTGATATAATTGATAAAATACTGATTTTTAAAAATATTGATTTAGGGATTTGATAAATTGCAAGAATGGGGGCCCAAAGTCTAGGCAACCATTTTAGGGTGCATACATTTGCCCCTCTTTGACTAATGTGTGATCATTTCAGGAACACATGCAGTCAAAGAAGAATTGAAATGTGAGATCGATTTGGGATCACAAAACAACCCAGATGTGTGTTCGACAGATGGGAACACATCGGGACAAGCATAAACAACAGCTGAAAGACAAGACCAACACCATCACTGCTAGGTGCAAATCAAGCCTTAGACAAAACTATTGCCATCACTGCTAGGCAATAATCAAGTCTAAAAAATAAGAGATAAAAATTGAAAGACAAAATCACCACCGTCGGTGCTAGGTGGTAATCAAGTCTAAAAATAAGAATCTCAAGCTGAGCTGAATGATAAAGCTGAATCAAAGATTAAAGCTGATAGGCACTGCCCCCTCAGAATCGAAATCGAAATCAGATAGAGGAGAACAACAAATTGATAAACTTGATCAAGTCACAATAAATCATAATCGAAGGATGGAGCATGATAGGATAACCATCAAACAGTGAAGATATGCCCCAGGTTGACTAGGTTTGATTGGGAAAGATATAGGATAAAAATAAAGTCAAACTTTAGAGAAAGGAAGCAAAAGGGGTGAATGAAAGACTAGAAGTTTGAAATACATGAAAAGGAAGAAATTCCATCAAAGATCGAAGAATTATACCTCAAAAGGTAAGTCAACTGCGTAGAAGAATGAGAAAGCTTGGAAACGTGACTCGGATTTTGATTTTGAGTCCGAAAATGGATAGAAAATGATGTGACATGAAAGACCATAAATGAAAGATATGATCAAGAAGAATCAGAAAATGAGCACAGTTGACCAACTAGTCCGTAGATGATAAAAAAGAGAGCTCTCTCCATATGCAAGATGCAAAAACTAAACTATGATGAACTTAAGAATGCAAGCTACTATGAAAGTGGTTGACTTACAAGGTCACAACGCCTATAGACATCTAATTATCATCATCGAGCATTATTGGTAGCGTCGTAAGATCATACAATGCACACTAGCATAACTATGTGGATATGAATATGATCTTTACCAGATAAAAATGGGGAAATCTCACCTAGGCATCAAAGACATGTAGGTCCAGATGACTAATGTAGTGAAATCACCTAAATTTGATATGGCGAGATTATGCTTGTATCAAGACACATGAAAGTCAGGATAACTAGAAGCATGCACTCGCAAAACAGTCAAGGATAATACCTTGTCAATCCATAGTGTCAAGTAAGACCAGCATAAATGCTCATGACAATTAGGATCAACAAAATATACTCATAAGTAGATAAATAAATAAAACATGTTCTCATACCCTTAGTCTTCTAGCTATGCATCATCAAAAACTTCTCAGTGAGAGACCACTCATCAAAGAAATCCTCATAGACAGCACAAAAAAAAAAAAGTCAACATATCTCAACAAGTTGATTGTTTAAGTGCGTGTGTGTTGGTCATAGAGTCAAACTTTGAGTATCACATTTGTAAATGAGCAACATCGCATCATAGTAGACTATTGGGTAAGACATCTGATAAGTGTTGAGAAACACTCGACACAAGGGTAGTGTTAAAAAACACTATTTGGGGTGGTGTTGAAAAATACCTGTTGTGAAATGCCCCAAGAGACAAACACACCTAAACGACCTATGCTAATAGGTATGCCCCCTAGACAAAAATAAAGACCAATTCTAGACCAAGGCAATAAGGTCAAGTCATGATGAAGAATGGCTAAGTGTCGAGGACGCATGCTAAAATACAAGGGTGCAAAAAATGTCAAGTAGCGCTTGTTTCTAAGTTTTCACCACTTGGAGATTTTTTCATTTTTTGATTTGTTTTCTTTTTTTTTGTATTTTTGCTACCAAGGCCCCTGTTTCCAAGTTTTCACCAAGGCACTTTTTCTTTTTCTTTTTTGAATTTTTTGATTTTTTTGTATTTTTTCAGGACTTTATATGCTTTTCAAAATTTTTTTAACATCATATATCAATTTTTTTTGAGTATTTTTTTCAGGATCATATATGAATTTTTTGGTATTTTTTCAGGATCATAAAATATGTACAAAGGATGCCCCCAAACAAAATGGGCATCAAACTCTTTAAGCAAGATCATATCGTGCAGTTCCAAAATGTGGCAAGGTGAGGGACAAGATAGATGAGCAAGTTGGTGAATAAGATGAGGAAAGAAGAATAAAGGCAAGTGGAGGGAAGAAATTTTCAAGGTCAAACTCCTCAAGAGTACCCAAGCTAGAGAAAATTATCATGCAAAGCACATTTGGATAAGTAATGAAAGGCTAGCATAGGATAAGTCACAAAAGCGCACTGCAAAAGAAAGAAGGGATGCAGTCCAAAGGAGTAGACATATCAAGAGGCTTCATAACATCATGTTTTACTTTTTTTTATTAGATCAAGACCAAGGAGGAAAAGGATAGAGAAAGGCTAGAATGAATGGAGGAAAATGAAAATGAAGGCTAAACATGAAAAGAATGAAAGCAAGATAATCATAAGATAGCTCATAGGATAGTCAAATGTTCGTGTATAGGTCAACATTGCCAAGATCAAAGATGGAATGGATGAAATATGTAGAAGAACTACGCATGATGCCTGATTGCCAAGTTTTCATCACGGTACTTATCCAAGGTGTCACAAGGGAGTGGTTTTCACCATAGGACGAATTTATTTCTCTTTACTTTTGCTACCAAGGTGCCTGTCTCCAAATTTTCACCATGGCACATTTTAAATTTTAAATTTTTTTTTTTGAATTTTATGATTTTTTGGAAGAAAGCAAGCTTTTAGGTAATGCTCTGTCAAAGGATAAACCATGATATGCCAAAGATTCAAAATGATATGCTCAAAAATGCTGATAGGGAAAGGAAAATGAAAGAGAAAAATGGAGGATAAGACTTTATGTAAAGCGAGTGAGGTTGGAAGATAGGAGGAATAAGCAAATGAGGAAAAAGGATAGAAGGTAGAAGGATAATGAATGGAAGGATTGTGAAAGGGTAGATGGAAAGGAAGGCAAGATCAACATCAACACACACCTTGAAGGGTGGTGAGAGGATGGAGGAAACATGAATGAAGGAACACGTGAAGGAATATGGTGAATGGATAGCAAAGGTTGCGGTTTAGGCGCATGAAATGAAAGAATATTTTTGGAAGAAGATGAAGTGGAAGCCTTTGGAAGCTTGAATGTCAACTTCACTTTTTGTTCAACATGAGACTTTTTCAAGAGAGACTTTGGAATCCATATAGCTTTAAATTTTTTATTTTCTTTTGATGTGTTAGAGAGAATATCTTCAATGATGGATTTTGGAACCCATACTTGTCTTGTAGTTTTCTTCTTAGATATCTCTTTTGACTTTATGCCTCCATGTCGATTAGAGTAGACATGGTGATCTTCTTTTTTTGATGGATTCTTATATTGCTTCTTTTTCTTGTATTGAATATTCAAGTTACTTCCAAAAGACTTGGGACTTATGGAAGGAGGATATGACTGGTTTAGATGAGTTGGTGGATGAAAAAGATTCAAGGGTATGCATCTATGTTGATCTTGAAGAAAGATAGGAGATGGAGGGATGTAAGGACCCAAGATGGATGACAAATTAGGAGAATTAGGAGGGGAAAGTGAAGGGACATAAGGACCCAAGATGGAAAGAAGGCATGAAGTCCTTAGTATTGGTGGAGGGAGTCCAAGGATGGATGTGGAAGATGCAAAAGGATAATCAACCAATTCATCAGCATCTATATGACAACCAAGGACATCAACATTTTTAGAATGAGCATTAGAGTTTTCAACAGGATCATGCACATCTTGAATATGAGCACCTTTTTTGATAGGATCATTCAAAGATTGTGAAGACTTAGGAAGAGAAGAAAGTGGAAGTGAACATGGAGTGGTAGAACAAGAAGATGAAAGACTTTGATCTTGACAAGTATCGTTGGATAGCATAAGCACGTCATTTTTTTCTAGATTTTCAATAGGCTTAACATTGGAAGTAATAATATCATTTTTAATAACCTTAATGGAAGTATCATCTTTGGAAAGCGCAAGTGTGGTAAGGTTATTTTGATTATCAATAAGCTCAATGGTGTAAGTAGTAACTTGATCTTGCTTAGAGGAAGAATTAAGACATGGTGGAATGAATGAGGAAGGGCGTAAAGAATCGAAAGAACCATGAAATGAATAAGAGATATTATGAATAGGATTGGATGACATGGAAGGTTCTTGATCTTGATCTTTTTTTATATTTTTTTTTTCATCATTTTTAGAGTCCTCTTGACATGGAGCCACTTCTAAGGACAAGGAAGCATGTTGGAATTGTATGGAAGACTTTGGAAGAGATGGTGAAGGACTAGCTAAAGTAGGCATTATAGCGCATAAAGGCTTAGGGTCTTTAAGTTTAACATTATTGAAAGTATTTGCAGCCAAGTGAAGGTTAGCTTGAGTATCTTTAAGAGGTAGCCCTTGAGAATAACTATAGGGAACTGCATGAAAAGCATTAGGATCTTTGTTGGATGAAGAATTTGTGAAAGATTTGGAAGAATTGGAAGCTTTAGGAAATGTATGAGTATTGGAGAAAGTAGAGGATGGAAGGGAACCATCACAAGACAAAGGTTCAACATTAACATGATCTTGCTTGAGAGTGCAATCTTTATTTTCAGCATGAATGTTCTTAAAGGAAGGATTCTTATAATATTTACGTTTCAAATCAGCATGGTGCATTTTATATTTCTCAACAGTAGTAGCTGGATTATAATCAAGGTATTGTTCACAAAACTCATCAAAGTTTCTTTCAAAATTTGAATCATACGGATCACCATCATGATCTTTCCAATATGAGGACCCATTTCCAGTAAGCACAAGGACACGACTAGGAGGACTCTTAGGAATAGAGGTGTCATAGGTATCACTGCATTGTCCATCATCATAGTCATCATAGTCATCATAGGTGGGTGTGTCACTCTTTGTGGAAGAGGTATCATAAGGACTATCATGTTGCTCATTATGGTATGTCTTGTGAAGAGAAGACTCTTTGAAGAAGTAGAAGAAGAATAAGATCGTGAAGAATAGAAAATTGAAGACTTAGTGTAGGAAGAGGACTTAGATAATGAGGAATTCGAATAATGTTTAGAAGAGTCATGATAAGATTTGGAAGATGAAGAATGTGAATAGTGTTTAAAAGAATTGTGATAAGATTTAGAATGTGAGGAATGATGAGAAAATTTAGAAGATGAAGAATATTTGGATGAGATCATGAATATGATTCTAGCAAAGGCGTTTGATTTAATCGATTTTTCTTTTATTTTTGTCATAAATTCGTTACTCATGAGAATTTTGGAGGAACAACACTTTTCAAACATGTCAATGAGCTCAAGATCATCTATTCTTAATAAAGGTTCCAAAACCAGATATTTAAGATTCATGGTTATAGAAAAGGAGGAATCAAGCATGGAAGAAATGAAAAGATAAAATAGAAGAAAATAGACTAGATAATAAGAGGAAAAGAATCAAGAAGAAGAGGAAAAAAATTTCCCATGGGAATAGAAGACTTCAGAAGAACATGAGAAATGGAGAAGAAAGAAGACTAAGAGTCATCTTATGCAATTAATACCATAATGTTCATTGAGATGTTGAGCAACACGACAACACCTAGGATCTGACAACTAGAGGTTGTTTCTTTTGACTAACTTGGTATCTTGTTGTAACTGATATGAAAAAAAAAAACTCTAGGTGATAAGTCAATCTCTCAAAGTGTCAATGACCTAGGATAATTAAAATTCTCTATTGTCCAAAGAGAAAAATGAAAAGATAGAAAATAAAAGGGCTTTACCAACACTGTTAAAAAGGTGCTTTAAATCAAAAGATGAATATCCTTGCACTTTTAAATCAGGAGGTTGGACTAGGCCAAAAATTCAAATTGAAATTGAGATATATGAAAATGAATTTGGACAATAGCAAGATCAAAATTCTCCAAGGGTGTAATCAACAATCTTAAAAATAGACTTTTTACTAAGAATGGCTTCCTAACTTGGCAAATTATTTCTAAGACAACCTTGTGAACCAATTGAAATCACCTTTAGAAGACAAAAATTAGGAATTTGCAATCAAAACAAGTCTCTGACATCAAGGTAGAAAACCAAGCAAGTTGCAAAGAATCAAGCAAGTATATCAACAGATTTTTAAAACATGAAAGGAAATATATCAAGTATATCAAGTATATCAATAAATCATAATCGAAGGATAGAGCATGATAAGATAACCATCAAATAGTGAAGATATGCTCCAGGTTGACGAGGTTTGATTGAAAAAGATATAGGATAAAGATTAAGTCAAACCTCAGAGAGAGAAAGCGAAAGGGGTGAATAAAAGACTAGAAGTTTGGAAGACATGGAAAGGAAGAAATTCTATCAAAGATCGAAGAATTATGCCTCAAAAGGTCAGTCAACTGCGTAGAAGAATGAGAAAGTTTGGAAACATGACTCGGATTTTGATTTCGAGTCCGAAAATAGATAGAAAATGATGTGATATGAAAGACCAGAAATGAAAGATATGATCAAGAAGAATCAGAAAATGAGCACAGTTGACCAACTAGTCCGTAGATGATAAAAAAGAGAGCTCTCTCCATATGTAAGATGCAAAAACTAAACTATGATGAACCTAATAATGCAAGCTACTATGAAAGTGGTTGACTTGCAAGGTCACAACACCTATAGACATTTAATTATCATCATCGAGCATTATTGGTAGCGTCGTAAGATCATACAATGCACACTAGCATAACTATGTGGATATGAATATGATTTTTATCAGATAGAAATGTGGAAATCTCACCTAGGCATCAAAGACATGTAGGTCTAGATGACTAATGCAATGAGATCACATAAATTTGATATGGCGAGATTATGCTTGTATCAAGACACATGAAAGTCAGGATAACTAGAAGCATGCACTTGCAAAATAGTCAAGGATAATACCTTGTCAATCCATAGTGTCAAGTAAGACCTGCATAAATGCTCATGATAGTTAGGATCAACAAAATATACCCACAAGCAAATAAAAAAATAAAACATGTTCTCATACCCTCAGTCTTCTAGCTATGCATCATCGAAAACTTCTCAGGAAGAGACCACTCATCAAAGAAATCCTCATAGACAACACACAAAGAAAAATAAAGTCAACATATCGCAACAAGTTGATTGTTTAAGTGTGTGTGTGTTGGTCATATAATCAAACTTTGGTTATCACATCTGCCAATGAGAAATATCGCATTACACTTAGACTATTGGGTAAAACATTTGATAAGTGTCGAGAAACACTCGATGCAAGGGTAGTGTTGAGAAACACTATTTGGGGTGGTGTTGAAAAACACCTTTTGTGAAATGCCCCAAGAGACAAACACACCTAAAGGACCAATGCTAACAGTTATGCCCCCCAGATAAAGACAAAGACCAATTCCAGACTAAGTCAAATAAGGTCAAGGCATGATGGAAAAAGGTTCAGTGTCAAGGATGCATGCTAACAAATAGGGGTGCAAAGGCCTCAAGTAGCGTCTGTTTCCAAGTTTTCACCACTTGGATTTATTGCAATTTTTTCTTTTTTCATTTTTTTTTTTTTAATTTTTTGCTATCAAGGCGCCTATTTCTAGGGTTTCACCAAGGCACTTTTTCTTTCTTTTTTTTTAATATTTTTTTCAATTTTTTTATTTATTTTTTTTTTTTTTTAGGACTTTATATGTTTTTAAAGATTTTTTCAACATCATATATCAATTTTTTTTTTGGTATTTTTTTCAAGATCAATAAGTATGTACAATGGATGCCCCCAGACAGAATGGGCATCAAACTCATGAGCAAGATCACATCGGGTAGTCCCAATGTCTAGGAAGGTGGAGAACAAGAGGCATTAGCAAGTTGGTGACTAAGATGGAGAAAAGGAGAATGAAGGCAAATAGAGAGAAGAAATCCTCAAGGTCAAACTCCTCAAGAGTACCCAAACTAGGAAAAAATTATTATTTAAAGCACATTTGGACAAGCAATGAAAGGCCAGCATAGGATAAGTCACAAAAGCACAATGCAAAAGAAAGAAAGGATGCAGTCCAAAGAGGGTAGACATGTCAAGAGGCTTCATAGCATCATGTTTACTCTTTTTATTAGATCAAGACTAAGGGGCAAAAGAATAGCGAAATGCTAGAATGAATGGAGAAAAATAAATATGAAGGCTAAACATGAAAGGAATGAAAGAAAGATCATCGTAAGATAGCTCACAAAATAGTCAAATATTCATGTATAGGTCAACATTGTCAAGATCAAAGAGAGAAGATGAAATGGATGAAATATGTAGAAGAACTACGCATGATGCTTGATTGCTAAGTTTTCATCACGGTACTTATCCAAGGCACCACAAGGGAGTGGTTTTCACCATAGGATGAATTTATTTCTCTTTACTTTTGCTACCAAGGTGCCTGTTTCCAGGTTTTCACCATGGCACATTTTCAAATTTTTCATCATTTTTTTGTTTTCTTTTTGAATTTTTTTATTTTTTTAATTTTTTAAAATTATTTTTATTATTTTTTTCTATTTTTTTTAAGAAGGCAAGCTTTTTAGATAATGCTCCTTAAAAGGATAAACCATGATATGTCAAGGATTCAAAATGATATGCTCAAAGATGCTAATAGGGAAAGGAAGATAGAAGAGAAAAATAGAGGATAAGGTTTTATGTAAAGCGAGTGAGGTTGGAAAATAGGAGGAATAGGAAAATGAGAAAAAAAGATAGAAGGTAGAAGGATAATGAATGGAAGGATTGTGAAATGGTAGATGGAGAGGAAGGCAAAATCAACATCAACACACCTTGAAGGGTGGCGAGAGGATGGAGGAAATGTGAATGAAGGAATATGAGAAGAAATATGGTGAATGGATAGCAGAGGTTGCAGTTCAGGTGCATGGAATGGAAGAATGTGTTTGAAAGAAGATGAAGTGGAAGCCTTTGGAAGCTTGAATGTCAACTTCACTTTTTGTTCAACATTAGACTCTTTCAAGAGAGATTTTGGAATCCATATAGCTGCAGTCTTTTCATTTCCTTTTGATGATTTAGAGAGAATATCTTGAATGATGGATTTTGGAACCTATACTTGTCTTGTAGTTTTCTTCTTAGATATCTTTTTTGACTTTATGCCTCCATGTCGATTAGAGGAGACATGGTGATCTTTTTTTTATGGATTCTTGTATTGCTTCTTTTTCTTGTATTGCACATTCAAGTTACTTCCAAAAGACTTAGGACTTGTGGAAGAAGGAGGATATGACTGGTTTAGATGGGTGGGTGAATGAAAATGATTCAAGGGTATGTATCTATGTTGACCTTGAGGAAAGATATGAGATGGAGGGATGTAAGGACCTAAGATGGAAGGAAGACATGAAGCCCTTAGTATTGGTGGAGGAAGTCCAAAGATAGAAGTGGAAGATGCAAAAGGATAATCAATAAGTTCATCAGTATTTATATGATAACCAAAGACATCAGCATCTTTAGAGTGAGCATTAAAATTTTCAACAGGATCATGCACATCTTGAATAGGAGCACCTTTTTTGACAGGATCATTCAAAGCTTGTGAAGACTTAGGAAGAGTAGAAAGCGGAAGTGAACATGAAGCGGTAGAACAAGAAGATGGAAGACTTTGATCTTGACAAGGATCATTGGATAGCATAAGCGTATCAACTTTCTTTTGATTTTCAATAGGCTTTACATCAGAAGTAACAACGCTATTTTTAATAATCTTAATGGAAGTATCATCTTTGGAAAGTGCAAGTGTAGTAAGGTTATTTTGTTTATCAATAAGCTCAACGGTGTAAGTAGTAGCTTGATCTTGCTTAGGAGAAGATTTAAGACATGGTGGAATGAATAAGGAAGGGCGTAAAGGATCGAAAGAACCATGAAATGAATGAGAGATATTATGAACAGAATTGGATGACATGGAGGGTTCTTGATCTTGATCTTTCTTTATGTTCTTTTCTTTATCATTTTTAGAGTCCTCTTGACATGGAGCCACTTCTAAGGACAAGGAAACAGGTTGGAATTGTATGGAAGACTTTGGAAGAGATGGCGAAGGACTAGCTGAAGTAGGCATTATAGCGCATAAAGGCTTAGGCTCTTTAGGTTTAGCATTATTGAAAATATTTTCAGCCAAGTGAAGGTTAGCTTGAGTATTTTTAAGAGGTAGCCCTTGAGGATAACTATAGGGAATTGCATGAAAAGCATTAGGATCTTTGTTGGATGAAAGATTTGTGAAAGATTCAGAAGCTTTAGGAGATGTATGGGAATTGGATGAAGTAAAGGATGGAAGGGAACCATCACAAGACAAAGGTTCAACATTAACATGATCTTGCTTGATAGTGCAATCTTTATTTTCAACATGAATGTTCTTAGAGGAAGGATTCTTATAATATTTATGTTTCAAATCAGCACGGTGCATTTTATATTCTTCAATAGTAGTAGCTGGATTATAATCAAGGTATTGTTCACAAAATTCATCAAAGTTTCTTTCAAAATTTGAATCATACGGATCACCATCACGATCTTTCCAATATGAGGACCCATTTCCAGTAAGCACAAGGACACGACTAGGAAGACTCTTAGGAATAGAGGTGTCATAGGTATCACTACATTGTCCATCATCATAGTCATCATAATCATCATAGTCATCATAGGTGGGTGCGTCACTCTTCATGAAAGAGGTATCATAAGGACTATCATGTTGCTCATTATGATATGTCTTCTGAAGAGAAGTAAGACTCTTGGGAGAAGTAGAAGAAGAACGAGATTGTGAAGAAGAGGAAATTGAAGACTTAGTGGAAGAAGAAGACTTGGATAATGAAGAATGTGAATAATATTTAGAAGAGTCATGGTAAGAATTGGAAGATGAGGAAGAATGAGAAAACTTAGATGATGAAGAACGTTTAGAAGAAGGAGGTTGTGATATGATCATGTCTATGATCCTAGCAAAGGCATCTGATTTAATCATCTTTTCCTTTATTTTTGCCATAAGTTTATCACCCATGAGATATTTAGAAGGACTATTGAAGGAATAAAGATACTCTTCAAATTGAGCAATGAGTTCAAGATCATCTATTCTCAAGAGAGGTTCCTTAACAAGATAGTTGAAATTCATGGTTCTAAAAAAGAAGGAATCAAGTGTAGAAGAAATGAATAGAAGAGGTGAATAGAAGAAGGTAGACTAGATAATAAGAGGAAGAAAAATTTTCCATGGGAATAGAAGACTTCAGAAGAACATGGGAAATGGAGAAGAAAGAAGAAGACTAAGAGTCATCCTGTGCAATTGATACCATAACGTTCATTGAGATGTTGAGCAACATGACAACACCTAAGATTTGAGATCTGGACTTACCAAGGAAGACCAAGCTTCTAAGAAGAACTCACTACAGCAGGACGGAACTCAGTTTCAATATTCCAATTAGATCTTTCAAAAGATTTCACAATGATGATCAAGCACATAGAATAGCAACCAGGGAATTCAAGCAAATAGTCTTCAAGCAATGGGCAAGGGACAAAGCAACCTTGCGCATGAACATAGATAGTGACTTAGTATTCTTTTCCCTAAAGACTCTACTTGTGTATGTTCTTGAAAATATTTTAGTAGGCACATAAAACACAACAACACCTTAACAAGTTGTCTACAAGGATATACGTGACTTTCTAAAAAGAGTTCTCGATATATGCAAGGTATGTGAGACTCAAATCTGTAGATGAAAAGAATCCAAAATTACACAACCGGGGGGAGACGGTAGCCCAAATCTCCTCCTTCACTTCTCAAAGGTATAAAGTTCTTTGAGGCTTAGCCAAGAGTGATATCAAACTCAATTTCTAAGAGAGGTGTCTTTCGATTCACCACCGGCTATTTATACTCTGTCAAAACATGGGAGTTAAGGTCGTCCCTTGAGGTGGTGTGTCCCCAAGCAGGCCTTCTAAAAATAAAATTAAGTAATTCACTATCAAAAATATTTAAAGCACTAAAGGTGGAACACTTAACTCTTCAAGTAAATGTAAAGTGAGTCCAAAAGTAGAACATTTAACTCTTCAAGTGAATGTGAAGCGAGTCCAAAAGTGAAATATTTAACCCTTCAAGTGAATGTGAAGTGAGTCCACAAGGTGGAACATTTAACTCCTCACACAAACTCAAAGTGAGTCCAAAAGTGGAACATTTAACTCTTCACACAAACTCAAAGTGAGTCCAAAATTAGAACGTTTAACTCCTCACACAAACTCAAAGTGAGTTTAAAAGTGGAACATTTAACTCCTCACTCAAACTCAAAGTGAGTCCACACCTTAGAAAACTAATGAGATCAAGAAAGCATAAAAAAAAAGAAAACTTTGTGGAACACTTAACGCTCTTTTCAAGTAGACCCCTCCCCTATGTATGAATGTTGAGCTTGCATCCAAAGGATGATAATGAGGGGCGATTAGAAATAAACGAGTCCAACACCCAATTTAACTAACAAGATCAATCAAAAGTAATCTAAAGTTGCTTATCAATACTATTCACAAATGACAAAGGGTTGAATCAATAGAATATTTAATTTTCTAAGCAAACATAGAGTGAGTCCACAAAGTGGTGCATTTAACTCCCTATGTAAACAAGGAATGAATCCATGCCCTCAATCACTCAATGAGATATTTGATATTAGAACTAAGAATTACTTAAGGTTTAAACACAAGCATTCACTTACACAAACTTGTATGAAAGCAAATCTATGTTCATTCATTTCCCATTAAGAGCATCAATTGAAATGTGTTCTATGAAAGCATGTAAACACTCAAGTCAAACACATGAGAGATTCAATTTTAATCTCAAATTCTAAATGTTGTAGAGATGGAACAAAGTACCTCAAGTCCAACGTTTTGTTTTAAGCATTTTTCATGAAAGCAAGAGCACCTTCAAATGAACAAGACAAAAAAATAAGCAAACAAGATATGTAATGTATATCTAATTTATGCAAACCCTAGGGTTAGATCTGAAAATCAATTGTTAGGAGCAATGATAACTAGCAAATAATCTAAATGATAACTCATATCATGCATTGAACAATGAAAAATAAGTCCATACCCATCACAATTTTTTATTTTTTTTTGCATTTGACCTAGTCAACAAGATCTGATTTTTATCACATGAATTCAGACCCTAAACCCAAAATACAGAAAAGAGACCTCTGTAAAAAAATAAAAAGATTTTCAAAAATGTAAAATTTTTAGAAAAATCTCTTCATTTGTGCCCTAGAAACCCATTTTACCAAAATAGACCAATTTTTATAAATTGACCAAATGAGCTATGATATAATCTCTAAATTAAAAACACAATGAATGGACCCCCTGTAGAATTTCAAGACCTTTCCAGAAATGTAAATTTTTTTTAAAAATACGCTGATTTGCGTCAAAAATTATTTTTTTATGAAAAATCAAGAAAAAATTATAAAAAATATAAATTATCTTCGAAAATTTTTAAATTTTTTTGGAGCTTCTCTGATATGTCGGCAACCTACAAAAAAATTTTCAGACTAAAACACCAAGCCGTTTGGGAGATATGATCAAATCTTTTAAATCTAAGATTTTTTTTTAATCTCCAAACAAATTTGCACAAGGTTTAGCTCAAAAAATAATCAAAACCAGCATGCAAGAGGTGGGTTGCCCCACGGTGGGTGTCAAAAATGTATGGTGAAAATGTGACCACACTTTTATGAATCCTTACATGCAAGAAAACTCAACAATGAGCCCTCACAAATTGATCTATAACTCTTTATGCATGGAATTGCAAGATTTGTAAAATTGCTCTCAGCTAGAGCTATAAACTCATGACCTTGCTAGTCAACCACTCAATGAGAGATTCCAAATCAAAGACAAAGGCAACAATGCCAATATCCCCAATGAAATCCAAATGAATGCAATGCAATGCAAAATTAATCTAAGATGAGCATGCAAGTATGCAAATTAGGCTATGAAAATGGAAATGAAAGAGTTACAAACCCTCTAATTAAACTATGTGAGATTAATTTAAAACATGAAAGGAAATGATACCATGATGATGCAACTATGATGCAAGCTAAGATGTGATGTAGATGCAAGATGAATGCCAATGATGTTCCAAATCTTCAAAACTTGATGCAAGAATGTCTCCAAAAGCTTCAAGATGACTTAGAAAACTTGTAACATAACAATAGCATAAAATTCAAGTGTGTGCAAAATGAAGAAGAGAGCTCTTCTTTTATAAAGAATGAGAAATCAATAGACGATCGAGATTAAGAGGCAAAAAACTTAATCAACGATGGAGAAAAATAGAAGCTTGATCCTTGTGCACAAATATCCTCCAATAAGAAAATTAGAAGCATTTACTTTATGTTGAGCATTTACTTTATGTCCATGTGAGACAAAAAATACTTTTATTTTATTTTTTATTTTATTTTTCTTTATAAATAAGAATTAAATGCTTTATTTGTGCAACATAGGATAAGAAGAAAAGTAAAATTTTTTTATTTAAATAAAAAAGGAGGAAATTCTTTTTAATTAAATAAAAGCTTAGGATAAAGTGATTTTATTATTTAATTAAAAATATTTTTAATTAATTAAAAAAAAACATGTTCTCTTAATTAAATAAGATTTTTATTTTTTTCTCTTTTAAATTAAATAAAGCTCAAACTTTAAGAAATATTGAATTGATTATGATTTGATCAAGGAAATTGATATAATTGATAAAATGCTGATTTTTGAAAATATTGATTCAGAGATTTGATAAATTGCAAGAATGAGAGTCCAAAGTCTAGGCGACTATTTTAGGGTGCATACATTAGTAAACAATCTATTTCACTACATTTCAAATTCTATGGTCCTTTTAGAGTTTCAAGGAGAGTTATAGAGGGTGGCTATAAGCTTGAGTTATGAGTAAGTATATTACTCCTATAAGTTATTTGTAGTTTCTATGGTCTTATTTGTTATTTGTAGTATATCTACTCTTATAAATACACTACAAATAAAAAACAAACAAAAAAATAAGGGTGCATATTACATCATAGGTAAAAGAGTCTAATTATCTTTTTGATTTGAATATTTTTGTTCAATCATGTTTGAATTCCTAAAAATAGATGCATAGTTGATTTGAAGCTATCACTTCATTATTAAGACATTTATTGCACAAATATCATTTATTAAATTTTTTCCAATTGACACATACCTCTTTAAAACTATTACCAGTTTTAATAACTTGGAAAATAAAATATAGTTCCTTTTTTATACATAATTTGAACACCTAAGATTGTGTTCAATTCACAAGCTTTAATATATCAACGCTAGAAGTTCTTCTATGAAAATGAAAAATATTTCTTTAACCATATTTCTTTAACCATGACTTCATCTAGCAATGCGTAAGATAATTTAAGCGCCTTTTTGAATTCAAATTCAAAAAACAGGCAAAGACGGCTATTCCAAAACGTAAGGGAGGTTTCGCCATCGTTTACAGCATGAAGAACAGAGATTTTCACATTCTTAAACATGACGACTTTGGCTTAGGTATGCATTCTGTCATATGCGATTTTAACCCTAGTTGATTGAATTAAATTTGTATTTCGTAAATTTATTTGACTTTGTTATACGAGCTCAAAGCCATGTAAATCCAGTTCTGAAATTTGTCGAAATGCTTCAACAATCGTAGTGCTTTTTACGAAAACTTTTGCACTCCCTGTGCCGTAGAACTGTCGATTGATAAACTTACATTTTAACTGTGCAAAATTCGTATCGCTCTGTTGACACAATATAAATTCAATTAAATAAATTCCCCAGGATTTGATGCCCAGCATAGATTGTGTGAAGTTTGCTCTAACCACAGAATATACATTTAGTTAAAAAGCATCCGTGGGGTTCGATGTCTTGGAGACTCATAAACCCTAGGTTTCTTTTTCACCGTCGCATATTCGTGGACTGACTTACCAATCGGAATAACTATCGGTAATTTGACTACATAATGTATGAAACTTTTCATTTGCCTACCACACTACACAAATTTTTTGACTAAATTTCCTAGGATCTGATGCTGTGAATAACCTTAAAAAGCCCGGTGTTTATTTATTAATTTGTTCCGATCGAGGCATATTTGTACGATTTAGATTTTCCTGTTGAAAAAATTTATAGCTTGTAATGTGTGAAGTTCGATCTATCGACAGAATATAAATTTAGTCCCTAATGAGTTGCTGGGATTTCATGCTGTGATTTCTTCTACAAATCCCAGGTTTCTTTTTTTGACAAGGCATATCCAACACTGTGAATATTCGTGTCGGAGAAGTCTATGAAATTTACGTGTTCCCACCATACAATTAGGGCATTACAGTTTGGATGTTTGTTCACATCATATCAAGAGCTTTCCCGTCCTCAGATATTGACAATTGAACAGCAGAGGCAATGTTGTGTGGTTGATTTTTAAATTTCTTTTTACCTTTTCATTCAAATTTTGTTTTGTAATGTCGGTTCAGGCTATGGGTGGCCTTAACTGCAATGGAATGTAATCTTTAGCCAGATATATGTTAACACTAGTCATTCTAGAAATGTACTCTGTATAGTTTAGAAGCCATAGGATGTGGTGCAAATCTAGCTGAATTCTACTCAAACTATTGCTTATATTATATGAGTTTGCATTTAGTAATAGGAAAGTCATGGAATTTGGAGCTGTTGACCACCCTAGCTGCCCTAGATTTCTATTTTCTCAGGAATACAAGCATTTAGGATTTACCCCATCGGTCGCGGCAAATCAATGATTTATTAATAGTGGAAAGAGAAGTAGCCAAACCTCTTCTTATACCTAGGAAATCATAGATAAGGCTATAAGGTGGCTAGAGAAAACATTTATTGGTTGAATGATATATTTTTTTTTGACTCTGGTTTGGATAAAGGTCATGTACTGCCTTTTAAATTACCTGAGGTTAGTTATCAATACATCTACATTAATGTATTTGTTAAACTCAAATTGGACCATCATTGAATATATACCACATCTATTAAAAACCAGAATATATGGTGCAATTCTAGTCATTTTTTGGTAGTTTTCCTACAATGTATCTTATTACTTGATTCAAAGACAATTCAAATTGAAGTTCAGTTAAAAACTATCCAGGGTATTTGAATCTATGAAATTGTCAATAACTATAGTAAACCTCGTTAATAAAATAATATTATGGCCTTTTCGGCTAAGAACGATTAGGACAAGTAAGTTGATAATAATAAATTATGGATATATATTTTTATTATCACACCTTTGGTTAATTAATATATATGTGGAAATGCGATTTTATAATAATAAATAATAAGGCATTTATTATTTTTATTATAAATAAAATAAATTACTTGGGAGGGCCCAAGTCGGTCACCTTGAGGTGGAAGAGTTTATTTAATGATGCTCATATATATTGGGGTTTTTGATGAAGGACAAACATATAAAAAACATAACATGTGAATGTCCTCTTCATCAATGCTTGGGGCGAGTTAATGAGCGATTTAGTTCAGCATTATGGAGCGAATTAAACCAACGTTTATGGACCGATCTACACCAGCATTGGTGACAATAATCATCCGCACTAATGGCGAATTAGTTCTGCCCTTATAGTGCAAATAAGGCTTGAAATCTAGGCAATTTGTCTATTGATGAGATGCAGATCTAGGGCAGATCTAGTGCGATCCTTACATTCAACGAACTAGGGCTGATTTGAAGCAATCCTAAGATCAGATCGGTAGCAAATTTGGAGTAGACCTTCATAGTGAATTAAAGAGCAGATTGGAGGCTCCTAAGAGCAGAGTTCAAGGACAAATTATGCAGCCCTAAAAGGTTGAATTAGGGCAGAATTGGCGCAGCCCTAGAAGAGTGAATTGAAGACCTTCAAGAGCTGATTCATAACAGTCACTGAGGGCAACATTGAAGATCTAATTTGAAGAATACAAGTACAGATTTGAAGCCAACTAATGCAGTGGCATCCTGGCTTATTGCTTGGTGCCTGAAGATTCTAGCAGTCTCGGTAATTGTCTGGTGGAGTTCGGTTACTTGGCTGGTGATTTCGGTAGAAGATTGGAGTTTCTCGGTCTTGGTGGTGATTCTCAGTTGAAAGTTCTGGTGGATCTCGGTGGATGTTGGTCACTTGGTGACTTGGTGTTTTGTTGCTTGGTGCTCAGTTACCGACGGGGTCTCAGTGTTCATGCTTGTTGCTCGGTCGCTGGAGGACTCGGTTGCTGAAGGGAGCTCGGTCATTGAAGGAGACTCGACATTTCTAGTGCTCGATAATGCTTGAGGAGCTCGATTGGTATGGTTGCTCGGTAGATTTCCTGACACTCGGTAGTTTGGATTACCGACAGTTGTTCTTGGAGATTCGGCTTGGCCGACTGGTGCATTTGATTTGGGTCACGTTCCTCGAGTTATGGATTGACCGCTGGACGTGCGGGGACCTAGATCTGGTGTGTTGCATTCTCTTATATGGATCTAGAGGCTGACTTGGAGAATTTATTTATTGTAAGGCTATTTGAGAGCCGACCATGTTTTGGCATTTAATATTTGTTTGTAGGAGTTAATTGTTTCATCCAGCCGACTTGTGGCTTGGATTAGTATTTAAAGGGTGCTTGGGTAGTTGTTTAGGGAATCAATGGAAGCAGAGATCTAGAGTTAGATTAGATCTAGCAGAGTTAGTAGCTTGCGAGCTTAGGTAGCAGAAGATTGCTTGGTGACCTGCGGGTACAAGTTCAAATTCTTCTTGGAGTGCCTGCCAGTGTCCTGTTGTGTTGCAGACCTGGGCTAGCTGAAGGTGTATTGGATCTTGTGTGATCTTGCAGAACTGTTTCTTGCATTGTATTTGGCCATAACCGGGAAGGCCTTACAACCTGACACATTGCATGTAATCAGTTAGTTGATGAATAAAGACATCTGTTTTCTTTTAGATCTTGTTTGGTGCTGTGTTATTCCACTGTGTTGGTTGTAGGCTGCAAAGTCGGACAATCCTTCATTGGATTCACCAAGGATCAAAGAAGAATCCCATCTCAGATGGCATTGAAGATTGAAGAGAAACTGAATAAGAAGTTTGAAGGAAGACAAAGTAATAGGAACAAAGGTAGTAAAACTGGTGAAGCAGTTGCTGAAAGTAATGTGACAGAGAACCCTAAGCCTGATGTGGGATCTAGTAGTGGTCAAGTTACTAAGAATGTTGCACAGAGAGGAAGGTGAAAGAATGAGTTCACCGGTACTTGTTATAACTGTGGTGAAGCCGATCATAGAAGTTTTTATTGTCCTAAGAAAAGGGTGGCACTGGCTGTTGAAGAAGATATTGTGAATGTTGCAGAAAAAAGTGAGACACTTATCACTAGGAGATTAGCTGCATGTGTTCATGAACCAATACAAAGGAGAAATTTGTTTAGAACCAAATGTAAGTGCAAGGATAGGGTATGTAATGTCATAGTTGATGGTGGCAGTTCTGAGAACTTTGTTTCAGATGAAATGGTTAGTAAGTTGAGTTTGGAAAGAAAGAAGCATCCTAATCCTTATCAGATTAGTTGGATACAAGATGTTTATAAGGTTAGGATTGAAGAACAATGCTTGGTTGATTTTCAGATTGGATCTTGCCATGAAGAGATATTGTGTGATCTATTGCCTATGGATGCTTGTCATCTGTTGCTCGGTAGACCTTGGTAGTTTGACAGAAATGTTTTGTTTGATGGTCGTGCTAATACCTATGTGGTTAGGCATGAAGGAGCTCGGCATAAGCTGATACCTTTACAAGAAACAGGGGTTAAGGGGTGTGGAGTTATCAGGTGTTGTCCTTATGACAAACCTCAGGAGCAGAAGGTTGATGAACTTATTCTTGCGAAGTCTAGTTTGAAGGAGAAGGAGAATGATATATCTGAAGAGTTTTTTGAGATTAAGAGGCAGATGGTCTTACTGACAGAGATGGTACAACAGATGATGACATTTGTGACAAAGAGATGCAGATGATGTCAAGTTGATTGAGGAGTCTAGAGACGATGAACCTTACCGAGGCATTGATGTGATCTGTAGTGGTCACAGTCGGTTGCTATCAGTTGCCAATCGAAAGGATAAGCAAAGTGGAAAGCAGAAGAACTTGCTGCAGGGAGAAATGAATGAAGTAAAGACTACTTTGGATGAAGGACAAGAAGAGATATGGGTGAAGAACAGATTCAACATACCTGTTCTGATTCCTTGAGATGTTCCTGATTTCCTTGTGAGAAAATCTTTCTTACCTGGGGTGTTTGATGCAGGAGCATCCTAGGATTCTTGGCAATCCTGTGTCAACCAAAAATATGTTTGTCTTTGAAGGTAGATTGTTAGTTTTGATCTTGGTTTGGTGGAGTACTTGCTCGGTTTGGGAGACTGGTTGCTCGATTTCAATGTTCATCGGGGTGCTCGGTCTCTGAAGAATGCTCGGTAACTGAAGGCGTCGGTTGCTACTGGTGCTCGGTTATTTCCTCTGTTGCTCGGTGTTCTTGCTTACCGACTGGATTGTTTAGTTGGATCAGCTAGGGCGACTGGTTCCGCTGATTTGGGTCGCCGCTGATTTGGGTCGCGCTCCTCGAGTTATGGGTTGACCATTGGACATGAGAGGACCTAGATCTGGCGTGTTGCATTCTTCTATGCGGATTTGATGACCGTTTGGGGCCATCTTGGAGAGTTTATTTTATTTGTAAGGCTATTTGAGAGCTGATTGATGTTTTAGCATTTAATATTTGTTTCTAGGGTTTGTTGATTCATCAGCCGACTTGTGGCTGGGAATCGATATTTATAGGATGCTTGGGTAGTTGTTTAGGGGGGAGTTGGAAGGAAAAGTTAGTAGCCTGCAAGCTTAGGAACATGAAGATTACTTAGAAGTTTGAGTACAAGTTCAGATCTCTCATGGATGTCTACCAATGTGCTGCATGTTGTAGACCTGGGCTAGCTGAATACTGATGTTGTAGAGAAGAGTTGGATCCTGTGAGATCTTGTAGACTGTTACTTGCTTTGTATCTGGCTGCAACTGGGAAGGCCTTACAACCCGACACATTGCTTGTAATCAGTGTTGATGAATAAAGACTTCTGTTTTATTTCAAATCTGGTGTTGTTGTGTTTTTCCGCTGTGTATTGGTTTGGCTGCAAGGTCAGTCAGTCCTTAATTGGATCCACCAACCTTGACTGCATTACCAACAAAAGGATAAATTCAGATCTTCAAATTCGGGTATTATCTTTCTTTACTTGAGAATATTTATTATATCCCGTGTCTTAGTATTTGAAAGACCTCTATAGATTGTATATTCCTTTCTATAATCTGAAAATACTAACAAACCTAAGTCCATATTTGTCAAGGGTACAAATCCTTTTAAAGTGATCCATAAAGATTTGGGTTGATAACCCTAGATTTGTATCAACAACAGATATCTCAAGTTAGCATGTTTTAACCACTCTTAGTAATCTGTCCAAATGACTTTAATTGATTTGCAGTGGTATTAAATGTTAAAAAACAATAAGGAAATAGAAACAAATAGCAGTGCATACAATGAACAGAATACACGACACAAAGTTTCTTTGGATAAAATCCAATGGGAGAAAAACCTCAGGAATAGTATTCAATTTATCATCCCATTCACAATTTCAGTGCTAGTACATGAGTTTTTTTTATTAATCGGACTTAATGGAACCGAGTCTTATTTCTACAGCCTTCTCTATTCTCTACTCTACGCCCTGCAACTTGCAGGAACCCTGTTCACTCTTCCTCTTTTGAATTAGCAATCTTAAAGTCCTTTTCTTTTAGCCAACCATCCTTTATCTACCTTTAATCCCTTTCTAACTGTCTCTGTAAAAGCAAGACTCATCATTTGGCATATCTCTCTATTGGGAACATGGATGGTTGCCATTGCAACAATCTTTCCTGTAACTGCCAAGAACTGCCTTCTAGAGTATGGCACCCACATGATTTGAGCCAACAACTAGACAACCGCCCATCACTATAACAGCCAGCCAACATGGTAGAAGAATTGGGCTTTAGAATAGGACAAACAACTACTGCCAACAAGACAAAATAGTCTGCCACTAGGAAATTTGGCACTACCCTAATTGATGACTCTCACCATGAAGAATTGTTACATGGGACCAATGTCATATAACAAAAGACGATGCTGCCTTTCCCACACCTGTAGCATTCTCTCATGTAGTAGCTAATTCCACTTGTGCAACTACTAAGTCCTCATGTGGCCTCTAAGATGTTGCGCAACAACTGAGTTCTTTCACTCAATTGCAATCTTCTTACTAGCAATTGAAAACTATAGTCGAAATGTGTAGCACCTAACATAACACTTGTAGTAGCTATCATGTTTGAAACACAATTCTAATTTTGAGAAATTTAAGGAAATTTGTCCCAAGGAGTGCAACCATGGGGTGCCCAAGATCATATCGACATCTAATTTTACAACATGGAAATTTTTCTTGGATGGGATGATTTCCTAGCGCGATCTTTAGTTGTGGAATTTTCCTAGTAAGTTGAGCAACATATCCATTAGCCATGGCTACTTTAAAGCCTTTAAAATCCTTTGTTTCTATCTTCCTTCTAGTGACCAGTCATTTGTCAATGAAATCATGAGTTGCCCTGCTATCCACAAAGGTGATTACCTTTTGTCCTTTTAGGGTGCTTTTGATTCGAAAGGTTTGATGTTTGGAATTTGGATACTCTTGAGATATTTGCTATAGTTCCCTGTTCTTCCTCGTTGCACTTTCTCCTATTATTAAGGTTCTCCTTTTTGTCCCATGCTTCCTTGTTGGAAGGTGCCTCTATGTTGTGTGCTTGGCTTGTTTTTCCACATATATGCCTTGGTTCCCGATTCTCTTTGCACTTGTAACATAAGTTTTTTCTTTTAAGGTCCCTTCGGTTACATTTATGTCCATGCGTCCATGGATCTTTGCACTTGAAACACAACTTTTTCTCTTGGTTTTCTTTTTGCTTACATACATGGCCAGACTCCCATCCTCCCTTGCAATTGTAGTATAGGTTTTTTCTTTGAAGTTCTAATTAGGCATCTCTAGAAATATATGGTATTTTATGCTTGTCCTTTCGATAGAAGTGTTTACCATCTGGTGTTACTTTATTTGAGTAGCACCTTCGCTTTGTTTGGTGGCATCATAGGGCTTTTAGGATTGCATCTTGAAGGGTAGTAGGATCAAAGACACTTACTAGGTCTGAATAGATTCTGATAGTCCTTCAATAAACATGTATGTGAGTCTCTTCTTTTATTTTGGGAACTATGACATAAAGCCTTTGAAATTCTACCACATAGTCCTCCACGGTCCCTTCTTGTCATAATTGGGTTAACTCTTTGAAGTACCTCTCTGGGTGTTTTTTATTGAATCTCTCAATGAGTTTGTTGGTGAAATCATTATAGGATGTTATTTCTTGATGGCCTTGTGTGATGACCATGGAGAATTTGACAGTGTCCTCCATCATGGGATTAAGAGATAGGTAAGTATCTAATTTTTGTACCCTTGAGTGAGTGGCGACTTTCCCCGATCCATCAAAATTTGGGTTTATTTGCTCACTTTGTGATGTAACTTGTAAGATTTGGTTAGGTTGACCCCTTTTCCTTCTAAGATTATTTATAGATCCCCCTTCACAAACTTCTCTAAAAGGAACATTTATCCTAGTTTCAGTGTCGAACCTTGAATATGATTCAACAAACTCTTTTAAGTTATGATTTGTATCATTAGTCTCTTCTTCTTCTCTAGTTGGCCCTTCCTTTGTAATAAATGATAGTCTAGTTACCTTTGGAATTGTCCTTGGTGGTGTTCTATTGTTTTCAAAATGATTAGAGCTAGCCTCTCTCCCATTGGTTTGATGGTTCTAGAATTATTGTTGTTCATATTTTGGATAGCTCAGAGTTGTAGCTGTGCTATTCTCTCATTTCGCTCCTTGAGAGTTTGAGTTGTTCTTTCGTTGTGTTTGATGCAGGACCTCGGTCCGTTTCCCATTTGCCTACCCATTGTATTGTTTTGAGAGGTGTTATGGGTGGATGTAAGTCTCAAGGTCCTTCAAGCTCTTTGGTTAAGTTGCATCCACTATCTTTCGTCTTTCAGACTAGCAAGAACAATCCCCTGATACCAACTGTAATGTCCCCTTTCAAGATTACACTATAATTTGCCCACAATAACAAGAATGATGTTGCCTTTTGATCAATAACAAGTTCTGATTTAGTCTTGTTCATTGTTATGCGATTGTTGATGCTTACCGATGTTCTAACTTGCCATAATATTCCCTTGAAGATGTGTCCTTTGAAAGTGGTTGCCCTTTCATAAGGGATCATGTCTCCTTATTGATGCCTTTTCATAATTATTAGCTATCACAAAAGTTTTTTTAATTGCACTACTTTAAGGATTTTTGCTCCTAAACTAATACCTTTAGTTCCTTTCTTTAGTTAAGATCGCTGCTTGCTTACATTCTAATCACTGTTCATTATCAATCCAATCGCTGTTCTTTTAATCATGCTTTCTGATTGCTCCTCTGGAAAAATCATGAAGTCTTGAGGCAAGATGATTTTTCCTAAGGCAATGATATCCTTTTCATGGCGGGGGCATGACAATTTTCTTTAGATGTTGCCGATTCCCAAGCAAAATTGAGAAAGTATATTAATGGATTTTATTATTGGTCTTCCGAAGTGTTGGCTAAATATTTTGTAAGTAGCTGTAGACACACTACTTACAAAATGGGATATTTAGACACAATATATGAGAAATAATCTCTCCTAATTATAAGGGAAGGCCCCCTCTTCTTATTGCTACTAGAATCAACAAAACACTTAACTACTATTTACACTAACCTAAATTAGGGTGGGATATTCATCCTATTCTCTTATTTCAGAATAGATGTTACCACTACATTACGATCTTTAATCAATGGTGTATTTCAAATACAAAGTATTCGTTGGAGCAATAATCCTGATAAATAAGAGTAGACGTAAGAATAACCTTCAACGCACCAACAACTTTCAATAACTTAGGAATTCACAAAAGCTCAAAGTCTTTTAGTGACCCCTTACAAGATCACGAGAACAAGAATGAAACACATGTGCAGCTCAAAGTCTCCAACACTTATTCCACCTTGCATGCACAAACGGAGAAAACGAAGCAGCACAAAGTCTGCAAGCCATTCCTTTGCTTGAGCATTCTATGTTAATCTCATACTTGATAAGCAACTCAAAGTTTGCAAGACCAAATTTGAAACCAAATTATAACTTTGAACGCAATATGCAGTTCAAAGTCTGCAAGATTGAGCTCAAATCCCTCTTGAACAAAAGCAAAAAACTCACAATTAACTCAAGAAAATGTTGTCACATGATAGTTTGGATTGGCACAAAGTCTCAAAACCACCTCCCTCTTTTATTGAAAACAATCTAATTTACATCTAAGCTCAAAGTCTTAGAGTGCATATACAAATCGGCAAAGTTTTATTGCCTTGCCAAAATATAAAAATTACAATGAGGCTCTCTCCTATATATAGGTGAGGGGCTGAGAGAAAAAGGTGGGAGAAAGCCAACAAATTTTGATCTATTCCATAACTAACTTAAACTTATTCAAACTGCAAGTCCTAATGTACTTGGCCTGCAATTTGATTACATGTAATAACTTTACATGTGAAAAGGTCACTTGCAATTACAACTTGTTTTTCAATTACATGTAATAAGTGCATAATTGAAAACTATTCTAAGTGTCTGACAAGACACGATTCTATTTACATCATCCTTTGTCACATTCCTCTTGCTGCTACAGGATGCTCCGTGATTGAAGTACTCAGGTTTGGTGGAAGCATCTTGAACTTGAACAGGAACTTGCATCCTTGCTTGTTCTACATCATAATGGCTGTTATTGGGAAAGCATCTTTTCAATGTTTCATGACCATTTCATTCTATGCTTTCAATCATTCCATCACTTATCCCTTTCTTTGTTGGCTCTATCATGTTGTCGTTTTTGCTTCGTGTCATTCTTTAGTCACCAGAGAAGCCATAACAAGATCTTTTAAGCTAGAACTTTGTAGATTTGGAGCTATGCATGTGAAGAACAAGAATCGAGGGGTTTTGGACAAGCAAATTTGTAGGAAAAAAGGACAGAATCAGCTTTTGGAATGAGACCAATGGAGAATTTCGGGATTTTTGATGGGCACTTAGGTAGGTAGAACATACGCATTTGGACTCAGAAATGGGAAGTTCAATTTGCAAATGCATATAAATATTGTGGAAGGTAACTTTTACTTGTAATCGGGATTCAAAAACCCGATTACATGTATATTGGAGAAATGCTTTTACTTACATTTGGGTTTTAAAATCTTGACTACAAGTAGGGGAAAAACTTTAATTTTTTATTTTGAAAAATGATTTCAAAGCCAAATTTGGATTTTGGGAACGATATTGCAAATGGGAAAATCATCTAGGAATCTCGTGCATGCAACAGCGGTTGCAAATACCTCTTTATTTGAGAAATGAATTTGTATGCGGGATTCAGAATCCCGATTACAAGCTAGGAAGAACAAAGAGTGGGAAAGAACAAAGAAACAATTGCAAAACCTTGCATTTGTTTATATTGTAGCCACATTGCAATATTTTAAACAAAAACTCACAAAACAAGAAAATATCATACTTGAAACAAAAATGACTTGGAGAAACCTTTAAGAAAAAACAATGCTGAAATCCAATGCTAAAGTTTGGAAAAGTGTAGACGTCCACACAAAATAAACGCCTCCAATCCTTCTTAAACAAAAACGAAAATCCAAAAGCCTTGAATAAATCTCCAATGCTAAACAAAACGTAGGAAAAAATGACATATTTGTTGAAAATGCATAGACAAATGGTTAAAATGCAAGGCGTTTCAGTTTGATTGGGTCTCTACTACCCACGTTTGCATCTCAGAGACTTAGTCTTGGCGTTAAATGTTGAAAAAAATGAAAGACTTGCATTTGGGTTTTAAAATCCCGTTTTGAGCTTACTAGGGCAAAAATGCGATGTGCATTCGGGTCCAAAAATCCTAATCATAACAAACGTTTTATGAATAAATGATATTCATTATTTGAAATGACCTTACTTGCAATCATTGGGTTTTAAAAATGCGATTGTAAGTTAACGTTTTTATGTTTTCATTTTAAAAGATAGCTAGCTTACTTGCAATTTGGATTTAAACCTTGATTGCAAGTTAACGTTTTTGTGTATGAAAGGACACTTGCTTTTTAAAAACAACTACTTGTAATCAAGGAATAAAATCCCGATTGCAAGTAAAGAAGTCATTAAACATAATATGCAATTGGGATTTAGAATCCCGATTACACATATTATTAACTTGCAATTCATTCCAAAAATCGCGCCTAGAAGGTACGTCGAGTTTTGGGATTCAATTTGTAAGCAACATGTTTTCACAAACTTAAAGAATATAATACTTGTAATCAGGATTTAAAAACTCGATTACAAGTATCAAAGGGCCTAGATCAGATACCTATACTTAGGAGAGCATTGATATAAATACTACATATCACATTTCAATAGGCATGCCACCATCTAGGGCCTTTTATGGGTATGATGTTGTCTTTTGTGGACCTAGCTTTTGATGATAGTAGAGCTCCCTAGGAGAGAGAGATAATGCAAGATAGCTAGGATATCCTTAAGTCACTCAAGGAAAATCTACACCATGCCCAAAATCATTAGAAGATAAACACAAATAAGCATAGGATTGGGAGGACTTTTGAGGCTTGTGATCTAGTTTTCTTCCCCCTAAAACCATGCCAATAATCCACATTAAAGAAGAGCGATGTCAAAAAGTTGAAGCCGCAATTCCATGGCCCTTATAGGATTGTGAGGATAGTTGGAGAAGTTGCATATGAGCTTGAGTTCTATGAAGCTAGCAAAACTCATAATGATTTTCATGTATCTTGCCTCAAAGGGATGATTGAGAAGCACACTACATTTTTACAGAGCTTTCACCATTACGTGAGGAGGGAAAATTGGTTTTGGTGCTTGATATCTTGAATGTGATTAAGTGTAGATTGAGAAGCAAGGTGATTTAGGACTACCTAATTAGATGGAGAGACTATTAGAAAGTAAAGTCCACCAAGATAACTGAGGGGGGGGGGGGGGGGGGTGAATCAATTATCAGATAAATACAACTTTTATCACCTTTAACAGATTTTAACCATGTAAGCAATGTAAGTAACAACCATAGAAATATATACATACACAATAACACAAGATATGTTGACTAGGGAACCTCTTCATCAAAGAGTAAACCCCGGTGGGAATGATGCCCACAAAAAATGCACTAATATGAAAATTCCTTGTGAGAGGATGGACTCTATTAGGAGTCTTATGAAATACATTCAGTACATATGAATCTCTGTTAGGAGACTTTGAATCCCTGCTAAAAGATTCTAACCCTGTTAGGAGTTATGGAAGACAGAAGGACCCACTGTCCAAACAGCTTCAAGGGCAAGATCACTGAACATAGTGTCCAATTGATCTTTGTATTACTCAACAGAATAATACCAAAAGATTACTGATCTCAACAACTTATCACTTCTCCTCTGACTGTGCCAAACTGCACCAATTGCTTCAACAAATCTCAATACTAGATCTCTGCAATTTGCATATCCTCTACAACAAATATTGCACAATAACGCAATTCACTTTCATACTATCTCTCATGTACATTACAATAAAGAAAATCAATTCTTTATTTATACCACACTCAAATAATTACAAATGAGTCGACATACAATTTACAAAATATAATCTTCCACACGTTACACAATATTTCGCAATTACATAAAATTGTCGGCTTCCAATCAAGATAATTCTTCACTTGTGCAACCTCTGACCTTGTTGTCACGTCCATGTCACTATCATCATGTCTTCATCATCTGTACAACTTTGCATTCTCAGATTCTATCCCAATTAGGAGATATCATCCAATTTCCACAAGCCGCTTCTCAGGAACACTGCCTGAATACTGCTTCCACTAAATTACACATAGCTGTCATGAATAGTAAAATTTCCGTATGCGCTCTTAACCACGATCTCAGGACACATCATAGATTAAGTCCTCAACTCCGCATAGCTTGATCTTCAATATTCCACGTGCGCTAATACAAACACTGTCTGCTTCTCTGCTAATCTTCAGTAGATCACTGTGTTGACATCAATGACAATCACAATCATGAATGCAACAACAACTGCTACAGAATGGTTACGAATACTCCCCCATAGGATATATTCAGCATTCATTCCTAACAATCTCCCCCATTGGCATTGATGACAACATAGATGAAAAAACATCCAAGTTCCATGAATACCAACATTGCAACACTACTGCTCAGAAATGTTTTCACATCCTCTTCATTAATCAAATCTTGCTTCGTTTTCCTGCTCACTTCCCTTTTTTAGTTTTTCCATTTTATATTGCTTGTATTCTTCTCCCTCAAGTTCTCTTTAATAGATGATTTTTCATGTATCCTTCTCCCCCATTGACATCAATGACAGATAATGCATCACCATGTCAACAACAACTTCAATGTCAAAAGACACTTTTTCAGAAAATACATTCACTAGAGTCTTCATGACTCTAGCTCAGAAACACATACTCCCCCATAGAGGAAGTACCAACATCCAGTCCAGAAGAAGATAAATCTCATATACCACTGGACTGATGCAACAATCTGCATCACTTCTCGAAAGTAGGTTGGGGCATAACCCCAAGGATACCTCTCAGATACTCAAATGTATCCTTAGGCAAAGGCTTTGTAAATATATCTGCAATTTGCTCTTTTGTACTTATATACTCAAGTCTGACTTCTTTCTCTGCAACTTTCTCTCTTACTACATGATACTTTATTTCTATATGTTTTGTCTTAGAATGTAGTACATGATTCTTAGACATACTAACTGTACTGGTGTTATCATAGTGTATGACAATAGGCTCATCAAATTTTATTCCAATATCCTTCAACATTTGTTTCATCCATATTATCTAGTTACAATTGTTTGCTGCTGCTACATATTCTGCTTCTGCTGTGCTCTGTGAAATACAATTTTGTTTCTTGCTTAGCCAAGAAACCAATCTTCCTCCAAGGAAAAATGCTCCACCACTTGTACTCTTTTTGTCATCAACACTGCCTCCCCAATTTGCATCTGTATATGCACATAGGGTAAAGTCATCAGATTTTTCATACTACAATCCATATTCAATTGTGCCTTTCAAGTACCCCAGTATCCTTTTTACTGCTGCATAATGTGATTCTTTAGGATTAGCTTGAAATCTTGCAACGATTCCAATCTTGCAATCCTCCAATCATAGATCTGTACCTCTTCTGTTCAACTGTAGGAGTCTCATATGTGCTAGATAACTTGTGTCCAGTTACCATAGGTGTGCCAACCGGTTTACAATTATCCATTCCAAATCTCTTCAATAAGTCATTAAAGTACTTTGTTTGACATAAGAAGATACCATCATTGTTTTGTGTTATTTGCAATCCTAAAAAATATTTCATCTCACCAATTATATTCATTTCAAATTCCGTCTTCATTTCATTTGCAAATTTATCACTGGCTTCATCTTCTCCTCCAAAGATAATATCATCAACAAAAATAACTACAACCAACAAACCATTTTCAATTTCTTTCATATACAGGTTACTTTTTGCTGTGCCTTTAGTAAATCCTAATTTTATCAAATACTTATCCAATCTTGCATACCAAGTTCTAGGTGCTTGTTTAAGTCCATATAAAGCTTTGTTCAGTTTACATACCATGTCTCCTTCATGAGTTAAGGGAAAACCTTCAGGCTGCTCAATGTAAACTTTTTCTAATTCTCCATTCAGAAATGCTGACTTCACATCCATCTGATATACTTTAAATTTCTTATAAGCAGCGTAAACCAAAAACATTCTTACTGCTTCAATTCTTGCTACAGGTGTGAAAGTTTCTTCATAGTCAATTCCTTCTTGTTGTGAGTATTCTTTACATACCAATCTTGCTTTATTCCTTACAACTTCTCCTTGTTCATTCATCTTGTTCCTGAATACCCATTTAGTTCCTATAACATTCTTATCTTTAGGTCTAGGGAGCAACTCCCAAGTCTTGTTCTTTTCAATTTGATCTAGTTCTTCCTTCATTACTTTAATCCAACGTTCATCTTCACAGGCTTCACTAGTAGATTTAGGTTCAATTTGAGAAATTAAACACAATTGTTCTTGTACCTTATTTCATGTCAGAACTCCTCTTTCTATGCTCCCAATAATTTGCTCAACATGATGATTTCATGTTAGATTCCTGTTAGGTGTCACTGTCTCAGTTCTTGCTCCAACTATAGGTTCTTCTATGATTTCCTCAATGTAGCTTTCATTCTGCAAATCACTGCCAGTTTCATAGAATAGTTCTTGATCAATTCTAGGATGAGTTCCTTCATCTGATTCATAATCAAGCATTCTTTCTTGAATTTTGAACTTTGCATCAACTTTAACATTTGCGCTCTCAACAATAGTTTTAGTTCTTTTATTGAAACATCTATAAGCTTTTCTTTTCAATGAATAACCAAGAAATATACCTTCATCACTTCTAGGGTCAAACTTTCCAATGTCATCATCTCTCTTAATATAACATTTACTTCCAAAAATTCTGAAATACTTAACTGATGGTGCATGTCCAAACCATAGTTCATAAGGTGTCTTGTCTGTGTTTGCTTTGATCTGTACTCTGTTCATTGTATATACTGTTGTGTTCACTGCTTCTCTCCAGAATATCTTCGCCAAGTCATTTTCAAATAGCATGGCTCTTGCTGCTTTAGTCACTGACCTGTTTCTTCTTTCTGCAATAGCATTTTGTTCAGGTGTTCTAGGGGCTGAAAACTATCTTTTAATGCCATTCACTTCACAAAAAGTGTTAAATTCTTTTGAAGTAAATTCTCCACCTCTATCTGATCTCAAACATTTAATCTTCATTCCAGATTCATTCTCAACTTTGTTCTTAATTACTCTAAACTTATCAAATGCCTCAGACTTTTCTTTAAGAAATGCAATCCACATCATTCTTGTAAAATCATCAACAAGAATCATAAAATACCTTTCACCATAGAATCCTCTGGTCCTTGTGGGACCGCTCAAATCTGTATGAACAATTTCCAACTTCTCTGCTGTTGTAAACTTCTTGCTAGGAAATGAGCTTCTCTTTTGTTTAGCCATAACACATTCCTTGCAAATCATGCTAGTAGGTTTCATAATTTTAGGCAAATCTCTTACTGCAAGTGTAGTACTCACTTTCACAATGTTATCAAAGTTTATATAACAAAATCTTCTGTGCCATAACCAACTGTCATCAATCTTAGTAATCAAGCATGTCATCTCAGTAGGATTCAACTGAAATACATTACCTCTGGTTCTTGATCCAGTTCCAATCAAATTTCCATCCTAGTCTTTGATCACACAAGTTTTCTCAGTAAACCAAACTTGATATCCCTTATCAACTAGCTGTCCAACACTCAAAAGATTATGTTTCAATCCATCCACAAAGTAAACATCATCAGTGTTAGTCTTTCCTTCAAGAGTAATAGATCGTATTCCTTTTATCAAACAAGGTGCATTGTTTCCAACTCTAACAATTCCTCCATCATAATTGTTAAACTTTATGAATTTTTTCATATCTCCAGTCATATGATGTGAACAACCACTATCTATAATCCAACCAGATCTCTTTTCTAGTTGAGAAACTAAAGCTTTTTCTTCTTTAACTTCTGTTTCAGAGTTTTCTTTTTTATTGCTACAAATCCTATATCATCATTCTCATCATCACTTTCACTTAGAATTTTTTCCACACTAGCCTCAAGTTCATCGTCATTAGCATAGTAACATTCTTTAGATCTTCTAGGTTTAAAGTTCTTTCTATACTTCTTTACTCTCTTAGGACATTTAGATGCAAAATGACCATATTCTTGACAAGTCCAACATTTAAAAATTTTCTTAGCGCCTGGTTCTCTTTTCACAAGCAAGGCAATTCCTTCCTTAATCTTCTCGTCTTCTTCATTCTTAGATCTGCTGCCATTAGCATAATCTCTGCTCACACTAATGCTTCTTGACAAAGTAGGACGAATACTAAGTGTGCTGAATGCTGTCTCCATTCTAGATAGATCTCTCGACTGTCTCAAGTTCATCTCTGCTGCTTCTAGTCTTCCAAGAAGGGTTTCTTTGGTGAAGTTCTCAATACACGATATAACTTGCTCAATCATTTGCGCTGTCTGCTTAAATGCAGGAGTTAATGTCCTTAGAATTTTCCATATCACTTCATTCTCTGTCTTGATTCCTTCACAGGATTTTATACCTGCAACAATTTTTGACATTCTACTAATATAGCTTCTAATAGATTCATCTTCCAACATTTTTATATCTTCAAATGCACATACCCAATTATGTAATCTGACTCTCTTTGCATGTTCATCACCTTCAAAAGTAGATTGTAAAGCTAACCAAATTTCATGAGATGTCTTTAGATATTTTACCTGACTGTACTCATTTTCCGGAAGAGCTGACAAGAGTGCTTCTCTGGCAAGTATGTTACACATGAATAGATCTATCTCCTCATTAGTACATTCTTCAATTTTGTCTTCTTCAATGATAGTCTTCTTGTTCTTTGTGATTAACCAATATCCTGGTCCTAAACAAAGCAAATGTGTCTTCATCTTTTCTTTCCAGCTGTCAAAGTTCACTCCATCAAACTTAGGGCTTTCTTTCCTGAAATGATTCACCATGGATCTCCTTAAGTTGTTAAAATTTTTCTTCAAGGACCTGTTACTTTGATACCAATTGTTAGAAAGTAAAGTCCACCAAGATAACTGAGAGGGGAAGGGGGGGGGGGGGGGTGAATCGGTTATCAGATAAATACAACTTTTATCACCTTTAATAGATTTTAACCATGTAAGCAGTGTAAGCAACAACCATATAAAGATATACATACACAATAACACAAGATATGTTGACTAGGGAACCTCTTGATCAAAGAGTAAACCCCGGTGGGAATGATGCCCACAAAAGATGCACTAATATGAAAATTCCTTGTGAGAGGATGGACTCTGTTAGGAGTCTTATGAAATACATTCAGTTCATATGAATCTCTGTTAGGAGACTTTGAATCCCTGCTAAAAGATTCTAACCCTGTTAGGAGTCATGGAAGATAGAAGGACCCACTGTCCAAACAGCTTCAAGGGCAAGATCACTGAACACATTATCCAACTGATCTCTGTATTACTCAACAGAATAATACCAAAAGATTACTGATCTCAACAACTTATCACTTCTCCTCTGACTGTGCCAAACTGCATCAACTGCTTCAACAGATCTCAAAACCAAATCTTTGCAATTCGCATATCCTCTACAACAAATATTGCACAATTCCGCAATTCACTTTCATACTATCTCTCATGTACATTACAATAAAGAAAATCAATTCTTCATTTATACCACACTCAAATAATTACAAATGAGTCGACATACAATTTATAAAATATAATCTTCCACACGTTACACAATATTTCACAATTACATAAAACTGTCGGCTTCCAATCAAGATAATTCTTCATTCGTGCAACCTCTGACGTTGCTGTCATGTCCACGTCACTATCATCATGTCTTCATTATTTGTACAACTTCGCATTCTCAAATTCTATCCCAATTAGGAGATATCATCCAATTTCCACAAACTGCTTCTCAGGAACACTGCCTAAATACTGCTTCCACTGAATTACACATAGCTGTCATGAATAGTAGAATTTCTGTATACGCTCTTAACCACGATCTCAGGACACATCATAGATTAAGTCCTCAACTCCGCATAGCTTGAACTTCAATATTCCACGTGCGCTAATACAAACATTGTCTGCTTCTCTACCAATTTTCAGTAGATCATTGTGTTGACATCCATGACAATCACAATCATGAATGCAACAACAACTGCTATAGAATGGCTACGAATACTCCCCGATAGGATATATTCAGCATTCATTCCTAACAGAGACTTGCTTCTTGATGATGCTAAGTGGGAAGGAAAACAAATATTGCAGCATCCAAGTTGCAATTGCTTGTGGGCAAAAGCAATTATAGGAAGGGAGGACTGTAATGTCCTGTCTTCGAAGTGATCACCCTGGGGAGTCCACCAACTTATTATTGCTATAAGCTAATGTGGAAAAAAGAAAAGGAATAATTTAATTAATTGAATATTAAATTATTAGTTGGAGACTTTGGAGAGCTTGTTTTATAGGTTTAGGAAGGCTGAGGATGGAATCCCTTGGGATTTCTTGGGGTATTGAACAAAACCCCAATACCACCCGTTGGTGAGTTTATTTCAGGATTCACATTTGTGCTTTAATGGTCAGATTATGGAAACTGGAGAAGCTTCAGGTTATATTATCCGCAGGTTGAAAAATGGAGGTTTTTTCTTGAATTTGTGAAGTCTTTATTATAAAGACAAATTTCTAGAATTAAATATTATTCAATTTAATATTTAGATTAAATCTTTGGAAAGGAGTCTTTGGGGGAATTGATAAAGAATAAAGTCTCAAAGAGAAAGTCATTTAATATAATGGACAATAATAGCCTTTCCCATGCTCATGTGCTGAGACATTATGTCAAACAGTTGGCTAATTACTGGCAATGTAAAATTTGTTGTAGATCTTGTATCTTGGGCTTGCAATAATCTTATTCTTATTTGCAATCACAAAATATTCAAATATAACAGAATCTATAACACAGCATGAACATGAGACTGATGCTCCAAACAATTTTTTTTCTAGAGAATTGAAATAGTTCAAGTGTATTCTGATATAAATTCAGCAGTAACAAGAGAATGCCCAACGTTATTTGCAGCAAGTTTATTGATAACAATAATAATAAAATGTACAATTTTTGCTTGATTCTTCACAATTCTATAACATCAGCTCACTGATGAAATTCATATTGTGTGAAGTGCAGAAATTCCCACACAAGGTACAGCTATAGGCTCCTGATAAATCTCTAAGTTAAATCTGCTCTGAATCGACCCCAGTTCTCTATATCTTCAATACCTCAAATAGCAGTGATGGAGACATGTATTAATGATGCTTTAATTGTAACAAGAGAACCTTCAGGAAAATCTATGCTTCTCACACAAGCATAAATGGATAGCAGTTAGGATCATCCAACTTTGAATCTTGTCTGCTTAAAAGTAAATGTTATCAAGTTTTATCCAAATTTGAATCTTAAGAAAATTGTTTGATCTTCAGTTCTCGTCACTCTTGTTGTTGAAAATGTTGCAGTGGATAGTCAGACTGCAAAAAATGTTGAGAAATATGCAAGCTCCAATACCAATAGATGGAACTTTCAATCTCTATCCGAATGATAAATTTATGACTTCAATGGATGAGATGTAGGGCTTGGACTCCTTGAAGATAAAAATCTAAATTTATATGGAAATTTGAAAATAAGTTGCCGTACTATGGAATCACCATGATTAGATCCATCTTCTTTACGATGCTAAAAATCAGCCAACATATCATGGTTAACAACACCATCTTATGTGAACTTATAACAACAATAAATAATGAATAACATCATAATAGGATAGCAGCAACAAGGCACACATGAACAACATAATATCATGACATAAGAAATTTACATGGAAAGCTCTCGCAGGAAAAATACCCATCAGGAAGAGAGGCCAAGTATGCATTATCTACAAATAAATGAGATTGTAATACATTCACTTCAATTCTCCTCGGTGCCTCCTACATTGCAGCACCTGTGTGCTTGTGAGCACCCTATTTATGCCTCAACCTCTCCTTATTCCTACAGAATTACTTCACATTGAACTATTCCTCTTAATAGCTACATCCAAGGAGCTGATTTTATAGAGTTGCCAAGAGATCTAAAGCACCAAACAAGACATCCAAAGAAGACTATTTATTTCAAATGTTCCAAACTGCTAGGTTGTCTCCTTAGACTGCATAAGTACCCCTGTTTTGGCTCCAATTCTTTCCCTCCGAATGGGCCACCCAAACTTCAAGAATAAATAACACATTAAAATGCAATAAATGGTAGAAGATCAAGAGATACCCGTTGCCTCTTCCAAGCACCCATTTGGAGAAGCCTAGAGTCACTCATTTGTCTTCCTCACTTGTTATTAACCATCCCATTCTAGGTCTCTGCATGTGGAGAAACCAATATTAAATAATTATGTCCATAAATAATTTGTATTGCTGCTAGTGGACCCATCACCCTTTATGAATGTATTACAAACAATAGTGAATAAATATTTCAAATTATTTTGCCAATACACCCTAAGTGCCTAGGGACATTATCCAAGGATGTTGGAACCATGTAACATGTTATAGGATTTACAAAGTAGATGACATCTTAATCCTAACAAAAATCTTTGCTTAAGTTCGACACAGCGTCATGATTCTTTGTAATCACTCTGGCAAAATTGCTCTACCAGCCTTAATAACATTTGTTGCTACAAAATAGGGGGTGATCCATTTAGTAGGGATGCTTACTGCTGTTTGGGCTTTTAGAGAGGGCTAAGATATATTAGGCAGGCCTATAAAGAGTTTATTTTTCGCGAGTGAGACAATTGTGAAGAGCACACAGTTGATGGTGCAATGATGAGTGTGTATCAAGAAGCTATCTAAATTATTGACATATTGGAAAATTGTGTGGACTCCATGGCAGTGGAATGGAAATAAATTGGAAGAAGAATATCAAAGCAACAACAGTTGGTAGAAGCTGTAAGTAATCCAAGAAGCATGAAGTGTCAACAAGTTTGAGGAAATACAAATGTGCTTGATCGATGGTGATATATGGATGTGACATGGTGCTAAATGATTCACTTGGAATATGTAATGATTACATTTTGGGCACTCTCCTTCATAAGAAATTTTGAAGTTCATTTGTCCCGTTGGTATGTTGTAAGAGTGGTACAACCTGGATGGTAAGGTGGAACTTTGTGGCTCGGGCACTCAACCTTTAAGAGTGGGTGAGTTATATGATTGGCCATAATGTATGGTGAAGATTTCATTAAATTTTATTTGCTTTATTTAATATAAGCATGTGGTGCACTTGTATCTTGGCCTAGGCATATATTTTATATGCATTAAAGTGGGCGCAGGTTCTCCTAGAGAATCTTATGTTTAGGGTTCCAATTTTACTTTAATTTTTGGTACTCCCAAGTTGATGGTTATCCAGTTAAAATCCTTATTAGGAACTTGACACTTGTGTTTTATTATTTTTGGTATGCTTTTTGGGGGGCTTGGTCACCTGTCCTTTTATATACAAAGGAAAGCATTACAGTTCACTTTTTAAGGAGTGTTGGTTTTTTATTTGCCCCATTGAACAAATCATATAATCTAATGCAATAGTTAGCTCGTGAAATTTTTTGGCAATTTAAGGCTTGTATGAAGTATATTGAGTGTTACTCAAATATTTTAGTCTTTTGAACAAATTGGAGCCGAAAGTTTTCCCATGCAAGTTATAGGCGGCTTTTCAAATTATTGGAGTTTAATATATACAAATAAATATATAGTACATTTGTATACATTTTGGAGCTGAATATTTACATGGAGATATTTATTGCTCTCTGGTCTGTTTTAGAGCTTGAATGTAGATGTTTTTTACTATTTAGAAACAAATTTAATGGCATTCAAGTAACCAATTTTATTCTCTTCTTGGTATTGAACATGTGCAACAAGGGAAAAGAGAAGAGGTGCCATTCATTTGAGAAATCTGGATAGCAAATATTTGATATATATGCAACTCTTATTTTGGTGTAGAAAGGATCTTTTTGTCCAAGTTTGTGTATCGGGAGGCCTACAATGTGTCTATGAGTGATCAAATAAAGTAAGTCAAATTTGGGAAAGGGTGTTGAATAAGTTTATGCAAAGTTTATAGGCAAATGCTACTTGTTGGGGGCAAATTTGTCACTATTATTGCAATAGTTTTGGGAGTAGTAATTTTAATAATGCTTTTAGGGTGACATTTGCAATTTATTTTGTAGGTTCATCTCATGTTCCTCATTTTGTAATAATATTGTTATTTGTTGAAATGCCTTGTTCCTAGGATCTTTCATTCTCTCTCATTCAAGAATTTTGTGCCTATGCTACTCTTCCTTTAGTGTCATTCTAGATTGTCCAAGTCTTTATGTGTTTGGGCGAGTTAGATATCTTAAATGTTTTTCGATCAGCATGTCAAACTTCGCCATCTTGGCATTGATGAGTTGGGGGATAGGGATCACTAGTCTGAACATGCAAACTAGGAATCTACTTATTAAAGAATAATTGAATTGGCCCATCTTCAAGCCAATTGGGGTTGGTAAGAGTTGGGCATAAATGATTGATGTGATTTGATAAGAGGGAGCATGTAATAGCCCCTATTTGTAATAAGTATTTAATAAATCTAAATTAAATAATTGATCTAAGCAATATATTAATCGAATACATGGTAATCAAACATTAATATATTATTGAATAAATAATTAAATAGATAATTAAACATAGTATATTAATTAATTAAATAAATGATTATTTAACTATTTAATTATTTATTTAATAATATATTAATGTTTGATTACCATATATTTGATTAATAAATTGCTTAAATCAATTATTTAATTAATTAATTTATTAAATACTTATTACAAATAGGGGCTATTACAGAGCAAGAGCTAACTCTAAAGATGTAAAATCGAAAATAATCAACATAAACAATAAGCTTCATATCAAATATGCAATCTTTGAGTACAGATTTGGAAAAGGGAATTAGAAAGGAACTTGTCACTGAAATTTGGGCTTGAAAATGGGGGACTATGTGGCTAGGTGACCTAGTCCTAGTGGTGTCTCATGCAAATATCGAAAAAGAATTTTGGCTTATGATGTTGCTCTGATTATCTCCTTGAAGTTTCGTGGAAAATGTGGCTAAGCCACATTTTCCAGGCTTTTTTGCTCCTTTGAAGTCTGAATCTTAGTCTTAGTTTGTTCTTTCTAGATCTGCAACTCTTCTCTTGCAAATTTGAATACCTGCAATAAGAGGGAAAAATGGTGTTGGGTTGTATAGGGGCTTGCCTAGGTCAAGCCCAAGGAGGATTCAACCTTCCCTACAACAAATGGTGTATAAAAGAGAGCTTGAATCTGCACAAAGTCTAGACTTTTTTGCTCCTTTGAAGTCTGAATCTCTGTCTTAGTTTGTTCTTTCTAGATCTGCAATTCTTCTCTCTCAAATCTGAATGCTTGCACATAATAAGAAGGAAAATGGTGTTGGGTTGTATTGGGGTTTGCCTAGGTCAAGTCCTAGAAGAATTCAACCTTCCCTACAATAAATGATGCATAAAAGAGAGCTTGAATCTGAAGTAAAATGTTGAATCAACAATGTTATACCTTTGCTATGCATTCTCCTTGTCTTGAAGCCTTCATGAAAGGTTGATGATGCTAAGGGAGAGCTCATTTATGTCTTCAATCATGGAGGAAACATATTAACTTGATCATAGAGGCCATCTTCAATGCATGAATCTTTTAATGCTAGACCTCCTTCACAGCCTTGAAAATGACTGAAAATGCTTGCTCAATTGCTTGATGAGAGAAGTGGATTGTGTGAATGAGATGTCAAATAAGGGGGTGAGGCTTTCTTTTATACTCAAACTCAGGAAACATGTAAATAAATTTGAAGAAGGCTGACATCGGGAGCATTTTCCTGCTCACCATTTTCCGATTATTGAAGGGTTCAATTTGGGCCCTTTTCTGTTGGATTATAGTGCTTGGCACTGTAAGGACCCAGCTGGTTCTACCTCCTGGAAACTCAATTTTAACCTTTTGACATTTTGTCAAACAATTGGCATGCAATGTCTAAGTTCTGATTTCTGAGTGTATGTGGTTTGCTTCGTTTGCATTTAAATGATTTTTGCAATTCCAACATATACAAATGCATGAAATTTCAAAAGTTAAATAAAGTATTCATTGAACCTTTATATTTTATTATCACGATGCAATTCTTCCTATCAACTTAATTCATTCTCTTCCAAACAAGAGTTACAAATATGTATGCAAGGCTGATAATACATGTCTGAAAACTAATAATGAAGAACCTGTAATAATTTGCATGCCTGTAGCATATTCTAGGTCAGATAGCATCCCTTTTGAATGATCTCAATTTGCTTGTAAGGCTCAAATCTTTGTATGAAGGCACTAACAGAAAAAATGTGCCTCTTGGGAGACAATGCTGGCCCCTGCAACTGAAACATAGCCTGTAATAAATGCAGTTCCTCTATCAAGCTGCGGCAGCCTTTAATGCCCAAACACTGACCTCTTTGTGAAACGCTGGCCCAAATCTTAGAACGCATGCCTTCATTGACCAGGCTATTTGCAATGATAATAATAATCTCCAAACCCTTGCAAATTAATATCTGAACCAGATGCTGAAAAACTTCTACAAAATCAACTACAAATTTTAACAATGGATTGACACTGAATGATGCCACCTCCAGGCACAATTTCACTGGATAGTTTCACCAACTCAGAGTGCAAAACACGTAGAAGAATTTACAATTCTTTAAGCTCAGAACTTGAAACCCTTGTTCCAAATTTCTCTTCACACAACAAAAGCAAATACCAAGCCATGAATGAATGGATTTTCTCTTGCCTTGGCTTTTTATAATTCTCCAAGAGAAATAGATTTATATCTTAACAAATGCACTTCTCATAACTTAAAAATTATTGAGCTTTTGATACCATTTGCTTTTGTTGCAAATCAAATTATAATATTTAATTACAATCCCTTCAAAAATAAGGTGCCAAAGTTAATTTATAATAAAATCATTTAATGCACATGATGCTACTTTATAATAAGCTTTAATTTAATTATTAATTAAGTATAACTGAATTAATAATTAACAATCAAATAAATAGCTTATTAAATCCTCCATATGATCAACTTGAAATGCAGATATTCCCTGCGTAGGCTAGTCGACCAAGTGCCTTGCCAAGAATAATAATTAGGCAAGTTGACTTACTATAAATAGTAAGTCCCTCAAACTGAGCCAACTGACGAATGATTCAATCATTGTGCATACCAAGAGCTTGGGTGCCCTTGCCAGATATAGCAATCTCTCAACAATGACTTACTATAAATAGCAAGTCTTTGAATAATTGCTCCAGGCAACGATACTAAATCTCAACACTGCCACCAAGTTGTGCAGACGCCTTGCTAAAGATAGAAACCTTGACTTTCTTAAAATAGACACTATAAATAGTAAGTGTACTAATCTGACTCAAACGAAGAGCAATCACGAACATCCCATACCACTGGAGTGGGAAACTAGCCTATGGCTTGACCAACTAAGACCCTCTTTCCAATTGATTAGCCTACGAGGGTTAGGAAATATGCTAATCCCTCGAACTTTGATGGTCACGAAAAAGGGGACATTACAGTTCGCCCTCCCTAAGATTGCTTGTTCTCCGATTGCAATGGAACTCCACTGCACTGGAAGTCCAAAGAGGACTAAGAAATGTCCCACACTGAAACATAATTGTAGCACCAACATTACCACAACTATACAGAAATGAACAACCCATCTGTCCAATCTCTACACATTGAGATTGTGCATTTGAAACAAACATGTACATGAAAATCGAAAATGAAATTGCAAGTAATCCACGCCATGTACACACTACAATACTCCCCAGTGGACCTAGACTGGAACCCCAATGCACACGTAGGCCCCCACAACACACTGAAGAGTGTCCAACCAAATATACCTGGATCCCAAATCTTGAATAGATGCCTGCCAAGGAGAACAACCTCAGACTTTTGTTGTGCTAATCTGATCACAACGTCACCATGCGGTAGATGGTGAAGCAAACCAATGGGACCCATTCTACTTGCAACACTAACCTTGCCACTACCTAGATCCCAGAATAAACAAAACTCACATCCATCCATCATAAGAAGGTAAGAATATTTGGAAGCATCAACGACACTAAATCCCATACTACACTTTGTCAGTCCTCCCTAGATGTGGAATCTACCCTCTGCTAAACTGCCTTGGATGTGCTAACTCTGCTAGTAGTTCCCCACCAACTTGCAGCTACCAACTCCATCTACTGAAGATGGCATATACCCATCGCACAAAGGATGGTATAATCTCGGAGCCAATCCACATCGATGCATCACCAAGTCCTCTACATGTGGATCAAAAGAAAAATGATGAGTACTCCTCACTGTGTAGTTACGGTAAATGGCTCAAATCTCCGTCAATGGCTCATCACTAACAACTCGAGAATCAGAAGATGGCTCCAATCTCTGATCTCAAACAAATGATTGGGTAGGGCCTCTAGTAACCCTCTTTGCAAACCCAGCCGCAAAATCTCTATGAGGAAGCATTGTAGTCTGAGTATCTACAGTCGCTCTTGCCAAAAGCTGAATTTTGTGAGAACCTCGGATGAGAGTATCCTTAGTGACTCCAAATGGTCCGTCCTGAAACTCCGGACTCTCGAGCAGATACTCAATAAACGAATCTGTGTAGTAAAAACAATATTAGGTAGAATCAACTTGTTCTCTTGCAACCATCAGCTGATCTCTCTGATTCTATGACACAACAAGTTGTCTACTAACATTACTTGCATGAGATGAAGCAACCGATTTGCTTCCAGGAGAGGGAAACAAATTAACATGAGAGCCATACTCCCAATCAAATGACACCCTGTGAATCTCCTGTGATGATGATGGAGTAGCATCGTATACCAACACACAACTCTCAAGAGAATCCACCATTGGCACACAAGAGCTATCAACAATCTAACCTGCATCATCTGTCATTGTACTGACCTCAGGAGAACCTAATGCAACTAGTGGCTCTCTGCTGCTCTCACCCAATATACTCATCCCAATTGTGACTACTGCACCCGAATTTGTGATGGATGTAGCCACATTCTCAACACAATCATCACCACAACTTGTGGATATGATCATCACCAATTGCCATTGTAGAAGTCTGTACTATAATTGTATTTGGTAAAGACTGTGCTCGACTCAGTCTATAAGCTCCTCAAACCGTGACTGTGACTCTTGAAGGGCCAATTGGGAGCTCTCCAATGAGTTTGTAGTCACCTCAAGCTCATGAGTGAGCTCGTCAACCTCCTCTTCCTTACCCTTTAGTGCATCATAGCAAATACAACCCCACTCGAGAAGATTGTCTCTGTCTGCAAGTAGTTGCAGGTGATTTTGTTTCATTATTCCAATTGCTTCTCGAAGTGCATGAAACTATGCCAGGGAAAGATCACTATCACAATGCTCATTTGTCGCAGGAGTGCTCCAACTATAAGTTGCCAACATCTGATGAGCAACATCAAAGCGTTCTATAGTTGTGGCAATCATTCTGTCATTAACCTTCAATTGCCCAACCAAATGATGTCCCTAAAATTCTTGGCTCCCATGTAAGCTCTTTGACACACAATATGTGTTGTGATATGAGGCCGTATCTACATCGCTCACCTCATGAAAAGTAGCTTCATGTGTGCTATCATTAGTGCACACATCAACAACTGAGGCACTGCTGCTAAGCATCTCAACAAATGGCTCATCAAGTAAAGTGGAAGCTGCTGTTATGATAGTCTCCTCACACACTTCCACTTCCAATGTATCTGCAAGTCCATTTGAATAACGATCTTGGGACCTATTACTAACCAATGAATTTTTTGATTCATTCTCTAAGGTGTGATATAAAAGATCAGGCTCGCTATGACATGCGTCTACAACACACGATACATCATTAGTACCCATTTCCTGAGTACTTTCATATGACATCTCATTGGTACCATCCTGCACATGTGTAAACACCATTATCTCATGCTTATGCAAGGAATTAATGCTGCTGCCATAAAATTCAGAATTGTTATGAGTTAACTTTTCCATGCAATTTTTGGTCTCAGCACTAGTATCATGGGTACCAATACTCACGGTCACCCTCATAACACTTTCTGGGTTTGCCATGACTTCCCATTCTCCATCATGAAGTATCTTGTGCCCAACATCTCCCTTAATGTAAGTCTGATTTTTAATCTGCATGGGATCAGTTGCATGCTTGTCACTAGTTGCTGAAAGTTCATTGTAAAGATTTCTAGATGTCCCACCTATAGAGACCTTGTTTCTCTTCCTTTTTGTTTTGTGATGTAGACCCCTTAAAAATGGATGATGTATATGTTAAAGATAGTATAGCTGTGAGAGAGTTCATACCTAAAGAACGTTGCAAGTTTCCAGGATACCGTCAATGATTTGTAATGTGTTGGGTGTTTGCTTATGAAATGGCACTTCTTGATAACTGCCACTGGTTTTTCTTATTCTTCTATGGGCTTTGTCTTGTGTGGGTTGAGAGATGCAGTTAAGTTCATCGTGTGATGACATGGCCCCATGACCTTATGACTTGGCATCTCCGCATTGCTTCATTGGCTCGTGGATTCATGTCGACCTTTCATGGTTGGAAGTCTTCGCGTGTTCATAACCGTTACCGCTTGTATTCTGTGGGAGTTGCTTTATTGTTTGGTATAGCCTTAATGAATGAGATGATGGTTCAGTCTTACGGTGAATGGTGTGCTGTTCTCTTCAGTTATGACCGTATGTATTATAAGACTAGTAAAAAGGCTCATGTGTGGTTGAGTTTACAGCATGATGCTTTTTGTTATTCCTATTCGGTGATTCATACATATAAGATTCTGACTCAAGCACTGTAAAATTGGGGTGAATATTATCAGGTTGTAAATTCCTTGAGATGATCAGTTTTTTGGTATTTTTGGAAGCTGTCTGGGTGTGTGGCAGTTGGGAGCTGTCTGTGTGCATGCCTCTTTCTTACAGCATTGATATATTCTCAGAGACATGTATCTGCATGATTATTCTTTATATCAGTTCTATTTTGAAGTGTTTATGATAATAGAGATTGTGTCATATATGAAGTTAAAAGAGGCAGGCTTATTGATTGACAGTTGAGGACTTCAATCTTAAGCAAGATATTTTGTATCTGTTTTGAGAACTCAATAAAGGAGTAACTTTTGGGTGTGGCTGGGTTTTTCCCTTGAGTAGGAGGGTTTTCCCAGGATAAATGTTTGTGTCCTCTGTTTTCTTGTGTTCATATTTCAGTTCATTGCATTTTATGTATTTTGGTTGAAAACATTAACAGTATACCGTGCCGAACTGTCTATGATTGCTGGGTTTGAAAGCAATTTATCCATTTTTATTTATTTTTGCTTAATCTTCTCCAAGTTTTTCATTATGGCATTTGACTACTTCTTGGAAATAATCATGCTATTCAACTGATTTCCTTGTTTAATTGATTTCCTGGATTTTTCCATAACAAAAACAATTGCAAGAGTTCTGGTCGCTCAAAATAAAACGTGTGAGCTCAATGATTCCCCTCCCCCAATAGGATCACAGGAAACCACTCTGATACCATTGTAAGAACCCTACTAGTTCTACCTCCTGGAAACTCAATTTTAACCTTTTGACATTTCATCAAACAACTGGCATGCAATGTCTAAGTTCTGATTTTTGAGTGTATGTGGCTTGCTTTGTTTGTATTTAAATGATTTTTGCAATTCCAAAACATATACAAATGTATGAAATCTCAAAAGTTAAATAAAGTATTCATTGAACCTTCATATTTATTATCACAATGCAATTCTTCCTATCAACTTAATTCATTCTCTTCCAAGCAAGAGTTACAAATATGTATGCAATGCTGATAATATATGTCTAAAAACTAATTATGAAGAACCTGTAATAATTTGCATGCCTATAGCATATTCCACATCAGATCGCATCGTTTTTGAATGATCTCATTTTGCTTCGAAGGCTTGAAATCTTTGTATGAAGGCACTAACTGCAAAAACGTGCCTCTTTGGAGACAATGCTGGCCTTTGCAACTGAAATGCAGCCTGTAGTAATAAATGTAGTCCCTCTATCAAGCTGCGGTATCCTTTAATGCCCAACTGCAGACCTCTATTTGTGAAACGCTGGCCCCAATCTTAGAATGCATGTCTTCATTGACCAGGCTATCTGCAATAATAATAATAATCTCCAAACCCTTTCAAATTAATATTTGAACGAGATGCTGAAAAACTTCTACAAAATCAACCACAAATTTTAAGAATGGATGGCACTGAATGATGCCACCTCCAGGCACATTTTCATTGGATAGTTTCACCAGCTGAGAGTGCAAAAACATTCGGAAGAATTTACAATTCTTCAAGCTCAGAACTTGAAACCCTTGTTCCAAATTCCTCTTCACACAATGAAAGCAAATACCAAGTTATGAATGAATGGATTTTCTCTTGCCTTGGCTTTTTATAATTCTCGAATAGAAATAGATTTGTATCTTAACAAATACACTTCTTATAACTTCAAAATTACTTAGCTTTTGATACCATTTGCTTTTGTTGCATATCAAATTATAATATTTAATTATAATCACTCCAAAACTAAGGTGCCAAAGTCACCTTATAATAAAAGCATTTAATGCACTTGACGTTACTTTATAATAAGCTTTAATCTATAACTTAATTAATAATTAACAATCAAATAAACTATATTTGATGGATTCTCTTGATTTTTTTGGGTAAACTATTTCTGCAGAACCTGAAGGGTAATCTTTCATAATCCATAGCTTGAATTCATTTCACTTCACTCGCTTTCGTGATGAAGCTTTTTTGTAAGGGGAGCCATGAGATAATTCTCCAATATATCTTAGGATAAACTGGGAGGTGTTTGCCATGGTATGAATTAAAAATATCAATCACCAACCCTGGAATTTGACAATCATCTCCAATACATTAGGAGACCAATTTTTTTGTGAAAGAGTTAACACAAATACAAATTAGTACCAAAGTGAGTATGAGGACTTGAAACCCACATGCCAATTTTTCATGGGAAGGTTGGTATTCTAGAAGTAAGACCCTCCACTAAAGACAACATTTCTGTATGATTCATTAGCGAAAATGGTGGATTGGCCCCACATTGCTTTCAAGTATACCCAAATCTGGCATGCTTTTAGAGTAAAGATTCTTTTCTTTCTTGTGGAAAGATAAGAATGCTATTATATTTTCTCATAGCTCTATTGACAATTGTGTTTCATTTCTTACTAAAGCTTTTTATTTGTAACAATGAAATGCTTTAGATCAAGGTCCAAGCTAACGAAGTGGCGTTGGAGGTGGCCCACCTCTAGGAGCTTCTTGATCACCAGGGCAATGCTCCTTGCACTATGGCTAGGGTCCCCTCAAATATTTCTACCTCGCATGGTTGGTCCCCACCTCATGGTCACAGGTGTAGCTAGGCTTCCCAACACTTTGCTTCTCCTCTACGTGGAGGCTTTGCTTTTGGGTGGCCTTTGAGGGGACCCAAGACATCTTTTGGTGTTGGCAGTGGTTGGCTTGTGATTGGAGGAGTGGTTGGCCAGACTCCTCTAAATGGCTCCCTAGATTGGCTGTGGCAATCTCGCCTATGTGTAATGAAGATAAAGACAGAGGAGGGTGAAGCTGCTGTTGATGAGGGTGGTCCATTACTGATGTCACCCTGGACCCTGCTGATGTATGGGGCAAACCAGATGACTTGGATCCCCCTCTGCTTCCCTTGGTGTTGCTCTCACTGCTTAAGTTGCTTTATTGTTATTTGTGTTTCCTTGCTTTCCAGGCTCTGCCCTTGCAACTTATATTTTCTTGCTTTCCGGGCATTGTCCATGTGAATGTAGTTCATATTCCCCTTTTGTTTTTAAATTCTCTCAGGTCAAGAAGTACAGATCCTGTCACCATATAACTGAATGTGAGTGGGTCAGAGGGGGTGAGCGGAAGGGGAAGATTCCCCCCACATGGAATCACAGAGAAAACCCAGAGAAACAGAGGCTTTAGAAAATCAAAAAGCTCAATGCAAACACAACAGAATCGGAGAAAACTGCAAATGCTAGTAGAGCTCATTTTACCTTCTACCGACTTTGAAACAAATTCATAAATGCTTTCTTTGTTTATTGTAGGAAGAATTATATTTAGTTCTTTGTAGTTTGTATTTCCGCTTTGGTTTTTAGACACATCAAGGGTTTTTAAATATTAGATTTGCCTCTTACATGATGTCTTTCATTGTCTATTGATATAGTCAGGTGCTTCTTTCAGGTTTTGGAGTTCCTCTACATTTCTACTTGCTATTATAACTTGATATTGACCTGTCTTGGTCACTTGTTGACATTAAAGAAATATTTTGTTCTTGTTTAACATGTGAACATGAATAGTGCCTCAAACTGTGTGTTCCTCACACATTTGGTAACTTTCAGGGAACAGCGATAGGTATATTCCTGGCATGGAAACTGTAATTGCCACAACTAGTGGTTACAGAGGGAGAGAAAAAGCCAAGCTCATTGAATTAATTATTGAAACTGGTGCAACATACACTGGTAGCCTCACAAAGAGCAACACACATGTGGTATGATGTTGATTTTTGGAATTGAACATCTATCTATGGATTATATTTTTCTACTAGAAATTGTTGGATTTTATTTAAGTTATAGGACATTTATGGAGATATTTGAACTTGTTGCATATGTTAACACTTTTCCATGTAAGCGAACTTTGTTTTACAGGTTTGTTGGGAATTTCAAGGACCCAGATTTGCACTGGCAAAAACACTCAGGCTAACCATAGTCAACCATAGATGGTTTGAAGAATGTTTACAGGCAGGAAGGCATCTTAGTGAGAGTCCTTACGTAATGTGCTGGTAAAGTGGATTGTCTTAAATTCTAGGTTAAAATACATTTTATCTTAAAGTGAAAGCATCCACAGTCTACATTCTATTAAAAATTTAAATTCTTGAAATTTCCTGTTTTTGCATCATTGTTGCAATCCAAAATGTTAACTTGTGTGATTTTTAATATTCAGATCATATCCATGATTTTATTGTTAGTTTGTTCTATCCCCAATTCCAGATTGAAGGTTTCTCATTCGAGTATTCTGAAATCTGTGAATCTGATCTTTGAATATACTTACAAAGGATATACTTTGCAATCTGAAGAAATACTTTGTCTTAGCTCTTATGCATTTTTTTCAGTTGAAAACTTGAATCCAATCTACCTTGCATCCCCTTCTGTGGGTGTGAGTATCAGACTTTATAGCTTCAAACATGGAGAAGCCCTTCTGCAGTTTCTAAAGCTCTCTGTCACTTTGTAACTGTTGAATTATATATCGTAAATGAATTAGTGAAGCTTGATTCAGCTAGAGAATTTAATGTGAGTCTTGCCTGAGCTTGCAACCTTGGCTTTTCTAGTGGGGTTAAGTGATAAAAGTTCCGTGGACTACAAGGCAAGAAGGAATCTTGTAAATATTCTTTAAATCTATAAAGTATCGATTTAGGAAATTGAAGAGTTTTCCGACAACATGAAACAATATAATCTATAGGAGCCAGGTTTAACAGCCAAAATATGGTTAAATCACAGAAATACTCCTTGAAATATTGAGAGTGCAGCTCTTTGAGATGTTCTCATTCTTTTCTGTTTGTGGATCATTTATAAATCGTTTTTGTGATGTGTTTGTCTTGAATGAATATTCGCAGAGAGAATGTGCTTGCTTACATTTTTGAATAGAAACATCGATGCCATCTGATTTAAATTAGCTAACTCACATTTCTGAAGACAAAACATTAATGGCCTCTGGTCTAAGCTAGATATTTGTAAGAACCAAACTTAGTGCAAACAAAATGTTAACTTATTTTCATTAATTCATGTTGTAATATTCATACAGATTTTTGGATTTGCTTGCCCATTTCTGAACTTCATTTAAGTGAGATTCAGGTGGTCTATCATGTTAATAAGATGATTTTCACTTTATTTTATGGGGGATTAAAATTTAAAAACTTTGGATAAAATGCAGTGGTCGAGAGGTAGGGCCTTTATCATGGGAACCTCCTGTACTTGCAGAAGTAACTAGACAAAAAAGGCCTTTGTCTGATGAGGAGGCTTTTGTAACATCTGATTCTTCAACACCAATTCTCTACAGGGAATCTCCATTAAAAATGCAGGGAAACTGCTTCAAGAGTCCCAAAGTTGCAGCAATATCATCATATAATAATAATAATGAAGAGGTATATTTTCTTTTTCCAGTGTTTTGAATGGAATGTGCTCGGAAGAATACTAGTATATGTTTGAAGGCCAAAGCTTTGATATTTTAATTTTTTTCTGGGTGTTATAACACAGAATAATAGGCCTATCTCGACAAGAAGAGATAACCAAGTTCATCATAAACAGGTAAGTACTTGACTTGATGCACATGAGAAACCTTTTCAATGTGATTCTTGGAGGGACTGCAAAGCTTGAACTCTGAACTGACAGTTTTATTTGGTGGTTGTTTCTGTAACCAGCCGTTTCAGGATTTGACCAGCAAATTATATAATCAGAAGGCTCAAATTGACGACAGTAATTGTTCATCTTCAAAGCAAAATATGGAGAAACAAAGAAGAAAAACTCGTCGTCTAGTGAAAAAATCAGACTATGGTAGCATTTGGAATTATTTCACACCTTTTGAGGATGAAACGGGAGAACCAATTGGTACTCGTAATGTTGTTCAGGATAAGGAAAATAGTGATTTGAAGAATTTAGGGATTGTGTCTGAACCAGGTCATGGGTTTTCCTCTCCAAAAGTTGGTAATGAAGTTATCTACTGTACATCTACAGGAAGTGGAAAAAATTCAATTAAGGGGCAGACTTATGAATCTACTGTTGGGACAGATATAGATACGGAACATGTCGGGAAACCTTCATCTCCAAGCCCATCATCAGATCATAACTTTTCTGACGTGGTAGCATGTCCAATCTGTTTGACTGAAGCCAGTAAATCGAGGGGAATTCTACCATGTGGCCATCATTTCTGCTTAGAATGCATCATCAAATGGGCTAAAATAGAGGTAAACCATATTACTGCCCATCCTATCGTTTTAAGCCATACTCTCATTGTGATGATTATATTTTTGAGGCTGCTTCTATATGTAATGATTGCTTAGTTAATTTTTTTTTGATGGAAATCAGTTTTTAGGTTGAAACTCTTTAGTTAAGAGTCAAGGACTAAGGGGTATCCATTCCACCAAATTTGGCTGGACCACAATCCTAGCTTCATCCCTTTTAAGTTTTATAAGTTATAGCCTTGCACTCAGCAAGACTTGATTCTCTTGGGCTCATTAAGAAACTTTCAACTTCACCAGTAGACCAAGGGCCCATAAACGCTTAGTTAAATTTTGATCCATGATCCTTTTTTTGGAACGTGTTACAAACTTACAATACTTCATAATATATTAATTGATCAAAATTCTTCATACAAAAATAGAATATCCAGTAAAGAGTAAATTTCTAAGCTCATTTTATGTCTTGGTTGTTTTACAGGTCTCCCAGAAAAAGAAACCTCGTTGCCCTGTATGTAAGGAAATCTTTGGATTTATTTTTAAGAACCATGCCGATTGTAATGATCAGAAAACCTATTCTCAGACTCTCCCAGAGTTTACTGATAAAAATATATATATAGTTGGTGAGAATCGTCTGGAAGATAATCTGCAACTCCCAGGGGTAAATTTTCTCCTTAGTCCAGTAGTCAAATGCTGCTAAACCATTAATCTTTTCAGTGAAATGGTAGGAATTAACTACAGATTTGTTGTTTGCATTTAGCAGAATTTACATTGCAATATATGTGGGAGTGGGGATACAGAAGAACTTCTTCTAAAATGCCATCGTTGTGCAAGGAGAGCTGCACATACATTTTGTCTGGATCCGCCTTTGCCCCCAGTTTCTGATGTGCCATGGACATGTGCTCTTTGTATTTCGGGAAGAAGGCTGGTTTATGAATTTCCGTAGGTACAGCCAATGCAAGAAATAATTCTACTTAAATGTATATTAATATATGATAAATGATACTAATTAGATTTTAAATCACAGTCTAGTTAGTCAAGGTTCACAGTAGAAGATCTGACATTGAGAGTAGTATGAAGATCGTTTAATGATATTATTCTTTGGTTCCACTGTTCAGTTTCTGTCATTAAAATCATTCATTTCATTTCATTGCTAATTCTATGTACGATATTATTTTTAAAGACATGCTTTAAAAAGCCTGGAGTTGAAGAGGAGGTCTTTGTCACACGAGGATTTGCCTTGGCATGCATGATGTATAAAAAGTAACAATTTTTTTTATTTTATTTCAAGAAATTGTAGACAAATATTAATTTTGTATTTAAAAACATTCAAAAATAGATCTTATTTGCAGAGCTATTGAAAAATTGAAAGGAAATTATTTCAAATCTAATAGTTTTAAGAAGATTATTTAAACAAATGAAGCATATATGCAAATCCATAAATACAATTTTTTTAATATTTTAATAGTTATTTTTTAATTTATTTATTTTAAGATTATTGAATATACTTAAGTTAAATTATTTCAATCTAAGAAAAGATTAAAGAAGTTAAATAAAAATGCACTCAATTTGATTGGTGAATAATATAAAAATAATTAAATATTTTAAAGAAATTGAATTTTTTGCTATTGTTGTTTTTGCTTACAATAAATTTGTATTTGTTTGTAATTGATTTGCATTATTGGAAGAATTCACATTTATTTACAATTGATTTGTATCATATAATTTGTAAACTAGAATGGGTATTCAATATCATAGCTTATCAATTATAGATTTAAGATGAATGTTGACAAAATATAATCAAGATTAAAGCTTAATAACCTCCTTGTCTATTATCTTCAATATGAATACAATCTAGGCTTCTTTGGAATATAAGCAAAAAATATTTTGTGCTCTTATCCTTGTAATATATGGTCTATTATACAATCATCAACATTTAATGAAATGCGTTATAACATTACAAGATAGTGGACCTTTTTCATTTGTTGTTACCTTCTAGGATAAATCTTTTATTACTTACATTAACTTGTCAAACTTATTGTCAATTGTGAAAGGGTAGGTTAAAGCTCTTCTTAATGGTTGTGATATTTTGACATACATCCTCCTAATATGTTTTGTAGATGCTTGCATGTTGCTCTCGATAATGTAGCATAGGCTTCTCTCAAGGTTTATGGATTTTATCCAAGAAGTAATACATATTTCAGAATAAAAGAAACTAAAATAAAGTACACAGAATGTGGATTGATTTGGTTCACAATTCAATGGTACTTTCTTGATACTCATGGTCTACTTGTGAAAATATATTGCTACGTCATTTGTCCTTTCTTGCTGATTGTAGGCTCATGCATATCAAATTTTGGATCTATTCTTTCGCCATAACGTATCTAAAATCTCTCACGAACTCTTCTCATGAGTTAGTACCGCTGTCTACTTGGCTTGTATACCATTCTTTTGTGCTCTATTTCAAGGATTACATAAATAACTTTATCATGGCATCTTCATCTTCAATTCCCCATTCATTAGTAACATTAATGTCAAGTCTAAGGTGTTCTTATGTAGTCACATCATTACTACCATGTAATTTTCACACATTTTTTGTAATTTCATTGGGATAATTATGGACACTATAAAATTTCAACTATCTATATCATTCCATTTCTAATCATACCGGTATGATCTCTAAGCATGCCTTAAAATTTTAGGTTTGATATAGGTCATTTTGATAATGGATTTGGGATGTAGTGAGGTTGATTTATATTTCTAGTATATCAATGAGCTATTGAGCCTATGCTTTAGTTGGCGTAGCATCTCAAGCTTGTTACATTTCTTTTAGTACTTGAGGTTGTTATTCTAACCACCTAATGTCATTTGTCATGTATATGTCTTAATCAATGTGCCAATTTTTTGGGTCAAAATTTAAGCATTTTGGCTCACTAATATTGAGGAATGAAGTTCCATGTTAACAAATTTTATTTACACGTCCTATTTTTTCATACCAAAATCTTACATGTTTTCATTGTAAGATATATCCTTATTTCTTATAGCAATTAGCATATATTTCCTTAGCTTCTTATAATTAATTCTATATATGCCCCTATGTATTCTGACCATATTATCAATTGAATCATTAGAAGCATATTGATACTAATTTATTTAATCAAAAAATATTCATTCTCTACTTAGTGTTCATCCTTTTGAATTTTGAGATTTGGTATAAGTGGTTGCTAGTATTATGAGCTTTTTATATTGTTTGTTATCTCCTTGCATGGGTTGAAGCTTCTTATTATCATTGTTGGTCTCTAAATTACTTTGATCTTTTCATCTTAAAGTCTTTGATTCTAGGTCTAATTAAAACATAGTCACTATTCTTCAATTGGAAGAGACAAATTTTCTCTATCCAATGTAATCTAATCTCATTATCAGATTCTTATTTTGACAAATCCCTCTCAAGGTCGTATAGCATATAATCATGACTTCTTCTCTTCAAATGTGAGGCTTTTTTGTTGTAGGCAAGTTTTGATTTGTGGAGTTAGCTATCAACTCCAACATGGTATCATAACACCAAATCTATGTTTTTTTATCTATTTTTTGAGAAATCCAGCCTTCAAGAGATAAATGGGCTCATCTTGAAATAACGCAAACATTACCTTTGGATTATAGTGGTAAGAAAACATAAAGTTGGCCTATTGATTTGTCAATTTTTTGCAAATAAAAAAATTGCAAAAAAAGAAGATAACATTTAATTATAAATTTTACTAAGAGTGTTTTTAAGTAAAACAATTTTGGATTTTGTTCACAACCATGAAAAACTCTCTAGATATATGTTAGATTGTGTAGATAGTGAGAAGATCTTACAAAATAACATGACGTAGTTATTTTTCCTACAAGTTAAAGTTTATTTATTTTTATCAAATTGCATGTTTTGCCTTTTGGATTGAAAATCTCTATTTTGGGTTTTGTTGGTATCATCAAATAAATTGTGGGTATATGCTATATTTTGCATGCAATGAGTAAGTTTTACAATGATCAAAGGGTTGTGTCTAGTGTCTATTGCTTGACTAAATATATCTTATTTTTAAAAAATGCATAACTTGGGTATATGGTGTTGAAATTGACCAATTGAGATATCGGAAAAAATGAATTTGACCATTTTCCAGTGGTGCAGATCTCATCATCAGATTTTGTTTTTGGTTTCTATTATCCTTAGTCAAAGTCAAATGATCATTTTTTGCTTTTGAGCTCATATATTTTCACCAATATCTCCAATTTCCATGATTTTTGTAGCATTCAAAAGGTGATTATGAGCTCTTCAAATTTATACATGTTTTGTTTTTCAAAATCTTTCTTAGGTACATTTTATTCATTTTTTTTTTTGTGTTTTTACATAATGGTCAATTATTTCAACATTTTGACTCTTGAAAAGTTTCTATTTGCATGAGGTGTTATCATTAGATCAATTTATATGCACTATGGTTATTTGGGTTTAATTATTTTATTTCAAGAGCTATCATGGCCTTTTTTGTTCAACGTATTCTTGTCATCATAGCAAACATTGACTATGAGTCTTGGTGACATGACATCTTGAAACATTTATACTGGCTAGTTCTTTTGTCTTATTTGTATAGAGTCATACTTGAACTAGCCACACTAGGGTGTAGATCATCTTGAGGTTATCATTGATTATGTTGTAGGATTGATTTTGGACTCAAATTTGGGATATGAAAATGCTCATAATCAATTTTTTTGATATCTCATTGGGAGGATCGTGCAGTATATTGTCTTGTCCCTTTTGTATATGAAAATTGTATGCCCATGATGATGATACATTAGAGGAGCTTGAGTATGTCACAAGATTGCATGTTTCAATGGATCAAAGGCGTATCTTTTAGTTTTTACTCACATTTAGACCAATTTGCATGTTTTGTTGTTCTTGATTAGCTTGGTGTTGTGATATGCATGACCCCTATTAATTTAGTAGAACATGGCATTCGTATTCTTTCAAACATAGCTACTAGGGATTCATATCTTCTAGATGTATGATTATAATTTTGGAGTGTCAAATTGCAAATTTGGAGGGCTTGAGGACATTCATCTTCTTTTGCATAATAGCCACATCATTGTTGTCAACTCATTTTCATCACCCATGGAGATTGTTCTACATCAATTTTTGTAGAGTACCAAATTATCAACTTTTACATTGATTGGGCATGTACCTGATTAGTTTGTGGCATCATCATATTTTCTAGACAAAGTGACAGTTGAGCTATTTTTAGAGGTACACATCATTTGGATTTGGCTTTATGATTGTCTCAATTTGTGGGAACAACTTCTCCTAGCACTAGTGGATCTATTTCTTCCTAAGAGGATATATGTTGTTTCTAGGTAGTGGATCTTGATCCATCTCAAGCATTCATCATTGCTACACAAGCTACCTTTTTAATGGTGGGATTCTCATCCTCATTTTCTCTCTCCTTTTGAGGGAGATCTAGCGTACTTGAGTAATGAAAGTAGTCCTTGGGGGTCACATCTAGTCCTATCATTCTCCTACAAGTACAATTATTACATATTTTCTTTTTTCAAGAGTGGTGTTTTCCAATGCGGTTTATACTTTTATCCATTTAAAAGAGTTACATTATATGCATATGAGTACCTCAACATCCCTTTAAATTGAGAACCATTGTTATCTCTATTAAGCATTAATGATTGTCATTAGTATCAAAGGAAGTCAAAGACATTGGTTGGTAACTTATATAAACCCAGTCGGTAACTGTAAGTAATACAAGCCAGTCGGTTAAGTCTTCATACCGAGCACCAAACAATTTTACCAAGCATCAGACATCGATACCGAGCGATAGTAAACACCGAGCATCAGTGTAATTACCGAGCAGTATTTACAGTGTTTATCAAGGATCATAGGAAACGACATAGGAATAAGAAATGACACATCTATCTATGCAAACAGTTACAACATAATTAGAAAATGTTTTACCAAGATCAAGGATAATTTATTGTTGAGATATTCATTAATTGCGATGAAGATCTTATGTAATTGTTTGATCTAGGTTATTTTTGTACACTGTAGATCTTAGGGTTTTTCTCTATGTTGTTGAAACCTAATTTTGTATAAGCGGCATAAAGCAGTATGCTATATATTTGTATGTTACATCATTTTTGATGTGATTGATGTATGAGTGAAGAAGCACTTGAAGCATTAGCCAACCTTCAAGATTATCAGTTGACAGAGTAGAACAGTATTCAGAGGAAATCAGATTGAGTAGAATTAGAGCAGGCTAATCGAGCAATTTAGAGCAGAGATTCACATAGTATAAGGTGATATATATTTAGTACTTTATTGATCTGTATCAGACAAGTTGAGTTGTCATTAGCATATAGTTACCTATTTCTTTCTAATCATTGTAATAGAGTTTTGGTAAAATCTCCTAACAGAGTAGACTTGACAACCTTTTGTAAATCTCCTAACCAAGTGCACACTCAAGTAGAGTTGCTAAAATCCTATCACTAGGTAGATCTAGCCGATCTAATATGTTACTCCTAATAGGGTAAGATCACTAGAAGTGATCAAACCTTGTAGCCCTAATAGGAAAACCTTTTCTATCTATAGTAGTGAAGAATTTGTGGGTGTCATCCCCATTGCAATTTTTACCTTCTAACAAGGGTTTCTGCATTACCAAAATACTTGTGTTATGAGACTGTTATATTATTGATTTCATGTTATTTACTTTTACAAGTTGAATGAATGAATGATACATGCATTTGATACAAGTTATTATGCAAGGTTGCTACTGTTTTAGATCTGAAAGGTTTATAAGCTAAAGTGTTTGTGGGCACTGATTCACCCCTCCCCTCTCCGTACCCTATCTCTCCTAATCCAACAATTGGTATCAGAGCTAGTTCTCTTATTGGACAGTTTAACCACTCAAGGGTAAAGATCTAGTCATAGAGAGGTATAAGTTAGATAAAACAATAGAGAATCAAAAGATTCAAATGTAGATGTTTGTTGAGCAGTATAAGCAAGCGAAGGATGGACTGAGAAAATTACTAGTTAAAATAAAGAACCTAGCTATTTTGCAAAATGAGATTGGTTACCATGAAGAAGCTATTGATGATATATTTGATCACATTGGATCTAGTTCAGGAAGTATTTCTGATGGATTTGAGAGTATAGTCTCTGACTTGTCTAAAAAGAATCTTCACTTAATCGAACAAGTGAAAGCATTGCAAATCGGTCAGGAATCTCAGATGGTAAGAATGGTAGAAGTAATAAACAATGCTAGATAGGCTGAGTAGGAAAGGAATCTAGCTATTGAAGACCGAAGACTGATAACTGAACAACTTCAAGCAAAAGAAAGAGAGATTCATAGCCTCACCAAGCACCATTTCAAAATCTCAGATCAAATGGTGATTGTGAATCAGGAGGTCAACCGAGTTAATGTAGAATTGTTAAGAAAACTTGAAGATATAGGAATACTCAAAGAAGAAAATGAAAAGTTGAGAAATGAAATAAAGACACAATAACAACATCACAGAATGAAGAAATTGGCTGAGGATAGTTCTAAAAGGATTGATGATTTTGTGATTAATCAAAGGAGATTTGGAAGCAAAGCTGGATTATGCTATACCAGCGAAGGAGAGTCATCACAACAAGTTGAATAAGTCAACAACAATCAAAATCAAAGACCTAAAGTGTTGACATGTTATCATTATGGAAAACTAGGACATACTTCTAATGTGTGTAGAAGCAAAGCATAAGGTAAACCTCCAGTCACTCCTAGATTTAATGGATATTGTTATTACTATGGAAAATTTGGTCACCAAGCTTATGAATGTAGAGCTAAACAGAACAAAAATGCTAACAATCCTACTATGGAGAAATTATGTTACACTTGCAATGAACATGGACACACTGCACGAGAATGTAAGCCAAAAATGAAGCAAGTATGGACACCAAAGTAGAAGACACAATGCAAGCCTTATCAACCGAAGAGACAAGGTAACTCTTATGTTTGGGATTACAACACATGGACTAACTGTATTACATGTGGTAGATATGGGCACATCGCAACAAATTGCAACAGGAAAAGATGGGTTGGACAATCAGGAAGCTGGACAAGCATTGGAATGGCATGTTTGCATTGTCATAAGGTCGGTCACCTAAGAAAAGACTGCAGAGACCGAGCACCAGATGAAAAACATGTATTTGAGAGTGGAAACACTATTGCAGATATCACAAGAATAAGGAATGACATGTGGAGAAAGGCATCTAATGAGAATGTTGAGTCAAGTAATGTTGTCAGTGAAACCTTGTCCACTAGATTGGGTGACATCGGTACTTCCACCTAAGGTGATATAGGTATGTATGGGATTGACATTTCAAAATGATCACATTTTACATATAGCTCCTTATACATGTTGTGCACATACCAAATCTGCATGAATAAAGATGCATTGTGGTTTATATGTTTTGAGCTAACAAAGTTACACAGTCGGTAAAAGTTAGACCGAGCATTGGTTACCTGTTGGTAATCACTATTCAAGGTTAACCGAATAATAGTATCAACTGATCAAAGGATTCTTGTGTTAACCGAGCAAATGAAAGATTGTAGTCGTCACCAAGCTGACAGTTGTCATGAACCAGAAAGTAGGTCAAGCATTTATTGTATAAAGTTTTGAGCAGGAATATTGAAAATTCTATAAATACACGGAAGACGGTTTATTTTTCACATTGCGATTTCGGAGAGCTAAAATTTCACAGAGCGAGTTCGAGCAAGAATCTTTCAAGAAAATTCAAGCAGTTGTAGATCAAATCGAGCACATTCTTTGATACATTCTGAGTAAGTTGAAACCCTATCGGGCATATTTCTCGTACTTATCAAAAAACCTAGTTTGTTGAAATGGCATCCACTGTGAGTTCTTCTAAAGTTGTGGAAGAAGAAGTTAATTTAATAGTGTCAGCAAGCTACAAGGAACCACCTTATAAGTTACACCCTGAAGTAGCATCGCAAACGGATTCAGCGGGCGCTTTTTCAAGCATCCCACCTAGGGTTTTGTTAACTGAAGACATACGATCATACATACACTATAAAATTGGGGAAATAGGTGATTTAGATATGTATGTTGCATATCAGACACTTTGTGATGAGAAAAGTGAACTGAAACTAGAGCACAAAATTGTTGAAACACTTGGTCTTACCAAAGCCCTAAATTTCCTGAATAATTTTAAGAACAAATGGATTAGGGTTGTGTTGAGCTGCTATCATGAGGGCACATTCTGGCTAGACAAACCAATAAAGGTTACAAAAAGAATGATTAGCAGGGTTACTAGTTACCCTACTACCGATAAAGCCAAAGCATTCAAAAGCTCATCTCGAGCCGAGATTGAGAAAAACACTGGCACAACATGGGATGGTAGAGCACTGAAAATTACATCAATTGTGGATCATAAAGTCAAGTTTGCAGTGCATGTAATTGGGTACAAGATATTTTAGTCGAGTAGAGTAAACATTGTACCATGTAGTGCAGTCGACATGGCTCACAAATTGATAAAGAAAGGTCATCAGATAGACCTTGCTGAGCTACTATTGAGACAAATTGAGGAAAACAAGAAAACAATCAGGACATAGAGGTCCAATACCTGTAAGTTTGGATCATTACTTGTATGTTTATTTTTCTATCTCCAGAAATTCTTTCCCTCTGTTGGTCACACTGACTGGATAGATGACACACCGATCACTTCACAAATTTTTGATATTATGAAAGGTCTGGGAGATAATGTTGGGAATGTGATAGATAGTTATTTTGAAGATTTTAAAGTAAAGATGAATTTAAGAAGTAGAATTACGAGTTCATTGGTCAAGAAATATTAGATGAACATTTGTTTCTTAGTGAACATCGACCACACTATAATTAAAGCAGTTGAGCCGAGAATAAAGTGGCTAGCACCTATGGGCTATGAAATGGATCACAATTTCAGTTTGAAATCTATTAAGGCACCGCTAGCATTACCGAAGGACACGAAGGCTGAAAGGTTTGGAACCTTTGAAGAAGCTAAGTCTAGAATTAAAACAGGTTTGGTCATCGGTAAAATGACAAGGAAAGCAAAGAAAATGAAGAAGTTTTTATCTGAGAAGTTTGGGAATGAATCTGACTCATCTAAGGAGTCACTGGTTGAAACTGCAATCGAAGGTCAGTTAATGTTGACTGACAAACCATATGACAGTGAAGAAATTAAGCCCAAAGAAGAACAAGAACCTATACCAATTTCTCCCACTCAAGCTCCAAAGAAGAGGCAATTGCTAGTACAAATAGGTGCACGCACAAGGTCATCAACTGTAGCTTCACCACCATAGAAGAAGGGAGATGGGAAATTAGAAAAATGAAAGGTTGCTACACTGACAAAGACTTATGTAAAGAAAGGACCCAAGGCTGTAGCAGATTCACCAAAGAAAAGGAGAAGATTGATAAGAAATAGAGAAGACCTTGAGGATGACGAAGATGACAACAATCAATTCAAGGTTGTCAGTAATAAGAACATGTCAATTGATGAGGTTGCCGCAGATATAATTGAGAATGGGAATCTTGCAGATCTGGAACTTAGTAAGTTTGATAGTATGTCAAATGAAGACCAAAACAAAATTGAGGAAGCAATCATCCAGATGATGATACGCTTCAAACGAGTTCCATTAGAGTTTGAATTATCACTTCCCAAGACATTAGAGGACCGAATAAATCAAAAGTGGTCATATGCCTTGGATATCGAGAAGAGGATGAGGGAACAAGCCCTCGTATCAATTGCACTGGACTTATCTCTTAATGAAATACAAGAGCTTATGGATACTTATGTGCAGAGATTCAAAGTCAAAAGCTGAGCTATGCAAATAATAGATGAGAATCTGGCAAATCTTGATGAGTTTGGTCAACTTATCTGGAGTTCACTTTTGCTGTCAGAGAGAAAAAATGAGAAAATTGCATTTCAAAATTTATCTAAGAAGAGACATAATTCGAAAGGTAAAGGAATATTCATTGAGGACAATGTAGCAAAGAAGATTAAAGAGTCAATGATATCATTTATCGAGGTAATTGATACAACAATTGGTCAAGAAATTAAGAACAACTCACATGATGCACTGAATCTAGAAGTGATTCAGATTGAGGACACAAATGATAAGGATGTACTCATTGAGGACATCACAAATGGTGATCCTGATGATAGGGATGAAGATGATGATGTGTATAATGCACAAGACAACACACACGATAAAGCACAAGTTATCGAGTGTGCATTTCCATCAAAACTGGGTGAGCTTCCTATACTTGTTGAAGCCGTAGAGATTCTATCTCAGGAACAACTCGATGGCTCAGACCCCGAGCAACCTAAAGATACAACAGGGGAACAAAGCACTGAGACACCTACAAAGACAAACAAGCTTGAAGAAAAAGAGGCTACTGAAACAAAAACACAGGCACAAGAAGAGCCCAAAGCAACTGAGGCAACCCCACATGACACAACATCAGAGGCTTCGTCTCAGTCAACCGACACATAGGTTACCGAGGAGGAGAAAAAAGAAGATAATGTGTCAACTGGGCAGAACACTTTGAGGGTAGAAGAAAAAGCTATTGTTCCAGTTGCCAAGAGTTCACCACAGGAACCAGAGAAGAAGAAGAAGAAGAAGAAGAAGAAGAAGAAATATAAAGGAAAAGGGCCGGTCACTCTAGATGAAGTAATTGTGATACCCGAGTGTGACCCAAGGACCCTTAGCCCCAAAGAACTAAGAAAATATGGGGAGTTATGCAAAAGAAAAGCAGCACAAAAGAAGTTGAGACAAGAGAGCAAAAGCAAGGAGATATTAGAAAATGTCTAGGATATCTTACAACAAGTAGTACTTGAAATAAAAATAGATGAAGATACTCCAATTATGGACCAACTTGCTACTCTTGCTGAAGGTATAAATGCCCCAGATGTTGATGCTAAAAAGAGAATTGAAGAGAGGGCAGAGTCAAAGACACAAGATAAATTTGCAGAGAGAAAAAGCCAGAAAGTGGCAATTAACAAGGTTAAGCTTTCAGAGGTAATAACTGAAATTCGGTGTATTACAAACTTAATTTGTCAAATCTTGTTTAAGCTATGCACTGTGGAAACCTTCACTGCTGAGATCTGTGAAAAGATAAAACAATTTGAAAATGAGATCCATGCCAGTGCACAAGCCACTACAACCGAGCCACAAGCTATTTCAAAGCATATATTGAGAGTTCACAAACTTAGGCAGTTGATAGCAGATCTTAGGAAACAAGAAGAGAGAGTCAGTGATTAGGTCACTGAGTTACAAACCGAGCTCCTACCCTACCTAAATTTTTTTGAGAAACATATTGTCAAAGCGGAGAAACTTGTTGCAACACCAAAAATTTCTGTGTTGGATAACATCTTTGACATGCATGCTCAAGTCGGTCTTGAGCACCTTGCTCTCACCAACTTGAAAGAGGAATGGGAAAACCTCTTAGAATCATTGAAGAAAACCCATCAACACTTTTTTGACAAGCTGTAAGTATACATTTTTGTATTTGGCATTAATATCAAAAAGGGGGATAATAATGTATATGCCAAATATGTAAATAGATGCTAAGTATACTACACATTATCGGGAGCATGCACCGAGGGGGAGTATTTAGAATTTTTTTGATATGTATATGGCAGAGATATAAGTTTTGAGACATAAGGTCTATATACATTAAGGTTTTGATACTAATTCCAAAGGGGGAGATTGTTATCTCTATTGAGCATTAATGGTTGTCATTAGTATCAAAGGAAGTCAAAGACATCAGTAGGTTACTTATATGAACCCAATCGGTAACTGTAAGCAATACAAGCCACTCGGTTAAGTCTTTATACTAAGCACCAGATAGTTTTACTGAGCATCAGACACCGATACCGAGTGACAATAAACACTGAGCATTAGTGTAATTACCGAGCAGTATTTATAGTTTTTACCGAGGATCACAAGAAATGACATAGGAATCAGAAATGGCACATCTATCTATGCAAACGGTTACAACAGAATCAAAAAATGTTTTACCAAGATTGAGGATAATTTATTGTTGAGATACTCATTAATTACGATGAAGATATTATGTAATTTTTGGATCTAGGTTATTTTTGAACACTGTAGATTTTAGGGTTTTTCTCTAAGTTGTTGAAACCTAATTTTGTATAAGCGGCATAAAGCAATATGCTATATATTTGTATGTTAAATCATTTTTTGATGTGAACTGATGTATGAGTGAAGAAGCACTTGAAGCATTAGCCAACCTTCAAGATTATCAGTTGACAAAGCAGAACAATATTAAGAGGAAATCAAATTGAGCAGAATCAGAGCAGGCTAACCGAGCAGTTCAGAGCAAAGATTCACACAGTATAAGGTGATATATATTCAGTACTTTATTGATCTGTATCAGACAAGTTGAGTTGTCATTAGCAGATAGTTACCTATTGCTTTCTAATCATTGTAATAGAGTTTTGGTAAAATCTCCTAACAGAGTAGACTTGACAGTCTTTTGTAAATCTCCTAACTGAGTGCACACTCAAGTAGTGTTTCTAAAATCCTATCACTAGGTAGATCTAGCTGATCTAATATGTTACTCCTAACAGGGTCAGATCACCATAAGTGATCAAAACTTGTAACCCTAACATGAAAACCTTTTCTATCTACAATAGTGAAGAATTTGTGGGTGTCATCCCCACCGCAGTTTTTACCTTCTAACAAGGGTTTCTGCATTACCAAAATACTTGTGTTATGAGACTGTTATATTATTGATTTCATGTTATTTACTTTTACAAGTTGAATGAATGAATGATACATGCATTTGATACAAGTTATTATGCAAGGTTGCTACTGTTTATAGTTTTAGATCTAAAAGGTTTATAAGCTAAAGTTTTTGTGGGCATTGATTCACCCCTCCCCTCTCAGCACCCTATCTCTCCTAATCCAACAAACCATACATTCATTTATGAATCTATCTTTGCATTCATAATTGTATTTTGAGATTCCTCCTAACTTAATATTAGGAGAGGTGTTGGAGTAATTAAGATATAACCTTAATAATTGATAATAAATCATTAATTACTTAGATCCATTATTACTTTATTACACTTATAAAGTTAGGAGCACATTCTTATTATTTGATTTAGGTAATTAGAGGTCATCTCATCAAGTTATATGACTAAGTCTATTCATGCTCTAATTCAATCCTCTCCTAGAGTTTAGAACATTCATCTTAATCTATCCAATGTAATCTCACTCATATGTAAATTAATCTCAATATCTGATTCCTCTTTGGATCAAGCTTTCTCAAGATTGCTTAACATACAATCATGGTTTTTTCTCTTAAAATTGATAGGGGTTCAACAGGTAATTTTTAGGCATTGTAGAGTTAGTTATCAACTCCAACACATAAGGCATGATAATTACTAATGGTTTTGTAATTGGTGTAGTAATGATGCAGTCAAGGATGGTGGATCAAATTAAGGACAGTCCAAACCTTGTAGCCAATAGAACAACACAACATAATACACAACAACAACAACATATATGATAAAGAACATAAATATTTATTCATCAAATCACCGATTACATCACCTAATGCAGTCAAGGATGGTGGATCCAATTAAGGACAGTCCAAACCTTGAAGCCAACACAACAACACAACAACAACAACAACAATAGATCTGATATAGAACATAAATCTTTATTCATCAAATCATCAATTACATGCAATGTGCCAAGCTGTAAGGCCTTCCTGATTACAACCAGATACAAAGAAAGTAACAGTCTACAAGATCACGCAAGATCCAACACACTTCTCCTCAGCTAGCCCAGGTCAACAACACAACAAGACACTAGTAGGCACTCCAAGAAAGATCTAAACTTGTGCTATCAAGCCACCAAGAAATCTTCTTGTTCCTAAGCTCACAAGCTACTAACTCTACTACCCTTCATCTACTCAATCTAGATCTACTCTAACTCCAGATCTTTGCTTCCTCCCTAAACAACTACCCAAACACCCCTTAAATACTAATCCAAAGCCACAAGTCAGCTGGATGAAACAATTAACCCTTACAAAAAAATATTAAATGCAATACAAGTTGGCCCTCAAATAGCCTTACAATAATTCAATTATCCATGTCGATCTCCTGATCTACATAGGATAATGTGACATCAACTACCACTAATAAATGCACCAAGTTGGCCTCCCAAATCTCCAAGAACAACCATTGGTAAGCCAAACTAATGAGTTTTAGGAAATATACTGAGCACACATACCAATCGAGCAGCATAAGCATTATCGAGCACCAGATATGTCGAGTCTCCTTCAATGACCGAGCTCCCTTTAGCGACCGAGTCTTCCAATGACCAAACCACTTCAGCAATTGAGCAATAGGCATAAATATTGAGACCTCATCGGTAACAGAGCACCAAGCAAAAAACCTCCAAGTCACCAAGTGACCATCATCCATCGAGATCCACTAGAACTTCCAACTGAGAATCACTACCCATACCACCGAGCTCCATCGGTGAAGCAACACAAACTTCAACCGAGAACTATTACCCAAATAATCAAGTAAAAGTAGGTCTTTACCAAGCTCATCCACCTCCTTGACTGAGTGATATAAAATCACAAGGAACCGAACAGGAAGCCAGGATGCCACTGCATCATAATCCCGGGGTACAAAGAAAAGTGTGTCCCACACTTTCTCACCAAAGGGAACATCTGAACAACACCAACTCCACTTCATATTCACATAAGGCTTGTCAATCCATGAAGCTAGGAAAATGCAAAATCTCGTTAGCCAAGTCCTCCTTAACCGATATTCCACCAACCAGTCAGCATGTTCAACATCTAGAACAAACTGAGCCTTCAACCTATCACCAAGTATCAAGTGAGAATCCCTTCTTAGAATCTCATCACAAGACTTATCACTGTCAACCAACAACTCAAGTCCACAATCAAAAAACAATGTCTGCACCTCAACACCGAAAAAAATAATTCGGTAACACCAACATCAAGAAGGTGTTCAACAACATGCAGCTCTTTACCAACATCAACCTGATCCAACACAACCAGATGCTCTACAATTTCCATGTCAGGTACAACTGACTGAACATGAAAACTAATCTCCTCTCCAACCTCAACAAGGTCAACAACATCGGTAATCACAGGTATCTCAGCAAAAACCAAAAGTTGCTCTGCAGGTTTCATGTCAGAATCCACCAACTGTCCATCAAAACCAATTTCACATGCTTCCACATGTCTTTTCTCTCGGACCAGTCTTCTAACATGCCAAACAACTTTCCTCCAGATCGGCATGTTCCAACTCTGATAAGCTCTACAAAGCTCAACAAAACTTTCCTTTGCCAAGTTCTTAATTCAGTTCAGCAATTCCACTTCCAATCGAGCAAACCTCTCAGAAATATTCATCTCCACCACATCACAAAGATCTGCAATCACACCAAGGTTCAATCCTCTCGGAGACATCTCCAAAGATCTTTGAAAACCCTCTGCAACAAACCCAACACCGACCACCTTGTGACAACCTCTGAGTTGTATGCAAGTCAAATCACAACTTGTCACCTTGCATGAACAACTAGGGCAAGATTCCACAAGTTAAGTGCCACAAATCTGCAACTCAGATTGGGCAAAATCTCTTCACTAACAAGATCAACTTTGCAAGATTCACCTTGCTAGGTCAACCTTCTTCCCCCACAAGATCAACACTCGCTCTGATACCATGTGATGTAGTCAAGGATGGTGGATCCAATTAAGGACAGTCCAAACCTTGCAGCCAATAGAACAACACATCGAAATACACAACAACAACAACATATATGATATAGAATAGAAATCTTTATTCATCAAATCACTAATTACATGCAATGTGTTAGGCTGTAAGGCCTTCCCGGTTACGACCAAATACAAAGCAAGTAACAGTCTACAAGATCACGCAAGATCCAACACACTTCTCCTCAGCTAGCCTAGGTCTGGAACACAACAAGACACTGGTAGGTACTCCAAGAAAGATCTAAAATTATCCTTGCAAGCCACCAAGCAATCTTCTTGTTCCTAAGCTCGCAAGCTACTAACTCTACTACCCTTCGTCTACTCAATCCATATCTACTCTAACTCCAGATCTCTACTTCCTCCCTAAACAACTACCCAAACACCCCTTAAATACTAATCCAAAGCCACAAGTCGGCTAGATGAAATAATTAACCCTTACAAACAAATATTAAATGCAATACAAGTCAGCCCTCAAATAGCCTTACAATAATTAAATTATCCATGTCGGTCTCCAGATCTACATAGGAGAATGTGACATCACCTACCACTAATAAATGCACCAATTCGGCCTCCCAAATCTCCAAGAACAATTTTTGGTAAGCCAAACTACCAAGTGTCAAGAAATATACTGAGCACACATACCAACCGAGCAGCACAAGCATTATCAAGCACCAGATATGTCGAGTCTCCTTCAATGACCGGGCTCCCTTCAACGACTGAGTCTTCCAATAACCGAACCACTTTAGCAACCGAGCAACAGGCATAAACACCGAGACCTCATCGGTAACCGAGCACCAAGCAACAAACCTCCAAGTCACCAAGTGACCATCATCCACTGACATCCACCAGAACTTCCAACTGAGAATCACTACACAGACCACCGAGGTCCATCGATGAAGCAACACAAACTTCAATTGAGAAGTATTACCCAAATAACTGAGTAAAAGTAGGTCTTTACCGAGCTCATCCACCTCCTTGACCGAGTGCCAAAAAATCACAAGGAACCGAACAGGAAGTTAGGATGCCATTGCATCAAGTAAGCTAAGTGGGCTAGGCATTGGGGAAAATTCATGGTTAAGCATTCTTGAGTCAAAGTAGTACTTAGATGATTGACCTCTTAAAAGTCCTCAATATTTGACTCTTATGAGCATCACTTAAATGTAATGAGTACTAAGTCAATCATTCATACTCATGTTTGGTAGATTATTGTGAGGCACTACTCATAAAGTATTTAGGTCAATTAAGATTAACTAAAAATATGCATTCAATTCCTAAAATTAAAAAATCACATAATTTCTCAATTTGCAGAAAATAGCATCTAAATTTGAAAAGGTGTATGGACTAAATATTAATTTGTATCACCTAATATTGACATGATCCTTGAATCTACCATCATTCATCAAATTTTATTCAAGGATGGGTTTTTATGTAGTATTTAAATTCTTCTCAATCTCAAAGATCAACATAATACTACTTTTAATACTCAGTGGCACACTTTGTTATGTGATCATGTCTTTTGATTAAAAAATATTGGTTCTACTCATCAAAGGGATATGAATTTGATTTCACTTGAATCATTGCATACTATTTTGGAATATCATGTAGATTAAATTTCAGGTAAATCTAATAAGTAATTTATTTATCTTGAAAACTTAAGGACTCTTTTGAAAGGTTGAAAATATCAAGTAAGCATGAATCCCAAGACACACATATTCAATGGTTGTTTTTTGATCTCCAGTGTATCTATAGGTGATGCATTAGGATTTGTACTAAAAAAAAGTATTGTTGATACACCTCTACCTTGTATTCTTATCCAAATCCATGATGTCCAAGATAAGATACACACCATTTGATGCTTTATTTCCTAAAGTACTAAGCCATTGAAGAAAGACACTGAGTTTTAATAGAATGATGATAGCCAAAATTATTTTAGATGATGTTAATACAACATTTGAGTAATCCATTAGTTCGTATGCTTCTTAATCATGGTAAGCATTTATCACTATCTTTTTTTCCTATAAGGTTGACTATTGACTAATTTTTGGCACAAAATTACTAGAATGGAAAATAATTTGTTATTCAGTGCATATTAGCTGCATATTACTAGATTATGAGTGACAACACATCCAATGGTAAAATCACACTTGGTTGTTGTCTTTTCTTTGTAAAAGTTTAGACACTATATATTTTGCATGGAGAGATGTGTAATTGTAAAAAATGGTATTATGAGATGGCTCAACCAGTACTAGGCTTTGGACTAGTTGAACTCCAAATGGAAAAAGCTTTTTAATTTTTTGTGGCATTCCCTTACCGAGCCTAAAAAATCCTATTTTCATTGGCTTATGCTTTTGAAAAATATTGTTGTGGGGAATGTGTTGAATACCTATGGGTTTTCTACTTAAAACATGTTATATTTGTCTTAAACTCAAAACCATTGAGCATTTGTTTTTTGAGTGCCAATGTGAAACTTCTCTTTGGTCCATGTTTTTTGGTATACCTGTAAATTGGAACCCCAATGATGGTTTTACTTAGATTGAAATTCTGGTTGGTTATGTTGATAAATTTGATGCTAAGTTGAACTATTTTTTGTCAGTATTTTTCTTGTGAAGTTTTATGGTTTTTGTGGAAAGGAGAAACGAAGAAGTATTCCAATCCAAAAATAGACACCTTACTAAGTTTAATAGTAAACTTACAAACATGTTGATAATGTTGCAGGTCCTCGATGGTCATAGATATTCAAAAAGAAAGATTCATGCTATTTCTACATGAGGGTGTGATGCTGGTATACAAAATTGATTTACAATCTGCTCATTTCTTCACCTAGGGGGGGAACATGCTGAATGAAGAGGAACTCAATCTATCGAACCAATTCCTTAGGAAAAAAGGCATCACCAAGGAGAAAATTGAAGTTATTAAGAATAGACCCAAGGAGGAAGATGGACTAAGATGGTATCCTATACTTGATCCCAATATTGAGCCCTCCTTGGGGGTTTATGACTGTGACATGGCAGAGTGCAGCAATAATATCGTAGGGTCATAGGATTAGGATGATGTGGAGTTACATTTTTTCTTATGTTAATCAATTTTGTTGATTATGATGTAATTTGTTTGAATGTGAACTTTCAAAAAAGATTGAGACACTATAGACTAGGGTGTTCAATAGTTTTTTTTGTATATGGTTCAATGATTATAAAATACGGATCGAGCATACAATGCACATATTGTATGTTTTGTATACTGTTATCAATGTTTTTTTTAAAATATGACTCGTTGAAGTATAATATATGATTTCTAATACTAATCTCTTGTGCATGGTCACATATTGGGTTGTCTTACCTGAATTGATAATATTTTTCTCATAAATTTATGAAAGGACAAGTAAATATAGATGAAAGTATGGTAATACTATCTTGTCCTTACATGTCTATTGGTACATCTTTTCTTCACGAGAAAATATTACATGTTGATTTCATAATTGAAGATGTAATATTACATTTTGGTATTAGCTATGATATTTATACCAATATTGGGTGAGTTGGTGCCTTCATCTTTTTGGATAGAATTATTATGTGACAATGATCATATATTTGAATACAAAACAAAGATTGAGGGGTTTTGAATAACCATTTCCTTGAAAGTTAAAATCTATTTATATAAATAGTGATTCTAGTTTTTTGCTAGATGTTGTATTATCCTAATTTGTAAGCACTTATAATTAGATGCTCAATTTAGCCCCATTTTAACATGTATGAGTTCCTACATTGATTTCACACTCTCCTAGCACTCATTAGACCTTTATTAATTTAAATTAATATAATGAGTCATCTCTTAATTAATTCCCAACAAATATCAATGTGAGCCCTTATTTCTAGGTGTGCTCTTTTATTATTTCACCAATTCAATCATTCATTAATCAACATGGGCTCTATGTTACCATTTGTGGACTTTGTTCTTCTTCCTGACCCCGTAATTAGTTGTACCTTGAAATTTGACATCACTTCACTATGTGGGATCTATGATCCCAATTTCATGCTTGATTGGTGTGAAGAGGATGCCCATGGTGTCCTCTTCCCTGATTTTTTCTCAAAATTTGAATTGGGGACCTATCTTGTGGATTTAGCAAGATTTTTAATTGTATGTTGGCCTCCTTCAAGTTTTGAGCTCCAAAATGCTATGAGAGGTATAAAAGAAACCTATATCTTCTCATTTTGGTCACCAAGATCAAGATTTCAAGATCTCTCCTACAATATTATATCTAAGTATTTTGAAGGAAGATTTCAAGCATTCTAAGGTATTTTCAAGGCAATCTTCTCCATGGGTCAAACTTCTTTCCCTCATTGAAGGCCAAGAAAAGGAGTCCACCATCAAGTAAGAAGATCATCATACTGTAAGCATCCATTTACATTTCTCTCTCTCTCTCTCTCTCTCTCTCTCTCTCTCTCTCTCTCTCTCTCTCTCTCTCTCTCTCTCTCTCTCTCAAACATTGTAACAAGCTACAATGTCTATTACACAAGCTTTTATCCCTCATGATTTCCTTTTGGGATTTTATTAACATATTTGATCACGTTAAAAGAAGCATTTGCATTGCCAAGGTATGATATACTTCATTTTTTAGATCTATCCTTTTGTATATGGCAACACACTTTCATTTACTTTATTTCATTTCAAGGTTGATTCCAAACTAGGGTTTGGTCGAGGTAAACCCCTCTACACAACATTCTTGCCCATTTTTTTGTGTGTAAGAATAGGTGGCAAACATGTCAAGACTAAATCTAGAAAGTATTGGATCTAATAGATAGTTTGTAGATCAGCTCAATCAAAAGTGTTGAGAATAGGATGATTGAGGTGACCTCTTCCTAGGAAAAGTATGCCCTAGGTGAACTCTTCCCTGCAAATCAATCTCAAACTGAAACCATAGGTAATTACTGCTATGTGGTTCCTATTTTTTGTAGTTATAGTTGAGTGTTTATTTTATTTTAGTCTGTGTAATCCAAAACTTATCATTTATGCTTATTTTTTCTTCTCTCTTGCATCATTCCATCATATCCCCCTAACCAACCTTTCATAGTAGTGAAGGATTAGAGATACCCATTAAGCGATTGATCTCATTCAAGCCTAGAGGGTCACCCTCTTTCCTAATGTACAATAGGAAATAATGTCAACCCCTTTGATCACAATTTCTTATTGTACATATGTATTACTGGTGATTATAAGACCAAAGTTGCTTGCATTGTACAATATCATGAGTTTGTTTTATAGTTTCTTGAATCTTTTGATTCATTTACCATCAAAATAATTTCCCAAAATGATAATAGGTCCATGAAACTTTTATGTCAAGTGATTCTTTGATTATGAGTATGATGATGGTAGTGCTCACTTTACATTGCTTTCTCATTTATTACATCAACTAGATATACAAGATTCTAATCCATTGGTTTGTGCTACATTAACTAGTAAGGAGGGGTTTTATGACATTTACACTTACCTTAAATAAAGAGCATTTCCCCTAACTATTCTTAAAAATACGTGTACTCTTTTTATAAGTTATATGCTATAAAAATTGATTATTCAAGGATATTATAAATAAATTATTTTAATTTTTTATTACTTAAATACCTTGATGATCATAAAAGAATTAATACTCAAGAAGCTCAAGGTGGCATGCATGTTGGTCTTGTTTGTTCTAAGTTATCATTTAAATTTTTTTATCTATGGATTAGAATTGGAGTAAAATGAAAAAAATATTGCTATGATCTTGCTACAAATGTGCAAAATAAAAATTACATAGTAATCTAAAACAACAACCCCTCTTAAGCTCGATCACTTTACCTATCTTTGACAAATTTCCACATGGGTATTAGACTTGTTTGTTAAGATTGTGTTGAAACCTTTGCATGGACTAATTGATGTATAGCATGATCCTCCACTATGTTGGGAACCCAAATTTTTGTGTATGGGTTCTCCTTTTTTGTTCTCCATAATATTATCAAAGTTGCCCTTGTGGTCCATTGTTTACAACCGATCATAGAGATCTTAAGTGCCCTATTTTCACCCCTTTTTTTCTTACCATATTTAAGTTTCCCCTTATTGATAAAAATCATAAAATTTGACCATGGATTTTGATCCTTTGAGGTTTTAATGTTCATTATTTTGTTATGCTTCTCCTACCATTCTCAGGGCTAACTATCCTTTTCATTCAAAAAAATTAGATAAGTCCAAGTTTTTTAGCATGTTTTATGGTTCACAAATTTTATAGTTCATTGAAATTAATTTTTGTCAAATTATATGGACAATGGAAGCTAAATTTTAAAAATGTGTATGACAATGTGCTTTGTTTGTGAATTATTTAGTTCACTAAAACTTAGTTTACTTCTTGGTTTGAATATTGCTTCAAGCTCAATAAAGTGCACAGTGATTCAAAACTTGTGGTGTCTTGGATTGGAGGCACACATGCTAAAAGAGAGGAGAGTCCAAGAATGTATAGGAGTACTATATGTGTCTTTGTTGAGATATTTGGTATATTCAACATCATTTGGTTGGAGAGAAAATAATGTGGTGGTCAATGTTCTTGCTATGTTAGCCACAAACTTTGATGTTTCTTGTGCCTCCCTTATTGTATGTATGATGTTGAAATTCTTACTAGGCCTAGTATCCTAAATTTGTTGGCAATTTTGAATGATGATTGGTAGATTTATGAGTTCTTTAATTGTATTAATCATTTTGATAAGCAAACTATTGATTGGAAGCCCATGGTGGAGACAGATGAAGAATGTAAGGAGAATCTATATGGAAATGAGATTATTAACAATTGCCATTCCAAAGAGTCTTGTTTCTTTAGAAATGGTGTTCAATAATGATAATTTATACAAATCTAGAGGTATACTTGTTAATGATAAATATGTAGAGATTTTATAAATCTAGGGATTGAGTTAACTAAAAAAAATATTTTATATTGGTGAGAAATTAAGGATGTCAGAGAAGAAACTAATGATTGCATTATTAAGGTACAATAAATGCATTGCTTGGTCCTATGATTAATTAAATGCTTACATAGAAGAACTATTTTAATATACCATTCTAGTAGAGTTGGGAGAAAAGCCATACAGAGAAAAACAATGCCACATCAATCTTACTTGAGCTTCCCAAATTAAAAAGGATCTGATGAAATTGAAAAATAGGGTATTATCATACCGATTAGAGATTTAGAGTGGGTGTCTAACCCTTTCCCTACCATAAAAAAGGAATGGGTATATTAGGTTGTGTGTAGATTATAGTTTTTGTTCTACACAAATCTATTAGGGATATATTGAATCAATAGGAGGCACTCAGAAATGAAACATCTTAAATTGTATCCACTTCATAAGGTGCCCAATTCCATGCTTACTTAGCATCCATTTTAGTGTGTGTTTATTCTTCCATGCACCATAAGAATTTTCTATAAACAATTTTAAAAACATAAGCCTTCTCTTAATTTAATTTCTATGAGGACCCTTGATGCTATCAAGGATGGTGGATCCAATGAAGGACAGTCCAAACCTTGCAGCCAACAAAATTACACAGCGGAATACTCAACACAATAGATAACACCACATATGTTTCAAGTAATTTTCATTAACATGCCCGACTATAAGGCCTTCCGGGTTAGGGCCAATTACAAAATGAAACAATTCTGTAAGATCCACAATAGATCCAATACAATCTCAGCTAGTTTAGCTTTGAAGACAATCAAAAGCTGATGGAAACCCTAAGGCAGATCTAAACTTGAGCTCACAAGCCTCCAAGCAATCTCCTTGTCTCCAAGTTTGCAACCCCTAGCTCTGCTACAAACAACTATCAGATACCAATCTGATATGCAAGAACATGCAAGAACTTTTCCACAACTTTGCCAACGTCAGCTTCAGAATCTCAGATTTGACTCACTAAGTCTTCAAGTCATGAACTTCTATGCTCTCCCCATGATCTCTGCATGCTCCTTTAAACATCTACCCAAACATCCTATAAATACTAATAATTAGCCACAAGTCAGCTTACAAATTGTATACAAACATTTAATTCAACATGTTGGCCCATAACAATAGCTACCAACAATAAATTCACCAAGTTGGCTCAACAAATCACATAGAACTCTAGTCGGTAATCCAGAACAACTGAGTGATAGTGAATCAACCGAGCAAACCAGGCATCGCCGAGCACCAGTGTCGACCGAGCACCGCAGGCATAACCGAGTAACACTTTCACCGAACGCTAGAGATTGCCGAGTCCCTTCAGTGATCGAGCTTCCTTCAATGACCGAGGTCGTCGATCAAGGCTGCAACCAAGTAACACTGGCCAAAATACCAACACCCCATGTAGTTTCACTGAGGACAAGAATGCCCCTACCTTAACCTTGGATGCCCCTGCATCAGACACCCCAGGTTCCAAAAGATGTTCATATGTGAGAAGAACATCTTTCAAGATTCAGCACATAAATCCCGAACTAGTTCTTCACATAAAAGTCCTCCACCTTTTTTTCTTACAAATTCTTCCACTTCAATTTCCTCTATCTCTTCAAGTCTTTTCTTGATAATGTACATGTCAGTTCTCCATACTGATCATTCATTTTCTCTAGATCCACAATCTCCACTTAGCTACCAATACTTAGGCTTCTACCAAGTGTTGTATCCATCAAAGACATCAGTGAAAACTTCTTATCATCCTTCTCAAGAGTAAACACATTCCAGACACAATCATAGATAGCTCTGCAATCATATTGCCAAGGTCTACCGAGCAATATATCACAACTATTCATCTTCATAATGTCACATAACACAAGATCCTTGTACTGGCCAATATGAACATTAATGAAGCATTGTTCTCTTAATTCCAAAGTATGAACATCTTGTAACCAACCAATCCTATAAGGACAAGGATGCTTCATTCTATTCAAACCAAGTTTTTGAACCAGGTCCTCGGCAACAAGGTTATCAGTACTACCACTATTAACAATAACATCACAGAGTTTACCTTCAATCTTGCATCAGGTCCTAAACAAGTTACTCCTCTGACAAGGTTCATCCTTTGTACCAATCAATGTTCACCAAAGTAGAAAGTTCTCTGATTCAGGTTCATTCTGAATGTTCTCATTCATCACAGTAGTTCATCGGTCAACCTTCTTCTGTGTACACTCAAAAGAATGATGACCTTCCTCTCCATAGTTATAGCAAGTACCCTTAAAGATAACTTTACCTATCTTCTTCTTTGGCTCCATAGGTTTTTGTTCATCTTCTACATCAGTCAGCTTATCCTTCACCAAGTGATCAACCTTTTCCTTCCCTCGGGAGTTACTAGGTTGTTTCCTCTTCAACTTATCTTCTACCTTCAGAGCATATTGATAAGCATCTTTAACATGATCAATCTTTAGCATACCAAGCTCATCTCGAATATTGATCTCACACCATTCACATACCAAGCTACCTTTTCCTTACCAAGCTCTTGGTGTCCAAACTGAATAGTAAGTTTTTAGAACTCCTCAGTATAATCTTCAATAGACAGATCCTTCTGTTTCAGATTCAGCAACTTCTTAAACAAGTCAAGCTCATAGTCAGAAGGTATGAACTTATCTTTCAACTTAGTCACCATCAACCTCCACTGATTGATCTTTGTTTCACCTTCATCTTCTCGGTCTCTTTGTAGTTCCTTCCACCAAAGAGCAACATGTCCTTTCAACTTTGTTTGTGCTAATCTCACCTGAGGAGGATCTTCAATTTCTTCCAGCTCAAAGAAATCTTCAAGTTCACCAATCCAATCAATCAGATTATCGGGCTTCAAAGTACCAAAGAAAGTAGAAACTTCCATTTGGTAATTACTGAACCGAGTAGTAGATCTATGCAACTGAGTAGTTCTGTCTTCACCAAATCTGTTCCTTCAGTCATCACCACTAGATCCAGTAGTTTCAAATTCTTCAACAGCTTCTTCATAGCCATCCTCAGTACCAACATTCTGAGGTATACCAGTTTCAGTTCTCATGATCTTGGTGACCATGTCATTCTTCATCAATTCCATCTCAGATCTGAAATCTGATTTCACTTTCTCTGTGATCCGGGATTCAACAGTATCACAAAGATAAAAAATAACTCTAGGGTCCAATCTTCTTGGAGGCATCCTTAAAGACATGCAAAATAAACCCTCTGCAACAAACCCTCACCGACCACCTTGTGACAATTTCTAAGTTGTAAACAAGTCAGATCGCAACCTACAATCTTGCAAACAAGTAGGGCACAATTTTATAAGTTTAGTGCTTTAGATCTGCAGTCTAGATTGTGAATAATCTCTGCTACAACATGATCAACTTCACAAGATCAACCTTGCTAGGTTAACCTTGAAGATCAGCTCCAACAGGAACAAACTTCAACTCTGATATCACCTGATGTTGTCAAGGATGGTGGATCCAATGAAGGACAGTCCAAACCTTGCAGAAAATAGAATTACACATCATAATACTCAAAACAATAGATAACACCACATATGTTTCAAGTGATTTGCATTAACATGCCCGGCTGCAAGGCCTTTTGGGTTAGGGCCAATTACAAAATGAAATCATTTTGCAAGATCCACAACAGATCCAATACAATCTCAGCTAGTTCAGCTCTGAAGACAATTAGAAGCTGATGGAAACCCTAAGGTAGATCTAAACTTGAGCTCGCAAGCCTCCAAGCAATCTCCTTGTCTCCAAGTTTGCAACCCCTAGATCTGCTACAAACAACTATCAGATACCAATCTGATCTGCAAGAACATGCAAGAACTTTTCCACAACTTCACCAACTTCAACTTCAGAATCTTAGATCTGACTCACTAAGTCTTCAAGTCGTGAACTTCTCTGGTCTCCCCATGATCTCTTCATGCTCCTTTAAACATCTACCCAAACATCCTATAAATACTAATCATCAGCCACAAGCCAGCTGGATGAAACCCTTAACTCCCAAAACAAATAATTAAATGCCATACAAGTTAGCTTACAAATTGTATACAAACATTTAATTCAGCATGTCGACCCATAACAATAGCTACCAATAATAAATTCACCAAGTCAGCTCAACAAATCACATAGAACTCCAGTCGGTAATCTAGAACTACCGAGCGACAGTGAATCAACCGAGCAAGCCAGGAGTCGCCGAGCACTAGTGTCGACTGAGCATCGCAGGCATGACCGAGTAACACTTTCACCGAGTGCTAGAGATTTCTGAGTCCCTTCAGTGATCGAGCTTCCTTCAATGACCAAGGTCGTCGGTCAAGGCTGCAACTAAGTAACACCGGCCAAAATACCAACACCCCATGTAGTTTCACCGAGGACAAGAATGCCCCTGCCTTAACCTTGGATGCCCCTGCATCAACCCTTAATTATAGGTGTGCTCCTTTAATTATTTCATCTTATTTATCACCACTTGCATACATAGGTCCTATTTTATTACGGGGGCATTTTATATTTGTTTTGATATCAAACCCCAAATTTGTGCACATGTTCAAAATCTCCATATCTAAATTAACCCCCAACTCAAATTTGAGTTCGAGATTATTGGTATAGGGTGAGTGGGTTAGTATAGGGTGAGTCAAATTCATCCCATACTCTGTAGTTTGGGCCCAAATTTGAATTGGAGAAGGATCTTGGGTTTATTAGTGGGGTCCTTAAATCCCCATCGACTTCCTTTGAGTTTTGAGCCTCAAAAAGATTAGGTGAGGTATAAAAGCAATGCTACCTCCCTTATTTTGACATCCTATCAATAAATTCAAAAATTCAAGGTATTTCATGTCATTATATTTCTTCATTAATGGAAAGCATCAATAATCATCATGCAAGCATGTCTTTTGTGATGTCCTTTTAGATCTTTATGTGGAGTCATGCTATTGCATCAACACTTGTGATATAATTTCAAGAAGCATTTGCATCATCAATGTATAGGACTTCTTATCTCTCTTATCAAACATTTCCTTTTCATTTCAAGCATTTAAATTTAATTTCAAAGTTAATTCCTAAAAGGGTTGACCAAGGCAATCCTCTTTTCGCAACCTTTCTTCCCATTTTTTATGTATAGGTGACAAGTGGTGTAGTTATGGGGACAACTTAAATAAAGTATGGTAGAGAGCTATAATTGACTGGAGTTTCATTGGATTTTGTCTAGTATAAGGTGATTCAAACTCTCCCTATACTTCCTACTCACGTCTAACCCTTAGAGGCACTCCATACCTACCATTTTGGACTACAATTTAGATAATAGGTTAGCAACTATTTTTATTTTTTATATTTATTTATGGAATCATATTTACATGTTGCATCTATTTATATGATTAAGGAGTCCATATCTTCTTCCATCCTTGCATTTCCCTTTCTACTTTGCATAATCATTTTTCAACTCCATAGTGAAGGAATCATTGCATTGTCTTAACACTTGAGCCTCCTCTAGCCTAGTGGATCTTCCTTTCTTCCAATGTGTGAGATCATTCATTTGCAAGCTTCCTACTTTGATTGTCCATCTTAGTGAAGATCCCTTGCACCTATTTTCTTTAATTACATGAAAAAGGCATAGATAGATCAACCAGAGCCAATAATATGATATGGAGGTTTAGACACCAAGTTGTTCATAGTTCAACTCTTAGAAAAACTAATGATTGAAGCAAATCCATAGGCTTAAAAATCCACTAAGTGAATTATGATCAATCATTTGTTCTACACCAATTGACAGAGTGTCCTTGGTACAAGAACATTATATTTTATTTAGAAAATACTAAATGCATGTTTGAGCTAAATGAAAAGAAAAAGAGAACATCACAACTTAAAGCTTAGAGATATGTATTGCTTGAGAGTCACCTAATGTGGAGAAACAATAATGGCATCCTCTTATGATTATTGGGTGAAGAATAGTCTGTAAGGGTTGTTGTGGAGTGTCACCAATGATTATCTAGTGGCCATTTAATGTCAAAAAAAATGCTCATAAGATTATGAGAGTATCTATTATTGGTGGCCTACAATGTTTATGGATGTGGTCAATTTTTTCAAAGGATGTGATGCTTTCCAAAAGATTTCTTACAAGTTGAAAATTTCAAGTGCACTTCTCCTCACTACAAGTCCAATAGGGGCTCCATTTCAACAATTTGGTATTGATTTCATGGGGGAGATAATCGAAGGATCCAATAATAGGTATAAATGGATATATTAGTACCCACATATTACTTTGTGAAATGGGTAAAGGAAATCCCCACAAGGAATGCAACTTCAAAAGTAGTAATTGAGTTTTTACTCAAAAGAATAATCACTCAAATTGGTATTACATCAATGATTGTTGCTAAAAATTTAATGCACTTTAGATCCAAGGGATTTATTGACAAGTTTTCATAATATGAGATCTTTTTAACACATCATATTTGTTGGTTCCTGATAATGGATAAATAGTTGGGCTAGATAACTTGACTCTAGGACTTGTTGTCCTAATTGGTAGCTACTAAGTCCTACCATCAAGATTCATTTACTTGTCTAACTAGGGACATGTACTTGAAATGGTTCAACATAATATGTGCAATAAGGATTCTTGGAGTCATTCTAATTAGACTATAATCAAAGAAATTTAGAACCGAATACTCTAAGGGAATGCATAAAAGCTTGCCTATAACTTCCTATGGATAAATCCAACTTGAAATCTATGTTAAAACATGAATTCTACAACTAACTAGGCTAACTCTACTATTTGCACTAGTTGTAGGAACAATCACAGAGATACGTTTATACAGCTATAGGAGTAGTTCTTCACTGAATTAATAGAAACAAAAAATTACTTATCTAACTAATTTAAACTACATAAAAATGAAAAGTTTCCTCACCAAGTGGACCCTCCTTGAGTGAGTACTCTTGATTATGAACTACGTACTCAAAAGATAAACATTCAAAATAATGTCACTCCATCATATTGATAACATATAAACATTGAAATCATTCTTTCTTATAAAATGCAACAAAATACATAAACTTATTACAATTATTGACCAACCATCCTTGAGGAAAAATGTGGGAGACTTTATAGAAAACAAAGACTAAATAACCTAGCACATCAATCCCTCAGATTTTGGAGAGTGCCTATATTAAAAACTTGATACTTAGAACAACAAAGAGTGGAATGGAGACCACACCGTCCAACCATTATTTGAACCAAATATTTTCCTAAATCCACTCTACAATCTGGCATGAGAAACAACTATGAGGGTAAATACTCACCCAACTGCTTTGAAGGAGTTTTCCATATAAAGGCATAGCTATGTTGATGCTTATGAACTTGTTGACCGCTTCCTTTCTTGCCATGTTTGACTACTTAAAATGACTTGTTGAAACTTAGTGTGCTTTGACTTATTCCATAGATGCACCCATAGGATTAGTAACACACATACACACATTCATGCATTAATATATCAAACACAATGATCATCACAATATTTCATAAAAAAACATATATGTATATTTCACTTATAAGGATGATAGTCTTATAATCGAGGACATTATAACAACATGATTAATCATCATCATATCACCATAATAGTCCTTACAAAATACTACAGTACCATATAATCTTAGGGTTATATAGTGAAATAGAGTTCAACCAATCATAAAAGCATGTAATAAAATACAAAAATTGGGGCTCATTAATATTGTCCATAGGGAAATATGTAAGCTAAATGAAGTAACAAATGTATCATGAACATCAACATGAAAACTTTAGATACAAACAAATAAATATGGGATGATAAATTAAAGTTTTCTATTTTTGAGATAGGGTAACTTACAAAAAAGATAGTGGGAGGAGTCCCTTTGAATTATTGTATTACATTGAAGTCAACTTCGCAATAAGATTTAAGTTACCATTCTATATTCTACTAAAAAAATTGAAGGGGTATAAAAAGATGCTACCTCCCAAAGAATGCATGAGCTAACTAAATTAAATGAGTCCAAGATGGTTTCCCATGAGAGGAAATTAGTAAGACAACAAAAGGTGAAATACCACTTTTATAAGATGGCCATCAAGGGGGAGTTTCAAATTGAGTATCTTGCCCTCATGTGGAATTCTAGATCAAAATATAAAGTAAATCATGGGAAATTTGATTCCTAGAGGGTTGGGCCTTATAAAATTGTGAAGGATGTGGTCAAGACTCCTTCTTCCTTAATGGACTTGATAGAAAGTTAATGGAGTTTCTAGTTCATGATCAACACCTCAAGCACTACTTTATGTATGAGGGGACCTTTTGAAGTTTTAACCTTGTTTTTTCCTTGTATATATTTTTGTGTCTTTCAAGTGTCAATATTAGTTTTGTCGGTGTAATTAATTATTCACTAACTACACTTTACTTAAGATTACTTAGGATAATGCATTTTCATATTAGTTGTCATTGAGACACCTAGGAGTTTGCATTTTATTTTAGCACATGGTGTAGGAGAATTTCCACTTTATGTGTGAGATCCACCTTTTGTTCTCTTATCACATTATCATCCTCTCATTGTTGCACATACATTTTTGTACAACGGAGGATGATCCACCTTTGGTGGACATGTGATTACACCTAGTGTTATTGATACATTATATTGATACATTATTATTTGCATCTCTCCTAGTTATCATGCATTGCCTATATATTCAGGCACATCTACTTTATATTCATTCAATTGATTTTGTATCTATTTCATTATTGATCAATATTGAATGATTCAATTGATCATATCATATTTGTATCTCTTGTGCTATCAATTTAACTTCTAGATCTTGACATTTTCATTCTTTGCCTTAGACAAATTCTTACATGGTATCGGAGCCATAGTAGTGTCATTGTATAGCCTATTTTGAGAGAATTTTGTTGCAGGTCAAAATTGGAGCTTGCTAGTACAAATCAGAGGTTAACATCACATTGAGGAGGTCCAAAAAAACTTAAATCAAATTTTGTTTCATCCAATTCAGGCACCCGAGGCCAAATCTAGAGCCATTTGAATTTTGGAGGTGTGGCGGCAGGCGATTCAAAAATAATAATTTCAGAGGCAATTTTCAAATAGCGATATCTCAGTCATCTAGACTCCTTTTTTCAAGCATTTGTTTTGGGGGTAGAATTTCATGACCTACACAATGGTGTAGGTGGTTGTTGATCTTTGTTTCTGATGTTTTCTAAAAATTCCAAATCCCAAATTTTCTAACTTTAGAGGCTTCGTTTGGGCTCATACAATCACATTTTCAGTGCAATTTTTTTTTAAAGGGCATGATTTTTGTCTACTTTCCAGATCTGGTATCAGTTTGGAGAAATTTTTGAGTGGACGTAGTATTTTTAGCATTTGGTCTATTTTGGCCTATATTTGGCACTTGTAATCTGTTGGATCCTTGAGTGGTCTTGTGTCTTATTTGTTTGACTCTAATATAGCCTTATTTCTATAGTTGTAATCATTGAAATCAAAAGTCCACTTTGGTCTATTTTGACAAGTGGCAATTGTACACACACTATATATAAAGTGCCAAAATCATCTATTTTTTGGGGGGGTGCATTAATTTTTTTTATCTCATTGTTTCATGTGATAAGTGCATCATGGGTGGTTTAATTAGATTGACATGAGGAAACTATAAGGAATGAGTGAATTGGTTCTCGGTCATCTTAGTGAGCATAATCTATTGTTATATTTATATATGGAAGAAATTCCTTATCCTGGTAATCCATTCAATTGTGACTCTTTGGATAAAGTTCTACAAGTTATTTATTTCAACATGGATGAAGATGTTTTGGATTCCCTTTCTGGCAAGAAGACGAATACAATTCATGATCTTTGGATCATTATTTGGGAGATGTATGAAGATCCGCTTGTTCCTCCATTTCCAAAAGACCCAAAGCCCACCATAGCTCCTACATACCTCTCCATTTGAGATCATTCTTATATGCACCCTAAAATGGTCGCCTAGACTTTGGGCCCCCATTCAGCAATTTATCAAATCCCTGAATCAATATTTTCAAAAATCAACATTTTTTTATTATATCAATTTCCTTGATCAAATCCTGGTTTTATCATTTTCGATTATTCTATGGGCTAACTATCTTATCCTAAGTCTTTATTTATTTAAAAGGAATTTCCTCCCATTTTATTAAATAAAAAGCCCCTCACTTTTCCTCTTATCCTAAGTTGCACAAATAAAATATTATTCTTATTTTATAAAAAGAAGAAAAGCACTTTTTGTCTCATATGGACACAAAAGTCAACTCTTATTTTCTCATTGGAGGATATTTGTGCACATGGATTTCTCCTCTTTCAAGATCCACCCTTGATTAAATCTTTTTCCTCTTAATCTCCATGGTCCATTCCTTTTCAATTCCTTTAAAAGGAGAGCTATTTTCTCATTCTTAGATCCCCAAATTTTATACTAATCTTATGCTGTAGGATTTCTTGGAGACTTTGGAGCTCTTGGAGATCATTTTATCATTCTAGTTTCATTTCTTGCATCATAGCTTTCATGGCATCTAGCTTAGTTTCCTTTATGCTTTAGGTTAGCTCACATAGCTTAATTAGCAAAGATTTGTAATACTTTCATTTCCATAGCTTAGCTTGCATCTTCATTCTTAGCATAGCTTGCATTGCATTGCATTTTCATTGATTCTTGAGGATATTGACATTCTTGCCCTTGTCTCTTTGAATCTCCCATTGTGTGGTTTACTAGCAAGGTTGCATGCTTCAATAGCTCTAGCTGAGAGCACCATCAACATCCTTGTGACTCCATGCCTAGGGAGCTCTAGGTCACTTTCTCAAGGTTTCTCATTCATGGATTCCCTTGGAAGTAATGGTTTAGAGAAGTGCACTATTTAGTGTGTACATTTTTGGCGCCCACCATGGGGCAGAACATTCTTGTTTTGTCCTTCATTTTCTGCATTTTCATATTTTTTTTCATCAATATTTGTTTGTTGTTTCGTTAAAATCTGCTCTCTAGTTTTTTTCTGACAAAATTATCATGTGATAGTTTTCCAGTATCGTACGATAGTTTCCTATATACCAGTGCGATATTTTACTAGTTAAAATATCACATGCTTTGGCAGATTATATCACTCTTCTTTTGTTCTTTGTCGCACGCAGGTACCAGGAAATATTGCACAAAGATATAATATCGCACCAGTATAGGATGAAATATCGCATGAATGTTCCTCTGATAGAAGTATCACCCAAGCCTGGCAGTGAGCAATTTTTTCCATTTCTTTGCAAGATTTACTTGGTTTTGATTTGGATTTTTGATTTGTTGTTGTAGAACAGGGGTCTATTTGCATATTTCATTTGGTTTTTGATGTGCTAACCCTTGTAGGGATAACAAGTGGTGCTTGTAGGTGCTCCTATTGCTTGATTATTTGCCTAAAAGAATGCATGTCAAAGCTCCAAATGCACAAAGGCTACTAACAGTTTTTGTAGGGCTGCCTAAAGCATAAAAACCCAATCAAGTGCTTGTTTAATTACTTTTTTTTTAGTGCGGCATATACTAGTTGTTTCATTTCATAGGCACTTAACATCTTGATGTAGGAATCTTTGGGTGGTAGGAGAAGTATGCTCTTCACCCTTGTAGTGAACCAGAAAATCTTGACCCATCTTTAGATTTTGAAAGCAAGAGGGTAATTAAACCTTTGCTTGGTGTGTTTGGGAGATATTTTTGAGCTAGGAGATTATGCTCTTCACCCTTGAGGTGAAATAGAAATCCTAACACTCAAAGGTTGATCCACTCTTTGTTTAGTTTTTAGAATCCTTTAGTGGGCCTGCTCTTGAGCAATCAAGAGGAACGACCCAAGTGGGGACAAGCTTTTTGCTGGCTATTCTGACCCACTATAAACTCAAGGCTATCAAGGACACAAAACCTTGGTAGACATAGTACTTGTCTTTGCTTGATGTGAGTACTTATGAGATTGTGACCATGAGGAAAATGTTGAGCAAGAATGCTTAAGGTACTCTTGTGGCCACGAGGTTCGTTACTTGCCGTAAGGTAAGGAGTCCCTTTGGAGAGCAAGAGGGGTATTATGAATGGAAGCCCTTATTAAGAACCATAGATAGAAGCCACCTTATTTTGCCTCTTAGCTTCTTGGTGCAAGGATTGATCCATGTGGAATAACCCGAATCACCCCAAGATTACTCACCATCTGTGTTCCTTTGGTTGTGTCATTGGCACTTCCATGACAAAGACAATATCTATTATGGGTAACCACTTTGTGTGAGGCAATGGGACATCAAGTGTGGGCCAAGTTGTTAAGTATTGAGCCATTGACTTTTTAGGCTAGTAAGTGCTTGAAGCGTTCTCGCTATGATCTACCCGTGTAAATGTTTTCAAATATCAAACATCACAGTAGCATTCATAGGATTTTATTGCTTTGATATCACAAATTGCTTGTCTTGGAAAGGTTTCTTTTGCCCTTGTGCAAGTGTTTTATGACATGTTTGATCACCTACTATTTGCAAACATGTCTATTTACTATTGTCATTGTGCTTGAAATCAAAAAATCCAACCTTCAAATTGAAATTTTGAACAAACTGCCCTTAAAATTGAGATTTTTAGCACTCATTGGTCAAGAGTCGTATGATCCTAAAACTGTATCGCACACTGTACTGAGAATTATCATGCGATAGTTCATCACTGGAAGACTATCACACTGCTTTCCTGGATAGTATCGCACAGGCTGCCTGCAAACTGTCGCACTTCTTACTGCAAAATATTACCTGGTCAGAAATTATCGTATTGTTAGCCTGGAAACTGTCACATAGAGTCTTTCTGGTGTCTGTCTAGTTTTTGCAAAATTTTAGCCTCTCCTTAGTCGACCAGATTTTAGTAGGTGACTTACTCTATTGCTAAGAAACCTATTTGTACCTAAGGTTCTTGATTTTAGACCCCTTGAATTAGTGTTCTCTGATTTTACAAAGTAGTCTTGCTTGGTATCAATAAGTTAGGAATCATCCTTGTTGAAAAAGTACACCTTTAGATTCATTGGTAACACACTCGGAGAGTTTCAGTACTCTTTTGTCCAATTCACTTCCATCAAGATTCAATTTCAATTATATATTTGGCAAATCCATCCTCCTAGTCCACATGTGTTAGGATACTCATCCTTTTATTATACACCTCTGTGGCAATGTTGGTTTGCACCTTTTGTAGCTTTCTATCTCACCATCTCTTTTTGGACAATTGAACACTTTCATTATCCTAGTTTGGTATTGACATTTCATAAGGTCATCTTATCACCAAGGGTCTTTTTCTTTCATGTCGGTTATGACAAGGTACCAAGTTAGTCAAGGAAAATGACCTCAAGTTGTCTTTGAACAATTACCCTTAGTCCAAACTCGTCAAAAGTGAAAGGGGAAGAAACCCATCTTTGATCAATCACCTAGGAGTGAGTTTGAGGCTTGGTTTGACCCAAAGAGAAACCCTAGTGATTTGAGTACTTCTTTACCATCTTCTCGATCAAATATGGACATGAGCTACACTTTGACTAGAAAACAAAGAGAAGCGATGGATCAAACTCTTGATGACATTTTCCAAAGACATAGGGATAACATGTTGTTTGGTGATGACAATCAACCTGAATCACCCCCTATTAACTCAAGATATTTAGACGCCCATCAAAGAGCTTAAAGACATTATGGGCAAGCTCACCAAGATGCACGATCACAACATGAAAACCAAAACAATGAATCTGGTGATGCTCATGTGAATGTTGAATTCACTAATGACTTGTTCAAACACTCAAGGTCCAACTCGCCGCTCAAAACAACCTCAAGATATGCAAATGAAAGGCTTAAAAGAATTAAGCGTGAAAAGAAAGCCTTTTTGGATGAATAAGTCACTAAAGAAGAAAGGTTTAGACACCTAGAGGAAGAGCAACAAGCCTTGTTGGAGTTGAGAAGAAAAGCATTCCAAGAGGAACAAGATAGGCTTTTGGCCCAATAACTCAACAATAAATTTAACAATAGGGGTACCAACAATGGAAAAAAATCTCCACCATCTACTCCCTCAAGAACTCCAAGAAGTAGGAGGCGGTCAAGGACCCCTTCAAGATATCCTAGTCCTAGAGGAAGGAGGATTTCACAACATAGGAGATGAACATCTCCTAGGAACTCATGACAACCCTCCCAATGAGCTCATCATGGCTCTCAACATTGAGGAAGTAGTGCAAGTTTTGATGATCAAGATTTTATGAGAATGCAACAAGAGCCACTATTCCAACAATATGTAGAGAAGTACCTTGATCAAAACAAAGATAGGTTCCTAGAGAGTTTGATTAACAAGGGTGCTAGAGTCCCTTACAACTTTGATGTGGATAGGAGAATCAAGAAACAAGGACCCTCTCAAGAAGAGGAAATCAAGTAACTCAAACGTATGATGGAAAAGGTGTTGGCACCCAAAAGCTCCTTTTCACTTGATTCTATTTGTCCTAATCCTTTCGACAAAAGTGTGACTATGACATATTTTCCTAGGAAAGTTGAAATCCCCCAATACGACAAGTATGATGGCAATGGTGACCTACACGATCATGTGCATCAATTCTATATCATGAGTTTTGAGTTTCACCAAGATGATTCCTATCTTATGAGACTATTTCCAAGGAGCCTCGAGGGCCAAGCCATGGAGTGGTTTACCAACATAACCCCTCCCGTCAAAACTTTCAAAGAACTTGTACACAAATTCGTTCAACATTTTGCATGCAACTTGTCAAGATCAGTCACTATGTTGGACTTATGCAATTTGAAATAGAACCAAGGGGAATCCTTTTTTACCTTCTTCCAAAGGTGGAGGTGATTGTGCTCCCGCTATTCTAGGACTATTCCTGAGCATGAAAGGATTGACATCATTGTTAGTAATTTGGTGCTTGAGATGCGTTATGAGGTTCGAAAGATGGTCTTTGATTCCTTTGATACTATGGTTGAGACCACATGTTGAATTGAGGATGTCCTAAAAGAACAAGGCATTTTGACCAAACATAGCAATAACAACAACGGTCAAAATCCTAACAATGCCAATAAGGACAAAGGCAAACACTCACACTGGAACAAGAATAAGCAAGTGGTCAACAATGAAGTTGTGGACTCTTCCCAACCCAAGGATCAAGGAGTCTTCCATTTGTCTACTATAGTCCAAGCTATGAAGCTCAACACATCCTCCAACCAACAAGAGCATAAACCTAAGTATCAAGAAAAGCCCAAGAAAAAGTTGCGACAATTTTCTAAACTGGGTGACTCCTATGAGGATGTTTTCAAGACCCTTATTGCCAATAATCCTACACAACCACAAGATCCAGCAAATTTCTACATACTTGACATTAAGCCACATTGGTAGAATGAAAAAGCTTTCTGCAAATTCCATAATGGCATTGGACATGACATCGAACATTGTTGGAAACTTAAACACCTCATTCAGGACCTTATTGAAAGTGGTAAACTTTAGATTGATGGGTTGAATACCAATACAGACCACAAAGCATTCAAGGAGCCTTTGTCCAAATATGAAAAGGGGGAAACCTCTAAACCCAAGAATGGAAAAGCTGAAATCAACTATACCTACACTAGTGCAGAAAATGTGGTTAATATGCTTGAGATTGTTGAGGAAAGTGTCAACATGATGCGAAACAAAGATTCCTATGGTCATGATGTGGGCTCTCCTCCTATATTTGATGAAGAACCCATGGTGGTGCTTAGGGGTCCTCACTCTCAAAGGTCATCCCAAGCTCTTAACGCTGCCACCAGAAGCCAAAGTTAAGGTCCTGTGGTTATTAGAGGTCCTAGTCCCAATTAGTCCAGCAAACCCAAGCAAGTGACATCTAAGAATGTCACCACCAAGTCAGCAGTCAATCTTGAAATGAGCTACAATCTTATTGACCAGTTACAAAGAACGCTAGTTCAAATCTTAATTTTTAAACTCCTAGAATTGTCTCCAAGATATAAGTGTGTCCTTGAGGATGCTTTGTGTATAGCCAATGTTCCTACCAACATAGATGTTGACCAATTCCAAAACATGGTTAACCACCTTACCAACCCTCATTACGTCACATTCTCAGAAGAAGATGACAAAGCCTTGAGCCATCCACATAATCTTGCCCTTCATATCGAAGTCATGATCCACAAGACCCGTGTCAGGTGTGTGTTGATTGATGGGGGTGCTGGGCTCAATATTTGTTCCTTGAGTTTGTTGAAAATACTAGGTTATTCTGAGCAAGTTATCGATACTCGAAAGAAGATCACCATTAAAGCCTATGATGATGCAGAGAGAAGCTCCAAAGGCTTGGTCGTCCTTCCTGTCAGGATTGGCCTCGTTGAAAAGGACATTTTATTCCAAATTATTGATGCTGGTCCTTTAGCCTATAATATCCTACTTGGTAGACCATGGATCCATGACATGCAAGCAGTACCGTCCACCTACCACCAATGTGTTAAGTTCCCCTATAATGGAGTTGAAGTTTGCATACCCAGGGATAGCACATTATCTGTTAATGCAATTTCAGTAGGGACTCATGTTCCTCTCAATAGAGAAGCTGAGGATTTTGATGCCACTTTAGCACGATGTCAGAATAAGTTTAAGGCCATAGACCTTGGTATGGTGGGCTATCAAATTGACTCCTTTACAAAACTACCAATCTCACCTAGGTCCTATGGTAAACCTTCACAAGAGATGCATCCCTCATCTTCAACAATCAATTTGTTTGGTACATTTGTAGAGTCCTCAATGCCCATCCAGGATGAAAAAGAAGAGGTAGCTATTAGAGATTGGATTTACAAGGAGGAAAAATACAAGCATAATGAAAATTTCTCCCCATCTCCTAAGGCTTATGGGAGAGGATACACTTTGGTAAAAAATATGGGTTACCCAGGTCATGGTCCTCTCAGTCATAGATTAGATGCTAAAGTTGAACCACTCAATCATGCTCTTTTTGGCCGCAGGTCTAAAACAACAGTTGGCCTAGGTTTTGAAAATAAGAACAAGAAAACTGCTCCTATCCTTGCTGTGACAGATAGTGATGATGAATCAAGTTACATACCCAATTTGACAAATCAACAAGACATGTGTGAAGATTGGGTCCCTGCCACTAATCTCCTGTGGGGAGATTCAGATATTCCAATTGCCAATCCAATAGTTTCAAACATAGAACAACAAGTATTCGCTGGTGAAGATCCTGTTGAGGATCCTATTCTAGAACACCAATACACAAATGGAATTCAAGAGGGTGTTACCCTTAGTGACATTACAACTTCTACATCTAGATGACGCAAACATGCCTAGTGTAAACATCCCAGTCGGGATTCAGATATAGACTTGCATGAGTATGAGTGGGAATCACTCTCCGATTCTTCTACAATTGACATGGACATTGATGTTGTTCATGCTTATAGTGCCCAACCCAATGTAGCTAACGAGTCTAGCATAGGATTAGTGGATTGGAATCCACAAGTCACTTTAGTGGATGATGCTTCGCTTGGTAGGATAAGTCCTGATTTGGGTACCTTAGAGGGATACTTAACAGATCCTAACTCTGCAATCACCAGAGATGATACCATTCACATACACAATATTGAACCAGTCATTGACCTACCCCTTACCAATCCCCACCTAATTGATTGATCTCAGTGCTATCAAGAGCCTCAGCTCCTAACCTTCCAAAATGACTATGAGATAGCATGTTACCTAAATGCCCTTGAACCTGTAGTCTCTTCCACCAGTGAACCAACTACAAGCATGACAGAACCAGATATCAAGTACCTTAATCACAAAATGAAAAGAAAAGAAAAAAAGAATAAGAGTTATGATGGCAAAAACCACTGTGTGGCGGTGTCAGAACCAAAAAAAGTAAAAATAAAGGACATATCTCAGGGTGAAAACCTCTTTGAGGCACCTAAGGATGAGGTAATTGATCATCTCCTGAGTTACTTTCAGGACAGATCTTCAGTGCTTGTTGAGCCTACACAACCGGTCAATTTGAATACAGAAGAGGCTCCACAAATAGTGCATTTAGCTCAGTCTCTATTAATACAGGAAAAAGAAGCATATACCAAGTTCCTACAAACCAAGAAGATTAATTTTGCTTGGACTTACTCAGACATGCCAGGATTGGACACTAATCTCATTATGCATCACTTGTCCATAGCTCATGGTATCAAACCAGTAAAATAGAAGTTGAGTAAAATGCATCCTCACATAGCTCTTCTTGTCAAAGCTGAACTAGAAAAACTTCCTCAGTGCAAGATTTATAAGAGCCATTGATTATACCGAATGGATATCTAATATTGTACCAATTTCAAAACATGACAAGTCCATTCATGTCTGCACAGATTTTAGAGATCTTAATAAAGCATGCCCAAAGGATGATTTTCCACTTCCAAACATAGACATGATAGTGGACATGACAGCGGGTTATGAGATCTATTCTTTGATGGATAGTTTTTCTGGGTATAATCAAATCAAAATAGCTCCTGAAGACTAGGAAAAGACTGCATTCACTTGTGCATGGGGAACCTATTGCTAGAACGTCATGCCATTTGGATTAAAGAATGCAGGAGCTACTTATCAAAGAGCTATGACCACTATCTTCCATGACATGATGCATAAGAATATGGAAGATTATGTGGATGACACCTTGGCAAAATCTAAAAAAAGGGATACACACCTAGGTGATTTGGAAGTCATTCTAGATTGTATGGAATAGTTTCAATTGAGATTAAATCCTAAGAAGTGTGCATTTGGAGTCACCTCTGGAAAACTCCTCGGATTTATCATTTCAACTAAAGGAATAGAGGTGGACCCAGAGAAGGTTCAAGCAATATTAGATATGCCGCCTCCCAAAAACATCAACCAAATGAGGAGTCTTCAAGGATGCCTTCAGTCTATTAGGAGGTTCATTTCACAACTGGCTGATAGAGCTCAATCTTTTAATAAGACTTTACACAAAGGGGTTAAATGTGTCTGGAATGAAGATTGTCAGCAAAGCATGGACCAAATCAAGCAATACTTGGCCAATCCTCCAATCTTGATGCCTCCTATCCCAGGAAAACCACTCATATTGTATGTGTCAGCAATTGAATCTTCCCTGGGGGCATTATTGGCTCAACTTGATGATACTAGAAAAGAAAGATCTATATATTACATCAGTCGTACTCTTGTGTCATATGAAGTCAATTACACTAGTATTGAAAAATCTTGCCTTGCAGTGGTGTTTGCTTCCCAAATGTTGCGACATTACATGCTTGCACATACAATACACCTCATTGCAAAAATTGATCCTCTCAAATATTTTCTTGGTAAGGCTGCTCTCATAGGTAGAATTGCTAAGTGGATGATGATCCTATTAGAATTTGACATAGAGTATGTTGAGCGTAAGGCTATAAAAGGACAAGCCATTGCAGACCAATTGGCTGATTTTCCAATTCGAGACAAAGCACCCATTCAAGTTTAATTTCCAAATGAGCACATAATGTACATGACTGCAAGAACATGGAAGATGTTCTTTGATGGCTCTTTCATGCAAAATGGTTCAGGTGCAGGGGTGTTATTTGTTTCTCCTCATGGGTACACAATTCCTAAGTCCTACAAGTTATTATTCCCATGTACAAATAACATTGCTAAGTATGAAGCCTTGACAAATGGATTAAAAATGGCTATAGAATGGAGAATCACAGAGCTGTTAGAAAGTAAAGTCCACCAAGATAACTGAGAGGGGGGGGGTGAATCAGTTATCAGATAATTATAAATTTTAATATCTTCAATAGCATTTAACCATGTAAGTAATGCAATTACTAACCATACAAAGATATTCATACACAATGACACAATAACACAAGATATGTTGACTAGGGAACCTCTTGATCAAAGAGTAAACCCCGGTGGGAATGATGCCCATAAAAGATGCACTAATATGAATATTCCTTGTGAGAGGATGGACTCTGTTAGGAGTCTTATGAAATACATTTAGTACATATAAATCCCTGTTAGGAGATTTTGAATCCCTGTTAAAATATTCTAACCCTGTTAAGAGTTATGGAAGATAGAAGGACCCACTGCCCAAACAGCTTCAGGGTAAGATCACTGAACACACTGTCCAAATAACCTTGATATTATTCAGAAGAATAATATGAAATATGTTACCTCCTTACTATTCCAAACCGCACTCACTGCTACATCAGATCTCAATTCCAGATCTCTGAACTTCGCATGTCTTCCTTCACAATTTCACTTTCACAATCTCTTAGGCTCTTTTCTTCACTTCATGCTTACATTTGCATGCAACCAAACCATGCTCACACTTCTTTCATATCTCTCTACTACATACAATAAGGAAAAAAATTCCTTCCTTTATACCACACTCAAATAATTACAAATGAGTCGGCACATAATTACAAAATAAAGTTTCCATACGCTACATCAGAATTACATAAAATTGTCAGCTTCCAAATGTAATAACTCTTCACTCATGCGACCTCAAAGTTTGTGCTATGAACCACATCACCATCAATGTGTCTCAAACTTCCCTTTAACTGCACAAAACCAAATTCCATCCCGATTAGGAGATATCATCTGATTTCCACAAACCACTACTCAGGAACACTGCCTGAATACTGCTTTTACCAAAATGCTCATAACTTTCATGAATCAATGAATTACTATTTGTGCTCTTAACCATAGACATATAATATATTAAAGAGTATAACATCAACATCGCATACCTCTAACTACAATATCCCACGTGTGCTAATCAAAACATTGTCTGCTTCTCTGCTAGTCTTCAGAAGATCATTGTGTTGACATCAATGACAATCATAGTCATGAATGCAACAACAACTACTACAGAATGACTACCAACATCCATCATTCATTCCTAAAAATCTCCCCCATTGGCATTGATGGCAACATAGATGAAAAACATCCAATGTTCCAAAAATCCAATGCTGCTGCACTGTTGCACTGATACTCTGAAAGTTCTTCAAATCTTCTTCATCAAACAAACCTTGCTTAGTTATCCTATTAAGTTCTCTCCAAAAGATGGTACACATGGTTTTTCGTGTACACTTCTCCCCCATTGACATCAATGACAAAAATTTCATCACTATGTCAACAACAACTCAATGTCAAAAGACACTATTTCAGAAAATACATTCACACGAGTCCTCATGACTCAGCTCATATACACATACTCCCCCATAGAGGAAGTACCAACATTCAATCCAGAAAAAGATAGGGCTCATATACAACTGGATGGATGTAATCAACTGCATCATTACTCAAAAGTAGGCTGGGGCATAACCCCAAGCATACCTCTCAGATATTCAAATGTATCCTTAGGCAAAGGCTTTGTAAATATGTCTGCTATCTTTTCCTTTGTGCTTATGTACTCTAGTCTGACTTCTTTCTCAGCAACTTTCTCTCTTACAACATGATACTTGATCTCTATATGCTTAGTTTTAGAATGCAATACAGGATTCTTAGACATACTGATTGTGTTGGTGTTGTCACAATGTATGACAACATGCTCAACAAACTTAATTCCAATATCCTTCAACATCTGCTTCATCCAAATTATTTGGTTACAATTGTTTGCTGCTACTACATATTCTGCTTCTATTGTACTCTGTGAAATACAATTCTACTTCTTGCTCAACCAGGAGACCAATCTTCCTCCAAGAAAAAAGGCTCCACCACTGGTGCTTTTCTTATCATCAACACTACCTCCCCAATCAGCATCTGTATATGCACATAGGGTGAAATCATCATATTTTTCATACCACAATCCATAGTCCATTGTGCCTCTTAAATATCTCAATATCCTCTTTACTTCTACATAATGTGATTCTCTAGGTTCAGCTTGAAATCTTGCTACCATTCCAACTAAATGTTGTATATCCGGTCTAGTGTGTGTTAAGTACTGCAATCCTCCAATCATAGATCTGTATTTCTTTTGCTCAACTGCTGGTGTTTCATCTTTGCTCAATATTTTGTGTCCTATAACCATAGGTGTTCCAACTGGTTTACAGTTTTCCATTCCAAATCTTTTTAGCAAATCATTCAAGTACTTTGTCTGGCTAACAAAGATACCATCATTGTTCTATGTTATCTGTAATCCCAAAAATTATTTCATCTCACCAATCATGCTCATTTCAAATTCAGTCTTCATTTCATTAGCAAATTTGTCACTAGCTTCATCTTCTCCTCCAAAGATAATGTCATCAACAAAAATAACTATAACTAACATTCCATTTTCAATTTCTTTTGTGTACAGATTACTATCTGTTGTTCCTTTAGTAAATCTCAATTTCAACAAATACTTATCCAATCTAGCATACCAAGTTCTAGGTGCTTGCTTTAGTCCATATAAAGCTTTCTTCAGTTTACATACCATATCTCCTTCTTGAGTCAAAGGAAAACCTTTAGGCTACTCAATGTAGACTTCTTCTTCCAATTCACCATTCAGAAATGAAGACTTCACATCCATCTGATACACTTTGAATTTCTTAAAAGTTGCATAAGCCAAAAACATTCTTACTGCTTCAAGTCTTGCTACTGGTGCAAAGGTTTCTTCATAGTCAATTCCTTCTTGCTGCAAGTATCCTTTACATACTAATCTTGCTTTGTTGCTTACTATTTCTCCTTGTTCATTCATCTTGTTTCTGAATACCCATTTAGTTCCAATCACATTGTTGTCTTTAGGTCTGGGAACCAATTCCCATGTCTTGTTCTTTTCAATTTGATCTAGTTCTTCTTTCATAGCATTAATCCAATGTTCATCTTCACAAGCTTCATTAGTAGATTTAGGTTCAATTTGAGAAATCAAACATAAATGTACCTTATTTCTAGTCATAACTCCTCTATCCAAACTTCCAATAACTTGTTCAATAGGATGATGTCTAGATAGATACCTGTTCAGTGTCATAGTCACAGATCTTGCTTCAACTGTAGATTCTTCTCTAGTTTCTTCTCTGGTTTCTTCTGCAGTATGATTCTCATTCAACAATTCACTGTTAGTCTCATAGAATAATTTAGTAATTTCAATTTTAGGTTGAGGATTAGCTTCTTCATCAGATTCATAATCAAGCATTCTTTCCTAAATTTTAAACTTCTCATCAACTTTAACATTTGCGCTCTCAACAATAGTTTTAGTTCTCTTATTGTAACATCTATATACTTTGCTCTTCAAAGAGTATCCAAGAAAAATACCTTCATCACTTCTAGGATCAAACTTTCCAATATCATGATCTCTCTTTATATAACATTTGCTTCCAAAAATTCTAAAATACTTAACTGAGGGTGCATGTCCAAACCATAATTCATAAGGTGTCTTATTTGTATCTGCTCTGATTTGTACTCTGTTCATTGTATATATTGTTGTATTCACTGCTTCTCTCCAAAATGTCTTCGCCAAGTTATTCTCAAATAACATAGCTCTTGCTACTTTAGTTACTCACCTGTTTCTTCTTTCTACACTACCATTTTGTTCAGGTGTTCTAGGGGCTAAAAATTGTCTCTTAATACCATTCACTTCACAAAAAGTGTTAAACTCTCTAGAAGTAAATTCTCCACCTCTATCAGATCTCAAACATTTAATCTTCATTCTAGATTCATTCTCAACTTTATTCTTAATGATCTTAAACTTATCAAATGCTTTAGATTTTTCTTTCAGAAATGCAATCCACATCATTCTTGTAAAATCATCAACAAGAAGCATAAAATACCTTTCTCCATAGAATCCTCTAGTCCTAGTAGGACCACTCAAGTCTATATGAACAATCTCCAACTTCTATGTCGATGTGAACTTCTTACTAGGAAATGAACTTCTCTTATGCTTAGCCATCACATATTTTTTGCAAATCATGTTAGTAGGCTTCATAATTTTAGGCAAATCCCTTACTGCAAGTGTAGTACTCACTTTCACAATGTCATCAAAGTTTATATGACAAAACCTTCTATGCTATAACCAACTATCATCAATTTTAGTAATCAAGCATGTCATCTCAGTAGTATTCAACTGAAATACATTACCTCTGGTTCTAGATCTAGTTCCAATTAGACTTCCATCTTTATCCTTTATCACACAAGTTTTCTCAGTAAACCAAACTTGATATCCCTTATCCACTAATTGTCCAACACTCAAAAGATTATGTTTCAATCCATTAACAAAGTAAACATCATCAGTATTAGTCTTTCCATCAAGAGTAATAGATCCTATACCTTTAATCAAACAAGGTGCATTGTTACCAACTCTAACAACTCCATCATAATTATTAAACTTTATGAACTTCTTCACATCTCCAGTCATATGATGTGAACAACCATTGTCTATAATCCAATCATCTATCTTTTCAACTTGGGAAACTAATGTTTTTTCTTCTTTAACATCAGATTCAAAATTTTCTTCTTTAATTGCTACAAAACCTATTTCATCATTATTCTCAGTATCACTTTCACTCAAAGTTCTTTCTATACTAGCTTCAAGATCTTCATCATTAGCATAATAACATTCCTTAGATCTTCTAGGCTTGAAATTATTTCTGTACTTCTTAACTCTCTTAGGACATTTAGATGCAAAATGACCATATTCTTGACAAGTCCAACATTTAAAAATTTTCTTACCATCTGGTTCTCTTTTCACAAGCAAGGCAATACCTTCTTCAATCTTCTTATCTTCTTCATTTCTAGATATGTTGCTGCTGGCATAATCTCCACTCACACTGGTACTTCTTGACAAAGTAGGATGAATACTAAGAGCACTGAATGCTATCTCCATTCTAGGTAAGTCTCCTAATAACCTCAGGTTCATCTCTGTTGCTTCCAATCTTCCAAGAAGAGTCTCTCTTATAAATTTTGTAGTACAAGGTATAACTTGTTCAATCATTTGTGTTGTCTGCTTAAATACAAGAGTCAATGTCCTCAGAATTTTCCATATCACTTCATTCTTTGTCTTTGATCCTCCACAAGATTTTATTCCTGCAACAATTTCTGACATTCTACCAATATAGCTTCTAACAAATTCATCTTCCATCATTCTAATATCTTCAAATGCACATATCCAATTATGTAATCTAGCTCTTTTTGCATGTTCATCACCTTCAAAAGTAGAGTGTAAAGCTTTCCAAATTTCATTAGATTTCTTAAAACATTTTACCTGACTGTATTCATTCTCCGGAAGTGTTGTCAAGAGTGCTTCTCTTGCAAGTATGTTACACATGAATAGATCTACATCATCTTTAGAACTTGTTTCAAGACTGTCTTCTTCAATTATAGTCCTTTCATTCTTTGTAATCAACCAATAGCCTGGTCCTAAACACAATAGATGTGTCTTCATATTTTCCTTCCAGCTATCAAAATTTACTCCATCAAACTTAGGGCTTTCTTTCTTGAAATTCGCCATGGATCTCCTTAAGCTGTTAAACTTTCCTTTCAAGGACCTGTCGCTCTGATACCAATTGTTAGAAAGTAAAGTCCACCAAGATAACTGAGAGGGGGGATGTGAATCAGTTATCCGATAATTATAAATTTTAATATCTTCAATAGCATTTAACCATGTAAGTAATGCAATTACTAACCATACAAAGATATTCATACACAATGACACAATAACACAAGATATGTTGACTAGGGAACCTCTTGATCAAAGAGTAAACCCCGGTGGGAATGATGCCCATAAAAGATGCACTAATATGAATATTCCTTGTGAGAGGATGGACTCTATTAGGAGTCTTGTGAAATACATTCAATACATATAAATCCATGTTAGGAGATTTTGAATCCATGTTAAAAGATTCTAACCCTGTTAAGAGTTATGGAAGACAGAAGGACCAGTGCCCAAACAGCTTTAGGGTAAGATCATTGAACACACTATCCAAATAACCTTGATATTATTCAGCAGAATAATATGAAATATGTTACCTCCTTACTGTGCCAAACCACACTCACTACTACATCAAATCTCAATTCCAGATCTCTGAACTTTGCATGTCTTCCTTCACAATTTCACTTTCACAATCTCTTAGGCTCTTTTCTTCACTTCATGCTTACATTTGCATGCAACCAAACCATGCTCACACTTCTTTCATATCTCTCTAATACATACAATAAGGAAAAACATTCCTTCCTTTATACCACACTCAAATAATTACAAATGAATCGGCACATAATTACAAAATAAAAGTTTCCATACGCTACATCAGAATTACACAAAACTATCAGCTTCCAAATGCAATAACTCTTCACTCGTGTGACCTCAAAGTTTGTGCTATGAACCATGTCACCATCAATGTGTCTCAAAATTCCCTTTAATTGCGCAAAACCAGATTCCATCCCGATTAGGAGATATCATCTGATTTCCACAAACCACTACTCAGGAACACTGCTTTTACCAAAATGCTCATAACTTTCATGAATCAATGAATTACTATATGCGCTCTTAACCATAGACATATAATATATCAAAGAGTATAACATCAACATCACATAGCTCCAACTACAATATCCCATGTGCACTAATCAAAACATTGTCTACTTCTCTGGTAGTCTTCAGAAGATCACTGTGTTGACATCAATGACAATCATAGTCATGAATGCAACAACAACTGCTACAAAATGACTGCCAACATCTAGCATTCATTCCTAACAAGAGCTACATATTTATGGGGATTTGCAATTAATTATCAACCAATTTAATGAAGAATAGCAAACCAAAGATAAAAAAACTAGTACCCTACAAGAAAATGGTTGACTCATTGCGACAATATTTCACCTTTGTTACATTTCAACAAATCCCTAGAGTAGAGAACAAAGCAACTGATGCTATGGCTACATTGGCTTCACTTCTTTAGCTAGAACAACATGAGTCCATATTCAAATTCTTGGTGGAAGAGCTATGCTACCCTATCTATGACTCCCAAGAAAGCCAAGTTGTTTGTACCCTTATTGGTCATGAGTCATCTCGCTATGGTGCTATTTACTCATACCTTCATGATGGTACTATTCCTAAAACCTTCAACCATTCTAAATGAAGAAACCTAACCCAAAATGCCTCTCGCCACACCCTTATCTCTGGTGATCTGTATAGGAGGGGTTTAGATGGGACACTTCTTAGGTGTTTAGAAAAGGATGAGTCCAACCAAGCGCTAGCTAAAATTCATGAGGGAATTTGTGGAGGACATTCTAATGGTCTTTCCATGGCCCGAAGGTTGCTTAGGGTAGGGTACTATTGGCCTACCATGCAGACAGATGCAGTAGCTTTTTCTAAATCTTGCGAAAAGTTTCAGAAACATGGTAACCTGATACATGCTCCAGGTTGGGAGCTTATTCTTTCTATTTCTCATTGGCCATTTCAGCATTGGGCCTTTGACCTTGTTGGGTAGATTCATCCCAACTCATCAAGTGGACACAAATTCATTATCACTGCTACTGATTACTTTACCAAATGGGTAGAAGTTGTCCCACTTTCTGTTGCCTCAGGCAAGATAGTTTCTTTGTTTATTTTGAACCATATCATCTGTCGATATGGAGTGCCTTCTGAAATAATCACTGACAATGGAGGTCAGTTTAAAAAAAAGGACCTTAAACATCTCTGCAAAAAATTCAAGATAAAACAACATTGGTCCTCCATTTACTTCTTGCAAGGAAATGGACAAGCAGAGGCTTTGAATAAGACCATTCTTAAAATTCTCCATAGAACAGTTCACAAGAATGGTCGAGATTGGCATCTATAGATAAATCCAACCTTTTGGGCCTATAGAACAAGTATTCATACTCCAACAAGGGCTACTCCTTTTGTCGTCACTTACGGTGTTGAAGCAGTGTTACCTTTAGAGGTGGAGATTCCTTCACTTAGAGTTTCCCTTAAAGGTTTAGTGACAGATGAAGACTATCATGCCATGAGACTCCAAGAACTAGAACTTCTAGATGAAAAGTGTAAAGCATCTTTTGATCACATGAGAGTTTACCAAAAGCGTATGTCCAAAGCATTTAACAAGAAGGTTCACCCTCGAGAATTTCAAGTGGGGGATCTTGTCCTACAAGAAAACCCTAAGAACCAACAACATAGAGAGAAAAAGGGCAAATTCAAACTTAATTGGCTTTGGATCATACATCATTACTATTGCTTTTGGTACAGGTCCTTATTTACTATCTGATCGAGAGGGGGAACAGCTCCCTGAGCCTATCAATGTCTTGCACCTGAAGAAGTTCTATCCATGATGCCTATTCTGTCTGGGGGAATCCTTTGTACATACTTATTGATCCTGAAAAAATTCCAAAAAAATTCATATATGATGCTGAAAATCCTAAAAAGCATATAAAGTCCTGAAAAAATACAAAAAAAATGAAAAATCAAAAAATCTCCAAGTGGTGAAAACCTGGAAACAAGTGCTACTTGAGGCCTTTGCACCCTTGTCTTTTAGCATGCGTCCTCAACACTTAGCCTTTCTCCATCTTGCTTTGACCTTGTTGCCTTGGTTTGGAATTGGTCTTTGTCTTTGTCTTGGGGGCATAATTGTGTTAGCTTTGGTCTCTAGGATGCGTTGGTCTTTAAGACATCTTGCAAACAATGTTTTTTAACACCACCCCAAACTGTGTTTTTCAATACTACCCTAGCGTTAAGTGTTTCTCAACACTTATCAGATATCTTACCCGCAGCCTAGAATGATATCTTACTGGCAAATGTGATACTCAAAGTTTGACTCTATGACCTACACACACACACTTAAACACTCGACTCGTTGAGACTTGTTTGACTTTATTTCTTTGTGTGTTGTATATGATGATTTCTTTGATGAGTGTTCTATCCCTAATAGTTTTCGATAATGCTGAGCTAGAAGACTGGGGGCATGAGGACATGTTTTATTGCTTTTTCTGCTTGTGGGTATATTTTGTTGGTCCTAACTGTCATTAGCATTTATGCTTGTTCCACTTGACATTGGGATCTACAAGGTATTATCCTTGACTATTTTCGCAAGTGCATACTTCTAGCCATCTTGACTTTCCTTGTGTCTTGATGCAAGTATAATCTTGCTATATTAAACTTAGGTAATCTCACTGCACTAGTCATCTTGACCTATATGTCTTTGATGGGTGAAAGCACAAACCTGTGTCGTAGTAGAGGACAAATAAGGGGGTTTCGGCTGGAAGGGATTTGGCCAGACGTGGTTCGGCCAGAACATGTTTGGCCGAACTCATGTGGCAGCCGCGAGGCGCCAACTAGTGCCTATGTGCCAAGGGGGATTTGGCCATAACCCGTTCAGCCGAGCCATGTCTGGCCGAAACGGGTTCGGCCGAACCATTCAAAAATTATAAAAGGCAAAAATTGCCCTCCGGAGCTCATTTGTTCACTAGCGCCTTGCGGATTTTGCGGAGTGCTTAAGATGATTTCGGGCGAACCAGGTATGTTTTTTTTTTAAAAAAAAATTTAATGTTTTTTAATAGTTTTATTATTTTTTAATTTGTTTTTTTAAATTTAAATAAAATTGTTAATTTTTTAAAATGTGCTAAAATAGTTAATTTATTTTTCTAATTTAAATAAAATAGTTAATTGTTTTTTTAATTTAAATAAAATAGTTAGTTTTTTTTTTAATTTAAAAAAAATAGTTAGTTTATTTTTTTAATTTAAATGAAATAGTTAATTTAGTTTAAATTTAATATGTTTAAATTGATTTTATTTTTAAATTTAACATAGTTAAGCATAGTGAAACATAGTTAACATAGTTAAACATGTAGTTAACATAGTTAACCATAGTTAAACTTAATAACATAGTTAACATAGTTAACCATAGTTAATCTTAAGAACATAGTTAACCATAGTTAATCTTAAGAACATAGTTAACCATAGTTAAACTTAATAACATATTTAACCATAGTTAATCTTAAGAACATAGTTAACATAGTGAACATAGTTAATCATAGTTAAACTTAAGAACATAGTTAACTATAATCCTAACTTTAATCCTAGAACCCTAACATATTATAGATAATCTTAACACAAATTGTAACCCTAAACCTTGATCATACTCATAATTGTAACCATTAACCTTTAACTCTAACCCTAACAATTTAATCCTAACTATAACCCTAAATATTAATTGTAACAATAACCAAAACCCTAACCCTAACTATAATCCAAAGCCTAACCGCAATCCTAAGTGTAACCATAATTCTAACCCTAACCCTAAACAAATTTCTAACCCTAACCATAAACCTAACCCTAACATTAAACCTTAGCACTTAATCCTAAATGTAACTATAACTATAACCAAAAGCCTAAACCCCAACCCTAACCATAGTCATATACTCATTAAATGCTAAACCCTAATCATAAATGCTAAAATATAATTAGAAATGGTAAACCATAATTATAAACCTAAACCAAATCCTAACTATAAAATTTTAATCTTAACATTGATCCTAAGCTTGATCCTAACACTAACCCAAACTATATTCTTAGGTTTAATGTTAAACCTTTATCCTAACTCTAACCACAATCAAAATCCTAACCCTAACCATACTACTAACCATGGTGTATTTACCCTAACCTTGATGATATTCTTATCCTACGCCCCAATCACAACCCTAATCAATATCCCAACCTTAACCATAATACTAACCACAATGGAAACCATAACCCTAACGATAATCCTAATCCTAAGCTCTAATCTCATCCATTATACTATCTACGATGTGTGTCTTTACCCTAACCATAATCCTAACCTTAAACCCTACACCTAATCCTAATCTTAACCCTACACATTGATCACAACTGTAACTATAACGATAAACCTAACTCTAACCCTACCAATAATATTATCTATAACCCTAAATTAGTCAACATAAAATTAGATAACTAATTACTAATCTAATTAGTGAACATAATTAGATAACATAATTAGATAACTAATTACTAATCTAACAAAATTTTACTAATCTAATTAGTGAACATAATTAGATAATTAGATAACTTAACCCAACTATAATGTATAATTATATTCAACATCAAGAACCTAACCTCAACCTTAAAAAACCATAAATTTGTAAACTAAAACCCAATGTAAATACTTGTGCAAATTAATCATAGTTATAACCCTAACCTTAATTAGTCAACATAATTAGTGAGTTCATAATTACTAATCTAACAATTTTACTAATCTAATTCTAAGTGAACATAATTAGTGAACATGTAATTAGATAGCATAATTAGATAACTAATTACTAATCTAATTAGTGAACATAATTAGATAACATAATAAGATAACTAAATTTTACTAATCTAATTAGTGAACATTATTAGTGAACATAATTAGATAATTCTAGATAACTTAACTAGAATATAATTAGTGAACATAATTAGATAACTAGAATAATTAGTGAACATAACTAGATAATTAGATAACTTAACCCAACTATACATAATTATATTCTACATCAAGAACCTAACCTCAACCTTAAAAAACCATAAATTTGTAAACTAAAACCCAATGTAAATAATCACATGCAAATTAATCATAGTTATAACCCTAACCTTAATTAGTCAACATAATTAGTGAACATAATTACTAATCTAACAATATTAGTGAACATAATTAGATAGCATAATTAGATAACTAATTTATATGCATGTTTAAATTTATAGTTCATGTATGCACGTTTAAATTTGTAGTTCATGTATGCACGTTTAAATTTGTAACATGTATGTTTCTTAAATTTGTATGTACATGCATGCAGTGATCTCTATATATATATTCAGATTGTTTATCTATTACACATGGCATCCGGTAGAGCTTCCATAGATTTTGGTGAGGCTAGTGTTCATGGGGAGGTGGTAGTGCTTGTAGTCGTAGCTCTCATGCATCAGCTGATACAGTTGAGGCTAGATAGAAGTTATTTGCAGATACTATTGACAGATTGCGACGAGCACTACAGATTTTGGAGGAGACGTTAGTTTCATCCACCACTGTCCCTAATAGGGATAGGGTGAATGTTATTAGAGATGAGTTGTTATGTATGATTGACATTGTTCAATCATACAACCCATATGATGAGATTAGTGCTCATAGATTCTATACTTCTTTGTCTCGCAGTGTCACTGGCACTGTGAAGTACAACACCATTGATACACTTGTTACCACCCTTATGGTGAAGGGTATGTTTCCTCATTATTTAGATAAGAAGAAGGTGAGAGGATATATGGTGATGAGATGTGAGGATGACCTTGTGGGACCCTTCATATATCCTCAATGGTTGGCCTCGCAGCACAGGTGGCCCCAGAAGGATGAGCTGCCACTATATTTCTGCAAACAATTGTATGAAAAATTTCATTTGCATCTAGATGTTGATTATACAAATATTCCCAGTTATGTTGGGCAGGGGAAGGGAAGATTATCTGACAGGTTTAGAGCACCTGATGCCCCTGTGCTCACTGATAAGTGGGCAAGGGTGGGTCCAAACCTTTTGGTCGTACCAAAAGGTTTGGAAGTAGCAAGAGGGGCTGCGACAGATGAGAGGCTAAGGACTGATGTGTATTCTAGCATAGCTACTATCGCCACATAGGTTCAGGAGATGTCATTTGATCATGTGGGTAGATATGTATTACGTTCACGTTCAGCCATTCCTACACCTACACAGCCTGGTGCATGATGTAGTGGTGGTGACTTATATGATATAGTTGACATACCATCTCCTCTAGAGGTTGTAGCTATATCAGATATGGACCATTTGCGACACATGAGCGCATGTTTATCCAATGATTTACTTTCGGCATATCAAACCATACAGATGCTTAGTGGGATGTCACTTGGGGAGGTTCCTGCATTTGTTAGGACATATAGTGCTCAACAGACTACACCACCCATAGGTTCTCAGCAGTGTACACCACCCATAGGTCCTCAACAGACTACAACACCCATAGGTCCTCCGCCTACTGCACCACCCACAGGTCCTTCACCTACTGCACCACCACCTACAACTCTTCATCAGACCACTCAGAGCACTTCATCAATGCGTCGAGGTCGTCAGCTCTTTACTATTGATCCTTTGGATATACCATGTGATTCGAGAGACTGGAGTGCTATTGGTAGAGCATTAGGGGGTCTGATTGGTGTTGTTCCACCTAATGCACCTGGATATGGAGATTTACAGACTCCACGTGATCCTATCAAGCATGATACACAGGTATATCGAGATGTTTGTTCAAAAAATTAATTTTTCTATGATCATAAGTATTTAAAATTTATTATATATGTACATGATACATATGTGTGACATGTATTTTGTTTATTGTACACAGACATCAGGAGGAGGTGGAGTGGCATCAGGAGGAGGTGGTGCACCGACATTGGGTCACGGATCTGGACAGGGCCCTAGTTGAGTGTCTATATTTCATGTGACATTTCATATTAGACATTTCATTTTAGACTATTTCATATTAGATATTTCATGGTTATATATCCAGTTACATGGTACATATGGTTATATGCTTATAGAGTTACATGTGGTATATGGTTACATGGTTATATGGTTACATAACATTATTAGACTTATTACATATTTCATCTTTTAGACTTATTTCATATTTTAGACTTATTACATATTTCATCTTTTAGACTTATTTTTTGTGTACACGTGTTAATGTATGTACATTATATATTATGCCATGTATAGTTAATGTTATTTCATCTTTTAGACTTATTTTTGTGTGCATGAACTAGATGTATGTACATTATGTTATATGTCATGTACTTTTAATGTTATTTTAAATATTTGTAATGTCTTAAGGTGAGTTAATTAATCATTTGAGTACATACAAATTAATTAAGTACTTACATAACTACTTTAAAACTAAAATAATTAAGTAGTTCATGATTAATGTACATACAAATTAATTAAGTATTTGTAACTACTTAACTAAAAATTACATTATTCTAATTAGTGCACATAATTAGATAACTAATTAGATAACATAATTAGATAACTAATTACTAATCTAATTACTTTAATCTAACAAAATTACTGTTCTAATTAGTGAACATAATTAGATAGTTCATAATAGATAACTAATTACTAATTTGACAATTACTAATCTAATTAGTGAACATAATTAGATAATTAGATAACTTAACTAACAATTACTAATCTAATTAGTGAGTTCATAATTAGATAACTAATGTTATTTCATCTTTAACTAACATAAAATTAACTAATCTAACTAACATAATTAGTTAACTAATTTGTTATTTCATCTTTAACTAATCTAATTAGTGAACATAATTAGATAACTAACTAGATAACATAATTAGTGAACATAATTAGATAACTAATTACTAATATAATTAAGTTAATCTAACAATTACTAATCTAATTAGTGAACATAATTAGATAGTTCATAATAGATAACTAATTTTAAACTAATCTAACAATTACTAATCTAATTAGTTCAAACATAATTAGTGAACATAATTAGATAACATAATTAGTGAACATAATTAGATAATTAGATCTAACTTAACTAACAATTACTAATCTAATTAGTGAACATAATTAGATAACTAATGTTATTTCATCTTTTTAACTAACGTAAAATTAACTAATCTAACTAACATAATTAGATAACTAATGTTATTGAACATCTTTAACTAACATAAAATTAACTAATCTAACCGACATAACTAACTAATCTAACTAAAATTTTAACATAATTAAAGTAAAACATATAATTAACTAAAGCATGATTACATACATACAGACATAAAAACATATTTGCTATATATATGAGCTCAAACATGAAACTTCAAGCTAGATAGAGTTCAAATATGAAAGTACAAGAGCTACAAAAGGAAGTTTATTCAGAAGCTTATAGAGTTCTAAAGCTCCTGATACATATAGTCTGGATCCGCTCTATCTTTTATTATCTCCAAAAGTTTTTCATGTTCTTCAATAGACAACCTCCACTTCTGAATTTTGGCACCTTGTTTTTTTGGCAATGCTTCGAATTGCAGCTTTGTTGCTATAACCAAGTGATTGTAATGTATAACTTTTTTGTCAGACATGTATTCCTCAAATTGAACACCATTTTTGTCAACCTTTTTTTGCTGATAATAGGTTCCTTCAATAGCAACTGAACCAGTTGGATATGTTTGTTCATCATCATCTATAATTTGTTCTGTCAACTTGTATTTTGATTTCGTGCATCTTAGTAGATAATAATCTACACTTTCTATATTGTCAGGCTCCGCAACTACAACAAAAATATCACCTAGATACAAATGGATTCTATTAAAATTAAACATCACTTAAATATGATAAATTAAAATTAAATAAAAGAATATGTATATGCACGCATCTGTAACAACTAGATTAGAGACACGCTCATAATCAGTTGAATATATAGGATCATGAATGTTTATGTTAATGTCATCATCTTCATAAGGAGGCATTCTGATTAACTCCTTCATATCCCATCGTGAAACATATCCATTTGCAAATTCTCACATTGACTTAATGGATTGTCCTCAATGCAGTGAGCACAAAAACATGATTTTTCTCTTACTTGAATCAAAATAGGCTTGTGTTGTCCTGTAGTGATCAATTGATGTAAACTTCTAATACCAACAATTCTTTGACAATTGTAAGGATTAGATCGGTCTATATCTGTTACAAATATGAAATAAAAGTTGTACATTTTTAAATCAGTTCAATTGTGAAAAGATAGACATGAACACGAAATTAAAATTTTATGTAACAAAATATAAATTACCTTTCACTTCCCAAAAATAACGTTTGTTGTATTTGGTGTCCCGAGGAGCAAAATGACTTTGACACCATTCAATAATTTTCTTTGAATTGTCTATCATGTTACCTATGTATATTTTTGAATTATCAGTTTAAAGAAAATAGATCTAAGCTAAAATTTTAAATTATTTGAAATTCATATATATATATATATATATATATATATATATATATATATATATATATAACTATTGAACATCATGTGTACCTGCAAGTTCATGTTGGCAAAGTGCACGCTTCACACATGCTCCTGCTCCATCGTGCTCTCCTTTTCCATGTCCACTTTCAAAGAAGTTCCACAAAAATTTAACATTACATCTAGCATGTTGCATGGCTAGCCAATTAAAGGCTTTTGTAGATTTAAATTGTCCTGCAAAATTAAGTTGCACATGTGCATACATACATGTCATCCTTTAATGATTTAACAAAAAATGAAATGAAAATGAAAATAAATTGAAGTATCAATACACATACCTGCACAACCATCAGACCAAATCCAATGTTGCGAAGCCTTTATCCCGCGATTTGCAATGTCTTCAAAAAACATTGCAAAACAATGAGCCACATAGCTCCTATCATGAACCTTATCATCACTGATATAGAAATGAACCTCCTTGATGATAATGCGTTCATTTGGATCGGGACTTTTTACCTCATCCAAATCATATTGTGCATGTCTATAGGTCACTTGCACAAATATTACAATCTGATCAGAATGATAATATTGAGCTTGAAGCTCTTTTTGAGGGGAAAATGTATAGTTCTCAGCAAAATCTACAATTGAAAGAATACAACCAAGTGGAAAATAATCTTTCGAATCACAAAACTGTTTAGCTTGCCATCATGCACCATGACAATGCTAGATATGTGGATAAATGAGAGTACAAAATCTGGTCATAAACTCAAGGTAGGGCAATTCACTCTCCTTCAAAATAATTTTTTTTGGATTCATCTCCGCTCCTTGTTTGATATGTCTCATATTCAAATCTTTTCCACAAAACTGGTGTTGAAACATTAATATTGTCAATTTGCAATGGAAATTTATGCAAATCTCCACAATCACTGCATGCATTCTTTATACACTGTACTTTGAACTCATCTAAATCTTCTTATTTATCACATAAAATAGATTTCACAAATTGTGTCATACTTCCAGGGATGACCATATTTGAATCAAGAACTGCCATAACTTTTTTATATGATTGCAGGTATAGATGAAACTCAACAAGATTTTGACAACAACAAGTTTCACGAACCTTATTTATGCGTACAAAGCAAGGGCGCAACCTCTCAAACATTCTTTGACATATTTTCAAATCTGAAAATTCTTTCTTGAATTCTTCAAATAATTCACTTTGTGTTGTATCTATAAAATATTTTGGATGTGCAATTTTCATACCAGTCTCTTCATCTTTCATCTATATTGTATCTCTTCTATTAGAAGAAACATGAGAGTGAGCGGTCCAATATTCAATGACTAGTTTTTTTACATCTTCAGAAATTTTGTCTTTTCGAGGAAGCCTACAAATACTTACCCAATTTTGTTCAATGTTTTCATCTAACATATTTCTCTTCCTGATATATCTTTGAATAGTTCTTCTAGATACATTTAGTAAATTAGAAATTACATTCACTTGCTTTCTCTGTGTCAACCTCGTACTAGATAAAGTAGTCATAATTGCTCTACGTGCAGCACTTAAATCAGCTCCTCGACTTGAGTTATTAATGTTATTCAATGCATCTTGCAAATTTTGAACTATTGTTCGATTTACATTGTCTCCTGAGTTTTTCTTGTTGTCAACACCCAACAACTCCAAAATAGGAGTCATTTTTTTTTTCCTGAATAACTTAACAAATAATTGAGCTCTTCCAACCATACTTTTATTTTCAAAGTATTCATCCCAAAGTTTTTTGCAATGATTTTTAATTGTACTTTCAAAAAACATTTTTTCTGATGAAAGTTGACTGAAAAGTGAATCCTCATTCATCTCATTCAAATTGCCCATGCCAAAAGATATATTTCCACCTCTGGAACTACCAATTTGTTCCCCTGTTTCAGTTGCATCTTCTTGAATATCAATAGGTTCTTGCTAATCTTCTTCAATATCAATAGGTTCTTGCTGATCTTCTTGAACTTCAACAGGTTGATCTTGATTATCTATTTTTTGATATTTTTTGTCATCCTTTGTTCAATCATATTTTATGATTCTATTTCTTTTATTCCCCATTTGCAAAAATTGTTTAGATTCAAGTTTTCCAAAGCTTTCACAATTCTTAAATTCAATATCAGAGCTAAAATTTGTAAACCTGTATATCGAATACTGACCAAAATCCTGTTAACCAAAAAAATTGAATAAAATTAAAGTCATAAAAATCATTAATAAATATAAATCTACAATAAATTTCACATGCAATAACTAAATATCAAATAAAAATCATTAATAAATTAAAAAAAACTATTAAAAAACACTTAATTTAAAATAAAAACTATTTAAATCTTACAAATAAAATTAAAATAATTTATAAATCTCAAAAAACTATAATAAAAAAAATGATTTTATTTAAAAAACTAAAAAAAAATCAATTTTATTAAAAAAATGGGTAAAATTGAGATTTAGGGGCTTAGCCCACATGTGACCGGGTTTGGTCACCAAACTGGCTGTAGGGGTTCTGGCCGAACTGGATTCGGCTGAACCCATCTATGTGGCATCCCACATGGCAGCCAAGTAAGCAAAAATTGGGATGACTCAGAAGTTCTCACTTCTAGGCTTCAATTCTCTATCAAAATTTACCTTTCTGTAAAATCTAAAAATAGTGTTTTCTAGAGCTCGGAGTCAAGATTATAATCATATAATTTTTATCATGTTTTGATTCCATATAATATATTATAAATTGAATTTACTTCAAGTAGGTATTTTAACATTTAAGAACACGCTCGTTCGAAAAATATTAAAAATATCAAATCATGTTAGAAAAATTAAAACTTTATATTTAACACTAGAGGAGAGAGTCCTCTTCAATAATATGTAATTTTTTTAAAAAATGGTGTAGATTTGATAGGAAAAAGTTAACGCGAACTAAAAACTATTGATTTCGGGTAACACCGACTTTGGATAGTTATAATAGACAAAATATATACTGAAATGCAATCTTTATTTTTTTATGCACTAGCTATACATGTCATCTAAAACATATTATGAAATTGGAGTAAAAAAATATTATTTGCATAAAATTTGATAACGCGGACTAGACCCTAGATTTTCAGCATATTTCAGCAATAAAAATATGGACTTAAAAAATTAAAAAACTATGTCAAATTTTATTCAAATTTTTTTAAAAAAATTATAAGTATAAACTTCATCAAATTTTACACATTTCATTAGTTTACATCATCTTCAAATTCTAAACACAAATGCCACTTTTATATCATCAAAGTTTAAAAATTTGTATGTTGTTGTCCATTTCCTTTATAAAAGGGTGACACAGGTTTGTACTTTTACCCTGATGCTTAGGTGGGATTCCCACATATCTATCTAAAATGGATCATATTCAGATCCACATAGTCATACTAGTGTGTATTGTATGATCTTGCGACACTACCAATAACGCTCGATGATGAATATTAGAGTCTAAAAGCTTTGTGACCTTGCAAGTAAACCACTTTTCATAGTAGCTTGCATTCTTAGGTTCATGATTAATTTAGTTTTGCATCTTGCATATGGAGAGAGCTCTCCTTTCATCTTTCAAAAACTTTTCAATCAACTGCGCTCATCTTTCGCTTCTTCTCAATCATGTCTTTCGCTTCTTGTCTATAGCATTTTGACTTTTTGACCTAATTTTCAAAACATCTCGGAATTGCGTGAAAATTGTACCCCTGGCTAATTTCAACATCCTGGATCCATTTTTGGGATTGAAATCAAAATTTGAGTTCATCTTGATAGTCAAAATTGCATTTCTATTTTTTTCTCCTTCTTTTGCGCAGTTGACTAACCATTTGAGGCCTGATCCTTCGATCTTTGTTGGGGCACCTTCATTTCTTCATCCCCATCTCTTTCAAACTCCTAGTCTCTCATTCATTTTCATTCACTTCAACTTCATTTTTATCCTATATCTTTCTCAATCAAACCTAGCCAAACTGGGGCATGTCTTCACTGCTTGATGGTTATCCTATCATCTTTTCACCTTCGATCATGATTTCTAGTGACTTGATCAAGTTTATCAGTCTGCTATTCTCCTCTACCTAATTTTAATTTCGATCCTAAGGGGGCAGTACCTATCAGCTTCAATCTTTGATTCAGCTTTATCAATCAGCTCAACTTGAGATTCTTATCTCTTATTTGAGACTTGATTATCACCTAGCTATATAGGTGTTGGTCTTGTCTTTTAGCTTATCTTTGTCAGCTTTTGCTTATGTTTGTCCTGATGTGTTCCCATCTGTCGAACACACATCTGGGTTGTTTTGTGATCCCAGCTCGACCTCACATTTCAATTCTATTCTTTGACCACATGTGATCCCAAATCGATCTCACATTAGTCAAAGAGGGGTAAATGTATGCACCCTAAAATGGTCGCCTAGACGTTGGGCCCCCATTCAGCAATTTATCAAATCCTTGAATCAATATTTTCAAAAATCAACATTTTTTGATTATATCAATTTCCTTGATCAAATCTTGGTTTTATCATTTTTTATTATTCTATGGGGTAAGCATCTTATCCTAAGTCTTTATTTATTTAAAAAGAATTTCCTCCCCTTTTATTAAATAAAAAGCCCCTCACTTTTCCTCTTATCCTAAGTTGCACAAATAAAATATTATTCTTATTTTATAAAAAGAAGAAAAGCACTTTTTGTCTCATATGGACACAAAAGTCAACTCTTATTTTCTCATTGGAGGATATTTGTGCACATGGATTGCTCCTCTTTCAAGATCCACCCTTGATTAAATCTTTTGCCTCTTAATCTCCATGGTCCATTCCTTTAAAAGGAGAGCTATTTTCTCATTCTTAGATCCCCAACTTTTATACTAATCTTATGCTATAGGATTTCTTGGAGACTTTGGAGCTCTTGGAGATCATTTTATCATTTTAGTTTCATTTCTTGCATCATAGCTTTCATGGCATCTAGCTTAGTTTCCTTTATGCTTTAGGTTAGCTCACATAGCTTAATTAGCAAGGATTTGTAATACTTTCATTTCCATAGCTTAGCTTGCATTTTCATTCTTAGCATAGCTTGCATTGCATTGCATTTTCATTGATTCTTGAGGATATTGGCATTCTTGCCCTTGTCTCTTTGAATCTCCCATTGTGTGGTTTACTAGCAAGGTTGCATGCTTCAATAGCTCTAGCTGAGAGCACCATCAACATCCTTGTGAATCCATGCCTAGGGAGCTCTAGGTCACTTTCTCAAGGTTTCATATTCATGGATTCCCTTGGAAGTAATGGCTTAGAGAAGTGCACTATTTAGTGTGTACAATTCCTACAGTTGCTCCTAATGATAATTGCATTCCTACAGTCATGGTTGCTTGTGATTCAATGTAGGAGGATATTCATTGTCTTCTAGACTAAGTTCCATGGGATGGCTACTTGACAAACATTGCAAGTTTGTTTGTGGAGTCCTACATTGAGGATTTGGGATACTTCATTGATGACATTCATCTTCTCTTTGATGAGGTTGATCCTTATTCATTTGTTGTGAGGGAGCATGTTGACCCTCATCTTCATTCTTCACTTGATCATTCTTTTGAGTTTGACATGATTGTGGATCCTTTAATACAACATTTGGAGGAGGTCTCTTTTACTTCAGAGAAGATATTTATCTTTGGAGATTGGTATTCATGAGTCTCAAACTTCACTTGAGATGACACATTGCATGGTTCAAGTTGATCATACTCATGTGTTGGAGATTCCTATTCAAGTTCCTAATACTTCATACATCTTGAGGATTCTTCCTAGAGATTGGAGAGGATTCATCAGTACACCTATGGCATTGTTTCTTCCTAAAGGGAGGAACATCATTCAGTTTTCTTAGTGCAGTTTCTACATTGATCTAGATGCACCTATCATGGGTGTACATTCTACATTTAGGGGGGATTCCTTTCTTTTATTCTTACTTCTTCATTTGAGGAGGCATATTTATCTTTGGAGTTTGATCCAACTTCTTACATGGATCAGTTATCATTGGTTCTTTCCTTGTCACCTTCTATTGGATATGTTCCTGATTAGTTTGTGGCATCTTCATCAACCAAGGACATGGTGATACATGGGCATACTTCAGAGACATCATACTTCATTTGGATTCTCCTTCCTTATTCCTATCTACAATGGGAAGCCTTCTTGCATCTGTACTTGATGTATCTTCTTCCTAAGGGGAGAAATTTTATCTGTAGGCATTGGACTATGTTTTGCCTCCAAGAACTCACCCTCCTTAGAGGAGATTATTCATTATGGGGGGGATATCATATCTCTTTGTTTCATTCCATTAGGGGAGTTCTTGCTTGTATATACATGAGGTATGTTGTTATGGGGGGGTCTTGATTACTCCATCCATCCATGCATCTTGTTTATTTTTCATCTCTCTTTTTGGGGGAGGATTTTTCCCGTGAGGTTTTCCCTCTTTCTCCACTTAATGAGAGATTACATTGCATATATTTTGCACTTTCATATTGTACATGGGTACCTAATATGGTCAAGTAGCCGGGACCCATCATGCATTGTGAGATTAAGTGCATTCCCCTAAGTTGCACTTAAGGGGGGGGGGGGTGTTGGTGTAATTAATTATTCACTAATTACACGTTACTTAAGTTTACTTAGGATAATGCATTTTCATATCAGTTGTCATTGAGACACCTAGGAGTTTGCATTTCATTTTAGCACATGGTGTAGGAGAATTTCCACTTTATGTGTGAGACCCACCTTTTGTTCTCTTATCACATTATCATCCTCTCATTATTGCACATATTTTTTTGTACAATGGAGGATGATCCACCTTTGGTGTACATGTGATTACACATAGTGTGATTGATAGGTTATCATTTGTATCTCTCCTAGTTATCATGCATTTCCTATATATTCAAGAACATCTACTTGTATTCATTTAATTGGTTTTGTATCTATTTCATTATTGATCAATATTGAATCAATCTTGATCATATCATATTTGTCTCTCTTGCGCTATTAATTTAACTTCTAGATCTTAGCATTTTCATTCTTTGCCTTAGGCAAATTCTTACAGTTTTGTTCCTTATTTTTGGTCTACCTGGAGATGTGGATTCTCATTGTTCCTACAAGAGACATGCATACCTAACAAGAGCCAACATTGGAAATTCCAAATTTTTGTGTTCATGTTCTCCTTTTTTGTGCTCCATAATATTACCCACCTTATCATTCCTTTTGGTCCATTGTTTACAACTGATGAGAGAGATCTTACATGGCTCATATTTGCCCCTTTTTCCTTATTCAAGTTTCCCTTTATTTCTAAAGATCATAAAAATTGACTAAGTGTTCAATCCTTTGAGGGTTTGATGTTCATTCTTCTATTGTGATTCCCCCACCATTAACAAGGCTTACTACCTCTTTCATTTTGAAAATTGGACTAAGTCCAAGTTTGTCAACTTATTTTATGCTTTATGAACTTTACAGTTTGGTGAAATTGATGTCTGTTGAAGTGTAAGTTTCAAAATATTTTTAGTTTGATGTGCTTGGTTTGAGAATTGTTTAGTTCATTGAAACTTAGTTTGACTGAAAGAAAGTGTTTCAAAGGGTCTTCTAGTAAGACAAAGGAAAATAATCTAATAATTTTTTGACTGAATAGGGTGTAGTTAGTGTATAGTAGGAAATCAGGGGGCAAATAACATGAAAAAACAAACCACCACAAAAGCCATATTTCATGTAAAAAATCCTAATCCACCCAATAGAGAGATCAAATTTAAATGCAATAATTATGAACATAAATTCAAAATTTCAAACCCAATGCATACACTTGACAAGACTCCATTGTTTCTTCTTTATTCTACTCTAATGTTGCTCTCAGAAATTTAATGCACAATCATAATTGAAAGCTTAAAATGACAATGATATGATATGAGCAAAGATTCAAATATTTGTGGTTGCAAAAATTGAACAAATTGATCACAATTTAGAGGCAAATAAGATTGACTTGAAACTTGAGACAATCGACAACTATGATCACATGAGAGGGGGAGTTAAGTGAGGACAAATGGGAAAGTTATTATAGTAAATAAAGGAGAAAGTGAGAATTGGGAAGAGTTAAGTGGAGGACATAATTAATAAGTGAGAGTTAGAAGTGGAGAAGAAATAGAAAGAAGATAGAGTTAAGTAGGAGGGAAATTAGCATGAAAATGAGTTAAGTAAAGAGAATTAATAAATAAAATTTATTAAATCCTGTACATGTTAGAAATTTAGCTAATTAAATAAAATGAGTTTATTTAATAATGGAGGTGATATGAAAAGGGAATAAATAAATAATAACATTTATTTATCTTCTAGAGGAAAAGTCAGGACATGGGACCCAAATAATTAAATAATTATTTGACCCTAGGGACAAATTAGGGAAATTAAGTGCCAAAGAGAGATGGGGATCAAATAATTACCAAACTTATTTAATTGTAAATATGGGAAGATTGACTTAGGTCAAATTGGCAAGAGGTGATCAAATTAGAGGACATAGTTAATTATTAAATAAATTATTAAAATTATTTAATTAAGGGTCAAATAACATTAAATGAATAATAAAGATCAAATGACTAACATAAAGGAAATGTTAGTAAAGAACATTGCCCCAAACGGTAACCAATTTTTAGTGTCTACAGTAAGATCTTTTCAATGTCTTTGATAGTTCACAAACCTTTTGGTTGACTAAGTTTGTCAAAATAAAATTTTGTCGATAAACTAGGTTGTTGAAAGTTAGTTTCATTGAAGGATGAAAATAATTTTTTTAGTCTAGGTGCTAGCTCATGAACTGTTTAGTCTATCAATGAGATGGTTCAATGAAATGTGTCTTCACCAAAGGAGGAAAATAATAGGCATTCTCTAATAGTCTCAGAGGTCTATGAATCTCTTGGTTTGGAATGAGCTTTTTAATAAAGAGGAAAATTGGCTAAGTTCCTTGTTGTCGGGTATTGGCGATCAAATAATTCTTGTTCTAAATAGTTGGTATGTGTTATAAGGGAAGCTTGATCTATAACTCCCAATGAGTTATCATCTTGTGAAGGTAGAAGTTTTATTATCATCTTTATAATATTTATCATCAAACATCTAATGGTTTGTTTCTTCTAGTAGGTGGTATGACAAACAACCAAAACATAATCCTTGATAGGTATTCATTCTTCAAAATGATATAGTTTGTTGTTATTCTCCTTAGCATGTGGAGATGTGTGACCTAAAGATCCCATTGATTGGCTTGATGGTGCATTTTTTAATTCAATAGATGTAATAGATTCCTAGCTATTTCCCCAACCATCAAATTGTGATTCCTAAGAGTAGCATACAAAATTCAAATGTTGTTTTTAGAGCTCTCTAGGAGAAAGTAACACCCATGTTGCATTCAATATTTTTAGACATCATTCAATTAGAAACAATTTATATATTGATGGTTATGGAGGCAATTTCCTTTTTTAGTGTACTTAGTATTTCAAATCATCAATGCCAAATGTGGCCAATCTATAGGGTTGCCCCTTCATGCCTTTTTTTTATTGCCTAGATCATAACAAAGCATACAAGAGGACAAAAGATTTAGAAGTGGAGAAACAATTTAAAAGTGGCAAAGCTCATAAAGAAATTGTTTTCACGTAAATCCTTAGGGTTTTAATTTCCTATTTTGGGTAGAGGTATTCTAAAATTGTAATAGACATTTGTAATCATAGTAGTCTAATAAATCAATGGTAGAATCAACATTATAAATGTCTCCTTGAATATTTGATTGCATGTTATTTAGTTTCTCAGCCATATGTTTATAAAATCCAAGTAATGATATTGTATGGTATCTTATCAACATAATAAGGAAGTTTATTTAAGAACTAAAGGATTAAAAACATCAGATTTCCACAATCCATTATGATGAAATAAGTTTCTGGATTTGATTGTGTAAGTTTTTTTGATTGTGTAAAAAAACTTACACAATCAAATCCAGAAACTTATTTCATCAATTAAAGGATTACTAAGAAAACTCACTAAATGTGCTACAATTATCTATTCCTTTTTTGCATGTATACATAAAACTCAAGTTGCAGGTATGTTCATAATAGCATAGTCTTTAGTGATATCTTGATTAAGGTATCACCTTGGTTTTAATTATTGCATGTTTGTGTGATCCATAGACTTTTTTTAATCTCTCACAGTTCTCAATAGACTAAAAAATCAACCAAATGAAACATCTTTCAATTTCCTTAGTTTAGTGTGTTTGCTACCATTTTTTAGTTTGCATAAAGTTATAAGGGGCTATCTATTATGCATTCTTAAATACTCATATGACAGGATATTTGTTAATTGGATGTTTATCCTTATATGTCTAAATTGGCATATATGTATATTATGACACTAGTATTGGGATGCATTATCCTCTCGGTATGGTTTGCATTGAGAGAATCCTTAATATGTATATCGTCAACCCAACATCTTAAGAAATCACCTCTTAATAATTGGTCCTTAGTTTCCCAACCTGAAGATAGATTTATGGTTGTCAAGTTAGGGATTTGGGCCTCACAACTCAACTGGCTCACGGACATACTATGGACATACCATAAGATTTTATACACTCCTACTAGATGTACACCTTGTTCACTAGTTTATGAGCCATTGTGAACCATGAATTGGAGATTCCCTCTTTACATGCTTCTATTTACAACATTATTGATAATAAATACTACGTAGAGATAATAAATATAACAAGAAACTAAAAGAGTTGATGAGAAAATAATTAATGCATTAGTTAATCTTTAAGTGCATTAGAGACAATCAAATAAAACTTAAAATAAATACATCGCCTACATACAATTCTAACTTTTATGACCTGGTTTTCATGCTTGCCTTAAGAAAATAGTCAAAAAGTTTTAGAAGGTAAATTTAATGTACAAATATGTTCGGTCTCTTTGTTAATACTTTCTAGTTTGGAATTGGTTCTTTTGATTTATCTATCCCTTATAAAGGCTAATGGAAGATCTAATATTATTAGGAAAACATTTTAATAATATAATTGACTATTGTTTCAATGTTACTAATGGTGGTTACCAAGTGTGATAGATTCTTTAGTCCTTTGCATTTTCCTACCATTCATTGGCATTTTTCATCTTAGGGGATCTTATCATTTGATCATATTCCTTCATAATCACATCCTTAGATGATTATTTTTATTATTGTTGACATTATTTACATCTTGCATGTATCATTTCTTATGATTACATTATTTATCTTTATAGTTTATGACTTACATTTAAGGAAAAAGTTGGGAGCATATCATCATCTTAACTGTGTGTGCTTACATGCTCATCTCATTATTATTGCTTCACATCTATAATTACATGACATTACCTATTATTTTACATTACATAATTGTTGTGCTTATATACTGTTATTTCTCATTATCCAATGATGTTTACTACATGCATTGTATACAATATTATCTTTGATAATATTATATTCTTACATTATATTTTACACTATTATAATTTCCCCCTCACCTTTAATTTGTTACACCTTTTATTCACAACTAATGAAATGAGACATTTATTATTAGTAATGTTTCTTCATGAGTTTGATTTAAGTGTTATAATTATGACACATATGACCATGCCAAGTATTGGATAAAACTTCATTATCATATCAGGACTATGTATATTTACATGTGAAGAAAGACCTTTATCTTCTATTTGTAGAGTTATATTGTGTTTCATCTCTAGACATAATTATTTACATTTGTCTATGTGGTTATAATCCTTTGTGCATAGTTGGAGCTTTTATCACTTTTGCGATAGGTGAAATCTCTCATCCTTATCCATATTCTTGGTTTATTTTTAAAAAGAGTTCCTTTTAGAAAGATAGTATTCAATATTATTATTATTTTTAAATGTTTAAAAAATATTATTCAATGTGTGTTTTCTTCTATTTTGTTATTTTTATATGACAGTAATTACATCAAGAATTCAAAAATGATTTATTACTTTATACAAATAATTGTTGCACACATAATGTTTTTGTTGTCATTGATGTCAAACTTGTGGTAGATGATATTATCAGATAGTAGTATCAATGGGATTTATATTCAAGTTGGACATACAAGTTTTCTCTGGAAGATGGTTGTTGTCTCTAGGAGTTTTATTTTGTAGTGTTTTCATAGTAATATAATATATGCTATCATAATCATACAAGGATTTTATGAGGGATCTTATGTAAGGTGTATCCAATGTCAAAAGGTTATTTTTAGATCTTTGGTGTTGGCTTCATTGTCTGCACATGTAAAAAATTGAATACAATTATTACTGTAAACAACTCAACAAACTATGTTTTGGGTTTTTGCTTCCCATTCTAATATATCAACTTATTTTGGCTTGTGATTAAAGAATGTTTGAAATGGATAATAAAAGATGTTATATGTTATTTTTTATGTCAAGAATGCACTGTAGTAGAAATTATACCTTTCTAAATATTGGCTTGTTAGGAAAATTGTGTAATTGTGTATAGGAACACTTTGCATTCATTTTTATCAGGTGTCATGTTTTTGAAATTTGGTGATATGTAATTTTGGAGGTTCACATTATAGTTTGACTAATTTAATTATCATGTTCATCGCTTTGTGTCAACTCAATATTTTTGGTCCTTGCGATAGCATGTGATGTATATAGAAAAGTTTCAAGATCTTAAGGAGGGCTTATATTTATGATTTAATGCCTCATTTGTTTAATCTTCCCTACACATGCATTAGAGATTAAATTTCTTGGTTTGACGACCTTTGTTTAACACACTACATCCTATTAAGGTGGCCTAGTGAATAATTTTGCATTGAAATGGATGTATATTGGCCCTCTTCCTTTGGAGATAAGCAAGATCAAATATAGATAAAATAAGGTGAAACTGGTAGTATAGATATTGTAAAAGTGCAAATGCTCTAACAAAAATGAAATCAATTGCAGATATATGATCAAATGATTGTGAATAGTATTTTGGAGAATGCAATATTAATTAGTTTATTTTTCATTATTCCTTGCTATCAATTATGATGTATCTAGCACTAAATAAAGTGTAATATTATATTTTTTGTATTATAAACTATAAATGCTTTTCAGTTGTAGGAGTAATAGACTTCCTTGGTTGTATGCCTAAACTATAATTTCAACAATGTTTTTTTAGGTAAAAGGCTAAAAGCCTGTATATAGATATATTAATTTATTTAAATAAAATGTATAAACATTCAAAAAAAATTGGCTCTTAACATCCAAGATATACAAATTGAAGCCCCAAAATACTAAGCACACCAAAGATGATCAACTAGAAATATCAAACTAGGAAGAAGTCTAGGTAAGATAGCTGGATAGAAAATGGCTATTGAGATACAAATTTAGCCAAAACTTAAACTAAGCCAGGCCCGTTTTAGTGCTGATCAAAATAGCCCAAAATGCTAGATGAAATCCCTTGATTGTGCATGCTCAAACAAAAATCTTTACGGTCTTCAAAAGTAGCATCCCCTCGATCTTCAAAACTAGCAATAAGAAGCATCACCTTACTCTTCCATAGCCACATGAATGGTATCATTTTTTCGATTCTTTGTTTCTTCAGGAACCACTTCAACAAATGCTACATCCCTAACTGGAGAAAAAGAAGCAGACGTATTGTCATGCATACCATATCCACCCATGTTCTGTGTAACAACATTTAAATATGGAACTGTAGGGTTAACCATTATTTGCACCACATTGTCATGTTCAAACAACAACAGTAAAACATTAACCTTATGATGAGTTAACCCAACAATTTATTCACCTATTGTGAGTGTGATTCTCACAGTGCTTTTTCCCATATTAGGTTTTCCAAGTAAAAAGCTTGGTGTTATGAATTGTGTTATTTCTATTCAAATTTGTTTACTTCCGCACATGAATTGAATAGAAACTATAATTAGAAATTGATAAATTTTGAGTTTATGTTGATTCACACCCCCCCTCTCAACATCAAAAAGTGTTCAACAATTGGTATCACAACTAGGTTCCTAAAGGAAATAGTCTAACAACTGAGATAGATCTAGGATTTGAGTATATTGAATTTGAGAAAGATTCGGATACTATGAAAATACAAGAATGGAACACTAAGGTTGTTATTGATCTTGAGGGTGAATTGAAATGGGTACTTTCTGGAATGGATAAGTGGAATAAATTATGATATTTCTATCAGGATTCAACTATGTATTTTTTGAGACAAACTCATTGACCCATGTTTCATGACTCGTGGTTCACAAGAACCCATATCTCATGAGAATGAATGGAACACTTAGCACTCATTGAATCTAGGTGATGCTCACATAGGTGAAGCATTGTAGCTTTTGGAGAGGTCACCCATCCTAGTACTACTCCAGTTCAAGCACACTTAACTATAGAGTTTCCTCCATGGTTAAGACCACTTTTCTTGAAATCCCGTTTGTAAAGCCTCCAACAAGTGTTGTGTCTTATGAACCATTCATTAGAAAGCCCCTTGAGCTCATCATTTGATAAATAAGAGATATTTTCCATAGCAATTCAAATTGTGATATTGCTATCAGGATTCAACTGTGTAGTTTTTTAGTCAAACTCATTAACCCATGTTTCATGAGTAGTGGTTCACAAGAACCTGGATCTCTCATATGAGTGAATGTAACACTTAGCACTCATTGCATCTAGGTGATGCTCATACAGGTCAAGCACTAAGACTTCGCAGGAGGTCACCCATCCCAGTACTACTCCAACTCAAGCACACTTAACTATGGAGTTTCCTCCATGGTTAAGCCCACTTTTCCTGCAACCCCATTTGCAAAACCTTTAACAAGTGTTTTGCCTTATGAAATATTCATTAGAAATCTCCTTAAGCTCATCAATTGATAAGTAGGTGATATTTTCCACAATAATTCAAATTCTGATATTACTATCAGGATTCAACTATGTAATTTTTGAGTCAAACTCAGTGACCCATGTTTCATGAATAATGGTTCATAAGAACCCATATCTCATGTAGATTTATTCTCTTAAGATATGGGTTCTTTTGAACCACTACTCATGAGACATGGGTCAATGAGTTTGACTCAAAAACTACACAGTTGAATCCTGATAGCAATACCACAATTTGACTTGATGTGGAAATGTCTCCTACTCATCAAGTGGAAGAAAGTTGAGAAAACTATCATTCATCTAAAGAAATAACTTGGATAAGAAAAGAGAAACACCAACAATCTTGAAACAAAGTTATAGATAAAGACCAATAAGTGTAATAATCTTAAAGAATAAGTGTTGAAGAAATAATTAGAGGAAACCAAAGAGCTAAGCAAGGCGATTGTCTACATTAAGATTGAAAATGAAATTGTAATGTTGAATAAAGAGTTGGAGATTGAAAAAGAATAATTTCAAAATAATTTAAAATTTAAAATTGGTAGTGAAATACTTGATGAGATGCTTATCTTTCAAAAGCTATCTAAAGACAAAAGCGAACTCAATTTTGACAATAGTGAAAGTTTTAAAACTCTAAACAAAGGAAAATAAAAGGTCAAGGATGAATCCATAAGGACTAACCAGGACCAAAAGGAGTTTGCCCCTTTCAAGGACAAGAAGAAATTTAGAAGACATGTTCATGTTCAATCTAAGTGTTCTGCATCATACAATAGTAAATGTTTCACATGCAACAAAATAAAACATAGAACCAATGAATGTAGAATTCAGATCAAATCACATGTCTTTAATGGTCAATGTTATGTCTATAGTAAGTATGGACATAATGCAAATGATTGTGGGAATACGAAGATGAGAACTGGATCTATACAAGTGGTATAAATGTTCAATCTTTCAATGTATAAGTTTGCTAGTTCTAGGGAGTAGTAGACTTCCTTGGCCATATGCCTAAAAATCTCATTGCAATATTGTCAGTCATATGGTGAGTGTGATTCTCAATGTGGTTTTTCCTATCTTAGGTTTCCACATAAAAATACTGGTGTTATGAGCTGTGTTTTTTTATTCTTAGTTATTTACTTTTGCACATGAATTGAATAAAATTTATTATTGGAATTTGATAAATTGTGTATGCATACTAATTCACGCCCCCCTTTCAGCATCCAAAAGTGTTCAACAATAATTATCCTTTGTGAGAATATTTAATTTACCTATTTTTTAAAAAAAATTGAAATACATCTACCTAGTAGTTCACACGTACATCAAAGTTGGGGCAAAACCTAATGATAAATTACATACCCTTGTTCTTTATCCTAGTGTTTTGGGCCTACTTTGGTTAGAGTATTTCAAATGTAGTGATAAGGGCACACATGAAATATTTATATAAGAATTTGGTTCATACCATTCCCATATTTTGATTCAACAATCACTTATGATAGAGATTTAGTTTTTATCCCTTGACCACTCATCAATTACCTTGGATTAGATCCCTAAGTGTGGACTTGATCTAGGTCACTTTCACAATAATGCATATGAACCCAAAAGTTTTAGAATTTAAATTCAAATTTATCCTTAGTGATACCTAAAGTGTCATAAATTGTATCCTCACATAATTTCATGCTCATTTAGGGCTCACTTTGGTGCTTCTCTTTCCATGCCCCCAAATTTGAATGGTTTTGCTCAAATTAGTGTCTAATATTGGAAGTTCAACATATTTTATGGCTCCTTGAACTATTTATATCCCTAAAGGATTGGACTAGGGAACCTATCACCTTAGCCCCCTGGACTATGGTGCTAAGTTCCATAGTCCATCCAAAAGGAGCCCAAATCTAAACCCTCTTACGATTTGAAAATGATGATTTCAAAAAAATGCTCTCAGAGTTGGCATTCTTCAAAATTATCAACACATTTTGTGAGGTTGAGTAAATAAGAAAGCTTCATCCACTCATTTGCATCATCACACATAAAATAATTCACTTCTCATCGAACATTTGAGCAAGCATTTCAATCATTTTAAAGGCAACTAAAAAGGAGGTAAAGCATTCAAGGATCAAAGCATTGAAGATGACATCCAAAATTGAGTTCATATGTTCCTCCACGAGTGAAGACACGTATGGACTCCCTCCTAACATCATCAACCTTTTATGAAAACTTAAAGTGGAAATGGGCCCAAATTTGAACCCTCTTACAGTTGAAAAATGGTGATTTGAAAAAATGCTCCTAGAGTTGGCATTATTCAAAATTATCAACACATTTTATGTGTTTAAGTAAATAAGAAAGCCTCATCCCTCTCATTTGCATCATCACACATCAAAGAATTCACTTCTCACCAAGCATTTGAGAAAGCACTTCAATCACTTTCAAGGCAACTAAGGAGGAGATCTAGCATTCAAGGCTTAGAGCATTGAAGATGACATCCATAATCAAGTTCATATGTTTCCTCCATGAGTGAAGACAAGTATGGGCTCCCTCCTAGCACCATTAATCTTTTATGAAGACTTAAAAGAAATGATCAATTTACATCAAAGGTATAACATTGTCAATTGAACATTTTACTTCAAATTCAAACTCTCTTTTATACATCATTTGTTATATAGGGAAGGTTAAATCATCTCGGGGGTGACCTAGGCAAGCCCTATACAACTCAAAACCATTTTCTCTCTTCTTACGTGCATGAATTCAAATATGAGAGAGAAGGATCACATATTTAGAAAGAGTATGCTTGGATGAAGAGATTCAAACTTTGAAGGAGCAAAAAACCCTAGACATCATGGCCTAGCCACATAGTTTGACATGTTTTCCTTAACATTTTACAGAGACAATGAGAGTGATATCCTAAGATGTAATCTATTTTTGATATTCGCATCAGACACCGGTAGGATGAGGTTGCCTAGCCACATAGTCCCACATTTTCAGGCCCAAATTTTGATGATATGTTCCTTTCTAATTCCCTTTTCTAGATCTATAGTCAGAGTTTGCCTATCTATTCTATAACTTACTGTTTAAGTTGATTATTGTTGAACTTACATATCTAGACCTAGTTCTTGCTCCTTATCTAGTTGCATCAAACACAAATTTAAATAATGATTCAATACAATCCCCCATTGAGCCCAACTCTTCTCAAATCATTTGTCTTGAAGTTGGGTTAAAATTGGATTATTCTTTAATGAGTGTTGATGGGAATGGGTTTGACTCCTAGTTTTCACATTTAGGCTAGTGATCCCTATTCCCCCAACTCTTTACCACCTTTATACTAGTTATTGTGAGCTAGCCCAATCCATTTTTTTATTATCTTGTGTGCTTAGTGATTACATTGAGAATAGTTCATTCATTTGAAATCGTGTTTGAGATTACATAAGGTTATACAATGATCTGCCACTAATTATTTTTGAAAGTATCATAAAGGTTATGATAACTTTACACCATCACAAACCTTATGTCAATTGCATATTTATTTATTGTCTTCAAGCCTTTCACTTAGAGCCTTAAAACTAGTCTAACTAGGGTTTTGATTGAGGAGAATGTGACTATCATAATTCAATAAATCTCCAAATGTGTTCATGAACAATGTCAATCCTTATAGTTTTATATATTTGAAGATTGAGGCGAGCAACTTCCAATAGTTAGTAATCTGTTATAAATAGTCCCATAACTTATAGTTCAAATGTATTTGTTAGGACTAGGTCTATACTTGTGGAGATTAAGTTTGCATGTGCACAAGTTAACTAGAACAAAAATAGTTAAGTTCTTGAACTTAGACTATCACCCATGAAAGGACTAATATTCTAGTTATGTAACAAATCAACTCTAAACATTTTAAACTTCACATTCACTCCTTCAAATTAGAATCAAGCATTATAATTTAATTTATTTAATTAAGCCGATAGGATTTTTTTTATTGTGGGCATCACCCACTTAAGGAATTGTCTAATACGGAAATTTTTCCCAGGCCTGAAACATGTCGACGACAGCCTCAAATATCTTCACCACATTTAAAGAGCTCCATTTTTCCCACAAAATCATGGACAAGGTATTTTTAAGGTGGAGTTTTGTGGATAGAATGATGATCGAGCGGGATGTGATTTCATGGATAGCAAGATACGTGCATATTCAACTTGTTCATGAGGTTTTTTATTTCACTACAGTTGAATTTTACTTCAGCACTCTAGTATAGATTTATCGCATTCCATCTTGTTTGATAAAGATTGTTCCTCTTATATGATAGCTTATAATAGTTTTACACAACAAATCAGATATCAAGAGATGAGTATATGCCTTGTTGCATCTAAGCAGGGTTTCTTATATAAATGACAAAATTCATCTGGCTTTAACTTTGCTCGGGACTATTTCATAGAATTTTTCAGTGGGTATTTTCTTTCGTAAATGGTGGCCATAAGAATAATCCTATTTATTTTTTCCTTGCTTTCCAAAATGGCGATTGTGGACACAGTGGCTTGAAATTATACTGGAAAACAAACTACTTATTCAAAAGTGATGGGTGTTGTTCCGAAGGTCTAGAAGCGGTTAATGGTGAACTTTCTCTGGTATTTCTTAATCATGCTGGTCTACAACATGGTGTTGTTTCTGACTCTGATTTTTCTGATTTAATTGGTGGGTGTGGATAGTGTGGTGGCTTTTTGGTCCTTTGTTGTTTTTCTGCTCATAGTTTTTGTAGTTGTTCATGTTTATATTAGTGCTCTGTGGCATCTTGGTACTATGATTTTTGTTCTGGGGGATCAATACGAATTGGTTTCTTTTCAGAAAAGTGGGGATTTGATTAAGGGGAAGAGGATTATTGCTTTTGTCTTTGTGTTTGTGTATTTTCTCATGTGTGGGGCCATTAGTGGGATGTCCAGTACCAAGGTTGTTCATGGCGCTGGAGCTCTGTCCAAGATTTTTTGGGGATTTTTTCTTGTGGGTTCACTTGTGGTTGATAATTTGACAAGGTTGCTTGTACAAAGCGCATTTTATTATGTCCGTAAATCCTACCATCATTAGAGCATTGATAAATTTGCACTTTTTGATAATCTTGAGGAGTATCTTAGGGAATATGTGCCCTTGGAGAACAATATTCAGATGGAGAATTTGGATGTTTGAGATAGATGGGAAATAATAAAAATACAAGAGTTCGACATTGGATTCTATTTTGAAAGTTGTAGTTTAGTGTAAAACTACAATTTATATATAATGTTTGTTTAACAATATAATCTTCTTCAATGGTTTTGTATTATTCACAAGGCATTGCCTTTTTAAGCTCTTCGGATTTAAACTATCACTATCTAAAACTTGGTAGTGTATGGTGAAAAAGTGACCACACTTCTATGAATCCTTACATGCAAGGAAACTCAAGAATGAGCCCTCACAAATCGATCCATAGCTCTCTACGCATGGAGTTGCAAGATTTGTAAAATTGCTCTCAGCTAGAGCTATAAACTCATGACCTTGCTAGTCAACCACACAATGAGAGATTCCAAATCAAAGACAAGGGCAAGAGTGCCAATATCTCCAATGAAATCCAAATGAATGCAATGCAATGCAACCTATATGAGTATGCAAATTACTCTATGAAAGTGCAAGTATAAATTATGCTATGAAAGGAAAGTACAAAGATTACAACCTTCCTAATTAGGCTATGTTAGATTAATCTATTGCATAAAAGGAAATCTACACTAAGAATGTCATTATCATGCAACTATGAAAGCAAATATGAAACTAGATGAAATGCAACAAAAGGCTTCAAAGCTTGGATGCAAAGGTGTCTTCAAAGCAAGATCTAAATAGACCTAGAAAATCTACAGCATAACAATAGCATAAAAACATGATCCTAAAATGAGGAGGAGAGCTCTCCTTTTATAAGAAATGAGGTGAAATGGACCATTGAGATTAAGAGGCAAAAGACTTAATCAATGGTGGAGAAAAATGGAAGCTTGATCCTTGTGCACAAATATCCTCCAATGAGAAAATAGGAGTTGACTTTTGTGTCCATATGAGACAAAAAGTACTTTTTCTCTTTTTATAAAATAAGAATAATGTTTTATTTGTGCAACATAAGATAAGAAGAAAAAGTGGGGGCTTTTTATTTATTAAAAGGGGAGGAAAAATTCCTTTTAAATAAATAAAGACTTGGGATAAAATGGTTAGCCCATGGAAAATAATCAAAAAATGATGAAATTAGGATTTGATCAAGAAATTGATATAATGCAGAATGTTAATTTTTGAAAATATTGATTCAGGGATTTGATAAATTGTAGAATGGGGGCCCAAAGTCTAGGCGACCATTTTAGGGTGCATACATTTGCCCCTCTTTGACTAATGTGTGATCGATCTAGGAACACATGCAGTCAAAGAAGAATTGAAATGTGAGATCGATCTGGGATCACAAAACAACTCAGATGTGAGGTCGACTCGGGATCATACCTGGACAAACATAGACAAAGGATTCTGGACATGAGGTTGATTCAGGATCATATCCAAAATAAGAGATAAGAATCTCAAGCTTGAGCGAAAACTCACAGAAGGATAGCTAAATCAAGAAAATCAAGGAATCAAGGATTAAAATCTAATAGGTACTGCTCCCTCGGAATCGAAATCAAAATCAGGTAGAGGAGAACAACAAACTGATAAAGATGATCAAATCATAATCAATCACAATCAAAGATAAGGTTGATAAGATAACCATTAACCAATGAAACATGCCCCAGTGATGAATTAGAAGAAAAGAAGTAGGACGAATGAAAGACTAGAAAATTGAGAGACATGGAAAGGAAGAAATTCCATCAAAGATTGAAGAATTATGCCTCAAAAGGGTTTGTCAACTGCGCAAAAGAGGGAGAAGATTTGAAATGCAATTTTGACTTTCAAGATGACCTCAAATTTTGATTTCGAGTCCAAAAATGGATCCAGGATGTCAAAATTAGCTAGGGGTGCAATTTTTGTGCAATTCTGAGGTGTTTTGAAAATTAGGTCAAAAGTCAAAATGCTATATAAGGGGCAAAAGTGTCATTTTCAAAATCATTTTTCATTTAGCAACTTTGACAATCTTGAGAGCTTAGAGAGAAAAAATGGCCTAGCAAGTAGCAGTTCCCATCCATAGACACTGATTTGAGTGTGCCCAGTTGCACAACCGGCCTCCACATTATGGTGCCCCGGTATGTTTTCGAAAACTAGCCATTTTTGAGTCATTTATTGCACCTAGGACATATTTAGCACATTTTTTTTTAAATTTTCAAATTCTTAGTTTTAGGTGAACTATCGCGTGATACTTTAAAGTATCGCGCCCTTTAGGGAGGAACATCACGTGATACTTCGCGGGTCCCCAAAGTATCGTGCACGTATAGACACTAGTATCGCATGATAACTGGTGAACTATCACGTGATACCGAGTGAAGTATCACATGGTCAAAGGTGTATCGCACCACTATAGGGAGAAGTATCACACGATACTTCTCCTTGAAACTTAAGAATTTTAATTATTTTGAGCAAAGTAAGACATGGGTCCAGACTATTTTTATGCTTTAGATGTCTTGTACTGATTTTCATCATGGTATGTACTAACATATGGCTTGGTTGAATGGTTTGCAAGAGCACTTTTCGGCGTTGATTATCATAGCACCGAAGGTGGTGGGGCTGAGGTGCGTCCGGGATCTAGATGATCTGGGTGAGGATGACATCAGGGCGATGGGATTTTGATATCTGTTGCGGTTCCCATATGTCCAGGCTAATCATGGGCTACTGACAGCCTTGGCCAAGCAATGACATAGTGAACATAACACATTTCACTTGCCGACAGGAGAGGCATCCATCACACTGGAGGATGTCTACAGGATACTACGGGTTCCATGCCACGACGAGCCTATAAGTATAATCATGCCTTATGGATAGTCATGAATGTAATGTTTCCATGTAATAGAAACTGACATGATTTTGTGCGATGACACAGGTATACTATGAGCAGGATGCCACTAAGGGGTGACGAGTCATCCAGGAGATGTTTCAGGATGTGACCATTGTGGATCGGCATGTCAGTTGGGAGTGGCTCATGGATGACTTTGGCTGAGATTTTCCTGTGCCATGTATTGTGGCATCATTTATTGGATAGGCCCTGATGACTGATCATAGTCAGAAGGGATTCCCACTTGGATGGGGCAGGTTGCTAGCAGATTTGGTAGGTAGACCTCGTTGTATGGCATGGGGACCAGCCATACTTGCAGAGATGTATCATGAGCTTCATGAGATCATCTATAGGGATGGTCAGACATGGGTGTGTGGTGCCATCCTGGCATAGGTGCGGGCACGGGAGCACATCATTGTGGTGCACCCCAGGGTTTAGCCAAGAGAGCGGAGATACCTGTACATATACAGGTAGGAAGGATATATATCACATGCTCATACTGGGGATGTGACACATTACAGGAAGATCTTGGATGAGATGACCTCATTCACATGGAGGCCATACAAGGATGTGGAGGCATGGGGAGACATAGAGGATGTGCACTTGGCCACTGGTAGGCTAACACTCAGAGATTATGGAGAGATTCTGCATCACTCGAGTATGGTGACAGTTTGGGAGATAGCAGCGAGTCTCCACAGAGACCACTACCTATGCGAGGGCTAGAGATGAGAAGCGACATGGGTGGCTACCCATGTTGGATTATCAATGAGCTATCGAGGAGACAGATGCAATTAAGAGGGAGCCCTGGGAGTATCTCCTAGATATGGTTGATGCAGGTGCTGATGCAGCATATAGGACTGAGCGGCAGAGGGCCCCATTCCCTCGATTCACTGTACCAAATGTAGCACAAGTTACCCCGAGAGGAGGAGATGGAGGAGATGATGAGGACAGAGGTGGAGGCAGAGGCGGAGGTCAGGTGAGAGATGTGGGGGAGGGATCCAGAGCTGGTGGCCAGAAACAGCCATGAGGTCAAAGCTCGGGGAGTGAGGAGGTACAGAGACCTTCACAAGGGCGGGGACAGGTACCACCACAGGTAGACCCAACTGTAGGAGATGATTTGAGAGCCCACATTCAGACTCTTGAGGTAGAGATTCAGCAGCTAAGGATCACCATAGCGGTATAGGAGCAGTAGCTAGTGGACCTGAGGATGGAGAGAGATCAGCAGATAGCTGATCTAAGAGCCGAGATAGCCCATCGAGAGTAGATAGCACAAGCAGATGCTACTGAGATCAGGAGAGAGTCAGCCCGAGTAGCCTACTACCATGACCTATATCTATAGGTAGTACCAACAGGGTAGAGAGCTCCCAGCTACACCAAGGTGGCACCTGGTGTGCCACCTCAGCCTCCAGCTACCGGTCCTCAGGATAGCAGTGGTTTTTAGGTTTAGGCTAGGTTTATACCATTGAGACTTTGATCCAGTTGGGATCTCATGTGTATGGTTTATATCATGGATGACATTATACCATGACTTTGCTTTTTATATATGAGATATACTAGATGTTTGATATATCATGTTTGATTGTCTCACTTGGATGTGTATATCAGTTTGCATATGTATTGTCTTGTCATATTTGCTCAAAATGTTTATGTATGTGCTTATGTATGTTATCTCTCATAGATGGATGTGTAGATTCTCATGTCTATGATATAGACTCGTGGTTCTGAAAATGACAGTTTTGAGATATAGGTATGATGATATGATTAACCCCTTGTGATGAACAGGAACAGGTTCGAGATGAAAAAGACAAGGAGTGAAAGAGGTGATCGAGAAAAGGGGAGATGAGCGCAGTTGACTGACAGGTCCACGTGAGATGAAAAGGAGAGCTCTCTCCATATGCAAGATGTAAAACTAAACTAATATGAACCTGGGAATGCAAACTACTATGAAAGTGGTTGACTTGCAAGGTCACAACGCTTATAGACATCTAATTATCATCATCGAGCATTATTGGTAGCGTCATCAGATCATATAATGCACACTAGCATAACTATGTGAATATGAATATGATCTTTATCAGATAGAAATGTGGAAATCCCACCTAGGCATCAAAGACATGTAGGTTAAGATGAATAGTGCAGTGAGATCACCTAAGTTTGATATGGCGAGATTATGCTTGTATCAAGACACATGAAAGTCAAGATAACTAGAAGCACGCACTCGCATAAAACAGTCAAGGATAATACCTTGTAGATCCTAAGTGTCAAGTAAGACCAGCATAAATGCTCATGACAGTTAGGATCAACAAAATATTCCCACAAGCAGATAAAGAAATAAAACATGTTCTCATACCCTCAGTCTTCTAGCTATGCATCATCGAAAACTTCTCAAGGGGAGACCACTCATCAAAGAAATCCTCATAGACAGCACACAAAGAAAAATAAAGTCAACATATCTCAATCAAGTTGAGTGTTTAAGTATGTGTGTGTTGGTCATAGAGTCAAACTCGGAGTATCACATCTACCAGTGAGAAATATCGCATTATTCTAAACTGGTGGGTAAGACATCTGATAAGTGTTGAGAAACACTCGATGCTAGGGTAGTGTTGAAAAACACCTGTTGTGAAATGCACCTAAAGAACCTATGCTAACAGTTATGCCCCCTAGACAAAGATAAAGACCAATTCTAGACTGCGCCAAATAAGGTCAAGACTTGATGGAGAAAGGTTCAATGTCGAGGACACATGCTAAGAGACAAGGGTGCAAAGGCCTCAAGTAGAACCTGTTTCCAGGTTTTCACCACTTGGATTTTTATTGCAATTTTTCTCTTTTTTCATTTTTTTGTATTTTTGCTACCAAGGCGCTTGTTTCCAGGTTTTCACCAAGGCACTTTTTCAATTTTTTTAAATTTTTTTATTTTTTTATATTTTTTTTAGGACTTTTTATGCTTTTAAAGATTTTTTCAGCATCATATATGAATTTTTTTGGTATTTTTTCAGGATCATAAAATATGTACAAAGGATGCCCCCCAGATAAAACAGGCATCATGGATAGAACTTCTTAAGGTACAAAACATTAATGGGATCGGGGAGCTTCTCTCCCTCCTCATCAGTTAACAAATAAGCACCTGTCCCAAAAGCCACAGTAATAACGTATGGTCCAAGCCAATTAGGTTCAAATTTTCCCTTTTGTTCTCTTTTTTGTTGATTCTTAGGATTCTCACGCAAGACAAGATCTCCTACTTGAAATTCCCTAGGGCGAACCTTCTTGTTGAATGCCTTAGACATACGCTTCTGATACACTCTCATGTGATCAAAGGAAGCCCTACGCTTCTCATCTAGAAGTTCTAATTCCTATAACCTCATGGCACAATAATCTTCGTCTATTACTAGACCTTTGAGAGAGACTTTGAGTGAAGGGATCTCTACTTCTAAAGGCAATACTGCTTCAGTGCCATAGGTAAGGGCGAAAGGAGTAGCCCCTGTAGGTGTGTGAATACTTGTCTTGTAAGCCCATAGTGCTGGATTGATTTGCAAGTGCCAATCCCTACCATTCTTGTGTACTGTCCCATGAAGAATCTTGAGAATGGTTTTATTAGAGGCTTTTGCTTGTCCATTTCCTTGTGGGAAATAAATAGAGGACCAATGTTGCTTGATTTTAAACTTTTTGCATAAATGCTTTAGGTCCTTATTCTTGAATTGACCTCCATTGTCATTGATGATCTCAGAAGGCACTCCAAATCAGCAAATAATATGATTCAGACTAAAAAGTGAAAGTGTTTTGCCTAAGGCAACAGAAAGAAGGACTGCCTCTACCCATTTCATGAAATAATCAATAGCTGTGATGATAAACTTATGTCCACCTAATGAGTTGTGGTGAATTTGCCCAACAAGGTCAAAGGCCCAGCGCTGAAATGGCTAATGAGAAATAGAAGGAATTAGCTCCCTACTTGGAGCATGAATCAGGTTTCCATGTTTTTGACATTTCTCGCAAGACTTAGAGAAAGCTACTGCATCTGTTTGCATTGTGGGCCAGTAATACCCCGCCCTAAGCAACCTTCGGGCCATGGCAAGACCATTGGAATGTCCACCACAAATGCCCTCGTGGATGTCAACTAACGCTTGGTCGGATTCCTCCTTTTCCAAGCACCTAAGAAGTGTCCCATCTAAACCCCTCCTATACAAATCACCAGAAATAAGGGTGTGGTGAGAGGCATTACGGACAAGATTTCTTCATTCAGATCGATTAAATGATTCAGGAATGATGTCATCGTGAAGGTATGAGTAGATAGCACCATAACGGGAAGACTCATGTGTGATAAGGGTACAAATGACGTGGCTTTCAGATGAGTCAAATATGGGATGGTGTAGCTCTTCCACTAGGAATTCAAATCTAGACTCATGTTGTTCCAACTGTAGGAGTGAAGCTAATGTAGCCATAGCATCTGTAGCTTTGTTTTCTGCTCTAGGGATTTGTTGAAAAGTCACCAATGTAAAGTAACGTCTCAATGAATCAACCATCTTTTTGCAAGGTATCAACTTGTCATCCTTGGTTTGATACTCCTCATTGACTTGGTTGATAATTAATTGTGAATCCCCAAAGACATGCAACTCTGTTATGTTCCACTCTATAGCTAGTTTCAATCCATTGGTTAAAGCTTCATACTCTGTAATATTATTAGTACATGGGAATAGAAGTTTGTAAGACTTTGGTATGTTGTACCCATGTGGAGAGACAAACAATACTCCAACACCTGATCCATTTTGCATGTTGGAACCATCAAAGAACATCTTCCAAGTGTGAGAGGTCATATATAGTATATGTTCATCTAGGAATTCCACCTGAATAGGCATATTATCCTTAACTGGAAAATTAACTAATTGATTAGTGATAGCTTGTCCTTTTATGGCCTTTCTCTCAACGTACTCTATATCAAATTCAAATGAAACCATCATCCACTTAGCAAGTCTACCTGTGAGGGAAACCTTACTAAGTAAATATTTAAGAGGATCAATTTTTGCAACCAAATGTATAGTGTGGGCAAGCATATAGTGTCGCAATTTTTGGGAAGCAAACACTACTGCAAGACAAGATTTTTCAATGCTATTATAATTGATCTCATAAGATACGAGAGTATGACTAATGTAGTAAATAGCCCTTTCTTTCCCAGTGTCATCCAATTGAGCCAACAATGCCCCCAAGGAAGAATCTGTCACTGAAATGTACAAAATCAAAGGTTTCCCTGGAACAGGAGGCATCAAAATTGGAGGATTAGCCAAATATTATTTTATTTGATCAAGGCTCTTTTGGCAATCCTCATTCCATATACATGTGGCTCCTTTATGCAATGTTTTGTTAAAAGGTTGTGCTCTATCTACAAGCTATGAAATAAACCTCCTTATGGATTGGAGGCGTCCTTGAAGACTTCTCATTTGACTAATGTTTCTTGGAGGTGGCATATCTAATATAGCTTGAACCTTTTCAGGATCAACCTCTATCCCTTTTGCTGAAATTATGAATCCTAGAAGCTTGCCTGAGGCAACTCCAAATGCACACTTTTTCGGATTCAATCTAAGTTGAAACTGTTCCATGCGATCTAGAATTACTTCCAAATCGTTGAGGTGTGTATCTCATTTCCTAGACTTAGCCAAGGTGTCATCCACATAATCTTCCATGTTCTTATGCATCATATCATGAAAAATTGTGGTCATATCTCGTTGGTATGTTGAGCCTGCATTCTTTAGGCCAAATGGCATGACGTTCCAACATTAGGTTCCCCATGCACATGTGAAAGCTATTTTCTCTTGATCTTCGGGAGCTATTTTTATCTGATTATATCTGAAAAATCCATCCATCAAGGAATATATCTCATAACCCGTCGTCATATCCACTATCATGTCTATGTTTGGGAGTGGAAAGTCATCCTTTGGGCATGCTTTGTTGAGGTCTCTAAAGTCTGTACATACGCGAATGGATCCATCATGTTTTGAAACTGGAATAATATTTGAGATCCACTCAGCGTAGTCAATAGCTCTAATAAATCCAGCTCTTAAGAGCTTCTCTAATTCTGCTTTTACAAGGAGAGCTACGTGAGGGTGCATTTTCCTCAATCTTTGTTTGACCAGTTTTATTCCTGGAGTTATAGATAGATGATGCATAATAAGATTAGTGTCAAGCCCTGGCATGTCTGAATATGTCCAAGCAAAGTTGATTTTCTTCTTTTGCAAAAACTTTGTACATGCCTCTTTTTCCTCAACTGATAGAGATTGAGCTAGATGCACTATTTGAGGAGCCTCTTCTGTATTCAAATTCACTTGTTGTGTAGGCTCAATGAGAACTGATGACTTGTCCTGGAAGTAGCTAGACAAGTTATTAAGTACCCCATCCTTAGGCACCTCTAAGAGGTTTTCACCCTCAGATATGTCATTTATTTTTACTATTCTGGGTTCTGATACCGCCACAAAGTGGTTTTCACCATCAGGACCATTTTTCTTTTTTTCTTTTTCTTTTATTTTTAGACTGAGGTACTTAATATCAGGCTCCATCATACTTGTTGTAGGTTCACTGGTGGAAGAGACTATGGGTTCAAGAGCATCTAGGTAACAGGCAATTTCGTAGTCATTCTAAAATGTGAGGAGTTGTGGCTCTTGAGAGAGTTGAGACCAATCAATCAAATAATGGTTGATGAGGGGTAAGTCAATGACTGGTTCAACATTGTTTATGTGGAGAGTGTTATTTCTGGTGACCATATAATTGGGATTCATCAAGTCTTCTTCTAAGATACCCAAATCAGGATTTGTCCTACCAAACAAAGCGTCGTCCACTAAGGCAATTTGGGGAGTCCAATCCCCTAGTCCTACACTAGACTCATCGGTCACATCAAGTTGGGTACTATAAGTATGGACAACATCCATGTCTAAATCAACTGTTGCATCTAAGAGTGAGTCCCATTCGAACTCATGTGAGTCTATCTTTGAATCATTATTGGGGCCTCGTGATGTAGAAGCCTCAAGGTTGGGAAGGGTTTCCCCTTCCCTAACACTAGCATTGTTACTATCCGTCGCAGCTATGATAGAAGGACTATCAATCGTCAAATATTTTGAATCTCCCCAAAGGAGAGCTATTGAGGGCACCTAATCATCAAACATGTCTTGTTGATTAGAAAGATTAGGTGTGTAGTCTGAGTCATTGTCACTGTCTGTCGCACCTGAGATAGGGATGCTTGTTTGTTTCTCATTTTCAAAACCTAAGCCAACTGTTGACTTATTCCTTCATCCAAAAAGGGCATGGTTAAGAGGTTCAGCTTTGGCATCCAACCTATGACTAAGGGGACCATGTCCTGGATAACCCATATTCTTGACCAATGTATACCCTCTCCCATAAGCTCTAGGAGAAGGTGCAAAATTCTCATTATGTCGGTATTTCTCTTCTCGGTAAATCCAATCCCTAATGGCAACCTCTTCTTTTTCCTCTTGAATCGGAACTGAGGACTCTACAAATTTATCGAACAATGTCATGGCTGAAGATGAGGGCTTCATTTCTTGAGAAGGTTTGCCATAAGACCTAGGGGAAATTGGCAATTTTGTGAATGAATCTATTTTGTAATCCCCCATACCAAGGTCTATAGTCTTGAATTTATTCTTGCATTGTTCAAATGTAGTAGCAAAAGTATCAGACTCCCTATTCAAAGGAATATGAGACCCTACCGAAATTGTGTTGATTGATAAGGTGTTGTCCTCTGGTATGCAAATTTCTACTCCATTATAAGGGAACTTCACACACTGATGATAAGTAGATGGGACTGCTTGCATCTCATGTATCCATGGTCTACCCAACAAAATATTGTAAGCCAAAGGACCAACGTCAACAATCTAAAACAAAATGTCTTTCTCTACAGGACCAATTTGAATAGGAAGAACAACCAACCCCGTAGAGCTACGTTCTACTTCATCATAAGCCTTAATGGTGATCTTCTTTCTTGTATCAATGACTTCTTCTAAATAACCCAAGGCCATCAATAAGCTCAAAGAGCAGATATTAAGCCCAACACCCCCATCTATCAACACGTGCCTTACACAGGTCTTGTGGATCATAACCTCTATATGAAGGGCCAAATTGTGTGGGTGGCTTAATACTTGTCATCTTCTTCTGAGAATGTAAGGTAGTGAGGGCTAGCCAAGTGGTTGACCATATTTTAGAATTGGTCTACATCTATATCATTAGGGACACTAGCTGATAGTAGAGCATCCTCAAGGACACGCTTATGCTTGGGGGACAATTCCAAAAGCTCAAAAATAGATATCTACGCTGGTGTCTGTTGTAATTGATCAACAAGGTTATAGTTCGAATCAGGACCAATGGCGGGCTTAGGAAGAACACCTTTTGTCATTGGTTGTTTAGACTTGCTGGAGTTAGGACCTCTAATAATAATGGGAGCTTGAGACTGACTCCTAGTGACAGCATTGAGGGGTTGAGACATCCTTCGTGAGTGGGGACCTCTAAGCACAACAACGGGTTCTTCATCAAATATGGGAGGTGAGTCATAACCATAGGGGTTTTTCCCTCTCATCATGTTGACATTATCATCAACAACTTCAAGCATATTAATGACATTCTCAACAGTTGTGTAAGTGTAGTTGATAGCGGCCTTGCCATTCTTACCCTTAGAGTTGTCTCCTTTCTCATATTTTGGCAAGGGTTCTTTAAAAGCTTTGTGGTCAGTGTTTGTGGTCAACCCATCAACTTGTAATCTTCCACCTTCAATAAGATCTTGGACAAGATGCTTAAGTCTAAAGAAATTTTCTATATCATGTCCAATTCCATTGTGAAAGACACAAAAAACCTTCTCATCCCACCAATGAGGCTTAGGATCTGGTATGTGGTGTTTGGCAGGATCTTGAGGTTGTGCCAAATTATGAGCAATCAATGTTTTGAAAATATCTGCATATGAGTCTCCAAGTTTGGTAAATTGTCTCTTTTCTATTTTAGGTCTCCCTTGATACTTGGGTTTATTCTCTTGTTGTTCTGAGGATGTTTGCAGCTTCATGGCTTGGACTGCATTAGAGAGATTAAGAACTCCTTCATTCTTAGGTTGTGATGAGTCAACAACTCCATCATTGACCACTTGCTTATTCTTATTCCAATAAGAGTTCTTTTTGTCCTTATTACCATTATTATTGTTGTTTTGGCCATTGTTGTTATTAGTTGTTTTGGCCAAAATTCCTTGTTCTTTTAGGACATCTTCTATGCGACATGTAGTCTCTACCATGGTATCAAAAGAGTTAAAAACCATTTTCCTCACTTCATATCTTAGCTCTGGTATTAAATTGCTCATAATTATGTCTATTCATTCTTCCTCAGGAATTGTTCTAGGATACTTCGAGCACAACCGTCTCCATCTTTGCAAGAAGGTGACAAAAGGTTCTCCTTGATTTTGTTTGAGTTTACACAAATCAAGCATTGTGACTGACCTTGATAGATTGTAAGCAAAATGTTGGACAAATCTTTGGACAAGTTCTTTAAATGTCTTCACTGGAGGGGTAAGGTTGGTGAACCACTCCATAGCTTGACCTTTTAGACTCCTTGGGAATAATCTCATTAAGTAGGAGTCTTCATGATGAAAAGCAAAGCTCATTATATAAAATTGTCTAACATGGTCATGAGGGTCACCACTGCCATCATATTTGTCATAAGTTGGGAACTCAACCTTCTTGGGAAATTCAATCATCACCACACTTTTGTCTATAGGGTTGGGACATATGGAGTCCAAGTTGAATGTGTATGGATCAAAAGTGACCACACTTCTATGAACCATTACATGCAAGGTTGCTCAAGAATGAGGCCTCACAAAGCAGCTCATAGCTCTCTATGCATGAAGTTGCAAGGGACTATGATGTATTTGCTCTCAACTAGAGCTACAAACTTGTGACCTTGCTAGTCAACCATACAATGAGAGATTCACAATGAAGACAAGGGCAAGAGTGCCAATATCTTCAATGAAATCAAAGTATGCAATACAATGCAAATCTAAATGAGAATGCAAACTATTCTATGGAAATGAAAGTACAAATTAAGCTATTGAAAGGAAATACAAAGGATTACAACCTTCCTAATTAAGCTATGTGAAGCTATCTATTGCATAAAAGGAAATCTACACTAAGAATGCCATTATCATGCAACTATGGAAGCAAATATGAAACTAAATGAAATGCAACAACAAAGATCTTCAAAGCTTGGATGCAAGAGTGTCTTCAAAGAAAGCTCCAAATGACCTAGAAAACCTGCAACATAACATTAACATAAAAAAGATGGATATGCAAATGAAGGAGAGAGCTCTCCTTTTATAAGAAATGCAAAGGAATGGACCATGGAGATTAAGAGGCAAAAGTCTCAATCAACAGTGGAGCTTGAAAGAGGAGCAATCCATGTGCACAAATATCCTCCAATGAGAAAATAGGAGTTGACTTTATGTCCATATGAGACAAAAAGTGTTTTTCTCCTTTTATAAAATAAGAATAAATGTTTTATTTGTGCAACATAAGATAAGAAGAAAAGGGGAGCTTTTTTTATTTATTAAAAGGGGAGGAAATATTCCTTTTAAGTAAATAAAAACTTAGGATAAAATGGTTAGCCCATAGGATAAAAATCCAATATATGATCAAAATTAAGATTTGATTAAGAAATTGATAATGTTGAAAATATTGATTATTGATAAAACTGATTCAGGGTTGATAAATCAAATAAATGGGGCCCAAAGTCTAGGCGACCATTTTAGGGTGCATACAGAATGTACTCTTAGGAGCTCTCATTTTCTCTATGTCCCTTTGCATTTGCATGATCATCTCGTTGGTTGAAGGACTTTGTTTCTTAATCTTTTGGTGCACATCAAAATCACATGGGACCTTAGCACCTTTGTTGATGAGACTTTCTAGAAACTGATCCTTGTTTTGTTCCACATATCTTTCTACATATGCTTGGAAAGATGGTTCTTGCTGCATAGTCATAAAATCTATATGATCAAAGTTGGCATAACTTCCTCCATGTTGTGAGCCATGATGTGCTCATTGGGAGGGTTGTTGTGATCATCTAGGAGGTGATTGTCTCCTATGGTGATCATATCTTGAAGTTCTTCTACCCCTAGGACTTGGGGATCTTGAGGGTGTCCTTGACCTTCTTCTAGGACTTGGTGAGGGGATAGATGGGGGTGAGTTGGTCCCACTATTGGTACCCCTCCCATTGAATCGATTTTGGATTTGTTGTGCATAGAGCCTATCTTGTTCTTCTTGAGTGACTCTTTTTCTTATGTCCAATAGTGCACGTTCCTCTTCTTCTAGTTGTCTAAATTTCTCCCTTTTGGTAGCTTGTTCATTTAGATAGGCTTGCTTCTCTCTTTCAATGCTTTTTAATCTTGTACTTGCATATTGAGAGGTATCTTTTACTGGAGAAGATTGCCTTGAATGTCTGATTGCATTAGCTGCATTGATATGGTGGTCACTAGATTCGTTGTTTTGGTCTTCATGTTGTGACCTTGAATCTGAGTGATTTTGTTGGTAATGTCTCTCATCTCATTGGTGAGCATCAAGATATCTTGTGCCGATAGGAGGTGATCCAGATGGACTAGCATATGCAGACCCAGCAGACGTCATGTTACCCCTATGCCGTTGAAATATGTCATCAAAAGTTTGGTTCATTGGTTCTCTTTATTGTCGAGTGAAAGTGTAACTCATGTCCATACTTGATGAAAGAGGTGCTAAAGAGGTACTCACTTTATTGGGATTAAAACAAACCTCGGGTTCACTTTTAGGAGATTGATCGAAAAGGGGTTCTTTTCCCTTGTGTTGTTGATGAGTCTTAACTGGTGGTAACTGGCTAAAGACAACAAGGGGTCACTTCCCTTGACTGACTTGGTACCTTGTTGTAACTGACATGAAAGAAAAAGATTATTAATGATAGGGTGACCTCTCAAAGCATCAACACCAAACTAGGATAATCAAAGTTCTCTAATGTCCAAAAGAGATGAAAAGATAGAAATATCAAAAGGGGCTTTACCAACACTGTCAAAGAGGTGCTTTAAATCAAAGGGTGACTACCCTTGCACTTTTGAACCAGGAGGTTGGACTAGGCCAAAATATAATTGAAATTGAGATTAAATGAAAATGATTTGGACAATAAGAGTATTAAAATTTTTCAAGAATGTAGCTAACAATTATAGAGATAAACTTTTTCACCAAGAATATCCTTCTAACTTGAAAACTATTTCCAAAGTGACCTTGTAAATCAATTGATATTGTCCCTAGAGGGAAAAAGCTAGAGATTTAGAACCAAGACAGGTCTCTAACAACAAAGCAAGAAACCTACTCAAAGACCTAATCTGACTAACAGCAACTGAAGCTGACTGAACTAGAAACACAGTAGAAACTACCCAGGTGATAGATTCCAGGCTAACCGGGCAATATACCTGTAACAGGGCGATATTTCACCTTTTACCAGGCGACAGACTTGATACCTTCCAAGAGACAAACACCAGCAAGGCAGGCGATAGTCCAGAAGGTGTGAACTATCGCGCAATATAACTTCTCACTATAGGCGATACTGTTGTAGAATTGTTCAAATCTTGACCAGAATTGTGTAAAATTTGTGTTTTTGGGTTTGTCTGATCAAAGTTTTCAGTTTGAGGGTTGATGTTTTTGATTTTAATCACAATATCAGCAGAAATTTGATAGGTTTGCAAATAGCATGGGATCAAACATGTCTCAAAACACTTGAAACAAGGGCAAAAGAAACCTTGCCAAGACAAACACTTGTGATATCAAAATTGGAAAAAAAGCACCCTATGAATGCTACCGATTGTTTGTATGTTGAGAATGTTTATACTGGTATGACACAATCGAAGACACTTCAAGCAAATCTATCCTAAAAAGTCAAGGCTCAATACTTACCAACTTAGACCACAACTTGATGTTCCCTTGCCTCACACAAAGTGGTTACCCACAATAGATATTGGCTTTGTCATGGAAGTGCCAAAGACACAACCAAAGGAACACATATGGTGAGTATCTTAAGGTGATCTGGGTTGTTCCACTTGGATCAATCCTTGCACTAAGAAGATAAGCAGAAAAATAAGGTGGCTTCTATCTAATGGTTCATAGTTAGGGCTTCCGTTCACAACACCCCTCTTGCTCCTCATAGAGGACTCAGACCTTGCGGCCTCAAGAGTACCTTAAGCATTCTTGCTCAATGATTTCCCCATGGTCGCAATTCCATGAGCTACTCACATCAAGTGAAGATAAGTGTTATGTCTACCAAGGTTTTGTGTCCTCGATAGCCTTGAGATTATAGTGAGTTGGAATAGCCAGCAAAAAGCTTGTCTCCACTTGGGTCATTCCTCTTGATTGCTCAAGAGCAAGCTCGCTAAAGGATCCTAAACTAAACAAAGAATGAATGATTTTTGAGGTTCAAGGTTTTTGGTTCACCACAAGGGTGAAGAGCATACTCCCCTATCTCAAAAACTTCTCCCAAACACACCAAGAAAATTCAATTACCCTCTTGCTTCCAAAATTCTAAGATGGGTCAAGATTTTTTGGTTCACCACAAGGGTGAAGAGCATACTTCTCCTACCACCTCAAAATCCCTTCCACAAGATATTAAAGTTCCTAAAACAATTAGTAGATGCCACACTTGAAAGGAAATAAATCACAAACACTCAAAAAATTTTCTTTCTTTTTGCTTTTCAATTATGCTTTGGGCAGCCCTGCAAAAACTATTAGTAGCCCTTTAGCATGCAATTCATGGCAATTTCCTTCAAGCAAAACTCCTACAACCACAACTTGTTAGACAACTAGGGTTAGGAAAATCCAAAATCTAAATGAAAGTAATGCAAGAAACTGATTCATCTAAGCTAAGAAATGCAGGTTAGATCTATCTAAATACAATAAAGTAAACTAACAAACTAAATGTGATCAAATTCAGATGATAAAACTTAAAATGCAGTTCTCTGTCAGATTAGGCGATATGCCTCAGACTTCACTAGAATCGCGCGACACAGTTTCTTGTACCCGGGTGATACTTATCAGTCTGGGCAATATTTTGTAGAACAGTCAAGCGATACTTCCTACGATACCAGGTGATAGACCATAATACAGACAGGTGATTCTTCTTCTATGCGAAGTGTCGTATGTGTATACTGAGAACTGTCGCACGATAATCCTGAGAAGTGTCGCGTGATATTCTGAGACAGAAAATAGAGAATACAGAATATGCACAAATTAATCCAAAAAATCACAAAAATGCAACAAATATAAAGGACAAAGTCTATCTACTCTGCCCCACGGTGGGCGCCAAAAATGTATGGTGAAAAAGTGACCACACTTCTATGAATCCTTACATGCAAATAAACTCAAGAATGAGCCCTCACAAATCGATCCATAGCTCTCTATGCATGGAGTTGTAAGATTTGTAAAATTGCTCTCAGCTAGAGCTATAAACTCATGACCTTGCTAGTCAACCACACAATGAGAGATTCCAAATCAAAGACAAGGGCAAGAGTGTCAATATCTCCAATGAAATCCAAATGAATGCAATGCAAAGCAACCTATATGAGTATGAAAATTACTCTATGAAAGTGCAAGTATAAATTATGCTATGAAAGGAAAGTACAAAGATTACAACCTTCCTAATTAGGCTATGTTAGATTAATCTATTGCATAAAAAGAAATCTACACTAAGAATGTCATTATCATGCAACTATGAAAGCAAATATGAAACTAGATGAAATGCAACAAAAGGCTTCAAAGCTTGGATGCAAAGGTGTCTTCAAAGCAAGCTCCAAATAGACCTAGAAAACCTGCAGCATAACAATAGCATAAAAACATGATCCTAAAATGAGGAGGAGAGCTCTCCTTTTATAAGAAATGAGGTGAAATGGACCATTGAGATTAAGAGGCAAAAGACTTAATCAATGATGGAGAAAAATGGAAGCTTGATCCTTGTGCACAAATATCCTCCAATGAGAAAATAGGAGTTGACTTTTGTGTCCATATGAGACAAAAAGTAATTTTTCTCTTTTTATAAAATAAGAATAATGCTTTATTTGTGCAACATAGGATAAGAAGAAAAAGTGGGGGCTTTTTATTTATTAAAAGGGGAGGAAAAATTCCTTTTAAATAAATAAAGACTTGGGATAAAATGGTTAGCCCATGGAAAATAATCAAAAAATGATGAAATTAGGATTTGATCAAGAAACTGATATAATGCAGAATGTTAATTTTTGAAAATATTGATTCAGGGATTTGATAAATTGCAAAATGGGGGCCCAAAGTCTAGGCGACCATTTTAGGGTGCATACAGGTAGTCCCACATAATTTGGGTTACTCAAGGGAAGACACACTGAGAGAATCGTCATGGTGAAGAAATTTGCAAAGGGAGGAACAACAGAGAAAGTAATTAATTGACAGTTGCGGGATAATGTGAAGTTGGTTTGTGAAGTTATATAAGATTGAGTATGTCACGTTCCAGAAATAAAATTAAACTTACCATTGATAAATAATACAAGTCAGAGAAGAGCATGGTGTTTGAAACAAGAGCAGTTGCTTGAGAAAAATGTCTAATATTATGGCCAATTCCTCTGTGTATTTTTCTTATTTTGTAGAAAGTCATACATTCCTCTATTTTGACGGTTGGAAGACATTTTTGGGGGCTGGAACACCCATGTGCTCAAGTTTTTCAGTCTATCCCTTTGATAATATATAATTATGTTATATGTGTGTGTGTGTGTGTGTGTGAGAGAGAGAGAGAGAGAGAGAGAGAGAGAGAGAGAGAGAGAGAGAGAGAGAGAGAGAGAGAGAGAGAGAAATTTAAGTAAATATCTATAAAATAAAAAGTCATGGTAATATTAAAGAATAAAAATAAATTTTATATAAAGTTTAAACTTAATAACTTATATGCTAATGAATATTTATATTGTTTATTCATATTTTATAATGATATCTTTCTTAATTTCATTATATAAAATAATACGTAGTCTCAAAAAAGATTTTGTAAGAAAATTCATGCAGATTCTATAGGTACATATGATAGTTTTGTATAAAAAGTAAAATATTATTTTCCATAGGGGGGGAGAAGAGGAAGTAGAGGAACAAGAGGAAGAAGAAGAGGAAGAGGAAGCAGAAGGAGGACGAGGATGAGGATGAGGAAGAAGGAGGAGGAGGAGGACAACTTCATTTGATTCCCCCCCTCCGAAGAAGGAGGAATAAATTCAAAAACAAGTTACCTGCAAATAAATTCACGAAACAATATTTTGGATGCCATCGATATTTTGAAACAAAAAGGCAAAGATTTTCTTTCTAAGTTTATACTACAGAGACAATAAGGGTCATGGATGTTGGTCTGGAAGAGAGAAGGATGATGTAAATAGAGCAACACAACAAATTTTGTTACATCAATACAAGACCCAACCAGAGGTGAATAAATAGGCATTCTTGAATATTAGTAGATGCTTCTCTTAGAACAACATTGCCACATGTCACATACATTCAAGTTCATGAATTTTACTCTTTCTCTATAGGTATATTTTGCCTGCACACTTCATCTATTATTCCACTACATGACCATGCTAACATGATAGTGTTCAACAAGGTTTTATACGACTCCATTGATATCAAAGATTATGATTGGCTTGATCCTTAGCCCATAGTTTACTTCATACATCCTTACCTGCTAGACTACAAGATAACTTTTTCATCACTTAGCCTCTACTTTTTGCAATAAACTTTGACTTTAAAGCATTCCAATCATTAGATAAATGGTGTCCTCTTAAAACCAACTTGGTGTTAAAACTTTGCAGTGAAGTTGGCATTCCTAAAGGTGGTTGATGATTTCAGCATCCCATATGACACATCAGTATTATATCCAATCATTTTGTGCCCGCCCTCATCCTGCCTAAAACTATTCTTGATCTAGATGATAATAAGCCTGAAGTCTGGGATGAGAGAGCCAAGATCTCAGATCATGATGAGACCAAGCTCGAAGATAGGGATGAGAAGGCTCTAATGGAAGTTGAAAAGCCTAAAGCTTGGTTGGATGTTGAACCCAAGGAAATTGATGATCCTAAATCTACAAAGGTAGATCATTAAGATGATGAAGAAAATGGAGAGTGGGAAGCACCAAAGCTTTCCAATCCCAAGTGTGAAGAGACATCTAGTTGTGGTGAATGGAAGAGGCCAATGAAGAGCAATGCCGCTTACAAGGGAAAATGGTATGCCCTTACGATTGATGACCCAAATTATAAGGGTATCTAGAAGCCACAATATATTCCCATCCCAGAGTACTTTGAGTTGGAGAGGCCAGATTTAGAACCAATAGTTGTTATTAGCATTGAAATATAGATGATGCAAGATGGAAATTCATTCGAAAACATACTAATTACATCGAATGAGAAGGTTGCAGAGGAGTACAAAGAGAAAAATGTGGAAGGGGAAATTTAGCATTGAAAAATAAATACAAAACAATGAAGATGTTGAAGATTCCTTACCAAGGGAACTCACTCGTTATCAGGTATTCTATGTTTATTTAAGGCTTTCATTGATGTCAAGCTCAATAGTGATCTGAACTCCCAACAAGAGTCTAAAATTCACAGCCACTACAGCCTCCCCCACCAACTCATGGCGACACCCTTAGAGCCAATGCATTCCCTATGCCTACAAAGATGCACTAGAGATTTCCATAATTACCTATTTTTGTTGTGCAGAGCTTCCTGATTTAAGGAACTCTAAGATCTTCTCCTCGTTACGCTAAACTGTCATTATTTTTTAACACAAAGCTTGTTTATAACATTTCAATATTATTTTATTAGTATAATATTTATAACATATCTTGCTATCGGTGTAACCATTGCACCTTGTTGGTGCAAGTGCCAGTTACATTATTAGTACTTGTCGGTAGGCTAAGTAATATTGTATCATTTTATGAATTGGTCATCTTAACTAGTGATTAAATGAGTTCTTTTGGACCAATTAAAATTAATTTTATATATTATATTTTATTATAAATTTCATGTTTCTTAAGATATAGATGCAAGATTTTTAACTTTATAATTTCTACAAATTATTTTTCTATTATCTCATTGGTTGAATCCTTTAAACTCTTATACATAGATTTTTCAGATTAGAAAGCATGATATTTTATAAGAGTTGTTTTAGCCCATAATCCATGGTTATCGCCATGTTTGTTGACACATTGGTGCGGGCCACTACTGTTTTTTGTTTTGTGCACTTCGTCAGCTATCATGCCCATAGATTTATTTTATAACTTAAATAGCCTAATGAACATTTTCTATTAAGAAAAATAACAATGTTCAAATGGTATTGCTCACAATAATGAATTATTCCTCACTTGCAAGAAGTTATAGATTTCTTGTGCTACCTACTAATTAAAATTAATTGTGTCCACCACTTATAATTTACAATATTTTTCATTTCATTACAACTTAATTTTTTAATATTAAATCAAAAATTTTGCTGATATTAATTTTTTCTAAGACTATATATACTTCTACAAATTGTATTTGTATTATAATTATATTGATATATTTTTTTAAGCCAAAGTGGGGTATCGACCATATTTATATTAATATAAACTGATTCAATGACTCCCCCGTGGAAGAACTAGGAAGAAACCCCAGGATTATAGTCGTATACAAGTTAGGAAATATATCAATTTTTACATTTGGGTTTGCACAAGTAAACCACGAATCCATAGAGGATGATACATTAGAGAAAAAAAGTCCCCAAAATTTTGGCAGAGACCAAACCTAGACCAGGGATAACATTTTGTATGTTTATAATTACAAAATTTCAGAATAGGCCTATAAAAAAATGCCCATGAAATACAACAGGTGTATGACATTTTACTGAATTAATCATTCATCCATGGAAGAGGATGATCACCAAGCATTTTCCCAACCAGTAGGCGGAGCCAAGACATTGCCAACTTCCCAGCCATCGAGCATGTTCTAAACAGCTGGTCGAGTGTTAGAAGAGTGGCCGGGCAAGAGAGGAACATTCAGGTCAGGGACCTATTTTGAATTACCAGAGGGCAACATGTTTCAGGGCGGAGGTTGAACCAGAAGAAGTGGCGATAGCAACAAGTCCAAAACCGCGTGTGCCAGACTTCAAATTTTATCCACAAGAACTTTCCCAAGAGCCGAACCCACAATCTGCAAATTGTTGCTAACTATTTGGTAGCTCCTCTTCTCCATGGCCCATTTGAAGTTGTCATATGTCATTAGGTGCTCATGGCTGGCCATAATGTCCTGATGTAAAAACAATCCCCCAATCAATGCGATACTTGACCAAAGGTCATATCTTTGGAGTGCCACCATGAGCCGAGCACCATGAATAAACTAAGGCCAAACGACCTTATTGGCAATGTAAACTACTAAATCCACCGACTGCATCAGGTCCATTAGATTGGAAAGGAAAATTGACACCAACTAAGAAGGAAATACCACTATTTTTGTCCTTGGAGACAATACATTTTCACCAATAACTCGATGAACAACCCTATAATGTAGCATGGAGTTGCAGATAAATACTTGTTCAAGCTTCGGGCCATCAATTCTATTTGGGAACAGGAGCTCGAAAGCCTGCGAGGGGATGTAGACCCTGTAATTCCTAGGTAGGAGCTCATCATGAAGGTATCCACAAGTTTGGCAGGAGGGAAGCTCCATTCGTAGCATTATACACTCACACAAAGTATTTGCATTGCATAAAACTCAAGAAGCAATGCGAGAGCCTGTTTGGGAGAGCAGGGTATTTGTAGACCACAAGTGAACATTTGAGTTTCGTGCCAATTAATGGCAAATATCCCACAATCTGTTGTTGAAGTATAATAGGTACATGGCACATTATAAAATAGGGTGCGTGTCATGCGATCACACATTTCATTTAATTATCAGCTTGCAAGCCAACTAAGACAATGTACTTTGAATGATCAATGACGGCATGCAAATGCGAGATTTTGATACTAAAGAATTACACACTCATTGATATAACAGTATTTCACAATATCACACATATTTTGTAGTACAACCATGTGGATCGTTGATGCGCTGTCACTAGCACCCGCCAAGCAATAAACCCCAATTGCAAATCTGTACAATGACAAGCATCACATCCGCACATTTGAAGAAAATTCAACATATGTCTGTACACACTAAAATATGCACTTCTATGAACCATTACATGCAAGGTTGCTCAAGAATGAGGCCTCACAAAGCGGCTCATAGCTCTCTATGCATGGATTTGCAAGGGACTATGAGTTTTGCTCTCAGCTAGAGCTACAAGAAGGTGACCTTGCTAGTCAACCACACAATGAGAGATTCACAATGAAGACAAGGGCAACAATGCCAATATCTCCAAGAATCTAAATGGAAATGGAATGCAAATGCAACTTAGTATGAATGTGCAAGCTAAGCTAAATGATAACAATGCAATGCTTGAAAAGAAATCTAATCTATGAAAGGAAAGTGCAAACTAAACTATGAAAGGAAAGTGCAAGTCTTACAATCCCTCCTAATTAAGCTATGTGAGATTAATCTATTGCATAAAGAAAATCTATACTAAGAATGTCATGATTATGCAACTATGAAAGCAAACTAAATGAAATGCAACAACAATGTCTTCAAAGCTTGGATGCAAGGATGTCTTCAAAGAGCTCCAAAACCTGCAGCATAACAATAGCATAAAATATGGATATGCAAATGAAGGAGAGAGCTCTCCTTTTATAAGAAATGCAAAGGAATGGACCATGGAGATTAAGAGGCAAAAGATCTTAATCAGTGGTGGAGGTTGAAAGAGGAGCAATCCATGTGCACAGGTATCCTCCAATGAGAGTGAAGTGTTGACTTTTGAGCCTCATGTGAGACAAAAGTGCTTTTTCCCTTTTTTATAAAATAGGAATAATGTTTTATTTGTGCAACTTAGGATAAGAGGAAAAGGTGGGCTTTTTATTTAATTGAAAGGGGAGGAAATATTCCTTTTAATTAAATAAAGACTTAGGATAAATGGTTAGCCCAAGGATAAAAATCCAATATATGATCGAAATTAGGATTTGATCAAGAAATTGATAATGTTTAAAATATTGATTATTGATCAAAATGATTCAGGATTGATAAATCAAATAAATGGGGCCCAAAGTCTAGGCGACCATTTTTGGGTGCATACATTTGCCCCTCTTTGACTAATGTGTGATCGATTTGGGAACACATGCAGTCAAAGAAGAATTGAAATGTGAGATCGATTTGGGATCACAAAACAACTCAGATATGAGGTCGATTCGGGATCACATCTGGACAAACATAAACAAAAGCTTAGACCAACACCGTCACTGCTAGGTGCAAATCAAGCTTTAGACAAAACTATCACCGTCGCTGCTAGGCAATAATCAATGTCTAAAACTGAGATAAGAATCTCAAGTTTTGAGCAAAAGCTCACAAAAGATGTCTGAATCAAGAGAATCAAGCGATTGGGGATGAGAATCCCATAGGTACTGCCCCCTCGGAATCGAAATCGAAATCAGGTAGAGGAGAGACAGCAAATAAATAAAGATTTGATCAAATCATAATCGAATGTAAGGGTCAAATAGGTAAACCATTAGGCAATAGAACATGCCCTAGCCTGACTGGAAAGATGCAGTCAACGTGAGAAATGAGGGAGTGGAATGAATATGAATGAAAGACTAGAAGTTTGGAAGACATGGAAAGATGACGATGCCCCAACAAAGATTAAAAGATTAGGCCTCAAAAGATCAGCCAACTGCGCAGAAGGGGGGAAGATTTTGAAATGCGATTTTGACTATCAAGATGACCTCGGATTTTGATTTCGAGTCCGAAAATGGATCCAGGACGTCAAAATTAGGTAAGAGTGCAATTTTTGCGCAATTCTGAGGTGTTTTGAAAATTGGTCAAAAAGTCAAAATGCTATAGGAATAGAAAAGGCTGTGATGTGAAAGACAAGGAGTGAAAGATATGATCAAGAAGAAGTGAAAGGTGAGCACAATCGACTGATAGGTCCATGAAAGATGAAAAGGAGAGCTCTCTTCATATGCAAAGTGCAAAACTAAACTATCATGAACCTAAAAAAAAATGCAAGCTACTATGAAAGTGGTTGACTTGCAAGGTCACAATGCTTATAGACATCTAATTATCATCATCGAGCGTTTGGTAGCGTCGTAAGATCATACAATGCACACTAGTATAACTATGTGAATATGAATATGATCTTTATCAGATAGAAATGTGGAAATCTCACCTAGGCATCAAAGACATATAGGTCAAGATGACTAATACAGTGAGATCACCTAAATTTGATATGGCGAGATTATGCTTGTATCAAGACACATGAAAGTCAGGATAGCTAAAAGCATGCACTCGCAAAATAGTCAAGGATAATACCTCATCAATCCATAGTGTCAAGTAAGACTAGCATAAATGCTCATGACAGTTAGGATCAACAAAATATACCCACAAGCAGATAAAGAAAGAAAACATGTTCTCATTCCCTCAGTCTTCTAGCTATGCATCATCGAAAACTTCTCAGGGAGAGACCACTCATCAAAGAAATTCTCATAGACAGCACACAAAGAAAAATAAAGTCAACATATCTCAGGCGAGTTGATTGTTTAAGTGCGTGTGTGTTGGTCATAGAGTCAAATTCTGAGTATCATATCTGCAAATGAGAAATATCGCGCCATACGAGACTGTTTGGGTAAGACACCTGATAAGTGTTGAGAAACACTCGACGCAAGGGTAGTGTTGAGAAACACTGTTTGGGGTGGTGTTGAAAAACACCTGTTGTGAAATGCCCCAAGAGGCAAACACACCTAAAGGACCAATGCTAACAGTTATGCCCCCTAGACAAAGACAAAGACCAATTCCAGACTAGGCCAAATAAGGTCAAGGCATGATGACAAGTGGTTAAGTGTCAAGGACGCATGCTAACAAATAGGGGTGCAAAGGCCTCAAGTAGCACCTATTTCTAGGTTTTCACCACTTGGATTTATTGCTCTTTACTTTTGCTACCAAGGTGCCTGTTTCCAGGTTTTCACCAAGGCACTTTTTCTATTTTTTTTATTTTTTGAATATTTTGATTTTTTTGTATTTTTTCAAGACTTTTTATGCTTTTTAGGATTTTTTCAGCATCATATATCAATTTTTTTGGTATTTTTTCAGGATCATAAAATATGTACAAAAGATGCCCCCAGACAGAAATGGCATCAAACTCTTTAAGCAAGATCACATCATGTAGTCCCAATGTCTAGTAAGGTGAGAGACAAGATGGATTAGCAGGCTGGTGACTGAAATGGAGGGAAGAAATCGTCAAGGTCAAACTCCTCAAGAGTACCCAAGCTAGGGAAAAATTGTTGTCATGCAAAGCACATTTGGATAAGCAATGAAAGGCCAGCATGGGATAAGCCTCAAAAGTGTAATGCAAAAGAAGGAAAGGATGCAGTCCAAAGGAGTAGACATGTCAAGAGGCTTCATAGCATCATGTTTTACTCTTTTTTTTTATTAGATCAAGACCAGAGGGGAAAAGGATAGCGAAAGGCTAGAATGAATGAAGGAAAATGAATATGAAGGCTAAGCATGAATGGAATGAAAACAAGATCATCGTAAGATAGCTCACAAAATAGCCAAATGTTCATGTATAGATCAACATTGTCAAGATCAAAGAGAGAAGATGGAATGGATGAAATATGTAGAAGAACTACGCATGATGCCTGATTGTCAGGTTTTCATCATGGTACTTATCCAAGGCGCCACAAGGGAGTGGTTTTCACCATAGGACGAATTTATTTCTCTTTACTTTTGCTACCAAGGTGCCTGTTTTTAGGTTTTCACCATGACACATTTTCAATTTTTTTTCATTTTTTCATTTTTTTCTCATTTTTCTATTTTTTTTTTTAATTTTATCTTTTTCGGAAGAAAGCAAGCTTTTAGGTAATGCTCCTCGAAAGGATAAATCATTGATATACCAAGGATCCAAAATGATATGCTCAAAGATGCTGATAGGGAAAGGAAAATGCATGAGGAATAGGCAAATGAGGAAAAAATGATAGAAGGTAGAAGGATAATGAATGGAGGGAATGTGAAAAGGTAGATGGAAAGAAAGGTAAGATCAATGTCAATACACACCTTGAAGGGTGACGGAAAAAATGGAGGAAACGTAAACCATAGTCTAGTCCAAATGCGAACCATATTCTGGTTCATTATTGCTATCTAACTCCTCGAAGAGAGGATTGGTGTGCTTGTTATAATTCTCGAATGTGAATTGAAGAATACGAGAAGGAATATGGAAAATGTTTAGCAGAGGTTGTGGTTCAGGCGCATGGAATGAAAGAATGTTTTTGGAAGAAGATGGAGTGGAAGTCTTTGGAAGCTTGAATGTCAATTTCACTTTTTGTTCAACATGAGACTCTTTCAAGAGAGATTTTGGAATCCATATAGCCTTAGGCTTTTCATTTCCTTTTGATAATTTAGAGAGAATATCTTCAATGATGGGTTTTGGAACCCATACTTGTCTTGTAGTTTTCTTCTTAGATATCTCTTTTGACTTTATATATCCATGTCGATTAGAGGGGACATGGTGATCTTCTTTTTTTGATGGATTCTTGTATTGCTTCTTTTTCTTGTATTGAACATTCAAGTTACTTCCAAAAGACTTGGGACTTATGGAAGAAGAAGGATGATACGACTGGTTTAGATGGGTGGGTGGATGAAAAGGATTCAAGGGTATGTACCTATGTTGATCTTGAGGAAAGATAGGAGATGGAGGGACGTAAGGACCCAAAATGGATGATGAATTAGAAGAATTAGGAGGGGAAAGTGAAGGGACATAAGGACCCAAGATGGAAGGAAGATGTGAAGCCCTTAGTATTGGTGGAGGAGGTCCAAGGATGGACGTGGGAGATGCAAAAGGATAATCAATAAGTTCATCAGCATCTATATGATAACCAAGGATATCAACATCTTTAGAGTGAGCATTAGAATTTTCAACAGGATCATGCACATCTTGAATAGGAGCAATTTCTTTGATAGGATCATTCGTAGCTTGCAAAGATTTAGGAAGAGCAGAAAGCGGAAGTGAACATGGAGTGGTAGAACAAGAAGATGGAAGACTTTGATCTTGACAAGTTGCTTTGGATAGCATAAATGCATCATTTTTTTCTTGATTTTCAATAGGCTTAACATCAGAAGTAACAACACCATTTTTAATAACCTTAATGGAAACATCATCTTTGGAAAGCGCAAGTGTGGTAAGGTTATTTTGATTATCAATAAGCTCAATAGTGTAAGTAGTAGCTTGATCTTGCTTAGGATATGGTGGAATGAATGCGGAAGAGCGTAGAGGATCAAAAGAACCATGCAATGGAGGAGAGATATTATGAAAAGAATTGGATGACATGGAGGGTTCTTGATCTTGATCTTTCTTTATATTCTCTTCTTTATCATTTTTAGAGTCCTCTTGACATGGAGCCACTTCTAAGGACAAGGAAGCAGGTTGGGATTGTATAGAAGACTTTGGAAGAGATGGTGAAGGACTAGCTGAAATAGGCATTATAGCGGATGAAGGCTTAGGCTCTTTAGGTTTAGCATTATTGAAAGTATTTTTAGCCAAGTGAAGGTTAGCTTGAGTTTCTTTAAGAGGTAGCCCTTGAGGATAACTATAGGGAACTGCATGGAAAGCCTTAGGATATTTGTTGGATGAAAGATTTGTGAAAGATTTGGATGACTCAGAAGCTTTAGGAAGTGTGTGGGTATTGGAGGAAGTGGCGGATGGAAGGGGACCATCACAAGACAAAGGTTCAACATTAACATGATCTTGCTGGAGAGTGTAATCTTTATTTTCAGCATGAGAGTTTTTAGACAAGACATGCTCATAGTATCTTTGTTTATAATCAGCACGGAAAGCTTTCTCTTCCTCAATAGAAGTAGATGTATCATATTGTTCACAACAAATATCATAATTTCTCTCAAAATCAGAATCATAGGGATCGCCATCACAATCTATCCAATAGGATGACCCTTTAGTAAGCCTAAGCACACGACGAGGAGGACTCTTAGGAATAGAGGTGCCATAAGTATTGCTACATTGTCCATCATCATAGTCATCAAAGGTAGGTGTGTCACTCTTTGTGGAAGAGACATCACAAAGACTATCACATTGCTCTTTATGGTATGTCTTTTGAAGAGAAGTAAGACTCTTAGGAGAAGTAGAAGAAGAATGAGATTGTGAAGAAGAGGAAAATGGAGACTTCATGGAGGAAGAAGAAGGCTTGGATAATGAGGAATGTCTAGAAGAATAATAATGAGATTTAGAAGATGAAGAATGTGAATAATGTTTAGAAGAGTCATGATAAGATTTGGAAGATGAAGAAATCGAATGAGGTTTAGAAGAATCATGATAAGACTTAGAAGATGAAGAATGTGAATAATGCTTAGAAGAATCGTGATAAGATGAGGAATGATGAGAAGAAGAAGATGAAGAATATTTGGATGAGACCATGAGTATGATTCTAGCAAAGGCATCTGATTCAATCGACTTTTCTTTTATTTTTGCTATAAGTTTATTACCCATGCCATATTTAGAAGAACCATTAGAGGAACAAAATTCTTCAAATTGAGAAATGAGTTCAAGATCATCTATTCTCAAGAGAGGTTCCTTAATAAGATAGTTGAAATTCATGGTTCTAGAAGAGGAGGAATCAAGCATGGAAGAAATGAATAGATGAATAGAAGAAGGTAGACTAGATATTAAGAGGAAAAGAATCAAGAAGAAGAAGAAGAATAAGAATTTCCCATGGGAATAGAAGACTTTAGAAGAACATGGGAAATGGAGAAGAAAGAAGAAGACTAAGAGCCATCTTGTGCAATTGATACCATAACACTCATTGAGATGTTGAGCAACATGACAACACCTAGGATCTAAGATCTGGACTGACCAAGGAAGACTGGTAATAGGATGACCTCACAAAATGTCAACACCAAACTAGGATAATCAAAGTTCTCTATTGTCCAAAGAGAAATGAAAAGATAGAAGAAGGGGCCTTACCAACACTGTCAAAGAAGTGCTTCAAATCAAAGGATGAATATCCTTGCACTTTTGAATCAGGAGGTTGGACTAGGCCAAAATATAATTGAAATTGAGATTAAATGAAAATTATTTGGACAATAAGAGTACGAGAATTTCCCAAGAATGTAGCTCACAATTCTAGAGATAAACTTTCTCACCAAGAACAACCTTCTAATGCGATATTTCTCTTTTGCTAATGTGATACTGATGTTGATCATGACCAATTTGTGCAAAATTTTGAGTTTTTAAGGTCTAATTTCAAATTTTCAAATATGAGGGTGAAAATGTCTGATTTCAATCACAATTTTAACAGCATTTGGATAGGTTTGCAAACAGTAGAGGATCAAACATGTCTCCAAACACTTGAAACAAGGGCAAAAGCAACCTTGCCAAGACAAACACTTGTGATATCAAAATTGAAAAAGCACCCTATGAATGCTACCGATTATTTGTATGTTAAGGATGTTTACACTGGTATCACACAATCGAAAACACTTCAAGAAAATCTATCCTAGAAAGTCAAGGCTCATTACTTATCAACTTAGCCCACAACTTGATACCCCCTTGCCTCACACCAAGTGGTTGCCCACAAGAGATATTGGCTTTGTCATGGAAGTGTCAAACAACACAACCAAAGGGACACATATGGTGAGTATCTTGGGGTGATCCGGGTTATTCCACTTGGATCAATCCTTGCACTAAGAAGATAAGCGGCTAAAAGAGGGTGGCTTCTATCTAATGGTTCTTAATAAGGATTTCCGTTCACAACACCCCTCTTGCTCCTCATAAAGGACTAGGACCTCGCGGCCTCAAGAGTACCTTAAGCATTCTTGTTCAATGTTTTCCTCATGGTCGCAATCCCATGAGCTACTCACATCAAACGAAGACAAGTGTTATGTCTATCAAGGTTTTTGGTGTCCTTGATAGCCTTGAGATTATAGTGAGTTGGAATCACTTGCCACCAAGGAGAATGATGACAAGGTTGTCCCCACTTGAGTCGTTCCTCTTGATTGCTCAAGAGCAGGCCCTCTAAAGGATTCCTAAACTAAACAAAATGGATCAAATCTTGAGGTTCAAGATTTTTGATTCACCACAAGGGTGAAGAGCATACTCCCCTATCTCAAGAATTTTTCCCAAACACACCAAACAAAGAGATCAATTACCCCCTTGCTTCCAAAACCTTAAGATGGGTCAAGATTTTCTGATTCACCTAAAGGTGAAGAGCATACTTCTCCTACCACCTCAAAATCCCTTTCACAAGGTATTAAGATTCCTAATACAATTAGTGAATGCCACACTTTGAAAGGAAAGCAAATAAATAAGCAAGATTTTTTTTTTTGTTTTTATGCTTGGGCAGCCCTACAAAAACCATTAGTAGCCCTCTTTGACATGCGTTCTTTTGACAAATTTCAAGTAATGAGAGCACCTACAACCACAACTTGTTAGACCAACAAAAGTTAGGAGAATCAAAATCCAAAATCTACCAATGATTAGTACATGAAAAATTAGATAATCTGCAAAAATATCTAATCAAATGATAAAATCTGAAAATGAAACCATCATGGTTGGATTAGGCTCAGAAAGACCTTTCCAACGATATATCACACTTAAACTTGCATGGAAGTGGTGTAGAATAGTGTAACTTTTCGAGGACAAAAAACTAGCAGTCTTGTGCAAATTGGCAATTTAGGAATAGGTGATCTATATCTTCCTGCTGATTATCACATAGAAGGCAGTTGAAAGGTTGAGCTATGTTGAGTCTGTGTAACCGCTCACTAGTTAATGCCTTATTATTCAATGCTAACCAAGCAAAGCAGCCTACCTTGGGTAGAGTCAGATGGTTCCAGCAGAAAGTGTAGGCACATGATGGTTTTATGATTGCATCTCTCTGTTGGATAAGCTTGTACCCTTCCTTGATGGTGAATTTTCCATCTGACCCCAGAGCCCAGATCAATTTATCCTCCAAATTTGATAGGTAGACCAAATTTTGTGAGAAGATTTTCTCCAAACATTGGATCTCTTGAGGGGATAAAGATAGCTCATGAGGATCTTTCCATATCACCTTTCTTGAATTTAAACATACTGCTGATACATAGTCACTTAAATAGATACCCCAAACATTTTTTGAAGTAGTAACTATGGTCTCTATATCATTCATTTGAATTAAAGGTGGTGCACCATTCCATGAATCATGCCAGAATTTAACTGATAGACCATTGTTCACTTCCCAAGTAATGAAATTGCATACTATTTCTCTGGAAGAAATCATGAAGTCCCAAATGACTGAATCTTTAGGGGGGTCTGATACAGTGAGAATTCTAGCAAGATTAGTATCATCTAAATACTTCTTTTGCATAACTTGGCACCAAATGTTATGCGGTTTGGTATACATTTGCCAAAGTTATTTTCCCCCAAATGCTTGATTTCATTTTTGTAGATCATGTATCCCTGCTCCTCCTAGCTGCTTTACTTGTGTCAACTTCTCAAAAGAGACCCAAGAGAATTTTCTTTTCTCCATTCATGTTCCTAGTCCATAGAAATTATCTTAGCATTTTTTGAATTGTTTGAATAACCGATGAAGGTGCTTTGAGAACTGGTAAATAGTAATTAGGGATAGCTAATAGGACTGATTTGATGAGTAGAATTCTGCCTGATAGTGACAACCATCTTGCTTTCCATGCTACTACCCTGGATTTGATCCTTTCAATGATAGGTGTCCAATAACTGACTTTGTTTGCCCCTGTAAAGAATGGGATTCCGAGGTATACATATGGTAGGAATTCTATTGAGAATCCTAGGAGGTTGACAATTTTATTGGATATAATTTGATTTGTGTTAAACAAGTAAATTTTAGATTTAAGGGGATTGACTCTTTGATTTGAGGCTGCTGTATAAAGGTCCAACACTTCTTTAATCTGCCTAGCCTCCAAGATGTTAGAAATCCCAAAGAGTAATGTGTCATCCGCAAAAAGGGAGTGTGTGACTGAAATATCTGACTGGCCAATCTGCACACCTATCCATTTACCTAAAACTTGCTTACGTTGGATGAGCTTGCTAAATGATTATGCCATGAGAATGAATAATACCGATGACAGTGGGTCCCCCTGCCTAACTCCTTGTGTGGATGTGAAGAAACTAGTCGGAACACCATTTATCAGAACTGAAAAACTAGCACCATAAATACAGGGCTTAATCCATTTACACCAACCTCTCGCAAATCCAAATTTCTGCAAAACCTTGATAAGGAAAGCCCAGTTTACTCTGTCATAAGCTTTCATCGTGTCCAACTTAATGAAAAAATGGGATGTTTTACTATTGTTAATGGAATGGAGGGCTTCATGTGCCACTAAGGCACCTTCCATTGTTTCCCTGCCTGGAACGAAACCCCCTTGTGGTTGCGAGACAAGGTTAGGAATGAGGTGCTGCATCCTTAGGTAAATAGCCTTTGTGATGATTTTATAAATAGTGTTACATAAGGATATCAGATGAAAATCTGCAAATGTTTTTGGAGTTTTAACTTTTGGAATAATGGCTATATTTGTGGTGTTGAAGTTTTTTAGCATGGATTTGCTAATCGTAGATTCTTCTACTAGACCCAATAATTCCCATCCAATCCAATCCCAACATGATTGAAAAAATAAAGCAGTAAATCCATTTGGGCCAGGGGCTTTATTTGGAGGTAGGGAAAAGACCAAATTTTTTGAGCTCCTGAATGGTAAATGGAGCCAAGAGTTTTAAATTATCAGCATCTATTATTAGAGTTGGAATTGCATCTAACAACTCCTCCAATGGAGGGGCTACTGAACATGGTTTAGGAGGAGGAGCTAACAAAGACTGAAAAAATCTGACCCCTTCTTCTTGGATGCTTTGGGGCTCAGTTAATAAGTTGCCAGTTTCAGCATTAGAAATAGTGAAAATATGATTTCTTGCTGCTTTTTATTTTGCTGAAGCATGAAAATATTTTGTATTCCTATCCCCCTCTTTTAACCATAATTCTCTTGACTTTTGCCTCCAATATTCCTCTTCTCTGCTACATATTTCCTCTCATTCTTGCATAAGGATTTTCTGTGTGGTGTATGAGTCCTTGTTTGATAATAGTGTTGTATATGGACTCTAATTTTTCCTTTACTGCTTCTTTTTCCTTGAAGATATTCTTAAAGACCTCCTCATTCCATTTTTTGATCCACTTTTTGGTATGTTTCATCTTGAGTGCAAACTAAAACATTTTGGTTCCCTCTGAAGTTGGTGCAGTAATCCAGCACTGCTTGAGTAAAGATAAAAAATTTGGATGTCGTAGCCACATTCGTTCAAATTTGAAGGATGGTCTATGTTGAGAACCTTGTCTTGATAATGTCAAAGTCACATATAGACAAATAGGGAAGTGGTCTGATCCTAGTCGAGGCAAAATTTATGATTGGTATGAAACATTTGCTAATTTCCAGCTCTGTGATAGGAGAAATCTGTCCAGCCTGACAGCTATCTGTTAAAAGTTTGCCCTTTTATTAGTCCATGTGAATGTCCCATTTGATGGTTCTACATCCATTAAGCTATCATCTTCAACAAAATTTGAGAAATCCTGAATTGTTCTCAGTGGTGGATAGATTCCACCATTTTTTTTTGACAGTTTGAGGATAGCATTGAAGTCTCCACCCATTATGATATGTAGATCTGATTGAAGTTGTATAAATTGGGTGAGATCCATCCACAACCTTTGCTTGTCCTGAGTTGATGTGGGCCCATAAATATTAAAAAGTAAAATTTTTATGTCCAAGCACTCCAACCGGATGGCTTGCCATTTGTCTTTCCTATGGAGTAACTGCCCTTGAATTAGTTTAGGGTCCCAAAGAATAACCAGCCCACCTGAAGCACCAACCGCTGGGCTATGGGCAGAATTCCACTTTGACCATTTCCCAATTGTCTTGTCAAAGACCTCTGTTAACATCTTTGTTTCTTGAAGAAGTATCACATCCACTTTTAAAGAATCCAGCTCTTGCTTGATTTTGTTTCTTTTTTCAGAGGCATTTAGACCTCTGACATTCCAAGAGGCTATCTTCATTGCTGACAAGGAGAACCCTTGGTTCTCCTCGTTAATCTTTTGGAAGGTGTGAATTTCCCATCCAATGTTGATTGGATACCTGCTGCAATTTCTTCTTTGACTAGATTACTTTTTGGTTTTCTGCCTCTCTTTTTGGGTGTAGCCTTAACCTGTAGATTTTGGAGTGGTGTTTGCTCAAGTGAGAGAGTAAGACTAGTATCATAAGCCAATTGATGGGGTTTTGGCTCAAATATTTCAGTTTCGATATCCCCATGGCTTCCCTAACTAATTACTGCTTGAGTTTCCTCTGAATCAAGAAATGAGTTATTTTGAATCTAGTCTCTAATGTGAGAGTATATAGTCTCATCAAAGTTAGGGGAGGTCACCATTGAATTGTTATCTTGATAGCATTCATTCTTTTTTACGGAGTCCATGTCATCTCTTTGTTTGCTTAGGCTCCCATTAATGTTACACTCCAGCTCATCAGCAATGGATCCTTGAAAAACCCCAATGTTGGTAAATCCCTCCTTCAAATTGATTACAGGATCCTGAGTGAAGGGCCACTGTGCATCTTGAATAGTCTTGTTAAGTTGCTGATAATTACTTGAAATCTGAGCTGCTACGAAAGACAACACTCCCTCATCTTCTGCTAAATTGGTATTGCCTTTGCCAAGCTTGAAAATCTTGTCATGGACTTGTGACTACCCTGCATCATTAATAGATTGGATAAAATAATATGGCAAGGCACTTTTGCTATTTTGCTGATAGTCCATTGAATTGTGGTCACCTTCATATAATAGTACTCCTGCTATTTCATATATAATTTTAGTAGCTAGCTATGTCAGTAATTGGTCTGATACTTTTCTTGCTCGAAGATTGACTAAGGTCTCTTTGTTAAGCACCTCATGTGTAATTGGTTTTTTAATTGGAGAATCACAGAACATAAGTTTCTGCACTAGAATATCCATGTTAAAATTATGTACTTCTACTGGTCTCCATTCTAATAACAGGGCCTGACTAGAGTTGTTCAGGATCAGCAGAATGTATCTGATTGCAAAATAAAAGAAAATGGATGACTCATATGAATGAAAAATAGAAGGCAAAGCTTCGACAAGAACTGATGAGGGGGTTTGTATATCTGTGTGGCGAGAGCAGTGGGAGGCTGAATGAAATGAACATTGAAGAGGATTTGTACAATGATTTTCACACACCAGCAGCTGGGTGGGTGGCTGGGAATTACACTGAGCTGTGAAGTGCCCTAACTGATGCTGATATAGCATGATGGTATCCTAATTTTGGAGAACGACTTTCTGCTCCCAGTATCCCCATTTTGATTTTAGGGAAATGGAATTTGGTAGTTCCTTAGCAGAATCATGAAGTATGCACACTCTAGCCTCTCGATGCGGAACCTCAAAGGAGATTAGGTCATGTTTAACAAATATTCCAAGTCTGTTGGCAATGATTTCTATGATATCCAAATCTTTGTATTCTAAGGGCAAGTGTGGCAAGGCAATCCAAATGAGGAAGAATAGTGGGGATCTATCCTCCAGCATAACATTGGGGGTCCATACCGAGGTAAAGAGACCCAGACCTTTGCAAAACCAACTTTTATTCTTGTGAATAACATCTCTCATATCAACAGATTCAAATTTGGCAAGAAAATAACCCAACTCAATATTTAACTAGAAAACATCTAATAAACCTAGCCAGTTTTCCAAGGCCCAAGGCTTAATATCATCAATAGATAAGTCTAGTTTCGAAAACTTACCTATTAAGGCTTTATCCCGGAGAAGGTGAATCTGATCTTGAAGCAAGTGATCTGGAAAAGTAATGATTGAGGCAGATCAGAGGTCATAACCCTACTGGAGAGCTGGATGAGACTGCCTCTGTTTGACTTGCCAAACTTGAGAGGACTGATTTGGATTGAAAAGCGCTCTACTTATCATTGGCCGCTGAAACTTTGAGGTAGGTCCATTGGGCATCTGATTCGTAGTCCTTGAATCACCCTTATCATTATCAGGACCTTGAGTATATCAAATGACAACGGGGGAGCCCGGTGACGTGCCTTCACAAATATCAAATATTTGGTGCTTTTGGAGAGGACGGCTCCTGCCCATCCCCTTTTGCCTGAGAAGATGACGAGATCTATTGAAGCCCGGATGAATGTAATTTAAATTTTTTTCCCGCTCATGACATTTTTTGAAAAAGCCTCAATCCGAAAAAGTGGGAGCTTGTTTGAATGATACCGCTTGCCTCTTAGCGGCTTGCAAAGACAACTCGCCAATCTCAAAGGTAGAAGTGGCATTGATTCTGGGAGGATTGATGAGCAGATTAGGATTCATCCTATGAGGGTGAATCATCTTTATTACAGACATTTTGTAAAGCTTCTTATTCTGAACCCCACACTTATTATTTGCTGGTGTCTTAATGTGAAATCTGGGGTTGACGAAAAAGGGCTTTGTTGGCTGAACTATCACTTTCCCTCTAAATATCTTCATGATATCATCAGCATTAGATTGGGGCATTATATCTATTTTAGGCATATTCTTTTGAACAAATGGAACCAACTGAAACCCAAAAGAGTAATGCCATTGACTATTCTGGGGCATGTTCGAATCAACTTGCTTTGTTCGTTGCAAACCCTTACCCTTAATGTCAATTCCTTGCTGAAAACAAAACTACTCAAACAACTGACTTTGCGATTGCAATGGCTACCTGGTGCCGTTCGACTGCCATTTTTGCCTACCAATGTACCCGCCATTCCCTTTGAACCCTCTGCTCAGTATTTTGGTCGCCGTAGCCATTTTTACGCGCCGTTGCAAGTTTAGTATTATAATTCTATTCTATTTTTGTCTGCATCAATTATATTGGTATTATTATTACAATAAATATTATAATACTATTTTAAATAAATTGTGTATATTTCTAGCATACTAAATTATATTACATAATGCTAAAATGTATTTAGCTTCTACATACATAAAATTTGCCATACTCTATCATACTCCATTAGACTTAATCAAATTTAAAATTATACTAAAATACTACAAAGGCAAATACTAGCCACTACATGACACTTGTTAAATTCATAATTTTTTGATTTTGGTTCCATTACTTATTACCTTAGGTTAAATTGTTTCTTTGATGGAAGTTTTTAAGTGCCCCAATAATTGGTTTAATGAACCCTCTTAAATATGATTTTTGCCTCCTAACTGCCTATTTATTTCATGATTTTAAAAAAAAATTACGCTAAGTTTTATCAATGTTTTTCATTTTTAATTTTTAAAACGTCGTCGAGATATTATAACAAATTTGAACCGTTAGATTGATATAACGGGCGGCATCCATTGCTTGCACGCAGGACCATATATTATTTACAGAAAAAAATAATTAAATCATTTATGGCGTCAAAATGTTCCAGTTCACACTGTATCACAACACAGAAAAAATAATATAATTCCTGTATAGGCTATGCTGTTTGCAGCGGGGGAAAAATAATAATATTAATATTTTGTTTTTTGGGGTTTTGAATGTAAAACCCGGATTTGGCTAATATCTCAATGGCAACCGTTGGATCGAGAAAAAAATCTGCCATATCCTGAAAAAATATCCTCTTTTGCAAGCCAGTTCTGTGCAAATCCGCTTCAGGTAGGGTTTGTTTATTTTTTATTTTTTATTTTTCATGTTTTAGCTGTTTTCTTACGCAGTCTCCAAATCCAGTATTGATTTAACTGATATTGAAAAAAAGGTATAATTGATCTGGAAGTTGAAATCTTGCATTGTAATGGCAGCTAGGGTTTTTAAAGGCTTGACGTTATTTTGATCAATTGGGATTTTTTGTTTTTCTTGTTCTTTAGTGGTGGTTAGATTTTGTGAGGGGGAAGAAGAGATATGAGTGGGGAAATCCGGGGTGGGAAGGAAATTTGTATGGGTGAAGGATGCCTATACTGCGTAGTGGAGTGCTCAAGGGCCGCGCTCAGCCAGAGCAGGAAGCCATTGTTGTAGATTTGGAGAAAAAACCTAGTCCTAAAGGTATCGTAAAGCTCAGGAGTCGCCGAAACTGCAGAAAACCTAATAATCTTGTTAACCCTAACGATCAATCGGAGCCTGTTGTTACTCGTAATAATGTGCGCACGAGGGCTGCAGTAGCTAAGGAAGAGAAAGCCGTTGGTGTGGTGAAGGCTCAACCGAGGGTTGGGAAGAGAAACCCTAACCCTGATTTTAATAGGGCAGAAGGCTTCACTTGTGGTCAGGGAGGGTTGGATCGGGGTTTGCCTGGCGTTGATCTGAACGGCGTGGAGGATTTCCGTCAGTTGACGGAGAAGATGGAGGGTGATGAGAGCGGTGGAAGGAGCGCTGACAAGGTTGCTGCTGGTGAAGATGAGGGCAGTACTGCCCCTCTGCCAGAAAAGGTCAGCATTTGGTTTGTTAGAGAAATATTTAGCCTAGTCTTTTATGAATAATTTTTTTTAGTATAATGTATAAATAATGGAAGAAATTTTTTGTTAGCATGTTTTCTTAGTTGAGATTTTTTGGTAGGTATTATGAATTGAGAATTTTTTAGTGTAGTATGTTAACTGTTTTCATTGGGCTTTATTCATAGGCAAGGAATTGCAGGTGAAATAGTGCTTTTGAATATAAAGTATCTGCTGGAAGACATCTATGACCATTTTTTGGATTGCTTTATATCATTATATGCTTTGGACTTGGGATTTTCTGTGGATGACTGCATTATGTGTTTTAAACTTGAAAATTAGTACGATGGAGTCTGCTTTGGGTTGGATTGAGAATCTTTTGGTAGGTTATATGAAATTTGAAGTAGATTCGTAATTTTCAATCCAAGGTTTATTTGGGCAGACATTTTTAAAGACAGTTTTAATGAATTGTTTTGAACCAAGTTTCTTTTTGGGTTGATTAGAGTGTTTTTAAGTTAATTTTGATGTTTTATGAATTTCATTCAATTTCCTTTTTCATTTGGAATGATTTGGAGTGTTCACTTTTCAACAGTTCCATTGTATTTTTTTGTATCCATGGGGGCTTGGGGGTGTGATTAGATAATTTTTAGCAAACTTTATGAAATGTGTTCAAAGGATTTCGTTCATTTGTGCAGATTTGGAGATGAAAGGACAGTCTTTGATATTTTTGTATTCTTTTTTTCCTTAACTAATTGATTAATGTCTTCTCACCAGATCTGTTAATGAATTTGTTTGGTGTTGAATAGATTCTTTGAGTAAGTTTTATGATTTTTGTAGATTGGCTGAAACATGTGCCTTGGATATTATTCATTGTACAAGTTATAGAAAAATAATGTTTTTAAATTTTGACATATTTTGTTCATTTGTGGAAATTCTGAGAAATTCCAATGTTTAGAGATTTTTTGGTTAAATTTTATAAACTGTGTAAATATTTATTTATTTGCAAATTGTTGGAGGAAAAATGTATTGAGATATTTTTTATAATGGGATTTTCTCCGTTTAAGCAGATTTCAGCAAAATAATATTAAAAGACATATTTCTTTGTAGGAAAAGAAACTCTTTTTAGTTTTCATATGCAATGAGCAGGGAAAATGTACATAAATGTATTTGGACTTGGAAATTGTTTTCATTTGAAAAGATGCGTTCATGTTTTGAACTGGGAAATTATCATTGATGAATTTTTTTTGGGTTGCTTAAAGAAAAAATTGGTTTGTTTTGTGAAATGTGATGATTGAATTTTATTACTTTGCATGGATTTGGAAATGAACTGATGCTTAACTCATTTTCCTTTTGGATTTATTTAAGGAGAAACGGACCACATTCATTTGACAAAAGAAGAAATTCTCAGTTTATCTAGACTAAAATGATCATCGGTCACATCTGTCTGTTAGGATTAGTAAAGATTTTATTTTTGCAATTTTTTTTGTATCATAGTCTCATAGATAGTTAACAAAAATGATACATTATAGCGAGTTTCTCAATAAAAGACCACACAGGATCAATATATCATACTACCAAAACTGAAGAAAGTCATTAAATACATATTCAAGACTGTCCATTCTATACTGTAGATATTCAAATCATATATTTGTCATTTCATCCTATTTTGTAAGGCATTATCAGTTCCTCTTGTCACTGTACTTGTCCATCTCGTCTATCCTATTCCAATCCATCAGTGCAATGATCCCAAAGACTTCATCTTCCTCCACTGTAAACTCCTTACCCTGGTTAACATGAAATGCTGCTCTGCTCTGCGATCCCAGGTCTTTCCTCAATGTCTCTGCTGGAAATAGATCATTGTGGAAATTTGCCCTTAAAGAAAGAAGTATTCTTTGCTTTGTTGAATGACCACGTTTGGCCATATTTGATTTCTGATTTTTTTGATCTGCATGGCGCCTTCTTTTAGCAGCTATAATAATTTGACTCTAGGCGCCTCCATCCTTAAAGTCACCTGCATAGATACATGATAGAACATGACCCTTTTTGTAGTCTCAGTAAGTGTCCTCTTTAGGCGTTTGAACTTTTCTTCATTTCTCGTTTTACATATAATCCACTCTATTTCAATAGAGGGACAAAGCCAAAAGAAATTGTATTTTTTATCGAATTTTTTGACAGTTCCAGTGAAAATTTCTTTCCAATTGATAACCCCTCTGTCCACCCAGTTATTAAAACCAGCACAAAACATTTTCCGCCTTTGAACTTTTCTTCATTTCTCGTTTTACATATAATTCTCAAAATTTCAATAGAGGGACAAAGCCAAAAGAAATTGTATTTTTTATCCAAATTTTTTACGGTTTTGGGTTTCCAATTGATAACCCCTCTTTCCACCCAGTTATTAAAACCAGCACAAAACATTTTCCAGATTTTCTTAGCCAAAAAACTTTCAAAAAATGTCTTACTGTTTCAGGTTTCCTGCATATGTTACAAATCACATCCCAAGAGGAATTCCTTTTAAATGGTAATTTGTGCGGTATAAATAACTAGCTGAAGCAAGCCTTTTTGGGCTGAAGAATGTTAGACCATAATGCTTCAGAAAATTTTATGCTGTTTTCTAAAGTTTAAATTCCAGCTTTTATTAATAAAATCAGTAATCACTGGAAAGAGTTTACCCTCGCAATAAAGCAAGGAGTCTACCCTGTGGACCAGTGAGAATGAACCTCTGTTGCTTCTGCTAATAAAATGACAGTAAATCAATTTGTTCTTAACTGATTCCCATGCTTTCCATATACTTCTAAACATGTAGAATAAGCAGGATCTATTGGGTGTTTGCTAGGCAGCAATTTTCCACAAGTGTTTCCTTGAATTTTTCATTTGTAGAGTCTGTGAGAAAAATAATGTTAGTGATTTTCTCCTTTGAATATTGTGAAACTTGGTCATGGATTTCTGTTCAATCAAAGGCATGTTGAGGTAAGGAATTTTAAAAGTAAGATTTCATTATTTCTGTTTTCGATTTTTTTTAGCTTCATTTGCAAAGATTAGAGCAATGGCCTAGTTCTTTCTGAGAAACTATTTGCGTTAAATTTATTTTTGTGTACGTGTGTATGCTTAGACAAGCATGCCATCCTTGAAGTAGCTCATGATATTTAATTTCATCTGTGGGCTTTGTTTAAATGTCAATTTATTTGGAAAAAGGATGTCATCTCTCTCTCTCTCTCTCTCTCTGTCTATTATAATTGTTGATTTTAGTTCTTTTGAAATGACAATACAGAACTTTACTGTATTGGCATTCCTTTAATATCCTCAAAAGCATTTGGATCTGAGGCAATGTTGAAGTGAGACTATTGGGTTCTCGCTTGTTCTGGGTTGCGGTGATTTCGCTGGCATTTTGATGTATACCCTGGGTATTAAGGATTGCCTGGCATTGAGTGACTACTGCACGCCAGCGGTTGGAGATCTTTCATATATGGGCTATTAACTTTGACATCCTAATAAGTCTGGTTGGTATTTAAGGCTCACCACCTTAAAATCAATTTTGATTTTAAAGTTAGTAAAAGGTTTCAAGATCTGTATTATCTTTGCTAACTTTGATGGTAAACTTAGCTGATCTAATTTGGTCTCCTAATGTTCTTCAATGCTGGTCCAAGCTCTTCGTTTTCTTGAATGTTATTGGTTTTTCAGTTTCACAATTCAATTTTGATTTATGAGTAATCTGTTCTTTTTATTAGTTTTTTATTTGTAATGTATTTTTTCAAATACATTGCCCCTTAAGTATTTGGTTTATAACATCAATTCAAGCTTTTGAAATATGCTGCATTAATGATACAAAGTGTTTTTGGATTTCTTTGTTCATTATCATTGAAATACTTTTATGCTTTGCACGAAATCAGAGGTTTCTGGATGTGAAGATATTATAGTATTTTAATTTTGGGATTATGGGTAAATGATCGCGCACATCTCTGTTGATTCTTGCTTGTTTTTCCTTGTAGGTTCAAGTGGGCGGATCACCTTTGTACAAAATAGACAGAAAGTTAGGTAAAGGAGGGTTTGGACAAGTTTATGTAGGCCGTCGCATTTCTGGTGGCAGTACAACTATTGGTCCCGGTGCTGTTGAGGTATTAAATATTTGTATTTTTATTTGTAAGTTTTAGTCCATCAACCATGGAATCATAAAATCAAGGCCCGTAAGGATGTATACTGTAATTCTGACTGGAAAATTGTTCTAACACCCCTCATTGTCAACCTGGTGTCAGGTTGCTCTGAAATTTGAACACAGATCAAGTAAAGGTTGCAATTATGGTCCTCCATATGAATGGCAAGTTTACAAGTATGTATCTTTTTCTTGACTATTTTTGAGATATTGTCTTGAATTGGTAATCGTTGGAATCCTGGTTTTATTGCCTACAAGTTTTTTGATGTATTTTGCTGCTTAGGATGCTCCATTTGGTTATACTTTTCTCTGATACAATCTCTACATCGGCTATTTTCTTTTTACACTATATTTAGCAACTCTTTTAAAATTTATTCTTGTTTGTTTTGATATTAGCACTCTTGGTGGTAGTCATGGTGTGCCTAGGGTACACTATAAGGGCCGTCAAGGTGACTATTATGTTATGGTATGTTTCATCGAGTTCACATTTAATTTTTTAAGGCCCATGTTTTCATGTTCTAAGCTGCTATATAGAAGCTCTCAGCTTCTTCCTAACTCACTTTGCTTTATTCCAGGTTATGGATATGCTGGGTCCAAGTCTGTGGGATGTTTGGAACACTTCTGGGCAAGCGTGAGTTTTTGCATATTAAGGATTATCTACATGGCAGTAGTGATGTTATAGTCGACATTTTTCTTGAACATAATGTAGTCTTCCTTTACAGGATGTCAACTGAGATGGTGGCATGCATTGCTGTTGAAGCTATTTCCATTTTGGAGAAGATGCATTCTAAAGGGTATTTTGATCTTATGTTCTCTAAATAAATTTTCAATCTGCTACTAATCTATGGTGAATTTGATCTCTTACTACTTTTTTTTCTTAATAATAATTAATCTTTATGCAAATAATAATTGTAATAATTAGTATTTTTCTAGGTTGCATGGGTACTCGTACCCACACCCCTGGGATGCGTACCGGGTACTGGTACATGTACCCACATACCGGGTACTCAGTGGGTACTTGGTGGAGAGCATCATAGCTAACGGACTTGATTAAGATTTCTAATTTTTGTTTCAATTTTTTGTTTGCCTATCAGCTTATCAGCTTGCTGTTTATCAAGCTTAATTCAATATGTAATCAGTTTGAAACTTTGATGCAATACTGATTAATAGTAAACTTTATCACTATTCAAGTCAGAAGTTTATCATTTGCAATATGTTGTTTTTATATGATTTATGATCTTCTTGTTCATGTTTAAAGTTTGTTTTGGCTGTTATGCATCTAAACATTTAACATATATATTATTACAAACATATTGCAAATCTGAAACTGAAAACAATACATTACATCAGCAAACTTTATTGCTGTTCTTGGTTTGAAAACTCAATGTCATGACTCATATTTTCAGACTTTCTATAAAATATTAAACTATATTAAATTAAAAAATTGATGTACCCAAGTACCCCATCCCCTATTTTTAAAAATACCCATACCCGTACCTGTACCCAAGTACCCCCATCCCCATGTAACCTTGGTATTTTTTATAATTCATATAATTTTCTTGCCAAAAATATCTGGGTTAGACATCCAAGAATTGCAGAAAGGCAGCAGTAAGGCTTGGATGCTGGTAACACAAAGTTCACTGTGTCCATTCTTGAAAGAAGACAGATCAACTTCTCAAAAGTGAAACAGCTTATATGTCAAATCTTAACAACAGGGAGATAAAACTAGTGATCAATATTCATAATTTTTTGTTTCACACATCCTTTTATAGCTTACTAAGTTACTACCATCATCTATTTGACCTGTTTCTAATACAAACCACCCCAAAAACTGACCATAAACAATTGCTGCAGAAAAATATACAAAAAGGATTCAGACTTAACTTCTACTGCCAGAGATGATAGAAAGGCACTTTACTATACATTCTGATTCTTGTGAGGCATGGGCTCGGCCTCATCACAACTCTTAATGCCTTTGACTGTAAGCTCCAACAAAATTGGGCACAAGGACATTCCCCAACAGCTTCAGGCATATTATGGCTTACTTTGCTTATGCTATATTGAGTGGAGTGCCCCATGGTATAATCCATCTGCATTTTAGCCTGAATTTGAATTTCATCCATATCCTCTTGAAGCAGAAACATGCCAGAAGCTGTAGAGAGTAGGGATAGGCTTAGAAAGGCTATGCATTGGTTGTTTTTGGATCCAAACAGTAGTTTGGTCATGGGCTCACGTATTTCATCATCATCATCATCTTTGATGAAATAAGTTTCTGGATTTGATTGTGTAAGTTTTTTTACATCAACGTTTCGGATCACACTCTGTGATCCATCATCAGGATAAGAGAGTGAAGAATGAACAGTAAAAAGTGCAGACTTAGACTCCTACAAGAGATATAAGGAGAGATGAAGAAGAGGCAACACACTAACCAAGAAGGAGAAGAAAAAGATAAAAGAGACTAAAAAATAAAAATAAATATCTCATTGAAAATAAGGCAAAAAGTAAAAATAAAAATATCAAAGAAAACAAAGAAACCTAAGTTTATATATGAATTGGAGTTAATCCAAATATAAACTTAAGTGCACCCAAACAAGAACATCATAAAATAAACAAAAACGAAAATAAATCTGAATATGACAATATAAATATAAAACATATCAATATAATGAATAAATATATGTGTATATATACCCAAATATATATACATATGTATATATATTAAATATATATACACCTATACACACACACACACACACACACACACAAAAGCAAAGGAAAAAAATAAGAAATAAACTAATGTGGGTGTGAGACGAAATATATAAAAGAAAGCAAAAGAGTAACACAAGAATAAAACATAAAGAAATAAAAAATGAACGAACAAAGATATATAAGACTGAGTGAGAGTGTGATCTGAAACGTTGATGTAAAAAAACTTACACAATCAAATCCAGAAACTTATTTCATCATAATGGATTGTGGAAATCTGATGTTTTTAATCATCATCTTTGTCCATTTCCTTTGCAAGCCCCCATAACCCCAGGATCAAAACTTGCAACTGAGGATTCTTGAGTTCCTTGGCAATATAGTCTGCAATTCTCTTGGCTGCCTTCATTCCGCCCAAGCTTCTAGCCGCAAGGATGAGCTCTTCCTTCTCATTTTCCACTCTCATCTTATTTTGACCCTTACTATCTTACTTCTGCTCACCTACATTGGACCATGATGCCATGACAGAAACAAAGCTTATTTGTCACAACACAATTCTTTGCAGATGATTGAACTCACAGCTCAAACATCACAGTAATAGCTCCAAATGATTTTGCCTACCTAACAAATTCAAGATAGGTGCTTTGATATTGATATCACTCAGCATCTTGTATATACATGTATTAAGATATTTATGCTACTATTAAAGCTCCTGCAACTTTTTTTAAAACTCACCATCAATTCGGGACTAATGCTTATGCAGATATGTTCATGGTGATGTTAAGCCTGAAAATTTTTTGCTTGGTCCACCTGGAACACCAGAGGAAAAGAAATTATTCCTTGTTGATCTTGGATTGGGTGAGTTTTCTACCTGTCTTTTGCAAGTTGTGCCCCATTTAACAAGTCTTCAAAAAATCATATGCTTTTTTTCCATTTTCTTGAAATTATGTGCCCTGGATACACAGCAACAAGATGGAGGGATAGCACTAGTGGTCTTCATGTAGAGTATGATCAAAGACCAGATGTTTTCAGGCATGCACATTTTACTTAGAAACATGAACCTTTTGTTTGATATTATACTGGTTTTATTGCTTTCTATCTTAGTATTACATTAATACTTGTTATTGTTTTGTGCTTTAGGGGAACTGTTCGATATGCTAGTGTACATGCACATTTGGGAAGAACTGGAAGTAAGAGAGATGATCTTGAATCTCTTGCGTATACACTCATTTTTCTTCTTAGGGGCCGTCTCCCGTGGCAGGGATACCAGGTTATATTTTGGCAACAAGATTCATAACTACTTGTAATTATACCATCCAATAAGAAATCTGCATGTTTATGTTCTGTAAATTTGCTAATATCTATCTTCTGGGACCAGGGTGACAACAAGGGTTTTCTGGTTTGCAAGAAAAAAATGGCCACATCACCAGAGATGTTATGTTGCTTTTGTCCACAACCTTTCAAACAGTTTCTTGAGTTTGTGGTGAATTTGAAATTTGATGAAGAGCCAAATTATGCAAAATTGATTTCACTTTTTGATAGCATCATTGGTCCAAATCCTGCAGTCAGACCAATAAATACAGATGGTGCTCTGAAGGTACGGTTGTTTCTTTATGAACAGCAATCTTTGGAATGTATGTAGGATCCTCTCTAATGTGCTTTTACTTTTGGTGAAGCTTGTCTACCAGGTTGGTCAAAAGAGAGGGAGGTTGACTATGGAGGAAGATGATGATGAGCAGCCAAAGAAGAAGGTTAGGTTGGGTATGCCTGCCACACAATGGATCAGTGTTTATAATGCACGCCGGCCTATGAAACAAAGGTTTGTTTAGTAAAGAAGTTTACAGTTTGTTTGATATGTAGGGCATTGTTTCTCTCTTGCAATATTTATTTTTGTCCTCAAGTGGGTGATAGAAATCTAGAATGCTGCATGTGAAATCATATTGCCTTATATTTGAGATGATAATTCTGTTTATTGATGTTATTTCACTTTCAATGGCCCTCAATTCAACATAATTTTCAATTATTTTTCTTACTCTTTTGATTTAGATATCATTATAATGTGGCCGATACAAGACTTGCACAGCATGTTGAGAAAGGAAATGAAGATGGCCTATTTATTAGTAGTGTAGCTTCATGCTCAAATCTTTGGGCTCTTATTATGGATGCGGGGACAGGATTTTCTGCCCAAGTTTATGAACTTTCTCAGTTTTTTCTTCACAAGGTTCTCTTCTATCTGTTTTTTCATATGTTCGCTTACATGCATTCTATCTTGACCTTTATTACCATTTTAGACTCAGCTCTTTGTTATTTCTAAATTTATGAATCTTGCTGCATCTAGGAATGGATCATGGAGCAATGGGAAAAGAACTATTATATCAGTGCAATCGCAGGGGCCACTAATGGTAGCTCTTTGGTAGTGATGTCCAAAGGTAAGCTCTTTGGAGTTGTTCTAAGTTTACACATCCTAAACTTTTTCTTGACTGCCTTCTGTCCTTGATCCCACCCTCATGCTATTTTTTGGTTTATCTCTCATTTCTAGTATGTCTAGACATCTTCTTTTTATATCTCTGTGTTTCTCCATCTTCTCAAATAGGGTACCTGGTGGAACACCGGTTTGGCTACTTAATTGGTTAGTAGAGTTGACTGGGAAATTCTCATTTTCAGGCACACAGTATACACAGCAGTCTTATAAAGTCAGTGACTCATTTCCATTTAAATGGATAAATAAAAAATGGAGAGAAGGATTTTATGTCACTTCAATGGCTTCTGCGGGAAGTCGGTGGGGTGTTGTTATGTCTCGTAATGCTGGTTTTACTGATCAGGTAAGTTGTGCAACTATCTACATATTGCATTTTAGTTGCATCAACACATTGTCATCTTACATATGAGATTAGTACTGAAGTTGATATTAGCGTACTGTCTACACTGCAGGTAGTTGAGCTTGATTTCCTATATCCAAGTGAGGGTATACACAGGCGTTGGGATAATGGGTATCGTATCACGGCAACTGCAGCAACATGGGACCAGGCAGCTTTTGTTTTGAGTGTTCCTAGGCGGAAACCTACAGATGAAACACAAGAGACTCTTCGAACATCTGCATTTCCAAGTACTCATGTAAAGGTAGGGCATAATTGGTTCCTTGATGAAACTTTTTAATTGTTTTTCTGTTTTTCTTGCAAGGTATGTGACATGTTATTCTTGCAGGAAAAATGGGCAAAGAATCTTTATATTGCTTCAGTTTGTTATGGGCGTACTGTATCGTGAAGCACTGATATACTAAGTATTCTAATGTAAGTCTCTAATGCTTTCACCATGGGCATACAGCTGATTCCATCTGACCCATCTGCTGTATGATATGAGTTTACAAACTTCAAAAATCTCCTGAAAGGTGGTTTTTGAACAAGGTCTATAGGCTATAAGCAAATTTTGATTCCCAAGCATGTTGGCTGGATAGAATAGTTTATCTCATCCCATCTTATTGGTATCCATATAAAATGAAGCAAGAGCAATGTTACAGGTGTATGGTAGGAAGCCTCACACTAGTATCTCCCAGCTCATCAGTCTTTATGATTGCGAAGCTGAGGTGTGCACTTGCATTAGCTTAAAATCTGTTTATAATACACAATAAATCACTATAAACCATTGTAGACAAATGACAAGATTTTCAATTCACACATCCCTATTGTATATTTATTAACAAAGGCACATAAATTTGTATTTGATAGAGGAAGTATTTTGGTCCAGCTTATATCCTGATTAAACTATAAGACAAGAAATTATGAATTAGCAGTTTGCCTACAATTTCCTTTTTTCCTTTTTTTGTGTTAATCTAAACTATTTAATAACAATTTCTGAAATTGATTACCATTTTTGAAGAAATTGATCGTGTTACCATAATCTAGAAAAAGCAGTTTGAAATCTTCTAATGTCAGGTTAAAATTTACTTGAGCTTCGGTTGACTTCTGTTGTTTCATTGGCTGTGTTTCATACTGTTTGATTTTGTATTTAATTGGTACAAGGGCAACCTTAATGTTAAATTTTACCATGGAAGGAGTCACCCATTTCATCTTGGGAACAACCAGAAATTATTAACAATGCCGGTCAACAGCAGGTGGCAGAGCCCAAGCAACCGCTGTTTTTCTGCCTGCACTGGTAGAGGCAGGGTTTCACTACATTTAACCATATGTTGAGACAGTGAAACTGAATATGATCTCATGGCCTGATAAATTCCTTGGCACATGTAACCTAAGAGTGTTGTAAACTCTGAAAATTATTTTTTCAAAACTATACACAATTGAAAACATGTAGATGTTTTCTACATTTATTAATAATCTGAGTTTTTAATTTCTTATGAACACTATATGAATGGGAGGTTTCTATTGCAATGTTTGAAGCTAATGTTACATTTAGAAATGAAAAGAGCATTGAAAAGGTTTTGAAGAGTTGGCATGTGCATGACGCAATTAAGCATATATCTTCTAAATGAGCAGCATTAAAATAATTGTAGGGAAGTGGGGCTTCAAGCGGTTGGATATACATTTACTAACAATCATGTATTGGATAATTTTAAAAATATTGCCTGAGTAATCAGGCATCTGGAAAAAGAAACTAAACGTTTTGTTGATTGATTGGAAAATCTACGGTTGTAGCATTATGGTGACGGGTGTTTGAATAACTGAGGAGTCTTTTGGAGAGAGATTTGGAATGACCAATTTGATTTACATTATATTTCAAATTTTAAACGTGGTATCCATAAATTTTAACAAGTGCACAAATTTCTTGGGTGTGCATTTTGTGGAAAGCTCAAACGATTCTCTCTATAAGTCTTCTTTGTGAAATTAACTATAGTGGAATTATACTGAATACCTGTGGGTTTGACATTTCAAAGAAGGGTTTTGATTGAAGGCAATCTGAACATTTTTTTATTTCGGGCTAGGGTTGGGCCATATTAATTTAGACGTGGCTTCTTTTGAAGTAAATTTTAAACCACAATGAGGGTTTTTTTTTCATCTTTTAATATATTCTCTAATGTTATTTACATAGAAAACACAGGCACACATCATGATTAAATAATGTATTTTAAGGGAAGTACTTTTTAACATAAACATCCCCGGGGAAAAATAAATTGGGCTTTTTTAGGTCGAACGCATTTAATAATACTTCACATTATGCATCAATTCTGGGTTGATTGCAATAGTATGCATGAGTGACGTGACATTAAAACCTGCTGTCCATTTACACCTTAAAATGAAGAACAAGTAATGTGAATGGAGAACCAGGGAAAAAACTCAACAGAGTGGGGAGTGTAATTAGGTTTGCTCCAAAAAGAAGAGCATAAACAGGTGTGTGGACAGGAGGATGCAACAGAGTGGCGACTGTAATTAGGTTTAACCTTTGGATTTGAAAAAGAAAGGGTTAATCTCTGGATAACTGTATTCTGAAGTCTTAGTCTTGATTCAAGTCTTGTCCAAACTAATGTAGGGGTTTCCATGAAATCGCCGTGGAATGTTTTTAGTTTGTTTATGTAGGGATTTCCTTCGAAACTAGCAGTAGTTGACTAGTTCCTTGGAACCCTAGTTTGGTTAGGGCTTGAGTGATGGCTTTTTGTTGTTTGTAGAAGAATTCTTTTGAGGAGGTTACATGTTGTTTCTTCTTGTTTTTGTGATAGAAAAAGACTTAGCAGCTTGTTGGCTTCTTCTTGTTAAGGGGATTAAGCCTCCTTTGTCCATGGTGGGAAAAAACTTTACGTGCCTCTGTTGTGTCTTCCATCCACTTATTTTAAGAAAGTGCTAAAATAAAACTATAATAAAAGTGACGCCTATAATGAAGCTTTAGTCTAGAAAAAACAAATTCAAAGCTTAAACATGAAAAATCATTTTAGCCCAAATGTATATCATTTTAAAGCACTCTTTGACCAAGTTTACATTAAGAAATTTAATTTTACGGAATTTTTTTTTTTTTTGTCAAGACACCTCGAGCATCCAAAATATTCATATTAGAGATCTTTTTTGTTGAGATCATCCTGAAAAATCCAGTTGTGTAGAATGATGATAGCAATGGATTTGTCCACTACAATGATTATTAAAATGACCTCAAAGGTTTACTTAAAATTGAACAAGGTTATGCCTACATAAGTCAATTATTATTCGAATACAAATGAGATCTTCATTCATTTAGGGATCTAGGAGCAAATATTCCCATTGATTACAACCTTGAAAATTTGAACTTAATAAATTAAGAGTTTTTAAACATATATAATGTCATTACTATGGTCCTATTTGAAAAAAGCAAAACAATCTAGTATCCCAAATGTTGGTACTTCCAAAAAAAATTCCTAACATAAAAGATCCTTATCATAAAAATTAATTCATGTTTGTTCAAATGTGAATCTGAAGTGTCTAATTAACAAACTAAACCTCACATGTGTAGATCCTTTATTGTACAAACTTTCATAACTTCAACAACTTTTCAATAATCCAATCAACAAAGTATTCAACAACCAAATTTTATCTTACTATGTAACCACATCAAGGTCCATCATCCACCCATAGAGTAGCAAACCATGAAGGAAACTCTCCAAGTCTTACAAGTGGGGAGTCTTTTGACAATCTATGCTAAAAATCTATCTTCCTTATTTCGAATTGCCAAAATTTTACAAGCCCAAAGGAAAAGGCAATTGGAAAGACCATTGAAGGAATTTTTCATGGCACACTAAGAAGCACATAGTAATAATTACCTAAGTTCATTGTTCCCTCAAATCTTATTAAATTAGACTTCATAATTATTATTTTTTATCTTGTTAATGAAATCTATAACAACATTCCTTTACTTTGGAGGAAAAATTGTAAGACCTTTCTCATACAAAATGGATTAAGCATAATCACTCAATGAGTGGGATGAAGATTTTTTGAATTCCTCCAACCATTGCCTCTGGTTTGACTCCTATTCCAAACCTTGTTGTCGGTGCCCTACCTATGGTGGAGATTGTTGTCGATAGTGTAACAATGATTGTTGCTAGGCTTAGTGAAGCAAAAAACTATTCTTTTTGGTTCAATTCCACCTGTCTTGAGGCTTTCTTGGGTGGGTGTGTTGGGTGCTACCTCACTTTTGGCGAGGGGTAATATTTTTTACAATGTTGGAGGCAAGGTTTCTGTTAGAACGATGTCCACATGGCACCCCTCTCAGAGGCCTAGAATTGAGTTTACTGTTGTTGGTGGACAGAGTTTAACTCGTGTTGCTAAATCTACACCTTTAATGGAGAAATCTCAAGCTCTTGCCTGTGCCAAGACATTGGTTGTGGTGGTGTGTGACTCATATGTGGTGGTTCGTGGTCCAAATGAGGTGAAAAATGTGGATTTCTACCAACATTGCGAGTTGGTTTGTCAAATTCGTTAGTTTCTTGTCTTCTCTTCTAGTTCTTCATCGGTGGGTAACAGATTCATGGACACCCTTGGTCCTTGGTGATATTGAGCTTTTCCCTTGTGCAAAGGGGTTTTTTATTGCCCTTTTTACTTTTTCTAAAGAACGAGATTTGGTGCTAAGCAAATCGTGGGTTTGGGGGATCCACTCTCTCTAAACAAAACCTTGGACAATTTCCTTTAATCCTCTTATTGAACCACTCAACATGCGTCTAATGTGGGTTTGGCTCCCCTATTTCCCCCTGCACTTTTTGGAGAACTCTTGCTTTAATGCCATTAGCAACTCTATTGACTGCTTCATAAAGGTGGATGAAACTACGACAACTATGGGACTCTGTACCTTTGCACTTATAGCAGTGGACATTGATATCTCCATACCTCTCCCTGGTGATGTGGTTATCATGGTGAGGGATAGGCCATGGACTCAAGTAGTTGATTCTGAGGGCATCTCATTTTGATGTTGTTGATGTTTCTTTATTGGTCACTTGACAATTGATTGTTCTCTCTTGCGGTGTAAAGGTGCTGCCACCTAGTGAAAAGATGCTTGCGAGAAACATTTGACTGTCTCGACTTCTAATTCTTCCTCTAACGAAGAGTTTCAGACTGACAATAACGATGAAGCTCCTGTTGTAAATTAGAATACCACTCCTATTGTTGCGACCCCCTCTAGTTGTGACGACCCTTCTCCACCTACTACTGCTATGCTCCAAGCTTTAGTTGACAATGTACAACTTTCTCAGCACTCCGCCCCTTGTGCTGACAATTTTCCAAATAGAGTTTCATTAGCCTAGACAGTTGTTCGAGGCTATAGGAAAAACAATTGTTGAAACTCACATTCTTCTCCACATGTTGTGAGTGAGTAAAACATGGAATATGAATAGACAGTAATTAATTCACATCACACCAAACAAAAGAATAAAGGAAGTATCTCTTCATACCTTCACACGTGCCAAAACTTGGCTAGTAGATTCTCTTGGTCAATCATTGAGAAATAGTTGATTAGCATTTCTACCACTCCTAAATAAAAAGATGTCATTTTGGTTATAGGTGCATTATGTATGTACCTTTTACAAACTCGTAAAATGACCTAAATTCAAAAAAAATTATTTCCAAGGGACTTGTCAAAATATTCATTTAGGAATACCAAAATCAAACATAATTGGATAAACCAAAATTCTTTGGTCAAAATAAGAATGTCATTGCTAATGGAGTTACATATTAAAAGAATATACAAATAGTTTGAAATACTCCTCATGTTGCAATCCCTTGGACATAATCTAGGTATGAAATTATAATAAGGCAACATAATCCAAAAGAGGAATCATTAGAAGTTGCCTTTCAAAAATTAGTTGCTTCAAACATGTTTTTTTTTCTACAAACCAAGCTTATTGAAAGAATATATCTCAAAAAATCAAATGGTATAGGAAAACTGAAAATTATGAATTTCAAAAATTCTAAGGGCATTCAAAAATTGATGAATGAAACTAAACAATCAGATACAAAATTTGATTGATATATGAAACATTAAAAGTGAAGGAAGGACATCGCATCAAAGAACCATCAATTGAGGATATATTTGTATGCACCCTAAAATGGTCGCCTAGACTTTGGGCCTCATTTATTTGATTTATCAATCCTGAATCATTTTTATCAATAATCAATATTTTCAACATTATTAATTTCTTGATCAAGTCTTAATTTCGATCATATATTCAATTATTTGCCTTGGGCTAACCATTTTATCCTAAGTCTTTATTTAATTAAAATGAATATTTCCTCCCCTTTTGATTAAATAAAAAGCCCCACTTTTCCTCTTATCCTAAGTTGCACAAATAAAACATTATTCTTATTTCACAAAAAGGAAAAAAGTACTTTTTGTCTCACATGAGGTTCAAAAGTCAACACTTCACTCTCATTGGAGGATACTTGTGCACATGGATTGCTCCTCTTTCAACCTCCACCGCCGATTAAGACTTTTGCCTCTTAATCTCAATGGTCCGTTCCTTTGCATTTCTTATAAAAGGAAAGCTCTCTCCTCCATTTTCATATCATGTTTTGAATACTAATCTTATGCTGCAGGAATTCTTGGAGACTTTTTGGAGCTTTTTGGAAACCTTATTGTTTTTAGTCTTTCATTCTTGCATTTTAGCTTTCATGGCATCTAGTTTAGTTTCCTTTGATGCAATAGATTTAACTCACATAGCTTAATAAGAGGGATTTGTAACACTTGTTCTTTCCATTTCATAGCTTAGTTGCATTGCATTTTCATTTCCATAGACTAGTTTGCATTGCATTTTTATAGTGATTCTTGAGTATATTGGCACTCTTGCTCGTCTTCATTCGAATCTCTCATTGTGTGGTTGACTAGCAAGGTCATAAGCTTGTAGCTCTAGTTGAGAGCAAACACATCATAGTCCCTTGCAACTCCATGCATAGAGAGCTATGAGCTGCTTTGTGAGGCCTCATTCTTGAGCAACCTTGCATGTAATGGTTCATAGAAGTGCACCTTTTTAGTGTGTACATTTTTGGCGCCTACCGTGGGGCAAGACAGCTCTATTTTGTCCTTTTTTTCTTGCATGTCTGCTGCATGTTTCGGCTGTTCTAATTTTTTTTATGATTTTCGTGCGCTGTCTGTACTTCCGTGCGTCACTGTCACAAAGTCTCGCGTGAGCTTCTGTACTTCCTCGCGCGGGCCTGTATTCTATCTCGCGCGAGCTTCTGTATTTTCTCGCGCGGGCCAACATTCTGTCTCGCGCGAGCTTTTGTGCTTCCTCGCGTGGGCCTGTGTTCTGTCTCGCGCGAGCTTCTGTTCTTCTTTGTGCGAAACTGTGTTCTGTCTCGCACAGGCTTCTGTACTTTCTCGCGCGGCCTTTGTACTGTCTCGCGCGAAATTTTGCGACAAACAAAGGCCAGAATTCCAGATTCATCAGTTTGCTTGCTGTTTTTGACTTTTTATTTTTTTTGAAAACAGGCATCCATTTTTGAGAAATTTTTGCAAATGGTATCGAAAATCTAAGTGTGATATATTGTTGGAAAGGTATTTCCGTGCCTAATCCAACCATGATGGTTTCATTTTCAGATTTTGTCATTTGATCAGTCATTTTTTTGCAGATTATTTGATTTTTCATGTGCTAACCATTGTTAGATTTTGGATTTTGCTAACCTTGTGGCCCTAACTAGTTGTGGTTGTAGGTGCCTTTGCTTAAGAAATTTGCCAAAAATTGCATGTCAAAGAGGGCTACTAATAGTTTTTGCAGGGCTGCCCAAAAAGCATAAAAATAAAAAATAAAAATTTTTGCTTGTGATTTATTTCCTTTCAAGTGTGGCATTCACTAATTGTATTAGGAACTTTAATACCTTGTGAAAGGGATTTTGAGGTGGTAGGAGAAGTATGCTCTTCACCTTTAGGTGAATCAAAAAATCTTGACCCATCTTAAGGTTTTGGAAGCAAGGGAGTAATTGAATCTCTTTGCTTGTTGTGTTTGGGAGAAGTTTTTGAGATAGGGGAGTATGCTCTTCACCCTTGAGGTGAACCCAAAACCTTGAACCTCATAAATTATCTATTTTTGTTTAGTTTAGGAATCCTTTAGCGGGCCTACTCTTGAGCAATCAAGAGGAACGACTCAAGTGGGGACAACCTTGTCATCATTTTCCTTGGTGGCAAGTGATTCCAACTCACTATAATTTCAAGGCTATCAAGGACACCAAAAACCTTGGTAGACATAACACTTATCTTCGTTTGATGTGAGTAGCTCATGGGATTGCGACCATGGGGAAAATATTGAAAAAGAATGCTTAAGGTACTCTTGAGGCCGCGAGGTCCTAGTCCTTTATGAGGAGAAAGAGGGGTGTTGTGAACGGAAATCCTTATTAAGAACCATTAGATAGAAGCCACCTTGTTTAGCCGCTTATCTTCTTAATGCAAGGATTGATCCAAGTGGTTTACCCGGATCACCTTAAGATACTCACCATATGTGTCCCTTTGGTTGTGTCGTTTGACACTTCCACGACAAAGCCAATATCTCTTGTGGGTAACCACTTGGTGTGAGGTAAGGGGGCATCAAGTTGTGGGCTAAGTTGGTAAGTATTGAGCCTTGACCTTTTTAGGATAGATTTTCTTGAATTGTCTTCGGTTGTGTGATGCCAGTGTAAACATTCTTACATACAAACAATTGGTAGCATTCATAGGGTGCTTTTTCAATTTTGATATCACAAGTGTTTGTCTTGGCAAGGTTGCTTTTGCCCTTGTTTCAAGTGTTTGAGACATGTTTGATCCCTCACTGTTTGCAAACCTACCAAAATTTTGCTAATATTATGATTGAAATCGAAAACATCAACCCTCAAACCGAAAATTTTGACCCAACAGACCCAAAAACGTAAATTTTACACAGTTTTGGTCAAGAGTTAAGCAATTTTCCAACAGTATCGCGTCTTTTAGAGCGAAATATCGCGCGATACTTCGCGGGTCCAAAAAGTATCGCCTGCTTTGAGAGGAAATATCGCGCGATAGTTCACCCCGGATAGACTATCGCCCGACCTACCTGGTGTTTATCGCTCGGCTATTGTAAGGTCTATCGCTTGGTATAAGGTGAAGTATCACCCGGTTGTAGGTGTATCACCCCGGTAGCCCGGAGTATATCGCCTGGTTAATTTTTGTCATGCTTGCAATTTGATCAGTTTCAATTGCTGTTAGTCAGGTTAGGTCTTGGAGTAGGCTTCTTGCTCTGTCGTTTGAGACCTGTCTTGACTCTAAATTTCTGGTTTTAGTCCTTCGGGATAGCATCATCTGATTTACAAAATCACTTTGGGAATCATTGTCAAATTAGAGGGCCATTCTTGGTGCCAAGGTTCATCTCTAAGATTGTTAGCTACATTCTTGGAAAAATTTAGTGCTCTTATTGTCCAAATCGCTTTCATTTAAATCTCGATTTCAATTATATTTTGGCCTAGTCCAACCTCCTGGTTCAAAAGTGCAAGGGTAGTCACCCTTTGATTTGAAGCACCTCTTTGACAGTGTTGGTAAAGCCCCTTTTCTATCTTTTCATTTCTCTTTGGACAATAAAGGACTTTGATTATCCTAGTTTGGTGCTGACACTTTGAGAGGTCATCTTATCATTAAGAGTATCTTTCTTTCATGTTAGTTACAACAAGGTACCAAGTCAATCAAGGGAAGTGACCCCCTATTGCCTTTAGCCAGTTACCACCAGTTAAGACTCGTCAATAGCATAAGGGAAAAGGACCCCTTTTTGATCAATCACCTAAGAGTGAATCTGAGGTTTGTTTTAATCCAAAAGCTAATCCTACTGAAGTGAGCACCTCTTTTGTACCACTTTCATCAAGCATGGACATGAGTTACACTTTCACTCGACAACAAAGAGAAGCCATGAATCAAACTCTTGAGGATATCTTCCAACGGCATAGGAGAGTACGGTGGTTCTTCTCATGCTAGTCCACCCGGGTCACCTCCCAACAACGCAAGGTATTTTGATGCTCACCAACGAGCCAAGAGACATCATAAGCAAACTCACTCAGATTCAAGGTCACAACACGAGGACCAGAACAATGAATCTAGTGATCACCACATAAACGCAGCCAATGCAATAAGGTATTTGAGACCATCCTCTCCACTTAAAGATACCTCTCGATATGCAAATACGAGATTGAAAAGCATTGAGAGGGAGAAGCAAGCCTATTTGGATGAACAAGCTGCTAAAAAGGAGAAATTCAGACAACTAGAAGAAGAGGAACGTGCATTATTGGACATAAGGAAGAGAGTCACCCAAGAAGAAGAAGATAGACTCTATGCACAACAACTCCAAAGCCGATTCAATGGGAGGGGAACCAATAGTGGGACCAACTCACCCCCATCTACCCCTTCGCCAAGTCCTAGAAGAAGATCAAGGACACCCTTACGATCCCCGAGCCCTAGAGGAAGAAGGGCTTCAAGATATGATCATCATAGGAGACGATCACCTCATAGACATTCAAAGCAACCCTTCCAACGAGCACATCATGGCTCACAACATGGAGGAAGTTATGCCAAATTTGATCATATGGATTTTATGACTTTGCAACAAGAACCACCCTTTCAAGCATATGTAGAATGATATGTGGAACAAAACAAGGATCAATTCCTAGAAAGCCTTATCAACGAAGGTGCTAAAGTTTCATATGATTTTGACGTCCACCAAAAGATTAAGAAACAGAATCCTTCAACCAATGAGGTGATCATGCAAATGCAGAAGGATATAGAAAGGATGAGGGCTCCTAAGAGCACATTTAATTTGGACTCCATATGTCCCAACCCGATTGACAAGAGTGTGGTGTTGGTTGAGTTCCCTAAGAAAGTTGAGTTTCCAACCTATGACAAATATGATGGCATTGGTGACCCTCATGACCATGTTCGACAGTTCTACATAATGAGCTTTTTTTTTCATCATGAAGACTCCTATTTGATAAGATTATTTCCAAGGAGTCTCAAAGGTCAAGCCATGGAGTGGTTCACCAACCTTACTCCTCCAGTAAAGTCATTTAAAGAACTCATCCAAAGATTTGTTCAGCATTTTGCTTATAATCTATCAAGGTCGGTCACAATGCTTGATTTGTGCAAGCTTAAACAAAATCAAGGAGAACCTTTTGTCACTTTCCTACAAAGATGGAGACGTTTGTGCTCAAAATATCCTAGGACAATTCCTGAGGAGGAAAGAATAGACATCATTGTGAGTAACTTAGTGCCGAAATTAAGATATGAGGTAAGAAAGATACCATTTAATTCTTTCGATACCATGGTAGAAGTGGCATGTCGCATAGAGGATGTCCTAAAAGAACAAAGAATTTTGGCTAAATCAACTAATAACAACAATGGCCAAAACAACAACAATAATGGTTATAAGGACAAAAAGAACTCCTATTGGAACAAGAATAAACAGGTGGTCAATGACGGAGTTGTTGACTCACCACAACCTAAGAATGAAGGAGTTCTTAATCTCTCCAATGCGGTACAAGCCATGAAGTTGCAAGCGTCCTCAAGACATCAAGAGAACCAACCCAAGTGTCAAGGGAAACCTAAGAAGGAAAAGAGACAATTCACCAAACTTGGGGACTCCTATGCAGACATTTTCAAAACACTAATTGCTCATAATTTGGCACAACCTCAGGATCCTACCAAGCACCACATACCCGATCCTAAACCTCATTGGTGGGATGAGAAAGCCTTTTGTGTCTTCCACAATGGAATCGGACATGATATAGAAAATTGTTTTAGGCTTAAACATCTTGTCCAAGACCTCATTGAAAGTGGGCGATTACAAGTTGATGGTTTAACTACTAATGCAGATCATAAGGCTTTTAAAGAACCCTTGCCCAAATATGAGAAAGGAGAGAATTCTAACAACAAGCATGGCAAAGCTGCTATCAACCATGCCTACACAAATGCTGAAAATGTTATTAACATGCTTGAAGTGGCTGATGATAATATCAATATGATGAGAGGGAAAGATCCTTATGGATATGATGTGGATTCAACTCCTATGCCTAATGAAGGGCCTGTTGTGGTGCTAAGAGGTCCTCACTCACGAAGGATGCCCCAATCCCTCAATGCTGTTACTAGGGGTCAGTATCAAGCTCCCATTATTATCAAAAGTCCTAGCTCTAGCAAGTCTAAGCAGCCCATATCCAAGGGTGCTCTTCCTAAATCTGTTGTTGGTCCTAATTTAAATTATAACCTTATTGACCAATTACAACGTACACCAGCGCAGATATCTATTTTTGAACTTTTAGAATTGTCCCCTAAGCATAAGCGTGTCCTTGAGGATGCTTTGCGAGCAGCCAGTGTCCCTAACAACTTAGATATTGATCAATTCCAGAATATGGTCAACCATTTGGCTAGCCCTCATTACCTCACTTTCTCAGAAGAAGATGACAAATCCATCAGTCACCCACATAACCTGGCCTTACACATCGAAGTCATGATCCATAAAACCCATGTTAGGCGTGTATTGATAGATGGGGGTGTGGGGCTCAATATTTGTACCATGAGCTTGTTGAAGGCTGTAGGATATTCTGAAGAAGTCATTGACACAAGGAAAAAGATCACAATCAAGGCATATGATGAA